>CM062813.1:848724988-849324988 GCA_031772625.1 Pinus tabuliformis
GCAAAAGTTATCATTCAGGATTTTGAGTGTTTGGGGAAGTCTTCAGTTGGAACAATTGACTTTCAGATTACAGAATCTAAAGAGCCTAGTGTTTTAATTTCTGAAGTCATCTTTCAAAATAAGTTATTTGCAGGGTTGTTCTTGGGCTTGTGCCTCTTTAAAGTTTCTAGTTTATTTATAAATTTGTGCAAAATTGTTTATATCTGGCTAATAGAAGACTTTAATCTGCAGATCTGCTATATCTATAGAATATTATTGTAGATTTGTAAATTTCAATATTTTTAATTCATTGGGGTTTTGGGTATTTCATATTTTTGTATATACATGTTTTGGGGTTTTCTAGCTTTTGTTTCTGCCGTAACAGTTCTGAAGATTGCAGGTGATTTTTGTGGATTTTGAAGACAAGATTTGATCTCCAGTTTATTTGCAGGTTGAAGAAAATTTTCAGAAAGATCGTGGGAAAAGTTTTTAGGGCCTTGAGGCCCTGTGCTAGCCATCTCTAGCCCCCTGCTCCCTTTCTTTCCTCTCGGCCTCCCTTTTCTCTTTCTCAACCCCTCCTTCTCCTCGGCGTCCCCTTCTCCTTCTAGCCTTATGGCCTCACTTCTCTTCTCGGCCTCCCCTTCTTTCTCGGCTCTCCTCCCCTACTCTTCGGCCTCCTTTCCTCTTTTACGGCCTCCCCTTACGACCCTCACTCTCAGCCTCCCTCACGACATCCTCACCTTCCCCTTCTTGGCTCCCCCACTTCCGTTTCTCCCTCTTCCTTCTCGACCAACCCTCAACCCTCACTCTCGGCCAACCTCTTCTCCCTTGGCCTCTCAACCTTCCCCCTCTTCCTTCTTCTTAGCCTCCTCTCTCGGCCTCCCTCTTCTTACTCAAGCCTCTCTTCTTTCACTCCCTATCACCATAAATTTTCACTAAAAAACTTTCCTAAGAAATCTAACAAGTTTTTTAACAAAAAAATTCTCATTTTTTTTTTTTGATATTGGCATTTGGATTTGAATATTTTCAGTGACTTAGGCAGCTTATCTCCAAGTATATTCAAGCCCGTAAAGGCTGACTGATGCACATCCTCTAAACCCTTACCTTATTTCATCTATCTGATTGAAAGCATGTCTAATACTGCATAGGGTTTAAATTAGCTGAAGTTTAGCAACAAATTTAGTTTGCATCTTTTATTGCAGTGTGTTTCAGAAATAAAATTATTTTCAGAAACTTTTGCATGCTAATTGACAAATTGTTGAATATTATTTCGCTATTTTTTCAATAATTTATTTCTGAGTTTTAAGATCAAATGAATCACTAGATTGGAAACAATTAAACTCAGAAATTTTCTAAATTGTTAGTTATCAGTTTGTCATATGCAGTTTCTGTTGTTATATAATAGAAAAAATATGAATCTTGAATGGTAATAGGACTGCTTGCTTAAAATAAATTGCTGGCATTATCATTTGTTTTAAGAGAAGATTACTAGAACTCATATTTTAGACTTTGCACCTAATTGTTGTGATATGAATTTAAACACTTAATTTAATTTCTGGAGTACATTTGTTTTTACATGTTCATTCAGGAGGGATTAACTTATGTTTACTTATGCATCTAATGATCTCTGATTAAGTAGTTCATATAGAAGAATTTCTGAATATAAAGAGTTTTATTTCCAGTGTTTTACATTTCTTTCCTTAGTGTTTTCAATAATTACTTGTGCAGACTTCAGATTTTACATTGTTGGTATAAGTATTTGTTTTCACATTAAGATCATTTTTTTGAGCCATAAGTTAAAAAACACTCATGATATATTTCAAAAAAATTTTAGGCCTTCCCTTCGCCATCACATCATTTCACCTTGCATTTGCATACTAATCTAGTACTTGCAAATTAAAATTTTACTTCCAAGCATAAGCTTGGTCGATAGAACCATTTAGGGATCAAACTTAGAACAGGGATTTAACTAAAATTAACCAAGTCCCTGCATTTCATATAGCTTTAAGTTTTGCATTTGCATATAAGAAAGTCGAATCATTCAGCAACAATTTCCCATCCTTTTCTTTGACTTTATTTTCTTCATAAGATAGTTGACTCCACAAGGCATTGGTATCATTTTCCTCAAATCAATTTGAATTCTTCAAAATTTTGTGCAATTTAAACAAGTATTAGTTGCTTAACTGTGTCTCCCAGATTGGTTGGCTCCCAACCAATTTTCCCTCATTCCATTTCCATAGGGTCTACCCCCTTAGTCTGCTATTGGGAGATAACTCAAACGGAGAGATTGGGGATCAATGTGACAACCCCCTATTTGAGCCGTTGTCGCGGTGCATAGACATTCTGTGTGACAACATGAGGTAAAGTATAATCTGTTGGAAATACTGGGGGGGGGTGAAACAATATTTCTTTTCAATTGTTATTTTTACTAGTTAAATCACTTATAATTAGAACACAAAATGAACAACAAGAATAAATACTTTTATTAATCAACAATAACGAGGACTTCAATCCTCTTCTTTACAATAAATCAAGTACAATATAGTGTAGGGTGCCAACCATAGACGAAGACACCAATCTGCAGTCCAACATGCTCCAACCTATATTTTTCTATGCACCGACTTGGACTTCACAAGGCTCCAACCTTTAGGGCTCCAACCCTCTCACTGGTACAGGCTCCAACCTGGTCTTGTTGAGGAATCCTATCCTCTAGGGCTCCAACCCACAACTTCAACTCATTAAGACAAGTCTAATGATTCTTCACGGATCCCAATATCTTTTGCAACGAATCCTGACAATATCTTTACCTACAACACTGCCCTCAAACGATCTCCAAGGCACTTGGCCAATCAATGACAACTTTGTCTTCTCATGAAGCTGTTACCACAACTCTTCATTTCACCCAAACAAAATCGTCAATGTTACCTCATGATGACATCAACAAGGCATCATGGTCTCTAATAATGTTTCCAATAGGCTTCCAGATGACTCTTCAAGGTATGCTCAAGATCGGCTCCAACTGCTCTTCAAGATTTATTCAATAGGTCTTCTTCCACCGATTCCTTTAGAGTGTTTTCAGTAATGCCTCAAGTAGTAGTTCAATAATCCTTCAATGAGTGTTCCTATAATTCCTGCAATAAAGAGCTATGCCACAGGTTCTTTGCTATAGGTCTAAGCCTTTAAAGGATGACCCCTCCACAAGTTCAGATTCGACCCTTCTTTCCTCAAGTTCAAAATATCATAGATCTGAAATATAACACGAGGGCTCCATCGATGATTGTATCATAGATCCTCACATATATGAGCTATCAATTTGTGCCAAGACAAATATGAATGCCCCTTGTCCGAGACATTATTCTTCTACGAACTGTAGTGATAACTGTCCAAGAATGTTATTGAACTAAGGTGAGGTCTTCTTTTATAGATAACTGTCTGAGCTCTTTGTCTTCTTCTCAAGTCCAAAGTTTATACAAGATACATGGGCATAGTTCTGAACCTGAGATCTGTCCTCTAACAAATCCAAGCTTTAGGTAGTGTAACAAGTCCGAGGTATTGATTACAAATTCAAGTGTCACTATTTTGTCCAAGCTATTTGTGATCATAGTTCACCCACAAATCCAAGCATCGTGCTACAAATGTTGACTAAGTCCAAGTTGAGGTCTGAGTTCTCTATATATATACCTCTTCCACGGGTTTGAGCTTAAGGTAGTAATCCGAGCTCTTCCAGTAGTTCTGTGCAATGGTGAGCTATAATCACAGATCCAAGCTCTTGACTGTTTTTGAAGGCCCGAGCTGTCTTGGTGATTGCTCACTAGTCTTCCATAGGATTGAAGTCCGAGCTTGTTATGCAACCAAGTCACAAAATAGAAGAAATAAATAGATCAACGGCTTAAAAGGTAGCCTCTTCGAGGGGGCAACCTCCTTTACATTACACAAATGAACAATTCTTGGATGATATAAATGAAAATACCTCCTTTCTATATATAGGAGTCTAAGGGGTCACAATATAATTAGAGCCGACATAACAATAATAATGTAAGGGCACAACAATAACAATAGTGGGCTTCTATGGGGCACAATAATAACAATATGGGGATAACATGGGCACACCAATAACAATAAGGGGCTATAATGACAATAATAATAAGGGAATACACTAGTATTATAGGGACCTAACATGCCCCTCTCCTTCAAAAAAGTGTTGTCCTCAATGCTTGAGTAGTTTTGGATGCTTCTGTATAAAATTCTCATCCTTCCATGTGGAATCTTCAGCGGGTAAGTTCTTCCACTTGATGAGATACTCTGAAATTGATCGGTTTCGTAGCTGTTGCGTTCTTGTTTCTGTCACTGCTTCAGGTTCCAATATGATTTTTCCTTCCTCGTCAAGTTCTGGAAATATCGTTTGAATTGGGTGCTTCTCACCTATAACCTTCTTTAAGCATGAAACATGGAAAACTGGGTGCACTCGGGAAAATGCAAGAAGCTCCAATTTGTATGCCATAGTACCAATATTTTGCAACACCTTGTACGGACCATAATACTTTGGTGATAATTTATTATCCTTCTTAGTTTTCTTGAGGGACATTTTTTTGTATGGTTGTAGTTGTAGAAATGCCCAGTCACCTACATCAAAACTTCTTTTGCTGCGATGTTGATCTGCCTATTGTTTCATTCTATTCTGCGCCAAAGTGAGGTTATCCTTTAAGATTTGGAGAACTTGTTGTTGATACTTGATGTGATCTTCCATTGCTTGAACCTTAGAATTTTTCTTAAATATGATGTGATGGACAGTGGATGATATCTATAAAGTGCCATAAATGGGGTCATTTTTGCTGCAATATGGAAGGAAGTGTTATACCACCATTCAGCCAGAGGCAACCATTTGACCCATTGTGTCTGTTTATCAGATACAAAGCAACGAAGATATCCTTCCAAACATTTGTTAACTATCTCAGTTTGCCCATCAGATTGAGGATGATAAGATGAGTTATGAGCTAACTGAGTATCCAAACGAGAAAATAATTATGTCCAAAAATTTCCAGTGAAAATGGGATCTTTGTCGCCTACAATAATCTTTGGGTTTCCATGTAGCTTTTGAATTGTTTCCATAAATGCAGTAGCAACTGTACTAGCTTTAAATGGATGAGATAATGCACAAAAGTCTGCATACTTGGTAAGTCTATCGACTACCACCATGATGACACTCTTTCCTTCGGACTTGGGCAAACCTGTGATAAAATCCATTGAAACCTCCTCCCAACATTGACTTGGAATGGATAAAGGTTGTAATAGACCTGGGGTCTTAATTAACTCAACTTTATTTTGTTGGCAAACCAAACATTCCGCCACAAACTTTTGAATATTAGATTTAAGGCCATCCCAAAAAAATTCCTTCTTAACCCTGTGGTAAGTTTTTGAAAATAATGACTGCCCTCCTAATGGAGAGGTGTGCAATTCTAGAAGAATGTTTTGTTTGAGTTGGGAATTTTTACAAAGGTATCGACGATCTTTGTACCATAACAAATCATTTTTCTAGCTAAATGTATCAGATGTACTAGGATCTTGCAACAACATTTGAATGAGTGCTCACACTTCTTCGCCATTCTTCCATTCATCCCTTGTTTCGTTTATCCAATTTGGTTGGATAATAGAAATGGCACAAAGCAATGCTTCCACATCCTCATCCTTTCTTGAGAGCATTTGCAACAACATTTTGCTTCCATTTTTTGTAAATGATTTCATAGTCATAACGCAACATCTTTGTGACCCGTTTTTGTTGCTCTTCTGAAGATAATCTTAATTCTAAAAGGTATTTAAAACTATCATGACCCGTTTTTACCTTGAAGTGTCTTCCCATTAGGTAAGGTCACCATTTCTTAAGTGCATTTAGTATTCCCAACATTTCCTTCTCATAAATCTTTGTGTAAATATTTTCCTTTGATTGGATGACTTTCGAAAGCAATGGGTCTTGCTTCTTTCATTAAAACAACACCAATTCCATTTCCTGAGGCATCACATTCCACAATAAAGGTTTTTGTGAAGTCTGGCGTAGCTAAGACCTGTGCTTGGCACATTTTGCCTCTTTAAGATGTTCAAAGGCCTTCGTTGCACCCACAAATCCAAGCACCGTGCTACAAATCTTGACTAAGTCCAAGCTAAGGTTTGAGTTCTATATATATGCCTCTTCTACGGGTTTAAGCTTAAGGTAGAAATCTGAGCTCTTCCAACAGTTCTCTGCAATTGTGAGCTATAATCATAGATTTGAGCTCTTGATTGTTTTTGAAGGTCTGCATTGAGGTGAAGTCCGAGCTGTCTTGGTGACTGCTCACTAATCTTCCACAGGGCTGAAGTTCGAGCTTGCTATGCAACCATGTCACAAAATAGAAGAAACAGATAGATCAACGACTTAAAAAGTAGCCTCTTGGAGGGGGCAAGCTCCTTTACATTACACAAATGAACAATTCTTGGATGATACAAATGACAGTACCTCCTTTCTATATATAGGAGTCTAAAGGGTCACAATATAATCAGAGCCGACATAACAATAATAATGTAAAGGCACAACAATAACAATAGTGGGTTTCTATGGGGCACAATAATAACAATATGGGGATAACATGGGCACAACTAGTGTTGAAAATATCGGTATTGGCAAAACATTGGCGAGGGTCTAGAAAAAATCTTATCGGCAATATCGGCGAAAAGATCGGCAAATATCGGCAAGCATAAAAAATGCATAATATATTCATTTTTTTTTAGATTTTTAAACATATAAAGCAATAACAACATGAAATAAACACATTGATGCATAAATATGAAGAAAGCACTGATATATATGATGTCAAATAGAAATGATACATCAAAGGCTATACCAAATCCTACTGATCCCTAATAATTGTCCAATCAAGGGCTCAAATGTGGAGAACCAATACAAAATAACATCACATATATAAAAGTATCTCATCATCATGAGTTATATGTAGCAAAACAAATAAAACTAGCAGCTATCTATCTGAAATCACTGCCCTCTCCCCCGTTTATGGGAAAACATGATGGGTTGTTTGCCAGGCTTGCCCTAGTAGTAGAAGGCCCTGGCCCTGCCTCTGCACCTAATCTCAAACAATGAATGCTAGGTATGGAGCTGTGCTCTCCTAGATCTATAGCAGATGGTGTTGATGTTGATGCTTCCACAGTGTCCTCCTCCTTCTCCTCCTCCTCCTGCTCCTCCTCTGAGTGCTGCTTCTCCTCCGAGTCCTTCTCTTGCTGCCCCTATTCTATTGGATCATCTAGCTCTAACCATGAAGGTGACTCCTCCAAGATGGGCTCCTCAGACTCCACGCTCCACTGAGACAATACGTCAATATTGTCTAAGTAAATGGCATCTGGATCCATTGGTGCTTCTATTTTCCTCACTCGAAGTCGGATGTTGTAATGCACATACACTAAATTATTGAGGCGTGCGAACTCGAACCTGTAAGAGTGTCAAAAAAACTAATGAGTCTTGAGTCTTGACTCTTGACACTTGAAGGTCATAAATTAAAAATAAAAAATTGCAATAAGTGTAATTGCTCAATTGAAGGCTGGAGCTCAAAGTTATACTTGTTGTGCTTTTTTGTGTGTATTTTCTCAAATACACTCCAATTGCACTCACACCCTGAAGAGCTACATGTTTGACTCAAGATTCTTATGGCTAATTTTTGCAAATTTGGTGCCCTTGCACCATAGCTTCGCCACCAAATATCTACAACAAAATAAATAAATAAAAAATGCAAAAACTTAAAACATAATTAAACTTTCAAATAAATGTTACATAATTGTATTTAAAAAAAATAGAATTATAAGTAAGGAAATTCTAAATTGAAAATTCTAATTTCTAATGAGTGATGACTTGTCACTTACGTGGCATGAAGAGGGTCATTTCCTTAATAGCATCATCAAAGCCAAATAGGCTAACACAATCCCAATAAAACTGTATCTCGCGATTGATTTTGCTACGAAGCTTAGGATCAGGTACCATCCTATGAATATAGGAATGGAGCCCTTCCATCACCTCGCCATCAAAATCAAAGCTGCATTTGTATGAAAATGCGGGGTTGAGGAAGAGTGTTGTTGCATGAATGGGTTGATGAAGCATCCTTGTCCACCGACTATCAATCACATCCCATAACATCATATCCCTATCAAGGCCAGCATCACCCTTGTCTGCATCATAAGAACGAATGGCCTCCTTGGCCCTATCCATGGCCTCATACAATTAAGCCATTGCAGGCTTTACTATAGGTTCACTAACTGAGTATGCTTCTTCTACTCCACGCCAAAACGTCTCAGAGTACACCATTTTTGCAATGGATTTCCCGTCCTGTCTCCTGCTGTATCTACAATTACGCTAGTCATCAGACACAAACATTTGCTTCAACTCGAATTGACATCGAAGCAAAGACTGAAGAGTAATAAAGTTTGTGGCAAAACGTGTGATCGCAGGACGCCGCAACTCCTTGTTTGTAGTGAACTTCTTCATGAGGCTAAAAACAAAAGCATGGTTATAAATAAACTTGGGGACGCTCCTAGCCATATCAACCACCTCCTTGATGAAGGACAGTTTCCCCATATCCTCAAGCAGCAAATCGAGACAATGTGCTACACACGTAGTCCAGAACAATGTGTGATGCCTCTCCATAAGCATCTTGTCGACAGACACATTATTAGCTGCATTGTCTGTTATGACTTGCACCACATTCTGCGCACCAATCTCTCGAATGAAACCATCTAACAACTCACATATCGTTGCTGCATCTTTGATATTTTTTGATGCATCCACTGATTTAATAAACATGGTAACTTTAGGACAATGTACCAAGAAATTTAGAATGGTCCTACCCTTCTTATCTGTCCAACCATCAAACATCACTGTGCATCTAGTAACTTCCCATGTTTTTTTCAACTCCGCTAATCTAGAGCTGATGTCCTGCTTTTTTGCTTGAAGAATTGGCCCCCACAATTCCTCATATGTAACACTTTTGTACCCTGGGCCCACAACAACAATAGCATCACACATTGGCTGCCAAAATGGATTGGTTTTGGTGATGTTGAGAGGTAAGTCACTCCAGAAAAGACACCTCCTCATGACTCTATCTGCTTCTTGCTTCTCCTTTTTTTTAACAAGTGATTTTATGCTAGGTTGTGATCCATGTCCTGTTCGGGGAACAAAAAATGATGACCTCACACTAGCAGTAGCAGGTGATGCTGTGGAGCCCCCTCCCACTACCATCAACATCAAAATCAGGAGAAGATATCCCGAAAGATCTACCTGCACGTTCAACCTTGTTCCTTTCTGTCTCTTCCTTCTTTCTGTCTTTTTCATCAATTGCCTCAAGATCTTTTTGTATAAGCTCTGGACTAGAAACTGTACAAATCCCAATATCATGTCCAGTGAGTCTAGCCAGATTGTATTTCAATCGTGTAACCCCTCCTATCATCCTGGTCCCACATAATTTGCATGTAAGATATGCCCGATTTGTCCCACCATTAGGCTCCCCATACTCCCAAAATGGGTCCAAGGCTTTTAGCGTATTTGAATTTTGTAGTAAGCTAACTCAAACCTAGGGCACCAAAAAAAAAATCATTTTGAATTAATAAGTAATAACCACCTCATTTTACAAAACAATTTTTTTGCTACATTATTTGCAATGTGAATTCAATGAAAAACCATAAATGGCAATAAGAGGGTGCATTTGAAAGTTAAAAAAAATGGAGTTTTCTGTCCAAATATGGAGAAAACCCTTGCATTTGCTTATGGGAATGAAAATCATAGCAAATGGAAAAAAATAAAGAAGCAAAATGTTTGTAGGCAAATAGGCAAGCAAGAATAATCCTAAAACTATCAAAAAATTCATTAACATAGGGGTTTATTTGAACATACTTGTTAATGGAAGAAATAAAATTGTCTCACTGTTCTTCAATCTTAGATCAACAAAATCTTCGTTGTTGGTGGCGATAATGGCTATTCAACACTCAAATCGTCCTTGGTAGCAAGAACATAGCTCTCCCCTTCCTTTTCTAGCAATCAGAAATGAAAATGAATGAAAAAAAATCGGCCTTTTCTAGCTGCCACGACAATTTTTTTTCTGTGCCTAGGCAATATTTTGCGTCGTAGTGCGATATTTTCCCGAGATATCGCTGATATTCCGGAAATATCACGATATTTTCGGGGAGACAAAATATTGCGATATTTCCTCGACGATATCTAGTTTCCCCGAAAATATCATGATATTTGCAAATATCTGCTATATCGCAGCGGTATTGTCAACACAGGGCACAACAATAACAATAAGGGGCTACAATGAAAATAATAGTAAGGGAATACGCTAGTATTATAGGGACCTAACAGAGCTACCAAGGTGATGACTGTCATTGTAATGGATATATAAGTCTGCACAAGTGACTAAGGTAAGGTGAAGTCCGAACTCCAGAGTAGAGTTATCAAGCCTTCACAAAATGTTGTTTGTAACAGGTCCGAGGTAGAGTTTCCTTATCTAAATTTTTCTGCGAGTTCAGCAATCCAAGTTTGACAAGTAGCGACAGGTCTGAGCTTTTTAGTTTACATAAAACTGGTCCGAGCTATCCACAAACCTGAGGTATACCCAATCATTTTTTTTCCCAAAGTCTAAACTTAAATGTCTTCCTCGGCCTCTTATCTGTTCCTGTGGTTCTTAACCTTATCTCCGAAATCTTCACAGAGTTGATGATTGGAATGACAAGTCTAGATATCATATATATACTGGTTTTGACCATAAGCAAAAAGACACTTCTATTGATGGGGCATGTAGCCTACACAAGTTGGCTAGGATAAAATATATTATTTCATCTTAAAAAATCATTTTCTCACAGACTAAGAGGAGTTATAGGGTGTGTAATAGCTCGTTGGAAAGGGGAGAATGTCCTCTACGAGTTTGTGCCATTTTCATCCTTGAATGAGTTGTGAAAATTCCTTAAACCGGAATCCCTACTACAAAATTGATGATATTTATCCGACTTGTTAGATTTACATGAACAAGTTATTTGCAGTTTCCTATGGCAAACATTGAAATACATACACTGCAGCCTACACCAATTAAATAATATGTCGAAACAAGAAACTGAATAATAGAGAAAGATACAACACAATTGACAAAGTGATTTTTGGACAAACATCCCCGGAAAAACCCAATGTGGGAAACTGGTGCAACAGATCTGAGGGTTTTTATTATTAAGCTGAAGTATTTTTGAATACAAATTCTAGATGCCTTCCTGACAATCCAGTTACGGAGAATATCACCCGACAAAAGAAATTAGTGAGTTTACCTCACTCTACACTACAAGTCCCTACTAATTCGGTAGCTGAACCAACGAGTTCCCTGACTACTTTTGCGTTGCCCTTGCGTGCGCCTGTGTTAGCCTCTAAGGCCATGTGTCACCTCTGTTGGAGATCGATTTGTCTTATGGAGTCGATTCCAGCCCTCTCGGCTTAGAAACGTTAACCGCCTTAGCAAATTCAGACTTCTGCGTGGGAGGCTCTGCGTGAGCCCTTCCTGAAGCTGCATCACCCTCTCTGGCCTCTGCGCTGCCTCCTTTGTGTGTCTCATTGCTGAGTATTCTTGGCTTCGGAGAAGATCCTCCAGCCAAAACTCCCTCTGCCCCTCTGCGTGATCTCTACAAATCACTACGCTGCCTCTAGCTTCAACAATTCGATTTGACTGATCAACGTTCTGTGTGTCTTCCAAATGACCCTCAAGCTTTCGTAAATAATCTCCTCGACATTCAATGGCCCAGATTAGAAACTAATCAATGGCTAAGATCATTTTTGCTTGATCCTCGTCTTCTTCTAGAAGTTACACCCATAGTTAGATTAATACCCATTAATTATTTTAATTTCCTAAGTTTAGACTTAGGGTCCCATTAAAAATAATTAATTATTTTAATAAATCTGCCTTCGGGTGGAATTTCCCAAAACGCTTTATGGGTTCTTTGGAATACACGTGCCCAAGCCTCCCTGCAAAAGTTGAGACTTAGAGCACATTCGATGCTACTAGAAATCAACACTCCCTCTTAGCGAGGAATGTGCTCTAGAGATGCCTCCCACTGAAGCATTACCCTGACTTCATAACATTGTCCTATGTGCTGTTGATGTCTAACATGCTGTCCACCAACTACTGTGCAAATGCTGCATCTGTACTGCTGCTGACCCTGCCACTATCAACACTGCATCCGTATTGCAACTCACTCTTAATTTCTACATCTGTGCTGCTGCTGGCACTACCACTGCATTGGAAATTGTTGCTGCTACTACATCAACAACGAAAAAACATCCCAAAATCTGAAAAAGTGTTTAGCATAGATACATCTCGATGCTGAAGATCTGACTGCTGCTAATCCTACGCTATCCCTCTGAAGCCACTGTGTTGTTGTTCTTACTGCACTATGCCTCCTTGCACTGCTGCAACTCTGTACCATGCTGCTCAGACTTGGCATTCTAGCCACTGCATTTGTCACTCCAACACTCCTTTACACCGATTGACATTGGTCCATCCTGTTACTTCTGATCTGGGCTCCCGTTGCAAGGAATTGATCCGAGAGGTGGGCTCGTCAAGGATCTTGCCCATCTGTAGCTCTTTCGAACTACAACTCTAAATCAACTCACCTTCCTCTTGGAGGTATCTTGGCTATCATGACAAACTCCTCCTCCTCGATCTTCGTGGGTGCAACCTTCGGATCATGCTTCTCATCTTTTTCCTTCTTCCTGAGAGGACACTATGTTGCGTAGTGACCCATTTCACCACACCTGAAGCATTTGATCTTTGAGACATCCTTCTTTCGCCTCCGCTGCTCGTGCTGCCCCTTGGAAGCAAGGGCTGCATTCTCTTCCTCCTCCTTGGGCTTCAACCCACTACTGCTGCTTTCGTCAAGCTTACACTTGACTAGATCTCTCCTCAGCTCCTCTTGCTTAAGAACTACCCACATCTCATCCCAATTTGGCAAAGTTGCCCTGCCCAGGATGCTTTGGACAAAGACTTACCACTCATCTGAGAATGAATTGAGGACCAATCTAACCAACGCAGACCCTTGAGGTGTAGACCCCACAACTGCTAACTTGTCCCAGGTCTCCTGAAGCTTCGTGAGGAATGGATCTATGCGCTCCCCCTTCTGCATCTATGTAGATCTCAGTTTCTACTCTAAGTACATCTTCCACTACTCAAAAGATTCTTGATACAACGTTGCCAAGGCGTCCCACATCTCCTTAGCAGCTCCTCTGCTAGCGACGTGACAAACCACATGATCCTTTACTCCATCAAGGATCATCCTCTTGGCCTTCGCCATTTCTAATTGATACTTCTTCAGTGGATCTTGATCTGCAGGAACAACCACCACGTTGTCGACATAGGTCTTGAGAGAATGCTCATCTAGAAGGAATAACATTCTTGCCTTCGAGATGCATTTCTGCTCGATACTTCTTCTGTGGATCTTGATCTACGGGCACAACCACCACGTTGTCGACATACGTCTTGAGAGAATGCTCATCTAGAAAGAATGACATTCTTGCCTTCCAGATGACGTAGTTGGATGCCCCATCCAACTTGTCCTGATCTCTCAACCCACTGGTTGCCATCTCTGCCACGAAAATGTTGAACTGCTCCTCTCTGTTTCTTACTGCTGCTGCTCAGCCAATAAGAAAACAAACTTCTTGGTGGGAAGTCTACTGAGGAAAAATTCCCTCACTGTGCTTCTCTTCTCTCTTCTGACGTCTTTCTGCCCAAAAAAACGGCCTACAGAAAAACTGCATCCCACCAGCTCTTCCTCACACTGAGGCTCCACGCTATTCCCTCTGCCACGACAAGTTTTCTATCTAGAAGCCCTTTCTCTCTGTCGACTCACTCAAAGAGAGACTGCCTCGAAAATTCAGCCCTCCTGGCTAGGATTGCGCAAACCTTCTGGGATTCGAATTGTTGCCTCCTGCAGCTATTCGATCTCCTTCTCTACTCAACATTGGGTTCTCTGGCCCTATTCTTCTTGCTCCACCTGCATTGCTCTGATACCATGTGAAAATTCCTTAAACCAGAATCCCTACTGCAACAATTGATGATATTTCTCCTACTTGTTAGATATACATGAACAAGTTATTTGCAGTTTCCTATGACAAACATCAAAATACATACACTGTTGCCTACACCAATTAAATAATATGCTGAAACAAGAAACTGAACAATAGAGAAAGATACAACACACAATTATTTTTGGACAAACGTCCCTAGAAAAACCTAATGCAGGAAAAACGGTGCAACAGATCTGAGGGTTTTTATTATTAAGTTGAAGTGTTTCTGAATACAACTTCTGGATGCCTTCCCGACAATCCAGTTACAGAGACTGTCACTCGAAAGAAGAAATTAGTGAGTTTACCTCACTCTACACTGCAAGTCTCAGCTGATCCGGCAGTTGAACCATGAGTTTCCCGACTACTTCTGTGCAACCCCTGTGTGGGCTTGCGTCACCTCTGCTGGAGATCGATTTGCCTTCTGGAGCTGATTCCAACCCTCTCGGCTTAGAAACGTCAGCCTCCTAAGCAAATTCGGACTTTTGCGTGGAAGGCTTTGCGCTGCTTTGCATGAGCCCTTCTTGGGTCTGCGTCACCCTCTTTGGCCTCTGTGTTGCCTCCTCTGTGTGGCTCTCTACCTCTCTGCTGAGTATTCTTGGCTTTGGAAAAGATCCTCCAGCCAAAACTCCCTCTACCCCTCTCTCCGTGATGACTACAAATCACTGCGCTGTCTCTAGCTTCAGTAATTCAATCTGACTGATCAACTCTTTGTGTGTCTTCCAAATGACCCTCAAGCTTTCTTAAATAATCTCCTCGTTGACATTCAATGGCCTAGATTAGAAGCGAATCAATGGCTAAGATCATTTCTGCTTGATCCTTATCTTCTTCTAGAAGTTACACCCACAGTTAGATTAATACCCATTAATTATTTTAATTTCCTAAGTTTAGACTTGGGGTCCCATTAAAAATAATTAATTATTTTAATAAAACTGTCTCCAGGTGGAATTTCACAAAATGCTTTCTAGGTTCTTTGGAATACATGTGCTGAAGCCCCCTTGCAAAATTTGAGACTTAGAACACATCCGATGCTACCAGAAATCAACATGAGGTCGTTTTTCCATTAATAAAATTATATTTGTGTAAACTGTCATTATTATTTTATCATGGCAGCCCTTAGGATTATGTTTTGGACAATGTTTAGGGCTTCTTCACTTGTGTTCTTAATTAGGATTAGGGCATCTTTAAAGGTCTAATGTGCATCTTGATTAAAGGTCCTTCTTTATTCATGGAATGGATCTATTATGATTAGGGCTTCCTTATTTCATTAAAGACTAGGTCACCATGAGCATCGATCAAGGAGGCTAGGTCTTCATCGCATTTGCCAACCAACAATCATCCATGCATCATTATCTCATAAGGTCAAAGGCTAGGGTTTTATGCATACATGTGCCTAGGAGGGTTTCATGGAAAGGGCTTCTTCTTTCATCATCATGCATCATTAGATCATTCAAGATAGATCATGCATCATATGACTTGAATATGCATCATCTTCATGTTTAGGATTTTCTGCTAGGGTTTGCTTGAGGTTATGTATCACAATAATATTTGCCATCTCCAACAATGCCTTATTGACATCAATGACAACCTTGACAAACATAATCAATTAGGGGTTCTTCCTCGACACTATCTCGAAATGGGGAAAGGGCTCACGGTCACTTGAGATCATATGACAAGGGTTGAGGGAGTCATTTGATGAAGACTCAAGATGATGAACAATAGAAAAGGGAAAAGGGGAGGGTGAAGTATCAACGAAATCCTTTTCATGAAAATCCAACTCTAGAGCCTCAAGTGATTTGAATATATAATCATAAGGTGGGTAGGTAGGAGCCTCATTACTTTCTTCATTATAAGGATCAAAGTTTGGGTTTTCATTAAAAAGAGAATCAATTACTTCCAATATGTCCCTCTTCATGCAAGGGAAAATAATAATTCTCCTTCCCAAGGGCATCGATGGATATGTCATTGCAAGTAATGCTCGGGATAAAGGGAAAACCAATCTCAGCCTTGTCTTCGTCGTTGGTTCATAAATGGGAGCGTAATAAAATTGAAGCCCAACAATTTCCCATTTCTCCTTTTCAATGCGAAAATAATTTTCAATGTCATCTTCCAAGGGGCTAATGGGATTAACTTTCTCAAGGTTCTCAAAAGAGGAGTCATCAGGAGTAATATCCTTGAGAAAGGTAAGGTTGGTCTCAATTTCACTTTCCATAAACTCATCCTTCCCAGCACCTGTGCTTTCTTGTTCGTTATGTGGACCTAATGAGGACTCATCTTCCTGCTCATCACTAAGATCCTCAAGGTTATCTCCAACTTCTTCATCTTGACTAATGAGACCTTCCCTTCGAAGGGCTTCCTCTAGGCTTTCACAAGCAGCTTCATTAGATTGGAATTTGGGTCCCTTATACTCTATGAATTTGTTGAGCAACTTGATAAACGATGAAATGCTTTCAGGCTCACACGAGTCGAGCCAACCTTGGTGCTTGTATTCAATAGAAGCAATAAATAACTCCATGAGGCTATCTAGATGGACCACATTAACTTTGGAGGCATGCTTCATAAGTTTTGCTATGTGGTCCATTGCTATGGATGGATCACCCTTGAATTGTGGCATATTTTGCAGAAGGGAGCTCTACTTGAATGGTTCATGAGGCACAATACTTGCTAAGGTTTTGCAAATGGGGTAGCAAGCTAAGTGGGCTTGATTGTGGGGAAAACTCCACAGTTAAGCGCGTTTGAGTCAGAGGTGATCTAAGATGGGTGACCTCCCGGAAAGTCCTGGTTAACGGGTGCAAGCCTCGGAAGTGATGGTTGATGCTATGTGATTCATTTCACTAGTTTCAATCCCACTTCTTCATCCCTGTGAGCATAAACCGATGCAATGAGTGCTAAGTGGACTATTCAAAAATCATGAGAAATTAGTCAGTTACGACTACCTCTCATGGAAATGGTCATAGATGAATGGCATGCTTAACGCAGTTGAATCCCAAAAAATGATATCTAATATAATGCACTGTGAAAACCCCTCAATACTTGTTTTATATGTTTTAGAATTTATATATTTTTAACATATCTTTGGAAAAAGACATTTTTGTATTGCTTTAAGTTTGTAGGTTTCCCTCAATCTTTGGAGGGAGCTCCCAACGACTCTCAAAGATAAGTATCTCATGTCTTTTCAGTTTTGGGTTCATGTACTCATTTAGTTTTGATTATATTAAATACTAATCACCTTTCTCGCTCTGTTGTCTTGATCAAGAAAACATCTTCAAGAAGGAGGACCTCTCAAGACAAGGATAGTCAAGAAACAAAGGTATGATTTGAATACATTGATTGAAAGGATTATTCATTTGATGATCTATTACTAATTTTGTCATGAATCGCTGTATTGAATCTTAGTGATTCTTGTTTGGGTGATTCATCTCTTGATAAATCTACCCACCCCACTCTTAAATGATTTTGTAGAACCCAAGACAGGGTCTGGAAAACCCTAACCGAAGGGTATGATATTGTGAATGTCTGAAATCCTAAAGCTGATTAGGGATATTGTGAAATGTTAGTTGAGGTTTTTATTGATGATGTCTTGTTTGGGATTTTGGTGTGATATGGAAATCCTAACTTGTTAGGGTTGAATGATGAGGTCTAGAATCCCGAACCTTTGAAGTTTTGGTAATGTTGGGTTCGCTGTGTTTCCACATTAGAACTCTAGCTCATTAGGGTTTGGTGGAATGTGTGATTCTATGGTGGAACCCTAGCTCATTGGGGTTTGGTGGAATGTATGATTCTACAGTGGAACCCTAGCTCATTAGGGTTGGTGGAATGTGTGAGCAAGGCCCTTACATTATCTTAAAAATGTTTTCTTTGGTATGCGTGTGTTTGTCTGATCAAACTCTAGTGTAATCAAAATGATAGTGTGTCTAACTCTTATTGATATTTGTGAAGTTGGGATATGAAATGCATTTGCATGATGATGAAATCTAGACTTATTTGGATATGTCCTTTTGATTGAAATCCTAGGTTGGTCTAGGTCAAATGTATTTATGTTATTGGACATATGATATGCCTATTATGGTTATGAATTCCTGGATATGTGTTGACCTAGTCATTGATGGTCATGAATCTTAGGATTTAATGGAAGTCCTTGTTTGAGATTCTAGGATGATGATATTTGGAAATCTAGGGTGTTATAGCTAAACCTTAGTGAAGTTTAAAATGTCTAGTATGTGTGATATAACAATCTGAAATCTATTAGATGATTGTTGAAAATGAAAATCTAGGGTTTTGCTGTTAAATCCTAGTAGTGACTTTATCTAGTGTGAAATGTAACAATTTGAACATTGGTCACTATTAAGAACATTGGTCAAGTAGCAAGTTTGAAGAATGATCCGCAGAATACAAAGATGACTAAAGAAGATACTGTGGCAACCTTCTTTGTGAAGATAGTTAGACTCAGGGATGATCTTTATCCATCGATGAGATTGTTTCAGACAAAGAATTGGTGATTACTGCTATATTAGGATTGCCAACCTCTTGGGGTGCATTTGCTTCAGATCTCAATAGTTGGAAGGTAGCTCCCACCTTTGAAGAATTATGGATCGCATGTAGTCAAAAAGAATTAAGGATCTCAATGGTTGCCAATCCTGAAGGAGTATCAAATGCTTATGTTGCTCATCATAAAGGAAAGAGATCGAAGGGACGAAGGAAGAAAGTTGACATGTCTAAGATAGAGTGCTATCAATGTCATAAGAAAGGTCACTACAAAAGTGACTTTCACGTGAATCCAAGGAATAAGAAGAGAGGAAGAGATCAAGCCAACTTTGCTGAAGAAGGAGACTCAAAGAAAGTCAAGCCTGAAGAATCCGACATTAGGGACTTACACTATTAAGTCATTTGCTTTACATAACTTGTTTTATATGAGATATCAATTTTTGAGATTGAATTGCGTTAAGTAAGTCATACATCTATGAACATTTCCATGAGAGGTGGTCATAACTAACTAATTTCTCATGATTTTTGAATAGTCGACTTAGCACTCATTGCATCGGGGGATGCTCATAGGGGTGAAGAAATGGGATTGAAACTAGTGAAATGAATCACATAGTGTTAATCATCACTTTCGGGGCTTGCACCTGGTAATCAACATTTCCCGGGAGGTCACCCATCCTAGATCGCCTCTGGCTCAAGCGCGCTTAACTATGGAGTTTTCCCCACAATCAAGCCCACTTAGGTTGCAACCCCATTTGCAAAACCTTAGCAAGTATTGTGCCTCATGAACCATTCAAGTAGAGCTGCCTCCACTCTTTTGTATTTAAGTATTGAGGGGTTTTCGTAATGCATTATATTAGATATCTTTTTTTTGGATTCAACTGCGTTAAGTAAGTCATTCTTCTATGACCATTTCCATGAGAGGTAGTTGTAACTGACCAATTTCTCATGATTTTTGAATAGTCCACTTAACACTCATTGCATCAGGTGATGCTCAGAGGGGTGAAGAAGTGGGATTGAAACTAGTGAAATGAATCACATAACATCAATCATCACTTCTGGGGCTTGCACCCGGTAACCAGAACTTCCTGGGAGGTCACCCATCCCAGATCGCTTCTGGCTCAAGCGTGCTTAACTATGGAGTTTTCCCGACAATCAAGCCCACTTAGCTTGCTACCCGATTTGCAAAACCTTAGCAAGTACTGTGCCTCATGAACCATTCAAGTAGAGCTCTATGAAGCCGGGATGTTTTTTGGAAGTGGGGAAACGAAAGCGGGGAAATGGAAGCATTTTTTTGAAGGCCAATAGTAACCAACTCTAAGGATTTTGTGGGCGGTAGTTCTAGCAGCATAATGACCACACAAAATCCCGAATGAAACTCAGAAATCAATTTTTTAGACTCTTATCTCATCAACACATCTAAGTACAATGCCCTCAGGATTTCTCCATCCAAGGCCATCCTTCATAAGGCAATGCTTAGTGGCTTTTAATCTAAGAGCCCTTCTCCCATGAGAAACTAAATGGTTAGGACATGTAAGATTTAACAAGTAATAAATAATAGCCTTGTATAATTCATGCTCTCCTAATATTTGCATCTCAGGAGAAGATGAATCGTTAAGACAAACCAAAGCAAGAGCTGTTTCATTTCCCTCGGTCATCATTTTAGCCAAACCTTGACCTTTGACTAATGTGGTGGGTCTAATCTCTACATCATATTCTTGAATCTTAGTAACCCACCCAGCATTGGTCCCTAAGCAATGGGTTCGAGTTTGTTAAGATTAGGTATGTTCTATGCTAGAGCAATTTATTTAAATTTTCACAGTTAGCAATCACATCAGCATTATGATAAACTGCAGATAGAACATAAATATAAAACGCAGAAGACAAGCCAAGACAAGAGGACACAAGATGTGGTGCAAGCCAGGGACAAACCCCACAATGTGTGGGGAAACCCTTTGATCAAATCTTCTTTTATCTTCAAAGTTCAGCAGAGAAAGAGAGAGAGAGATAGTATATTTACAACAGAAGTCAACACTTTGACTTATCTAGATCTGAGCAAAGACCATTTAGTATAACAATGAGATCAGTTGAAGACACTCTGCTTCAACTGATTCTTAAGGTGCTGCATCTTGTCCTCTTGCTGCACCATGCTGCACTTATCATGACCATGTTATGCACTTCATGTTGCTGCTTCTATCACTGAGCTGCTCCAATCATTGAGCTGCTCTTTGATCACTGATCTGCACTCAATGACTTATATGCTGCACTCATCAAACAACATCCATCACTTTGTTGCCCCATCATGCTGCAACCATCACGTTGCTGCATCCTTGTCATCTGACATACCCTCAACATAGTCATACTAACCCATGACAATAGCTTTGTCCATCTCACATTACAGCAGTGTCATACAACCATCTAATAGCTTGAGATCTCAACAATATTAGACACGACAGCTACATGTATTATGCTAATGATCTGAGCCCTCACATACCCATACGAAAAGCTTGACTATGGTGTTATGGCCTGCAACCTAACACACAGTTTTCCTGTAGCAGCATAAACGTTATGCTTGTTCTTCCAATGATACCTCAATAAGTTTGTTCCATTGCTCCATTTAACTCGGCCTTCTAACAAGAAGAAACCACTCTCAAACGGTTGCACAAGGGATGCTCAAACAATCCCTTAACCTTGCTGCATTATGGTTCCTTCTACTGTAGCTAGGGCACAACAGAATCCTTACTTCAACTGTGGTCAGAACTCATGGTTGGACTGCGGCTTGAACAACAGATCTGGTCTCCTTTTTATCAGCGTATCAGGGCCTCCTTATTACTGTGTATAGGGCTGCTGATCAACCCTTCTTTTGCTGCGGAATTTGCCAGCATGGTCTCTCTGCCCTGCATATAAATGATGAGGGTATTATGTTGACTGTGTAGAGAGCATAATATATCATGAACCATGAAAAGCGTATAACAGCATAATATGTCCAGCGTATAACATGAACCATGAACAGCGTTAAGATTGCTAGGATTTACTGCGGCTAGATCTATATTATATGACAACGTTCCTTTGCTTCATCACTGCGTATAGACTGCGTTAGATGATAACATATACAACGTATAAATCATGAACAGCATAATATGTCCAGCGTATGACATGAACCGTGAATAGCGTTAAGATTGCTAGGGTTTACTGCAGCTAGATCTATATTATATGACTGCGTTCCTTTGCTTCATCACTACGTATAGACTGCGTTAGATGACAACATATACAACGTATAAATCATGAACAACATAATATGTCCAGCGTATAACATGAACCATGAACAGCGTTAAGATTGCTAGGGTTTACTGCGGCTAGATCTATATTATATGACTGCGTTCCTTTGCTTCATCACTGCGTATAGACTGCGTTAGATGACAACATATACAGCATATAAATCATGAACAGCATAATATGTCCAGCGTATAACATGAACCATGAACATCGTTAAGATTGTACTGCGGTGCTTTTATATGACAACGAAACAGATACGTTGGATGCCTTGTGGAATGACTGTCTCCATAACCTATTAGCGTATGACTTGTCTCCATGACCAGCGTTTTACCATGACTGCGATGTACTGCGGCTAGGGCATTTTCATAAGGCCAACATATCACTCTTGGTGTATCACTCCTCCAAAAACCCAAGACGTGGAGAGGAGGACATCACTCAAGAATATATGTTTTAAATGACATAAAATCCTCATCTATTTATACTAAAAATGCAGAGGTTGAATAGACACGTCGGCTGGGCTTCTAGAGCCTACGTAAGAGCTGGTTGGCTTGACTATAATTACATAAACAAAATAAATTCATATCTCCATAAATACTTATTGGAATCGGATGATCTTTGGATCAATCCTACACCTCTCGACGAGAGGGATCCAATAAAAATATCAGCTGCCATAAATAAGCCAACCCACATGGAGTTTGGCCCTAGTTGCCAATTTAACAATCCCTCTCAACTAGGGAGAACTCCATCCGCTGATCCATGTGTACGACTGTATTATCTCTGCCATCAGTGCCCTGCATTGTTCTGCCCAACTCTGCTCAGCCCTGCTAGCTCCGCTCTACTCTGCTCAGCTCTGCTGGCTCTGCTCTGCTCAGCTCAGCTATGCTAGCTTTGCTCTGCTGGCTCTGCTCTGCTCATCTCCACTGAACTATGAAGAAGAAGAATTGTTTGAGAATGAGTCATATCATTATTCTCCACTGACCTGAAGTCAGTCTCAAAGTGCATACCACTAGTCCCAGACCAGTCTCAACTGACCCGAAGTCAGCTTCATAGTAAGTACCACTCCTACCACTGGTCCTAGACCAGTATCGCAGTCTCAGAGAGTGTACCACTGGTCCGAGACCAGTCTCAGCCGACCTGAAGTCAGCGTCATAGTATGTACCACTCTCACTGGTCCCAGACCAGTACTGCACTGACACGAAGTCAGTCTCGGAGTATGCACCACTAGTCCCAGACCAGTCTCAGCCGACCCGAAGTCAGCGTCATAGCATGTACAACTCCTACCACTGGTCCCAGACCAGTATCATTGATCCCAGATCAATGGAGGACATCCTAGCG
This sequence comes from Pinus tabuliformis, assembly GCA_031772625.1. Taxonomy (NCBI): domain Eukaryota; kingdom Viridiplantae; phylum Streptophyta; class Pinopsida; order Pinales; family Pinaceae; genus Pinus; species Pinus tabuliformis. Next base: position 848,748,183 of record CM062813.1, read on the forward strand.
TAGGGAGTACGGTAGATACAACGATGCGTCCATCGGTATTACTATGGTCCCTAACTTCATTTCCCTGCTCATTGATCAGATGAGAGGTACTTCCCATGAGTCCTAGACTGCATGGGTAGGAAGCCTCGACAGGAGAACTTAATCAATCCTGTCCTCACAGGAGAACACATCAATCTTGCTACAATCGCCATGGAGAACACATCAATCCAGGCTGCCATGGAGAACACATCAATCCAGGCCTCACAGGAGAACACATCAATCCTGCTACAATCGCCATGGAGAACACATCAATCCAGGCCTCACAGGAGAACACATCAATCCTGCTACAATCGCCATGGAGAACACATCAATCCAGGCCTCAGTGCCTCACAGGAGAACTAATCATCTTGCTACACAAGAGAACAAATCATCTTGTCCCACAAGAGAGCGAATCATCTTGTCCCACAAGAGAGCGAATCATCTTGTTTCAGTGTGCACCACCAGGGGAGGGTGAGTCACCCTGTGGTCGTATGTTGCTCCAATAGAACTGCAAGCCCCCCAAAGCTCCTAGAGCTCAATGTATGTAGCATGCAGGACCCTTTTACAAAGGTCTCTCGACGACTCCAAGTTGTTCGGGAAAATCACAAATTTGATCTTTCCTCAGGGCTCTGTCCTGTACATCATCTCAGTGTGATGGAGCCTCCTTGATCATCGACTTACCATATCCCAGATAAGGCAGTAATTGATGTCTATCTGCTGGAGCAGTTGTCAAATACGGGATTCCTCAATAATCGAATCCCATCTCTGGTTGTCACAGAGATTCACAGTGGTATTCATCATGTGTACAAACAGCTCACTGAAGAGCTTCAGCGACCAGACTGCCTCACAGAAGGCCATACTATCAGCAATGTATTCTGCCTTGGTGGTGCTCAGAGTCACCGACTTCTGCTTCCTGCTCATCCAGGATATCAAGGCAGATTCCAAACAACACTGAGAAGTGCTCTAGTGATCCTCCATACTTCCTGCCCACTCATCATTCGAATAATCATGTGGTTTCATATTTCCGGCAGTCTATCTCAATTCATGAGAGATTGTGCCCTGAAGATATCTTAGAAGATTCTTGGCACCAATCTAGTGAGGCTCAACCAAATATGAGCTCACCATGCTAACTGCAACACAGATGTTCGGACGGAGGTTCTCCAAGAACATCAACGCGAATGAGTTTATGAAACTCAGAGGCATTTCCCAAATCTGGTCCGACATTATTACCATATAACTTCTGAAAGTTAAGATCCTCGAGGCAGTTACAAGCTTGCATCTTATCTTCCCACATTCAGAATCCAACTCCCTTTGTCTCCTATAAATGAGAGGGTCTGCACCTGTCAGACATAGGTGCCGGTACGAGAGGTTTATCATCCACAACCTTCGAGTAATGGTTTGGATCGGTTTCACTCCTAGTGAATCTTAGCTGCATTAGACATCTATCAATCCTCTCATATTATGCCTGAGGTGTTTTTCTTCAAGCCATAGAGGGCTTTCTTCCACCTATATACATGAGATTCCTTGATCATGATTCTCAAACTCCTCAGGTTGTTCCAAACCTGTGAACCTACTGCATGAGGGGAATGGTACCCTTATAATATTTTCCTTTGGTACATTTCAGACATGTACCTTCATGCTTCCTTTTGAATTCAGGCATCCTAGTCACCATTTGACTCACAGACGCTGAGTCAATGGACATGGTCCCCAGTGGACTTCCTGCAACTTGATACAACCCTGAACTCAAAAACATCTTTAAAAGATCTATTTTCAAACACGTACCTTTCCATCGATAAGTGCCACCCTGCAACCTTTGACTTCCATTTCCGAGATGCTTTCGTGGAAGAGTCGACCATTTCCTTGATGACCTGCATTACCAGTCATTCTTTTGATCATAGAATATGTCTCAGGAATGATTGTTATCTTGATCAAGAGATGTGTCTCTGCCATGCACAACGGCCGAACTTATTTCAACAAGGCATCCGCTTTTCCTTCCACCCTTAGATCCGAACTTCACAATGAAGTGACCATTAGATGGGCCATTAGAAACTTCCACTGTGCCATTCTGATAACATTCTCTGGTTCGACTTCACCCTAGGTGAATTATGAGGAACCTATTGATCCTTCTGTCTTGTCCCAAATGTCTTCGATGATTGCTCTTTCACTCTTGCTTGGGCATTGTCTTCACCTCTACTCCGATACCATGTTAAGATTAGGTATGTTCTATGCTAGAGCAATTTATTTAAATTTTCACAGTTAGCAATCACATCAGCATTATGATAAACTGCAGATAGAACATAAATATAAAACGCAGAAGACAAGCCAAGACAAGAGGACACAAGATGTGGCGCAAGCCAGGGACAAACCCCATAATGTGTGGGGAAACCCTTTGATCAAATCTTCTTTTATCTTCAAAGTTCAGCAGAGAGAGAGAGAGAGATAGTATATTTACAACAGAAGTCAACACTTTGACTTATCTAGATCTGAGCAAAGACCATTTAGTATAACAATGAAATCAGTTGAAGACACTCCGCTTCAACTGATTCTTAAGGTGCTGCATCTTGTCCTCTTGCTGCACCATGCTGCACTTATCATGACCATGTTATGCACTTCATGTTGCTGCTTCTATCACTGAGCTGCTCCAATCATTGAGCTGCTCCAATCATTGAGCTGCTCTTTGATCACTGATCTGCACTCAATGACTTATATGCTGCACTCATCAAACAACATCCATCATCACTTTGTTGCCCCATCATGCTGCAACCATCACCTTGCTGCATCCTTGTCATCTGACATACCCTCAACATAGTCATACTAACCCATGACAATAGCTTTGTCCATCTCACATTACAGCAGTGTCATACAACCATCTAATAGCTTGAGATCTCAACAATATTAGACACGACAGCTACATGTATTATGCTAATGATCTGAGCCCTCACATACCCATACAAAAAGCTTGACTGTGGTGTTATGGCCTGCGGCCTAACACACAGTTTTCCTGTAGCAGCATAAACGTTATGCTTGTTCTTCCAATGATACCTCAATAAGTTTGTTCCACTGCTCCATTTAACTCGGTCTTCTAACAAGAAGAAACCACTCTCAAACGGTTGCACAAGGGATGCTCAAACAGTCCCTTAACCTTGCTGCATTATGGTTCCTTCTACTGCAGCTAGGGCACAACAGAATCCTTACTTCAATTGTGGTCAGAACTCATGGTTGGACTGCGGCTTGAACAACAGATCTGGTCTCCTTTTTATCAGCGTATCAGGGCCTCCTTATTACTGTGTATAGGGCTGCTGATCAGCCCTTCCTTTGCTGCGGAATTTGCCAGCATGGTCTCTCTGCCCTGCGTATAAATGATGAGGGTATTATGTTGACTGTGTAGAGAGCATAATATATCATGAACCATGAAAAGCGTATAACAACATAATATGTCCAGCGTATAAATCATGAACAACATAATATGTCCAGCGTATAACATGAACCATGAACAGCGTTAAGATTGCTAGGATTTACTGCGGCTAGATCTATATTATATGACAGCGTTCCTTTGCTTCATCACTGCGTATAGACTGCGTTAGATGACAACATATACAGCGTATAAATCATGAACAGCATAATATGTCCAGCGTATAACATGAACCATGAACAGCGTTAAGATTGCTAGGGTTTACTGTGGCTAGATCTATATTATATGACTGCGTTCCTTTGCTTCATCACTGCGTATAGACTGCGTTAGATGACAACATATACAGCGTATAAATCATGAACAGCATAATATGTCCAGCGTATAACATGAACCATGAACAACGTTAAGATTGCTAGGGTTTACTGCGGCTAGATCTATATTATATGACTGTGTTCCTTTGCTTCATCACTGCGTATAGACGACGTTAGATGACAACATATACAACGTATAAATCATGAACAACATAATATGTCTAGCGTATAACATGAACCATGAATAGCGTTAAGATTGTACTGCGGTGCTTTTATATGACAATGAAATAGATACGTTGGATGCCTTGTGGAATGATTGTCTCCATAACCTATTAGTGTATGACTTGTCTCCATGACCAACGTTTTACCATGACTGCGATGTACTGCGGCTAGGGCATTTTCATAAGGCCAACATATCACTCTTGGTGTATCACTCCTCCAAAAACCCAAGACGTGGAGAGGAGGAGATCACTCAAGAATATATGTTTTAAATGACATAAAATCCTCATCTATTTATACTAAAAATGCAGAGGTTGAATAGACACGTCGGCTGGGCTTCTAAAGCCTACATAAGAGCTGGTCGGCTTGACTATAATTACATAAACAAAATAAATTCATATCTCCATAAATACTTATCGGAATCGGATGATCTTTGGATCAATCCTACACCTCTCGACGAGAGGGATCCAATAAAAATATCAGCTTCCATAAATAAGCCGACCCACATGGAGTTTGGCCCTAGTTGCCAATTTAACAGAGTTAATATATCTTTAACAAAAGAGTGTGGGACAAAAGAAATGATCTTGGAATAACCAGAAAAAAGTTACAAGAGCTAGGAATAGGCTTGCATTTCCATGGTAGTATAATTTAATTCAGACTTTTGAAGCTCTCTACTCATGAAGGCTATAGGCTGTTCGTAACCATCTTTATTATTTTGTAATAGGACACCAACAATGGTATCTTCAGAAGAAAAAGAGAAAATCATTAAGTCCTTTGAATAATCGGGACTAACTAAGACATGAGCTTTAGCAATAGGACCTTTGATCTCCTAAAAAGCCTTTTTGCCATTGTCTTTCCATAAGAATTTAACATCCTTTTTCAGAAGACTTTGAATAGGCTTAGCTATTTTTGCGTAGTTTGGAATAAATCTTCTAAGGAAATTGGTTTTCCCAAGAAAAGACTGAAGGGATTTGAGATTATGACAGAGAGGAATCTTTGGGATTGCTCGATCCTCTCAGGGTCAATCTTGGTCCAATCCTTGGAAATGATGTGACCAAGCAACTTCGCTTCAGTTACTCCAAAAACAGACTTAGCAGGGTTCAAAGATATTCCAAATTCTCTGCATCTATCAAAAAATTGCCTAGGATGACCTATATGACTGATACAATTCTTAGAAAAAACCGTAAGATCATCCTGATAAATTTCAATAATTTTACCAATTAAACCCTTGAAGGCATAGTCCATATCCCTTTGAAAGGTAGCTCCAACGTTAGTTAATCCAAAAGGCATTTGAATGTACCCCATGGTGTGGTGAAAGTAGTTTTGTGTCGATCCTCTTTCTTAACCCAAACTTGATTGTACCCAGAGAAACCATCTAGCAGGGACATCATTCCAGAACCCGTTATCCTTTGCAACATAGTCTCCATGTTTGGCAAAGGGTAATTATCCTTCTTACATGCTAGATTAAGGTTTCTGAAATCGACACAAAGTCTGATTGTTCCATTCTTCTTTCTAACAATCACCAAATTGGAACACCATGATGAATGCCTAGTCTGAGCAATGGTTCCAGCACTGAGCATTTTTGCAAGCTCTTTTTGGACTAAGGGGGCCAACCTAGGGTTTATTTGCCTAAGCTTCTGACGAAAGGGCTTAGCATTTTCATCCTTTAAAGGGATAGTGTGCTCCATGACATCTTCCCTATAACCTTTTAGCTCATCATAAGAAAATGCTAAGACATCCCGATATTCATGAAGTAAATCGATTATCTTTTTCCTTTCTTCCTTACTAGTACCCTTACCAATTTTAACAATTTTATGGTCACTAGGGGTACCTATATTTACTTCAATAAATTCGCCAAGATCTATCTTACTTTCTTCTCTTTTGTTTGTGGCATCATGCCGATCAAAGTGTTGCTCTAAGGCAACAACATTCTTGGGAGTAGGATTTATAATATCTTCATAGTCATCAGATCCATCCTCCCTACAGCTTACCCGAAAATTCTCAAACTCATCCAAGTTATTTAAAAAGCGAATTACTTGCTTTTCATTGTCAAAAACCTATCAGTGCTCTAAGTTATCTGGAATGGAAGGTCTGAAAATAATTTCCATTTTAATCTTGTCCTTCACTAATTCATCATACAATTGCAAGGTAGATGTGACTACAGCAAGCTCATCGGCCAAACTATTATGCTCTCTTGGGATAGCTTCGAGGTCAAGAGCACCAAAGTATTCCAAGATATCCCACACTGCATTCCAATAGTTTCTCAATCTCTGATTCTTACAAGTAAATCTATTTTTAACTTGCATGATAACCAAATTAGAGTCTCCCTTGATATGAAGCAATTTAATCCGTATGGCCTTTGCCAACTCAAGGCCCAACAACAAAGCTTCATACTTAGCCATGTTGTTGGTTGCTCCAAATTCTATAGGCAAATTTGAAAACATGCCCCAGGGGAGACTTTAACCTAAGTTACCAGAAAACGGATACGGGAACGGATATGGGTACGGGGTTTGAAACGGATACGGCAAATTTTCAAAAAATCTGGATACGATACGACAGGAAACGTCACATAATAAATATAAAATATATATATATATATATATATATATATTAAAAATAAAAAATCCATATTTCCAATCATATGTCAGAATCTAGATTATTTGTATCATCTATGATCTATCATGATTCATGATTCATCATCATCAATTCAAGTTTCAACATATGCCATATTGAAGCAATGTTTCAGTGTTCACTCTCCAAAGAGGCAGAGATTACCTTCTCATATCAAGCCAAGGGTTCCTTTTTTGCTGGCTAAATATATCTTATTATCTGGGCCGAGTTTACCTCTTATTACTTGCTAGTCGAGTTTGCTGCTTTGTGGGCTGAGTTCTGCCATTTTAAATGGGCTGAGTTTTGTCCTTTTGAGGACCCAGTTCCAGTCTATTTCTGGAGTTCAAGATGCTACTAAAAAGGGGGTTTAGTCCCCTCTTGTTGTGCCATTCAAGCTGCCCAAGACCTCTGTTATTGGTGGCTGAGGATTTGTTTGGAAGAATTGTGGGTAATATTTGATATCAGTCTTGTGTTTTTTGAATCTATCTTGTGCTAGACCAAAACAGTTCCAGTAAAAACTTAAAAGCCAAGGGAGGCAGTCTTGCTTGTGTCTGCCTGTATCATGTCAACTATGTTCCAACTTCCAAGATGAATATAATGTTCCAACTTGCCGAAAATGCTTTTTTTTCACCAAAAATGTTTCATGATTTTTGAAAAACCTTTTAAATTTTCTAAATACTTCTCAAAATTTCCTGAAAAACGTTTTCATTTTTTTAAAACTGCAAGTTTTTTCGACAAAAACGCCTCAAAAATGGCTGTGAAAAAAAACTTCCCGTTTCCAGAAAAAAACGGCAAAAAAATGTTCTTCCGGCGTTTCGTACGCGGATCCGGATCTGAAACGGGAAAACGCCGTTTTGGGGTTGGAGGTAGCCGTTTCCGGCAACTTAGACTTTAACACAATCCCAACACCTTTACCATGCCTAGATGATGCACCATCAAAATGCATATACCATACTTGACTCTTCAGATCACTTATCTTTTCATCAACCTTAACTTCTGAGGGGATTATGGAATTAGACAAAATAGCGTAATTCCCCAAGTCAGGTTTCTCGGTGATCACCTCATTATGGGGTATCTTAGGATATTCCACATGTAATCTCCTTTCTAGCTCTCGATTTAGTCTAAGGAACTTGGAACCTCTAGGAGAAGGAATCATAGCATATGACCAATTCATGTGGATACTTCCTCCTAGATTAGAGGCCTATTTCCTAGACAATAGCATACCCCAAGCCTTAGGAACATGAACTACAACTATGTCCATTACGATCATAATGTCAGGGTAGACAGACAAATGGACATGTAAATCCTTTATTAACCCATGAACCTCGATTTTCTTAGAATCCATGGCACATATATTATAGTAAGGCCTATAAATCCTTAAATTTAGCTGTTCCATGACCCTCTTGGTCATAACACAAGCTGAAGCACCCGAATCTAACATGCAATTGTACAACTTATAACCATTAATCATCAAGGTAATGAAAAAAGGTTGATGCTCATTATTTTCAGAATCCATACTTTGCAAATACACAAGAGCATCCTGGTAGATAGTCTCAGGAGCCTTTTCTTGAGCAACATTAATACGAGGATTCTCAATGGTATTTAACAACTTAGGTTTTTGGGAAGGGATTTCCAAAACCTCGGTGACAGGAACCCAAATTTTGGAATTTTTCAACCATCCACCCAAGTCAATATTCATTCCAGAGGCGGCGCTAAAATTTCGAAGGGGAGCATGATTATCACTTCGTTGATAAGTTAGCCCCTTATCTTTCGCAGTTTCTAAAATTTGATCTGGAGAGGGCCTTTCACCGAATAATTTAACCAACATACCATTGTCATGGTCAAAATTATTGATACTATGGGAAGATGCAAAAGGATTGACATCATGACTATGCTCTTTAACCCTTTTCTAATCTTCATTTGATAGTTGATATTCCCTACAACGACATTAATCTGGTTACTTGCCCCAAACATTCCACTTTCCACAATTCTCTTAATAGTGGGGCAAGTAGCTTCTTCATGCAAGGCATCACAAGCCCTACAATATGGAGGAGCATCCTCAACAAGATTGACAGTTGCAAGGGGATTTGGCAGTCGATGTTCATTAGATTGCCCTTTCCTCTGCCAAACATTATTATTTCTATTGTTATTATTTCTAGGTTGGAAACTTTGAGCTTGTGACCTTTCCATTTGGACCAACCTAGATTGTAGTGTACTTATCTCTTTAGCATGGTTACAGAGTAATTTTGTTTGGTTAAGCTCCATGCTTTCAAGCTTTTGAAGTAGCTTCTGCATAGGATCATCTTCAGATTCCTTCACTTCTTTACCCTTAGGTTCTTTCAGCATTGTGGAAGCTCTCTCAAAGCCTGGAATCTTAGATTTCCCAGATACATTCTTATCCTTCTCAATCTCTTCGACTAAAGTTTGATAATCCTTATAATGAAGGAGTTTAGCACGTCTTAATTCATAAGAGATATCAACGTTAAAAGCATCAATATATAAGTCTCAAAGAGATTTATCAGGAGGTTCATATGTTGATTTTGGGTAGCATCGGATGTGATCTAAACCTCGAATTATGCAGGGAGGCTCGAGCACATGTATTCCAAAGAACCCAGAAAGTGCTTTGGGAAATTCCACTTAGAAGTGATTTTATTAAAATAATTAATATTTTTAATGGAGTTCCTAAGTCTAAACTTAGGAAAATTAAAATATTAATGGGTATTAATCTAATCATGGGTGAAACCTCTAGAAAAAGACACGGATCAAATCAAAACGATCTGATCCTTTGATTAAGATTTAATTTAGGCCGCTGGTTTTCCAACAAAAAAATATAAGAAGGGGCTTGAGGGTCATTTGGAAAATACACTTAGAGATCAAGAAAATCGATTTTCTGAAGTGAGAAGTTCTCATGAGGAAAAATTGATTGAGGAGATTTCTTGCAGCGGAGGGCAGTGAGAATTTGGAAGAAGGAATCTCTGGAGAGTATGAGGCAGAGAGAGGACAAAAAGACATCCAGAGGAAGGCTAATGCTGGCCCACGCAGTGCTGACGCAGAGGACACATAGTCCTTGAGGGGAAGTCAAGTTTCCTGCTAAGGGAAGTCGAGTTTCAGTTATCGGAAGTCGGGGTGTGAGTCCGGGAGGCATAAGATCAATTTTCTCAGCCAACAGAGGATCCAAAAGAGGGGCAGCGTAATACCCAATAGGGGGGATGCAGAAACTGCCAGGAGTGACGCAGTTCTGTGCAAAGGCCACGCAAAGGGTGACGCAGAGCCTCCAGTTCAAAAGGATCAGTCACTGATTCTCCCAATGACAGAGAGATCATTTCACTAGTCTTTTGTTCAGTATTCTCTCTGTATTGGATTGCTAGTTGAGCATCCTAGAATTGTACTAAGATTTTCTCCTGCATAATAATAAAACCCTCAGAGCTGCTGCACCGGTTTTCCCACATTGGGTTTTTCCGGGGACTATTGTCCAAAAATAACGGTGTCCTATGTGTTTGTATTTCCTTGCTCAGTTTCTATGTTTCAGAATCATATTTAATTTGGTGTAGGCTGCTTCAGTAATTTACTTCAATATTTCAAGAAGAAATCTGAAATAAGTTTGTAATGTAATTTACGATCTAGGTGAAGTAGATTTAGCTCGTTGCAGTAAGATTCCTGAGATTGTTAGATCTAGGAATTTTCACATTATAATCTTTAGGTAATTCCCTAACAATAAAATTAAACCTTTTGTTAAATTCCTCAACGGTTTCATTTTCTTTTTCCTTATGATACTTAGGGCTTTAACCAGATGCCTTTCTTCCTTCTTATCTCCAAACTTATCCTTGAAGGCATTAGTAAGAGCTTGTAATGAATTGAAGGAATGATCAGGTCTTTCGGTGAACCACTCTAAAGCATCCTCTTCCAAAGAGAGCACAAAGAGCTTCATCCTCACATCCTCATGAGCAACATTAGCACCACCCCATTTGTTAATGAAATGCCTAAAGCGATTAAGATGTTCTTTAGTGGTTACCGCATTATTGCCTTGGAAAGAAGGCAATTTATCCATACCTGCATTAGGAAGGTCATGCAGGTAACCCTGAATGTTAGCAAAATTGCAAGGAAGATACAAGTCATCCATGATGTCTTGCTGAATGGGATCTGAAAAAAGCGAATGGATATCAGAGAGAGCTTCTTGTCCAAGATTATCAAGGAGTGCATGGGAAGAGACCCTGTTTAATTGAACTATAAAAACCTTTTCAGGATTCGGAGTGGGATTAATCAAGGTACTTAGACTTCTTCTAGTGCAAACCCTTGTAGGAAGTGAATAAAGTGGAGTAGCCACTTTGACAAAAATCTAACTCAGACACTTGACATGAAAGTTGAAGGATAGAAGATGAAAGATGAGAATTGTTGTAAAGCCAAGGTCCAATAAATTGTTCCCCGACAACGGTGCCAAAAAATGTTGTTGCACAAAATGTCTAGGCAACGCAACAACTCAGATTGGGGGCTATGAGCCTGATCCCCAATCTCTACATTTGAGTTGTCTCCCAACAACAGACTAAGGGGAGTAGACCCTAAGGAAATGGAATCATGGAAGATTAGTTGGGAACCAACCAATCTGGGAGACACAGTTAAGCAACCTATACTCGTTTAGATTGCGCAAGATTTTGAAGGATTCAATTTGATTTGAGGAAAATGATACGAGTGCCTTGTGGAGTCAACTATCTTGCGAAGGAAATAAAGGCCAAGTAATGGATGAGAAACTGTTGCTAAGTGATTCGACTATCTTATATGCAAATGCAAAACTTAAAACTATGTGAAATGCAGGGACTTGGTTAATTTTAGTTAAATGCCTGTTCTAAGTTTGATCCCTCAATGCTTCTATCGACCAAGCTTATGCTTGGAAGTAAAATTTTAATGTGCAAGTACTAGCTTAGTATGCAAATGCAAAGTGAAATGATGTGATGGCAAAAGGAGGGCCTAAAATATGAGTTATTCTGAGGTATGTCATGAGTGTTTTTTAACTTAAGGCTCAGAAAAATGATCTTAATGTGAAAACAAATACTTATACCAGCAATGTAAAATATGAAGTCTGCACAAGTAATTACTGAAAACACAATAGGAAACCAATGTAAAATGTTGGAAATAAAACACTTTATATTCAAAAATCCATTTGTATGAGGTACTCAATCAGAGATCATTAGATGCATAAGTAAAACTAAATTAATCCTACTTGAATGAGCATGTAAAAACAAATGCACTTCAGGAATTAAATTAAAGGTTTAAACTCAGATCATAACAGTTAGGTGAAAACTTTGAAATATCAGTTCTAGTAATTTGTTCTTAAAACAAATGGCAATGCCAACAATTTATTTTAAACTAGTGATCCTATAACCATTCAACATTCAGATTTTTTCTGTGTAACAACAGAAACTTCACATGACAAATTGATAACTAACAATTCAGAAAATTTCTAGGTTTAACTATTTCCAATTTAGTGATGCATTTGATCTTAAAACTCAAATGGGTAAGGGTGAGGGCCAAGGAGGTAGGGGACCAAGGGATGAGGGAGGAAAGATGGCTAGGGCTGAGGGGATAAGGGAGATGAGGGAGATGGTCGAGGGGAAGTGAGGGAGAAGAGGCAGCAGGAAGGGAGGATGCCATGAGGGAGAGGGAGAAAGGAGGAGTAGGGGAGCCAAGGGTAGGAGCTGGAGGGATAAGGGAGGCCGTGAGCTAGGCTAGGAGGATAGAGGGGAAGGAAAGGAGATCGGAGAAATAAGAAGGTAAGGGCCGAGAGGAAAGAAAAGGGGTTGAGAGCTGGAGATGACCAACGCAAGGCCTATAGGCCCTAAAAAAAAATTTCCCATGATCTTTTGCAAGATTTGCAGAACTTGGATCGAAATCTTACGAGTTTCCTTTTCGTAAATTTTCTTTGACCTGCAAATAAAATGGAGATCAGATCTTGCCTTCCAGGGCCTAGATCTGTCTCCAAAATCCACAAAAATCGTTGGCAATCTTCAAATCTGTTCCTGCACAAACAAAAGATAGAAAACTCCAAAACATGTATATACAAAAATATGAAATCCCCAAAACCCCAATGAATTAAAAAAATTGAAATTTACAAATCTACAATAATATTCTACAAATCTAGCAGATCTGAGGAGTATGAGTCCAACTCCGCTCCCAAATTTGCAGATCAAAGCCCTCTATTAGCCAGATCTAAACAATTTTGCACGAATTTATAAATAAACTGGAAATTTTAAAGAGGCACAAGCCCAAAAAACCCTGCAAATAAAATATTTTGTAAGATGACTTCAGAAATTAAAAATAATAGGCTCTTTAGATTTTGTAATTTGAGAGTCAGTCGGTCCAGTTGAGGACTTCCCTAAATGCCCAAATCCTGAATTATAACTTTTTCACACTTAAATTTGATTGTTAGATTAATAGAGATTCAAAATAATCATAAAATCATCAAGAAATAAAGATACCTGTTAGTTCTATTAAATCAAAATGATATTTTAAAAACCTAGAAATCTGTGCAAGATACTTGTGCATATATCAATTCTCAAAGGCTATTATCCAGCGAATACGAGTATTAAGAGAAATATTACCACATAAATTTGAAAGAGGAACACCACCATCTGAAACCCCAAAGTCTTTGTGTTTTATTAACCAGAAAAAAGTTACAAGAGCTTTTCAGAGCAAGTACACAATTCAATGATCGAATCCAAATAATGGAGAGAGACCTCTAATTTATAGATAAATTCTCCAACAGCTAGATGGCTTGATCCCTGTCAAAGTAATCTCGACCGTTGATGAAGATCAAATGATCTTTTAATCATCATCGTCGAAATTAAGTTACCTTTTTGAGGAAAATCGAATTTCACTTTTAATTTCTTTTTAATTAACTCAAAAATGATTATTTTGAGTTAATTACCTCAAAAAATTGACTTTGACTTAACTACTAAGGCCCAAGGGTCCAAAATATCTTGAAATTTTCAATATTCCCTTGGCCAGGGACCTCCAAAATTTTAAAAATTTAAAAACCACGAATATTAAATGTTGTAGAATTTAATTTTTCCTAGGACTAAATTAATTAAATTTTTGGCTTAGCATTTTTAATTTATTTTAGCCAGAAAATTTAATTAATTGACTCATGAGGGGATTAATAATTTTTCCAACCCTCTAATACTTTAGCATTATAGCTAAAATATTATTTACATGAAATATTACATTCTAACCCATGAAGGGGGAACACCCGTTTGTTATAGACCCTCTATAAGTTACCCATTTCTGCGACTCAAAATATGATCTAGTAGACTAAGTGACTTGTAATAAAATAATCTAATCAAATAACTAGAATTATTCCCAAATCACTTTTACAGAGACTCGATAAATTACACTAAGACTCATCTAAGATCCTGACGACAAAATCCACCCTAGTTTTGGGGTGAAGCTGGAGGGAAAAACTTTGCCGAATATTCGTGTTTAGAAACACACATGAATTGGTGAGACGAAAAAATTCCTAGGATAGAAATCATCATCAGAAAAATAAATTTACCTAGGTTGTTACGTATGTTTGTCTTACTAAGTTCATTTACATTACAAAATGAAAAATGGGTTTACAAAACTCCAGTGTACATATAGTTGGTAATGATGAATTTGTGGATCATTTGAGTGCTCAGACATGATGGAAATCCATCTAAGTGCACGGACATGATGGAAGTCCTTGTGCGAAAAAATGTACAAATATGGGGTAGTTGACATAGAGTGGTCAACAGAGCTCATGTATTGGCTTTTTCCTACATGCTAAATGTGTTTGTCCCGACCATCTTTTGCATTTTGTGGTACATTTTCCTATTGAATGTGGCCAATTATGCTTTTACTTTTCTTTTTAGTTGCATCAACCTCTCGGGCATCGTTCTAGGCCTAACCCAAAGTGTGGGCAAGGGGAAGGGGAAGGCTAACCCTATGTGGACCTAGTGGAGGAATGTGGACCCAGGTGGGAGGAATGACGAAAGGAGTTATAATGTGTTGATTTGTGGTAGCATCGGATGTGCTCTAACCACGAAATTTGGTGGAGAGGTTGGGGCACATGAGATCTCCAATACCCAGAAAGGGTTTGGGAAGATTCTAAACAGTTTAGGAGATATTAAAATAATTAATATTTTTAATGGAGTCCCTAAGTCTAAACTTAGGGAAATTAAAATATTAATGTGGATTAATATAAAATTGTGTTAGAATGGTCCAAAAGACATGGATCAAGCCAAATCTAATCTTAGTTGTCGATTAGGGACTTAATCTTGGCTGTTGATATGTCAACGAGAAAAGTATAAGAGGAGGCTTGAGGGTCACTTGGAGAGTACACCAGATGATCAGTCATTCTATTCTCTAGAGCGGGGTTTGCTAAGAGAGATAGAATTAGTGATCGGAGTTGCAGCTGAGGGGCAGTGAGTATAGAGAGACAGAGAGGCAGAGATAGTGCCGAGAGATTAGCGCAGGAGCCAGAGAGAGTGATGCAGTAGCAGCCAAGGCTCACGCAGAGGCAGCCAGGAGTTGCGCAGTTTTTCAGAGAGGCCAGCGTAGCTGATGCAGAGGGTCAGAAGGCTGACACAGGCCCATTCAAGGTGACGCAGGGCCAACGCTAGGTAGATAGAGGCTGACACAGTCCAGAAAGGCAAACACTGGGGTTTCTGGGGCAGATTGGAGTTGAGGAGCTTCCAGAGGGTTTATCCGAGGTTTTAGCCGGGACATTTGTCTCGGACTGATAGGTACTACTACCAAGGGAATTCTCTGTTGGGTAAGCCGGATTTGGCACCCAGATTGTACTTTGAAATTTCTTAATAAGAAAACCCTCAGATCATTGCACCGGTTTTCCCGCATTGGCTTTTTCTGGGGACATTGGTCCAAAAATGACGGTGTCATTTTGTGTGCTTGTATATGTTTCCTTCAGTTGATGATATGTAATATGTTGAGCATGTACTAGTGTTTATTTTCAGTATCTACATTGTAAATAACTTGTTAAGTAACGGAACAAGTAGGTAGGAATAAATCAGTAAAGTGCATGGAGGGTTTCTAACTGGTAGACTTGGAAACTTCAACATAATGAGCGAAAGGGGAGTGATATATGTGGATGAGGGAGGGGGACCACACAACAAAAATTAGGGTTTCTCGTGAAGTACCATCCCTAAAGCCCAAAGGTCAGTTAAAGAGATCCCACGGGACTAGGGTCCAAGGTTAACATCCAAAAGAGGTCTAGGGGACAAGAGCACAGACTTAGCCCACTCTTTCCGTTGAATCCCCCCATTAACCCATGCCCAAAAGTTTCCATGATAAGTAAACTGCAATACTCAATTACCAAATAACAAGGCATACCTTTAGGTTTGGGAGGCCCACCTTCAAACATACGACCATGACAGATGGGTGAGGGACCACATGGCTGGCTCAAGTGGCAGAGAAATGACACAACGAGCTAGTTGGTGGCTATAAGGGGATGCTGGCTGCCGGCTGAGGACCGTCTTCTAAGAATTTTTTTTTTCTAGGGATGTCACCCATAAAATGGTGGGTAACAGGTCGCAAAATAGTTAAGAGGGAGGTTCCATTTAGACTAAGCATATAAATTTAAAAATAACCATGATCCTTGCATTACACCTAGATCTTAGGATTTTTATAGTATATAGGTTAGTCAATCATTCAAGCAGTGGTTGTCCATCCAGTTACTTGGTCTTAACTTATAATAAGCAAGTATTTTGACTCCATAAGGTGCTGCTCTCATTTTTAAACCTAATTAAATCCTTAAGTCTTGCTAAATTTAACCAAGAAACTAGGCCACTCAACTGTGTCGCTCGGACAGGTTGGTTCCCAACTTGTCTTTCATCATCTCATTTCCATAGGGACTACCCCCCATAGCCTGCTGTTGGGAGACAACTAGAACGAAGTGGGCAGGGATTAGAGTAATAACCCCCGCCTTGAGCCGTTGTCACGGTGCCTGTACAATCTGAGCGACAACAAGGGATAAAGTAGTAGATTTCCGGAGGAGTTTCTAGTTCTGAAAGAGTACAAAGAGAGGAGGCCGAATATTTCTGCAGAAAAAGGCCACACTGCAGGAATTCACGCGTGATTGCAAGAGTTCGCGTGTAATTGTAGGAATTCAAGCGTAATTGCAGGAATTTGCGTTTATAGAAATTCACGCATAATTGTAGGAATTCATAATTACAGGAATTCATAATTACAAGAATTCGCAGTGGATTTGCAGAAGCGAGAAAATTTCCCTAGAATATTTTTGCCATGATTTCTCTCAGATTGGATTGCCAAGTTGGCATCCATAGATTGTACTTAGAATTTCTATTGCCACCCATGTTGCGGGGGAGCGCCCCCCCCCCCTTCGAACACGCTCCCGATGCGCGCTCCAGGCGGGAGCAGCTCGGGAGCGCGCTCCCAAAATCGCTCCCGGACGGGAGCGATTTTCGGGGGCGCGCTCCCGTAAAAAAAATTGCGCTCCTTGGTCTGTTAGGGAGCGACACAGGGAGCGATCGCTCCTGCGCTCCCGGAGCGATTTTTAATGCCAGGGAGCGATCGCTCCCTGATCTCTCCCGGGCATTAAAAATCGCTCCGGGAGCGATTTGAGCCGGGCCGGGAGCGGTTCAGCGGAAAAAAAATCCGCCGGACCCGAAAAAATTAAAAAATTTAGAATTTTTTTTTTGTTTTATAAGGCCAATGGGCCAAAAAACATTCATTATAACTTCATTGAGCAAGTTTGGAGCTGGAGCAAGAGCATTGGAGTGAAAGGCAAGTGCTGAGGAGCGAGGAGCAAGTGCCAAGGAGCGAGGAGCAAGCCTGCAGAGGTAAGTAACTTAGTAATCTAGTTAGTTTAGCTGGTTAGGTAGTTAATTTAGTTGATTTAATTTAGTTGTTTGAGTTTAACTGTTTAAAAATCATGTATTTAAATTAAATTAAATTAATTAATCCCAATAAATTAAATTAATTTGCAGATTCAAGACTCAGAACCCTACAAACATCAAACACCATGGACCTAGCGATATTTATTGGCATTTTCCTCTTCCTGGTCCCTTTTATGGTTATTATGGTGGTGGAGAGTAGGAAACGGAGGGGGCCCCAAACTGAAGAGGGGGATGAAGAAGCCGGAGAAAGTCAAATGGGTGAAAACCCCAGTGAGGAGGAGGTGGAGGAGGGTGAACATGACCCTCAAAAAACTAAACAAGACCAAACTCCATTGTAGAAATATGTTCACAGGGCTGAAACAGTGAGAGGGGGTGGAACCACTAAATTTCATTGCCCCCATTGCAACACTGATTACACAGGTTCATACACCCGTGCTAGAAGACACCTCTGCGGGAAAAGGCCATGGGATGGAGAGAAACAAATAGGAATCAAAACTTGTGCAGCGGTGTCAACAGCAGATAGAGCCAAATACATAAAGGAAGAGGAGGACGCCCA
Organism: Pinus tabuliformis; assembly: GCA_031772625.1. NCBI lineage: Eukaryota > Viridiplantae > Streptophyta > Pinopsida > Pinales > Pinaceae > Pinus > Pinus tabuliformis. The sequence continues at coordinate 848,766,192 of CM062813.1, forward strand.
ATACAGAACAAAAAGATCAAGGGGTTTCTTTGAACCAAGCTCACAATCACAAAGAACTCCTTCAGCATCCTCCCAAGGCAGTGGATATGGACATGGAGGCACAGGGTCATCATCTTTAAGGCGTAGAACCATATTAGATTTCCTTGATGAGGGGTGTAGGAATGATGTGGATTCAAAAGTTTACAGGTTCCCCTATGCATGTGGGATACCATTCAATGTTCTACGCTCACCTTATTGGCACGAAATGGTTTCTGCCATAAATGATGCCCCTAAACGATACAAGAGCCCTGGGTATGACAAGGCAAGAACTGTTGGCCTTGATCATGAAAAAGCAAAAATATCACATTCTTTGAATAAAATGACAAGTTCTTGGACTGACAATGGGGTGTCCATTGTATCTGATGGATGGACAAATGTAAAAGGCAAGCCATTGATAAGTGTTCTTGCTGTGTCTGTTAGTGGTCCCATCTTTCTAGCTGCACATGATTACTCAGACAAGTTCAAGACCGCCATCAACATTGCAGAAACATTACTTGAAACAATTGAGCGTATTGGCCCATACAATGTCATCCAAGTCATCACTGATAATGCTCCTAATTGTAAGGCAGCGGGAGCAATTATTGAGGATAAATACCCGAACATATTTTGGTCTGGATGTTTGGTTCACACATTGAACCTTCTGTTGCATGATATTGTCAAAAACAAAAATGAACAATACCAATGGATTGGTAATTTGTACAAGAAAGGAAAACAAATGATAAAATTTATTACAAATCATATCAATACCCATGGCCTTTTCCGCAGTCACTCGAGATTGGAGTTGCTGAAGATTGCGAGGACTAGATTTGGTAGCTATTACCTCACCTTCAGGCGCCTTTTGAAGGTAAGAGAGGCATTAGCTAGCATGGTATCAAGTCCACATTGGCAGGTGTTAAAGGAAAGGGCTACAAATGTAGCTGACATGGCAGGTTTTGAAATGGTGGAGGAGGCCGCTCTTGATGGGCAGTTTTGGACAACTGTGAGGCAGGTATTGGATTTCAACAAGCCAATTTATCACATGATTCGGTTTGCAGATACAGACAAACCAGTGATTGGCGAGGTGTATGAGCAAATGAATACCATGTTGGGGGAAATAAAAGACATTGTTCATAATAGAGATCCCAACTTGTACAAACTGATTCACGATTGTGTGTGTGTACGGTGGAATAGGCTTAACCTTCCACTACATTGCTTGGCGTATATCCTTACGCCAAAATACTACTCTACATCTTGGTTGGGCCAACCTGCAGCAGGGGGTGGGGTTAGGACCAAACCCCATTTAGATCAAGAGGTAACTAAAGGATATCTAGAAGCATTAGAAAAGTTGGTGCCTGACAGGGAGGAATGTGCAGCTGTGCGCCTTGAAATAGGCAGATACTTCAGTGGCACTGGTTTGTATGGTAACTTCCATGCAATGGACGACAAAGATAAATTTGATTCTCTCACATGGTGGGAAACATATGGCGGCCACGGACTTTTGCCAAAATTGGCAAAAAAAGTTCTTTCACAGGTTGTAAATTCTTTTTCTGCAGAGAGGTGTTGGAGCACCTACAGTTATATACATAATGCGAAAAGAAACAGACTCAACGAAAACCGAGCAGAAAGCTTGGTTTATGTGCACTACAACTTGAGGTTGTTGAGTCATTACTGTGATCGGGCTAATGAGGATCCCACATATAAAATTTGGGACAATCACCCAGAGGACGACAATTTGGAGGATGGCATTGTACATATTGAAGAACTAGAAGAGGAACTTGTAAGGGATGAAAATGAAGCAGTTGCAGCAGCCATGCCACCTCCACCTCCACCATCCAGTAGCAGTGCTCGAGGTCCGAGTCTTGTTCCTTTGCTGTCGCCACCTCCACCTACACCCTCGCGTGGAGGTTCTAGTTCTGGTCGTCGGTCTGTGCGGGAGACTCCTAGAAGACCACCACGACCTGCTTATACTCCTGGAGACTCTCGTGGCAAGGGCCACATGTAGATTTACAGTTTACTTGTCTTTTTTAGTTTCTATTAGACTTTAGTTTTCATAACTGTTGAGTTTTGAGTCCTTGACTCTTGACTCTTGACTCTTTCATATCATAATGATATTTTTTGTAAACATTATATCACTGTGACAATGAAAATTTGAAGTTTGAAGTTGGGCCTTGGCAATTATAACTCATTGGTAATGATTGTGAATTATGAATATGATGCTTTGTGAAAGACTAAAGTTGTTTCATTTCATCTCATTATTCATGTTTCATTTTATAAATTTTTAACATTTCATGTCATGTTAACAGTTAGAAGTTAGGACTTAGAAATATCTTCGATATTACTTCTTGTAATGGTTAAAGTTTTAAACTTAGCTTACAAGTACAACTTTGGTGATCAATGATGATAAATGTTATTGAATTTTCAATTTTGAAAGCTTGAAGTTGAAACTTTAATATTGAATTTGATGAATCATGATTTATAAGACTCAATATGTTGTAGTTGTAATATGTATTTTACTAACTTGTGGACATGGTTGATGACGATTATAATTTCTAGATGATTGATGTGATATGGTTCAATGATCAATTTATGTTTTTTTATGTTTTTTATGTCTATTTCATCATTCTACATGTTTTTGTTGACATATATGTATCAAATTAAAAAATATAAAATATATATATATTTTTAAAAAATCGCTCCCGGATTCGCTCCCAAACCGGGAGCTTCTGAAAATGGTCACTCCCGCTCCCGTTTTCGCTCCCGCTCCGCGCTCCCGCTCCCGCTCCGAAGTAACATTGGTTGCCACATAATAATAATAAAACCCTCATTTGCTGCACCGATTTTTCCACATTGGGTTTTTCCGAGGACATTTGTCCAAGAATAATTGTCACTTTTTATGTGTGTGCTAGCATTTCTTAGTTCCTATCTTTATTGTCTGCAAAATTTAATTTGGTGAAGATTGTAGTGTGATTATATCATTGTTGCCATAGCAATAAACTGATAAATTGATTTACAGTTAGAAGAAATAATTCCAGTTGCTGCAATAGGATTTCAGTAGTTGAAATTTTCACATGGTATCAGAGTATTGTTGATTAGATCAGAGGCTCAGAGACAAAGCGAGAGAAAATTTCACAATTTAGAGGGAGATTTGAGCGAATTTTTCCCAGATCTATGCAGAGTGCGAATTACAAAGGCAAGGGTTTGACTTTCAGTTTGCAACCAATAGAAAAATCGATCAGCCTCAGTAGTGAGAGGGCTGCACTGCGGGAATTCGTCCATAATTGCAGGAATTCACACGTAATTGCAGGAATTTGCGATTGTAGGAATTCGTATGTAATTGCAGGAATTCGTGCGTAATTGCAGGAATTCGCAATTATAGGAATTTGCAGTGTGATTGCAGGAATTCACAATTATAGGAATTTGCAGTGTGATTGTAGGAACTCGCAGGGATTTGTAGTAGATTTGCTAGATAGAGGGTTTCAGTGAGCAGATCAGAAATTTCGTTGAGGAGATCTGGGCGCAGTTTATTTGTAGCTAAACCAACAATAGGAGATCAATGCTGAGGAAGAGAAAGGCACACATAAAGAAAATTTCTCTTAGAGGGCTTCTAGCTTCAGAAATCCAAAATTTCCAATTGCAGAGGCAGAACAACAGGTAGGATTGTGTATTCCAGAAGGTAGTGCCAGTAGCAGAATCAGGGCCACAAGAAAGAGAGGAAATTTTTGTTCGAATGTTTGAGTTTAGCAGATTTTGCAGCTTTCCAAAGATGGACGTACAAGATTGCCAGAGCGGTCCGTGCGAGTTAACCAAAATGCAGATCTGGGTAGCAGATCAACTTCCTATTGCTGGAGACAGGTGCAAGAGGAAGTATGAGTTATCTAGTTGGAGTTGTAGAACGAAGGTTCCCAACCAGGGAATAGGCTTGAAAGAAGATAGTTGGGCACCAAATTTAGGAGGAGGAGGAGTATGAAACTCCAACGTTCCGAATGGGCAGTGTTCAACGTAATTGCAAAAAGGAGATCAATTAGATCAGTTTTGGATTGTTGTAGCGAGACCATCACCATTGCTACAAGAGGCCACAATATTCAAAAACATGATGGATTAGTGTCAGTTGATGCAGTCAGATTCCTGAGTCAGTCGCAGACTAGTTGTAGTCAGGTGCTAAGGAGCGCAGTGCCGTGTTAACAGCAGAGCAGGAGGCTCAGTGGCAGAGTTAGCAGTAGTGCAAATTCCTAATGGACAATGTAGATTCTACTAGCAGTCAGATGCTTAAGAGACAAATGCAGCATAAAGACACAATATATTCAGTATTTTAGATGCTTCTTAGTTGCAGTAGTCGTAGTAGCAACAACGAAAGTTGAGAGGGAGTTGGTTGCAGTAGTCGTAGTAGCAACAACGAAAGTTGAGAGGGAGTTGCAGTGCAGATGCAGAGTTGGAAATAATATAGGTTGTACAATGCAGTGTCAACAACAACACATATGAAGCATCATAGTTGTGCAGTGGTTGGTGTGCAGTGGTTGGTGGGCAGTGGCAGGAATTCACAGTGGCCAGACATCAACAACGTATAGAGGGTGATATAGAGACATGGTATTGTACCAGTAGTGCGGCACTAGAACACCTTCGTCACTAAGAGGGAGTGTTAGTTTTTGTAGCATTGGATGGTGTTCAAGTCTTGACAGTTGTCAGAGGGACTAAGAAACAATAGGACTCCAAAACCCAGAAAAGGTTTAAGGAAAATCCACCTAGAAATGCCTTAATTAAATTAATTAATCAGCAATTAAATTTTTCCTAAGCCTAACTTAGGAAAAATGGTTAATTAACAGGAATTAATTGAGGAATCTGAGATTTCTCTAGAAACTCACATGAATCGACTAGGAAATAATCTCAACCATTGATTAAGAATTAATCTTGGTCATTGGAGTGCCACAGTGAGATTATAAGAAGAGGTCGATGGGTAGATGGAGGAACACACCCAGGTGCAAGTTCCTTGGCAGATCGATCTACCCAGTTGCATAGATCAAGCACGGGAGAGAAGTTCGAGCCGAAAGGATGCATGAGTGAGACACCAATTGCAGATACTCAATGATCAAAGCAGATCAATTGTCTTGTAGCAGGTGATTCAGTAGTGAGATCGAGCCAGTGTTCGAGTAGTAGGTGTCAAAGGAGTAGAGTAACAGATTTCCAGAGGAGTTTCTAGTTCTGGAAGAGTCAGGAGAGAGGAGGTCGAATATTTCTGCAAAAAAGGGCTACACTGCAAGAATTCATGTGTGATTGCAGGAATTCACGATTACAGGTATCTACACGTAATTATAGGAATTTGCGATTACAGGAATTTGTGCTTAGTTGTAGGAATTCATGATTACTGGAATTTCCGTATAATTGCAGGAATTTGCAATTACAGGAATTCATAGTTACAAGAATTCGTAGTGGATTTGCAGAAGGGAGAAAATTTCTCTAGAATATTTTTGCCAGTATTTCTCTCAGATTGGATTTCCAGTTGGGCATCCATAGATTGTACTCAGAATTTTTGCTGCTGCATAATAATAATAAAAACCTCATCTGCTGCACCGGTTTTTCCACACTATGTTTTTCCGGGGAAATATGCCCAAAAATAATTGTGTAAATTTTTATGTGCGCTAGCATTTCTCAGTTCCTATCTTTATCGTCTCCATAATTTAATTTGGTGAAGATTGCAGTGTGATTATTTCATTGTTGTCGTAGCAATAAACTGATAAATTAATTTACAGTTAGAAGAAAAATTCCAGTTGCTGCGATAGGATTTCAGTGGTAGAAATTTTCGCAGTTGGAAATACAAGAACAAGAAGCTCAACTAGACAGAATGGAGGTGTTGTAGACGATTCTGATTCACTTGTTGATATGGATGTTTCTTATGATTGTGAACTAAATGTCTATGGATTTTGAACCAACTTCCTTCAAAGAAGATGCTTCTCATGATGAATGGAAAGAAGCAATGCAGAAAGAGTATGATGCTTTGATAAAGGATGGAACCTGGAAGTTGGTGGACGCTCCATTGGGAACCAAACCGATTGGCTGCAACTGGGTCTTCAAAAACAAGTATAAAGCAGATGGCTCACTTGACAAACATAAAGCTAGGCTCATGGCAAAAGACTTTGCACAAAGTCTTTTGCCATGAGGAGACTTTTGCACCCAGAACAAAATGGGCTACTATCCAAACCCTCTTTGCCTTGGATGCTCAGAATGGTTGGAAAGTCCATCAAATGGATGCAAAAACTGCTTTCTTGAATGGATATTTGAAAGAGAATGTTTTTATGTCCCAACCAAAAGGATTTGTTGTGAAGGGCCAGGAGCACAAAGTATGCAAGCTTTTCAAATCCTTGTATGGCCTCAAACAAGCACCGTGAGCCTGGTATGAGAAATTGACTGAGCATCTTTTGAAACTAAATTTCAAACACTATGATCTTAATGATGCAACTTTGTTTGTCAAGAAAGTTGGCAAAATTGTTGTATATCTTGTGGTGTATGTAGCTGATTTACTGATGACAGGGAACAAAGAAATTACATTTTGCATTCATAAAGAAAGAATTGAGGAAAGGTTTTTGAAATGACAAATTTGGGATATGTTCACTACTGTCTGGGTATTGAAGTAACCCAACATCCGAAGTTTATATTCCTCTCTTAAAAGAAGTACATTGGAAATATGTTGAACAAATTTGGCATGGCTGAATGCAATCCTTTGACCACTTTAATAGAACAAAATTTAAAGCTCACATCCACAAAAGGAAATGAATTTGAGGATGTAAGTACAAAATTCAAATAGCTCGTAGGAAGTCTTAACTACCTGATTACTACTAGACTAGACATTTCATTTGTTGTTGGAATCCTCTCCAGGTTTATGCAAAAACCTTGTGAGGGTCATTGGTTTGTTGCAAAAAGAGTTCTAAGGTACTTGAAGGGAACTCAAGACTTTGGACTCAAGTATACACAAGTGGATGGTTTCAGCTTGATTGGATACTTTGATTTAGATTTTGATGGAGATAAAGAAAATGGAGTATCTATTTCAAGTTATGTTATGAGTCTTGGATTAGAAGCTGTCTCTTGGAGGTCACACAAATAGTCAGTTCCAACAGATTCCACAACAAAAGCAGAATATGTGGCAGCTGCAGAAGCAACAGAGGAAATTGTGTGGCTTAGGAAAATTTTTGAAGATTTATAGGAGCAACAAGTGCATTCTACTCCTCTTTTGATTCACAATACTTTGGCAATAAACTTGGCCAAGAATCCAAAGTTCCATGACCAAACCAATCATGTTGAGGACAAGACTATTCACCTATGCCATTGTTCCAAAAATGAGCAGACTGCAGACATCTTCACCAAAGCTTTTGGAAGAGGAAAGTTTGAAAGATTCATAATGATGCTTGGAGTCACCAACATTCCTTTAGATTGGGGGGGGGGGGATGTTGACACCTAATCTTTGGCATTGGGAAACCTGTAAATAATTTAAATAAGAAAATAAAGAAGACAAAGGGACATTGGAATATGAATTCCAATAGTCTCCCTCTCCTTGTATATATCATCGATCCTTCTTAATGAAATGCATCATTTCGTGGAGTTACCAATGCTTGCCCTGTCACCCCGGAAGAGTTAAAGGGAGGCTCATAAGAAATCTCCAGGGAGGCGGATTTGGGGAAATGACAATATCCTTGTTAGTTGCTACACAAATTCCTGTCTCACCCCTTCAAATTTTATAAAGAACTTCGACAAAATTCATTTCCTCGCGACTCCTCTTCCTCCGCATCCTTGACTGCGTGGAAAAATTGGAGGATGACACATGGCATGATTTTATTGGCCTATAGAGGTGATGTGGAGCTATGATGATGTTAGTGGGACATGTAGCACCAACATGGATGTGACACGTGGTATGAAAATTTGGTGTTTTTGGGTGGCCAAGTGGGCCAGAAATGGATGACATGTGGCACTTGTTGGGTAGTGACACATGGCAAAGGAGTATAGGTGGCATCATTGTGGCAGATACATCATCTTGGAAGAAATGACCCTGGAAGTTTATGAGGGTGCACAAGAAGAAATGTCCAGAGAGATAGCTCCAGGACACAGTGGCATCTAGGTGGCAAAGATAGATCACCTTGATGATTTTGTGATTGGTCCATGTGTGCGGTGCAAGGTCCCATAGGGACATGTCATCTCGGGCCTCGGAGGTCTCGGCACCCTGATGATTTGCTAATGAGCTCATTATGGAAACATTGGGTTGACGAGGATTCTAGACAACTTGGCACATAAGTAGCAAGTGTTGGAAGCTTCACGGGTTGACACATCACCCTAGAACAATTGAGAAGTGGTCCCACCAGGACATGTAAACCTCGGAGGATTAAAGCTTGATGATTTCAATCATAGCACATTGAGTGCTTTCTCGGGGAAATAAAGATGGGGTCTAAATGTCAAGCTCTAGGACTTGGTTTCATGTGCACGAGGTGACCGAGGGCACAAAGGTTGGCACATGTTGGTTAAACTAGTGATGCGAAACTCGCGATGAAATCACGTTTTTTTCAAAACGACGATAAAATCGCCCGATTTTTATGCGGGTTTTTTTGGGTGATTTTTTCCAAAAAATCGCGATAACTACGATAAAATCGCGATTCGAGGTGATTTAATCATGGGGCCGGCAGACAGCGAGTTATAAATACCCAAAAATCGTTTTTTTTTTATTCATTTGTTCATACAACGACAACGGTGGATTGGGAGTCCCCTTGGAGAAAAATCTTGGTCAATTGGGCACTAATTGGAGGAGAAAATGACTCAAAACCCTCGGTGGATTGAGAGCTGAGGAGGAGAGGATCAATTTTCTCCGGCAAACCAGTATGGGCACCAAATTTATGTGTTTTGTTTTGGTTTTGGTTTTTTTGTTTTTTGTTTTTGGTTGGGTTTGGATAACCCATTGGTTTATCAAATATGTTTGAGTTGATTTGATGGTGTTTTTGTTTGTTAAATTGTTAAAAATTCAATGTGTTTTGTCATGTTACTCATATATGTAAAATTTTTTAATTTTTGTAACTTGCAACCTTTATTTTGCCATAGGTTCACCATTCAACTTCAAAGTTCAAACTTCATCTTACAAATTTAAAACTCAAGAGTCAAGAGTTCAAGCAAGTTACAAACATGCCATGGAAATTGGACCCTCTGTAGGAATTTGGTGAACTTGATAAAGGGTTTGATAGAATAAACCTGTCTTGCAAGTTGTGTGGGCAACATATGTCAAGGGGGGTTTATAGATTGAAGTATCACCTTGCACAAATCCCTGGATTTGATGTAGGGCCTTGCAGAAATACAAATCCAGAAATCATCCGAAAAGCCAAGAGATCATTGGAAAATTTAGAGCACAATAGAGAGGCCAAAGAAAAAATGAAGAAACAACTAGCAAAGACTGTGTTAGGCTCAGGTGAACAAGGAAGTGGCACTGGTTCTACTTCAGCATCAATATGTACAACTAACCTGGCAGCTGCCTCATCATTTTTTGTTCCTAGAACCACGCTTGGTTCACAACCATCTATCACTTCAATGCTTAAAAGAACTGAGAAAGAAAATGTTGACAAGTTGTTGGCCAAATTTTTCCTTTGGAGTGATATTCCTTTCAGCATTGCAAGGAATAATCCATTTTTCCAGCCTGCTGTTGATGCTATTGCAACTATTGGCCCAGGGTACAAAATCCCTTCTTATGATGACTTTAGAGGCCGGGTTCTTCAAAATGAAAAGGTTGACTGCATCAAAAGATTGGAGGAGTTTAGGGCATCATGGGCACAAACAGGATGCACTATGATGTCAGATGGTTGGACCGACCAAAAGGGGAGAACTCTTATAAATTTCTTGGTTAGTTGTCCCAAGGGGACAATGTTTATGAAATTTGTTGATGCATCTTCACATATCAAAAATGCAAAAACTTTATGTGATTTGCTGGATGTGTTTATTTTGGAGGTGGGTGCAGAACATGTTGTCCAAGTCATAACAGACAATGCTGCAAATTATGTTGCTGCTGGCATGATGCTTATGGAGAGGCATCCTACTTTATTTTGGACACCTTTTGCTGCACATTGTATCGATTTGATGTTGGAGGACATGGGGAAAATTTCCTTTGTTAAAGATATTGTTGAGTCATCAAAAAACATTACAAAATTTATATATGATCATACATCTATGCTTAGCTTGATGAGAAAATTCACCAACACAAAGAGTTGGTGTGCCCGACCATTACACGGTTTGCCACCAGTTTCATATCTCTTCAATCCTTCTTGAATTCTATGTGGGATGTGAAGAGAATGTTTCTTTCAGAGGAGTGGCGTGCTTTGACAATGAGTTGCAAACCAGAGGGAGAGGCCATATGTAGATTAGTTTCATACCAGGAAGACTTCTGGGCGGGAGTGTAGGAGGTGTGCACAGTTACTGAACCTTTGGTAAAGGTTCTTCTATTAGTTGATGGTGAGAAGCCCGCAATGGGCTATTTGTATGAGGCCATGGACAGGGCCAAAGAATCCATTCGGGTCTACTATGATGATAAAGGAGATGAGGGGTTTCAGAGACAACTCCTATGGGAAGTGATTGATGAACGATGGAACAACACACTCCACCGTCCCATTCATACTGCAGGGATCTACCTGAACCCCGCATTTTCTTACCCATGTGGGTTCATATTTGATGCTGAGATCATAGATGGATTCTTAACCTGTGTTCAGATGATGGTGCGATCTCCAACAGAAGGTACAGAAATCTCCAAAGAAATTGAGACATATAGGATGGAAGGTGGCACATTTGGCTTTGACATGGCTGTGATTGATAGGATGACTAAAATGCCAGGTATTTTAGTTTGTTTCAAATTTCATTGTCTCTTCAAGTTCATAACTTCATATTTTGCTTCAACTTTCAAATTTCATTTTTTTTCTTATGTTTATTTAAAATTTTATTTGTAATTTTGTTGTAGATGCATGGTAGAAAATGTATGGTGCCAGGGTACCCCTTTTGCAAAAGCTTGCCATTCGAATTCTCAACCAAACATGTAGCTCCTCAGGATGCGAGCGCAACTAGAATGTATTTGAAAAAATACACAACAAGAAGTGCAACCGGTTAAACTTAAAATATTGCAAATTTCCAAATAATTTTTGAATTCATTAAACAATATTTTTTTTATAATTCTTATTTCATGATCTTTGTATAGGTTGGAGTCCCAACAACTTAATGACATGGTCTACGTCTACTACAATCTTCGATTGTGGGTGAGGCAACTTGAGAGGATACTTGATATGGAGGCCATCTCATTGGATGGGATTGACACTAGTGTTGCATGGAGTTTTGAGGCCGAGAGGCCTCTCATGGAGTCTGTCGATGATTGGTTAGAGCAGGAGGTAGTGGAGGGGGAGGAGGAGGAGGAGGAGGAGGCGGAGCAACAGGAGGAGGAGGTGACACCACCTACTCGGGCTACCCCTTCCACCAGTAGAGGACGTGGTCTACCTCCTATAGCTCCTAATTATTCAGCTTCTAGAGCACAGCAGAGTCCACTGCCAACTCCACCGGCATCTACATCTAGAGGGAAAGGGAAAGCTATTGCATTTTTTCGCAAGAGGGGCAGAGGAAATCAGTAGTATTAGACTTTAGTTATTTGGTTCATTTCATTGTATATGACATTATGACTCATGATATGAGATACATTATTATATTTTTTGTTGATATTTTGAGGTTGAGTTGGGACTCAGGAGTCAGGACTTACTATTCAGGACATGATTCACTGTTATGTGTGATGTAGCACTAGAAATGATATTACACATCTTATATATTAGTTCTTTTATCATATTTATGTGTCAATGTATTTATTTTATGTTGTAGATGCTTTAGATATTAAAAAAATTGAAAAAAAATGAATATTTTTGTATTTTACGATTTTTTCCCGATTTTTTCCCAATTTTTACGATTTTTTTCGATTTTTTCCCTTCGCCGATAATATCTCGATAATGATTACTACAACATTGGGTTAAACCCTAGGGGATATAGCGCAAAGGGGCCCAACTGATGGACATATGCATAGTTTTGTGTGATAGGCCTTTGGGCTTATATGATGTATGAATGGGTCAGCAGCTGTGTTTTAACAAAGGAATTAAGCCCTCGTGGCCATAATGTTTCACAACCATGATTTAAAGCACTTATTGTAATGAATGGGTCGACAACTTTGGCAGTGTGGGTCAAATTTGGTGGCATATTTGGCAGCCATGCCAAAAGTGACAGAGAATTGAAGTTAACTAACAAAGTTGACAGAATTAGAGGAAAATTTATAGTTTGTCCAAATTTGGCAGCTCGCCAAATTTAGAACTGTAGATAAAAGCCCTACTTAAACCTGTAAAAATTTCAAAATTTCAAAAATGGTAGTTTAACTCAGATTTTCTCACAGAGATAGGGGACTAGAGACTGAAGACTTCAAGAACACACCTAGAAGTCTGGACAAAAATGTTACATAAGAAAAATCAAGTATTTATCCATGATAAAGAGCTGAGGTTAACTAAAGTTCTAAAAACCAAAATTATCTATCCTTATTGCTTTATAAGCAACGTTGAATTTGCAAGATTGTTGTTGATGATATTGTTATTGGTGTTAGTGCTATGTGCATTGATTAGAGATCAGAGGATGCTGAAGGTGATTTTGTGGTGATTGGGGTATGTGATTGATGAGATATTTATTGGTTTTAGGTAAGAGAGTGGCCTTCATGTTTTGATTTTGAAAATGGAATGAAAGATGAATCAAGGAGGTCAAGCAAGTGGAAGTTTTTATTCCAGGGGTTGTAGCTCCTTCTAGAAGTGGGTGGTAAACAATCAAGAGTAAGATCTTCTTTCAGTAGCAACTGATAAATCAAAGGTTGTAGGTCCTTTCAATGGTAGCTGATAAACAAGGGTAGTTGCTCCTTTTAGTAGTAGCTGATAAACGAGAGAGTAGTAGCTTCCTTTTGGTTGCATCCAGAGATTTGTTACAACAAGTTGAAGCTTGCCTTTGTGAAAGTAATTGAAGAGAAGTTTGAAGAATCTGTGTTTAATTTGTGCTTCTAGTGTTGATTTTTGTGATGCCTATATGAATGGTTGTTGAATTGTTTATTGGTGTCCTAGTATTCTTTTCTTGTGAAAGAAAGTTTTAAAAATCTCACAATATTGATTCACCCTCTCTCTTAGTGTTTTCCTAGTGTTTAAGATGATTTATCCTATTGTTCAAGATGAAGCTAAATCTTCAAATTACCGTGAGAGACTCACTTTATCCCTGGTAATGACACCAAATTGTTACTGCAAAATCTAGTAAGCCTTTGAGAGGGGTACCCTACAAGGCAAGACACCAGACAAGTAACAACAATGAGGTGATGGCCCATTGTCAGCATAGCCAAAACCCCTTGTTATTTATGGATTTTCACCAATGGGAGGAGTCCCGGTATATGTATAAGTTACCTGATAGATTTTCGAGGGTTTGAGGTATAAGGTGACACAACAAGGCCTTTCTAAGAGAGACATAATTTAGGCATAAGGCTCCAAGTGGAGTCAATTTGCTTTCTCTAGAGAGACCTAGGATGAATAACACAAGACCTAGGGCTTGTTTAATAGGTTGATAGTTGGGGTCGCCGAAGGTCAAGGTGTAGAGAAAGGGTTTCCCACAATGTATTTCAATGAGGTCAAGGCACATGAAACCCTCAAGAAGCCCCCAAGTTTAAGCCAAAAGTAAACTAGTATCTTTACACTAGGGAAAACAATCGGGGAAAGATAAATTATGGACGAAATTGAGTAAATACCCACCAAAAGGAGTGATTTTGTAGAAACCACTATCCTCTTGATGTTTAGACTATCCAACACCAAAAATCTCATCGTGAGATTTTTGGCTACCTAGAAGGTGTTATTAACCCAGTTAATTATTTTGGTTTCTTATACAAAACAAATTAATCTTTTAGCTAAAAGTAATGAATAAAAACATAAATAGCACCAATCACCAAATAAAATTGTAGCGGAATACATGAAAAACCATTCACACAAATGAACACATATTTTTGGACAAACATCCCTCGAAAAACCCCAATGTGGGGAAACCAGTCTTAAGTTTGAGGGTTTATATTATTATCTTAAGAAAAACTGCTACTGAGAAAAATACACCTGCTTGCCTCACATTGGCAAAGCTCTAACAATATTTATCTCCTCCTCTGCTGATCAATTCAGCTAGGGAAGTAAACCTTTGGCCCCTTTCCTAAAATGCGCACTGCCTCTAGCAACTCGCACTAGCACTCTAGCAATTTGCATTGGCTCTCCGACAAACTTGCATTTCTCACATGTGCGACCTTCTGGACGCTCGATTTGCCTTCCTGGAAACTCAATCTCTCTTTCGGGAAATTCACAGTACTTCCCAAAGAACTCACACCTCCTCTGGCAAGCTCACACTACTTTTTGGAAAAATAGCTTGGCACTCTCTGTAGAAAATATATTGATGGCAAAACCTCCCTCTAAACTCAGAAGTTGTAAGTCTCTTAGGTGAAGAATAACTTCATAAAATCTTTCTTGAATTACTGCTGCTGAAACCCTCTTGGCGTCTTACTGAAAACTCTCCTAATTCAAATGATCTCCAATGCTATGCATCGACTAACTTTATAATCTCTCATTGAATGGCCACGATTAGCAGTTCACTTGATCCAATCGATGGCTAAGATCATCTTAGAAACTCTCAATAAGCTTCTAGAGGCAAAGCAATCTTATCCCAACTATTATCAATTAATTATCCACTCTCCCTAAGTTTTGACTTACGAAATATTTTAAAAATCAATAATTGACATAGTTAAAATATTTTCCCCAGGTGAAATTTAGAAAAATTACATGGGCTTGGAGATAATTAATTCCTCTGTGTTTCTAGCCCCAATGGCACCTCTCAAGGCTAGAACACTTATCCAACCTACAATTTTTAACACTCACCTCCCTTGGAATTTGCACCAAGCCCTAGCTTGGTTTCTTGGTCTTAAAGGGGCCGTATTAAGGCAAGAGAAAGAAAGAGAAAATTTGTGGACAAAAGTTTGATTTGATCACCAACAAGGAAGATTAGTGCCTATTCCTAGGGTTAATAAAGTCTACGGGTTCTTCAACTTGATTTGATCTTGCAAGGGAGTAAGGATATTTTGATGCCCTAACAACAAAACCTTAACTATCACCTTTGTTAGGGATCAAAAATTTACTTGGGAGAGCTAACATGAGATCACCAAGGGGTTTGCCATTCACATATCATAATATGAGTAATGCATGCAATAATATGACTTAGCTTTCATTCAATTGATATTCAACAAAATTAGGGCACAAAATTTATCCTAGATCTTCAATTCATTCCATACATTAGACATGAAATCAGCAATTTGCAATAAAAATGGTACTCATACGACAATATGCATGAAACGATCCAATTATTGATCCAAAGTGACTTCTCCAACGACAAGGAAAAATGCTTAAGACAAATTTCGTTCTACAGATCACATCTTTCCCATTAGAAAAAGAGGCCAAAATAACCAAAGGAGGCCAAGTTCACCAAGTGATGATGTTGAACAAAATGATCCTCTTGTTTATTTATATGAGGAACAATGTCTAATTAGCCTAAAAGCCCCTAAATCTCAAGTACAATTACAATGATGAATTGGGTTGCAAGCCAAAAACTAGCCAAAACATAAAACCAAGTGAAATTCCCACATGTGTGAGACGAAATGCTGACGTCATCCATGCATTGAGCTCTATGTGGTATGCATTGAGGCTGAAGAGTGGCATGAAAGTTGTAGAAGCCTCTAAAAATCATGATGAAAGGTTTGGCCCTCTAATCTCTGTCAAAACCCCTTTGTTGTTCCCAAAGTTTATCTTGGGGCACAAAAGGTCATCTTCTGGGTGTCCAATAGGTCAAAGTGCCCATATTTACTCTAACGTTAAGGGCTTTCCAGGTGCTACTAGCCCTCCCATGTCTCAGAAGGTCTAACATGAGCTCTACCTCCCTCATCTGGCCATCAATGGTTCTTGAGCACTTGATACTCCATTACATAAAAAAGGAACCCTTGCATATCCCAACCTTGATGAGCAATAAAATGACTCATATTAAGGGGTAATAAAACTGTTACATCATAAAGAGCGAGCTCTAATGCTTGAGCTATAAGTGGTAATACAAAAAATAATTAAGAAGTAAAAGGCACACAAGAGAGGTGGAAGAATCAGGCCAAGTTGGTGACTCATGTACCCATGAATGCTCTTTCCTTACAACCATACACTCAAGATGTGGACACCCCCATCAATTAGTCCCTTTGACTGTGGCATTTGGCCATGAAGTCTTCTCCCCTCCATTACCACATTTATATACATTAACACCTATCAATTGAGGGGTGGACCAAGGAAATGTCACCTCCTCCTAAGGGTCGAAAGCACCTAATAGGGTTGACCATTAACCACCCTACCAAGGGAGAAACCACCTTTGCAAGGGCTTGGCCTTGATATTGGAAGGTGATCTATGTTTGAAGTATTAATATGCCTTTAAGATTCAAGTTTGGTTCACTTAAATGCATTATTGGTCTTAGTCACTGATGGATGGTTGCTTTCACTAGAATCCATGTTATTTTTGTAAGGTGCTTCACTGCAACCTAGGCCTTGAGGGAACCCACTCCACAGGTATCTAGGCCTTTTAGAGAAGTACACGGCCTAAGTAGATATAATGTTGATAGATCACAACCTCTTGACAATATTAGCAGATGACACATGTCCTAGAGTACCTCTAGGATCCAGGACATTGGTCAACTTTAACCTTGCTTTGAGGATTCTTCATGATGACACCATTGGACCTAGTATGCCCCTCGGTTGGCCTTGACACAACTTGATTTAGAGCCCAGATGCAGATGTTCTCCCATTGAGAGACTAGGGAGGGCTTGTTGCACCATAGGAAGCCCTAAAGCTGGAGTGAAGGACACCGTATTTGATAGTTAGAGACCCATGAATATACTGGATGGCATCTTAGCTACAGTTGGGACCCTAAAGGAGTTATTGAGGCAGATTTGAGGGCCATTCCTGAAATTTTGGCAACTAGGCATCTTCACCCATTTTGACACCTTAACACACTTTGGCATGGCATTTTGAGCCCTAATTTGGCATGGCTTCAACATTTAGTGAGGCTAAGGCTCATATGTGTGGGCTAGTGTGGTCTATTTTATCATTAGCTAATGGGTTGGCTACCCAAGGTCATTTAATGTCAAACCTGTTTTTAGGGGCTTCATTAGGATAAATTAGGTGAGGTAAGCCTCATATAAAGAGGTTATTGACATTTCATTTTCATCATCACTTAAGATCAATTTCAACACTCTTAGAGATTTCGGCCTAGCTGAAATTCACCTTGTATCTTGTGGAGATGTGATCTATTAAGGGTTTTGACTTATGGAGATATTCTTTGGTATCGGAGATGTCATTTTGGAGCAATAAAGGATTGATTCATGCATTCTATCTTGTAAGTGTTCCTTGTATTTGATATATCTTTGTATTTTGTGGCTATTGCATGGAATGGTTAATTGTCTAGGGTTTCTATGTGCTAGTTATTGTTGAAAATTATTCTATGGAATCTTAGCAATAGTATTGTATGCATTACCCACTATAGAATTTGTATGACAATCCCATGAGTGAATCTTTAAACTAGCTCTCCTCATTGACTTTGCTCCCTCACAAAAATGATAGCTAGGGTTTCATATTCCCTTACTCCTTGTTAGGGTTTAGTATTTTTCTCCTAAGTTAGGAATCCCATAGACTCCATCACCCAAGGTCAAGGCACTAGCCTTGGTCACATTGTTGATCTCACCAAAATTTCACATTAAACTTCACATTTCCTACCTATAACTTGAATTTTGGCCTCTTAAGGAAAGCTGCTAGCTAGGTTTAGGGCACCAAATTCAACTTGGGTTGATCACGTTTCCTAGTGGAGAGCTTCAACACTTGGTTGTGAGGTATTTGCCTCAAAATCAACCTCTTCTTGTGGCGAATTTCTCCATTTTAGGGTTGATGTCCTTTTCCCTAGCTAAGGCATAGATTTCCCTAAGCTTCAACTTGAGGCTTGTTGAAGGCTTGATGTGCCACTGATTGATCAAATACATCTTTTTCATGCCTTTTCTTGGCCTTGTGACCCTAGATAAGCCTGTTGACCTTGGTCAATCATAAACCTTAGGTCACGTTGTGCCCTAACTGGGCATCATGGAGAATGCACATTCCGTTAATTGTGCTAGCTAAGCGTTGTTCTCAAGAAGATAATCCCTCCTTGGTGTATTTTTTCACCTTTACCTATTGGATTAGATCTATCCTTTAGAAGACCTAATATAGGGAAGCCTCCCTTGTGGTGAAAGCCCACTAAAGAGTAGGAGGTGGTGGATGTGGTGGCAGTGGGACGCACCTCATAGTGTTGTCACTTAGTCTACTTGTGTTGTGAGGTCCTCTCACAAGACCTGCTATATTTTGAGGTAACACACCCATGACAATTATCCTTCATCAATTAATCTTAGGAAAATTAGGGTTTCAACCCACAAAGAAATTACAAGGAAATATGCATTTACTGGAACTTGTAACTCATCCCCACTGGAAGAATTCAACCCTAGGAATTTTGCCCTATTGAAAATTAGCCCTTGAAGAAATTCGACCTAGAGATTTTCATCCCACCTCTCATCGAAAATTCGACATTGTCTTCCTCTCAAATAGCCTTTGCGCCTCAGGAACTTCGGCTCTGGCAAATCATCCTCTCCAATAATTTGACCTTCTCGCTTCAGCAATTCAACCCTGCAATTTCCACTAATTTTGACTCCCATAAATGCTTTTGAATCCACATGCACTTTTCCTCCTCTGCGCTACAGTCTAGCTGAGCCTCTCACTCTAGAGAAAATCTCATTTTCAACTTGTATGTCTTCACCTCTCATGTAGGCTTATTTTATAGTCTTCATCAAGCCCAAATCCCTAAGCTTAATCTCCTTTCTAGAAAATCTAGGAGATCAATGGTTGAGATCATTTCTAAATCACTTAAATAATTTAATTATTTATCTTTAGAAATTGACTTAATAGTCCACAATAATTAATTGACTTTAATATTGTACTTTTCCTAAGTTAGACTTAGGAAAGAAGACATAAATCACTTACTCCAAACAAGCACATAAAGAGGCCATAAATCATATTCTACATGCTAAGACACCAAGCCTATGTAGAAGACCTTCCGAAGCTACCAAAAGCTTCAACAAACATTGCATTAACCTTTCAGTAGCTAACCTATCCTTAAATTATTGATGGTGAATTATACATAGAAACCATCAAACATGTTATGTACATATGTTCATCAAACATCTCATCTTAATGGATAAAGAACAAAACTAATCTGGTACAATTAAAAAATAACCTCACACTAAATGCAACCGATTTATTCACTTTTCAATTCTCATTAATCATAAGTATATAAAAAAATATCTCAGCTGTCACATATACTTTGAGGGTTAGACTTTATAGACCAGATAAATTAAAAAAATAGAATGGTTGGAACAAGTCACTAAAACAAATTTAATTCCAACACTTTTCTTCTCTACTGCAATTAGTTCTCGCAGTGCTTTTATGTTCTGCAACCATTTGTTCACAATCCTTTATCTTCTGTAGCCTCCCTTGTGGTATTTTATTTGTTCGTCGAACCATCCTTGTGGCATCTTATAACTTGCTATGTTTCTGAAACAAATTTGATTCCAACACTTTCTTCTCTACTGCAAATAGTCCTTGCAGTGTTTTTGTGTTCTGCAACCATTTTTTCACGATCTTTTATCTTCTGCGGCCTAACTTTGTGGTACTTTGTGTGTTCCTCAATCCATTCTTGTGGCATCTTATACTTTGCAACCTTACCTTGCTTTGCTTTCCCTAAAGCCACAACTTATTGCATGCAGCACTGATGTTTGTGGATCCTTTTTGGACTGCAACATAACTTTGTGGCCCTTTTCCATTCCACTATATCTTTTAGCTTGCAATTCTCTAGTAAATTGGAGCTTCTAGGAATAGAAATTAAAGCAATGGAAAACATTATTGTTCTATTTTATAGAAATGGAATTATCTAACTGTTATACAGTTTGGACTCATTTTGGTCACATATTGACGTTTTCTGGTCATGATTTGACCAATTTTAAGCATGTAAGGGTCCAAATCGTTTAATAGTTAGATTACTCCTATAGAGATTATAGCAGACTTCATAACAATGGACTTTGCATGAAACAATTTTTTTCTTTGACCTCTGTTCATTTTGCGTCTAATCTATTGTCATCTACTAACATGTTTTACTTGAATTTCAGTACAATGATTTCTTTCTTTATCTGTAGGATCCATTAAGATCTTTTATTGGCCGGGAGAAGTACAGGAGACCTTCTTGGATGAAAGGGGCTTTAGATGGACCTTCTGTGGTAAGTCGTAATTTGTTTCTGTATTCCTAACAGCTTAAGCTTTGCATTTTTACAGTATGATGGTGAAAGTTTTGGCCTGCTGATTTGAAGACCAAGTAAAATAAGATTCTGAGCCCTTCAAAATAGATTCCTATAAGAACGCTTAATTTTTCTATCACCGTTTCTAATTGATAAACAATTTAGATGAATTCAATATAAAAACCAATTTTAGGACAGAATACAGAATGGTGTTGAGGGGATTTATTGTCTAGATTAATTCGAATGTTTTTAGCATCTATTCTTTTCTTTTTGCTTTAACTTGAATAACTTGGTAATATGCCAAGATCATGTACGATTTGAGTCATATTTTTCATTTCTCTTCTCCAACAACAAATCTGTTGCATATGGTTTACTTACGAGGTTAGAAAGTTGGTTTTGGTTTCTGTTGACTTTGCAAACTTGAAGTGATATCTTATGCTTCATAGGACACCATTCTCTCTCACTTTATGTTGGGTATGAGTCAATTCTTCGTTGATTTTTTTTCCTTTTAAAAATTATTGTTTGTTAAATGTTTTAATATTATTATGTTTGAGAAATGTTGCATATATTAATTCATAAAACAAATAAGTATATATATATCAGTGTTGATAATATCGCCGAGATATCGGCGATATTCGGAAATATCGCGATATTTTCGGCGAGCCGATATATCGCCGACAAAATATCACGATATTTTCGGCTTTTGAAAATATCGCGTGATTTCCGAAATATCGCCGATATTTCGGAAAATATCGTGCGACAATCGAAAATATCGCCCGGTGACTATAAAAAATTTCTGCACGGCCTATAAAAATCCAATTTTGGTTTTTTTTCATATCATTTTCATTTCTGATTGCTAGAGAAGAAAGGGGAGAGCTATGTGGTTGCTGCCAAGGAGGGTTTGAGCGTTCTAGGCCCTAGTATTGATATGCTATTCATGGTAATGTTAAATTCTTAAAGTAAAAGTTACATTCTCCTTAATCTTCATTTTCATCCTTTTACTTAAATTTTTAACATTACCATGAAATGACTCAGGATGTTTGAGAGTGGTTCCAGCCTCATTGGATTTCATATGGAGAAAGTAGAATTTTAGATTTCATTCAAAATGCAGCAGACTTATCAGTTTTTTAGGATTTCAGGATTGGGAGATTGTAATGTTTCTAGGTGACACCACCTGCCCGGGCTACCCCTGCCACCATTAGAGGACGTGGTCTACCTCCTATAACTCCTACTTCTAGTTCTTCAGCTTCTAGAGCATAGCAAACTCCGCTGCCAACTCCACCAGCACCAGCATCTACATCTAGAGGGAAAGGGAAAGCTGTGGCATTTTCTCGCAAGAGGGGCAGAGGAAATCAATAGGATTAGACTTTAGTTATTTTCTTATGTGCTTGTAAGTTGTACATGAACAATGAACATTGAATATTCAAGAATCAAGACCAAGCATATCACATTCTAATTTCTAAATAGTAAATTTTGATTCTATTTATTTTTTTTAAGTGAACTATGAACTTTGAGAAGTAATTATATTTTAATTTGATTAGATAAGCTGCAACCTGCAATTTAATATGGATAAAAAACTATATTTTGGTATATATATATATATATATATATATATATATATATATATATAAAACATGTCCCCCGTGTCT
The DNA here is from genome assembly GCA_031772625.1 of Pinus tabuliformis. Classification (NCBI taxonomy): domain Eukaryota; kingdom Viridiplantae; phylum Streptophyta; class Pinopsida; order Pinales; family Pinaceae; genus Pinus; species Pinus tabuliformis. Next base: position 848,788,329 of record CM062813.1, read on the forward strand.
TGTTTCCAGGTCGTTGTGTTTCGTATTGAATACTCATATTTACATGTCCTTCGTGTCTCGTGTCCTCGTGTCATGTGACTTAGCTTAGACAATATTGATGTATTCTCTCCGTGGAGGGTGGAGCCTGAGGAGCTCCTCTTGGAGGAGTCACCTTCATGGTTAGAGCCAATGGCAGATGATCCATTAGAGTAGGGGCAGCAAGAGGAGGACTCGGAGTCAGAGGAGCAGCAACACTCAGAGGAGGAGCAGGAGGAGGAGGAGGAGGACACTGCGGGAGCATCAACATCAACACCATCTGTTATAGATATAGGAGAGCATAGCCCCATACCTAGCACTCATTATTTGATATTAGGTGCAGAGGCAGGGTCAGGGCCTCCTACTACTAGGGGCAGGCTTGGCAAACAGGCCATCATGTTTTCCCGTAAAAGGGGGAGAGGGCAGTGATTTCAGATAGATAGCTACTAGTTTTATTTGTTGTGCTACATATAACTCATGATGATGAGATACTTTTATATATGTGATGTTATTTTGTATTGGTTCTCTACATTTGAGTCCTTGAATGGACAATTATCAGGGATCAGCAGGATTTGGTATCGCCTTTGATGTATCATTTCTATTTGACATCATATATATCATTGTTTTCTTCATATTTATGTGCCAATGTGTTTATTTCATGTTGTTATTGCTTTATATGTTTAAAAATCTGAAAAAAATGAATATATTATGCATTTTTTATGCTTGCCGATATTGCCGATAAGATATTTTCTGGACCCTCATCGATATTTTCCCGATACCGATATTATCAACACTGATTTCTATATATATATATATATATATATAAACTCATAATTAAATAATAAATTACATTTAATGAAGGGACATATTACCCCTTATGTCAGCAAGGGTATATACATTTTTCAATTTGCATTATCACCATTGTAAGCCCAAAGTCACAAGTCAAAAGCCTTGTAAAAACCATGTGAATCTTTATATTTAGGTATCCTAGGCCTTGTGATGGTCGACCATGGCTTGTCCTCTTGGGATATGTCCTAGGTCCTTTTGTCTTGTATAGGTTAGGGGATTTGGATGGATTTCATGGGCACTAATGGTTTAGGGGAGCCTTGGTTATGTAGAGGTGTTCGTCGGTGTATGGGCTAGGCAAGCTTGCCTTAGGGTGCACCTATGTCTTATTGCATGGTTATGTGTTTCATTGAGTTTGTATGTTTCCTTGGCCTTAGTGCATTATTCCTCAGATAGTTTTCAACATGGTAATCTCATAAATTCAACAACTCACATTTCTTGAGGTAGCTCACGTTTCTTGATGCATGTGGTTTCGAAAGTAAAAAAGTCAACTTGGTCTCAAAATGCTTAGAATGAAGAGAAGATGACATGTTGTGTTGAAATTTTTCCAAATAGTGAAGGCATTGTGCAGAAGTAGGTGGTCAAAGTTTGTATAGTGGCACATTAGGGTTTCAGGTGGCAAAACAGTTGCAAAACTTAACAATTTTTTGCATGCCTTACATCAAAAGAGGTCTACAAAATTAGAGGAACAAAACCCAGATTGCAAATGCACTGGATCCTCTAGGGCATTGGAGATCCCTCTTTTAGGCATTATGATGTGGAAACACAAGGCATTCTTGAATTTCTAGCCAATGGGGCTAGTGGCATATGAAATCAAGGCAAAAGCTCAGCTAATGGTAAAAAATCAAGGGAAATTACCCAAGGGTGTTGAAGATCCAAGCAAAGGTGTCAAAGTCAACTTATTACTAGTGTAGCCATTGGAGGTCAAAAGTAGCAATTTCAAGGTCAAGAGGTGAATGTTATGGGCCAAAGGAACCATTTGTTAGCTTTTCAACAAAAAGTAGCTGTTGAAAAGTCAAGAAAGCACTCCAAGGACCAAATCAAACTTCCAGAGGACCGATTCAAGTGGGTTATGGACGAAGTCGAATCTCCATCATTGCAAGTTGAGCCTTAAGCTAGTCATTCGAGATGAAAATTGGGCATCCAAGGCCCACCATTTCATCACATAGTTTTAAAAATTGGTCAAGTTGAACCTTCAATGTGCCAATCCAACCAATCAGACCATCTTGCTTGCTAAATGGAGCAAAAAATCTGATCCAAGGACCGGTTAGGTACCAAACTGGATGGTTTGGTATGTAATTGGTCCAAACCAGTTGCGTATGTAAAATACTAGTGTAGTTAGGTTAACGCGTGGCTTAGCGAGGAGATGGGACCCGCAGGTAGTTTTGGAGTGTAATGACCAAGACCAATAACCAGAATCTGAAATATAGAAAGCCTAAAGAATTTAAGTTTGTACTTACCTTAACTGCTGCTGATTCTGCTACTGAACTGGTGATTCTGCTACTGAACTGGTGTCGTTGATGATGTCGTGGCTATTTTGATCCAATCTCTGGGAGACCAATACCACCCAACCAGACTGAGCAAGCCTAGCTGCTCAATCCAGAAAGCTTCTCAACAGAAGCTCTCTGTCCCTTCGTGCCCAGAACCTCAGACGGCTTAAAGCTCTTCCAATGGTTAATTATCTTCCTCCTGGTTTTCTCCTGCTGAATTTCTGCTTCTGGTTTTCTCCTGCTCTCTTCTTTTTCCCCCCGTCCCGCTCTTAGCCCTTTACCCGCAGTTTTATAGCTGGGTTTAGCGGTGGCCGCCCTGTACACCAGCGCGACTCCACCGCTTGCTCCCACGGTGACAGCTACCTCAAGGCGTGAGTCATCTTTCCATTACCAGTGTTCGCATGAAGCCTTCAGGTTCTCTAATGGTTTACCCTCATAAAGTGTTCTGGATATTTATAATTTTATTACACCCCTATTAACCATATACGTATCTTTTGTTATGACTTAATAACCTTGATATGTACTTTATCATGTGTGTCTTTTAACCTTTTGAAATTCATGTATATTTTTATTTTATTTCTTTTTGTTTTTAATATAACTTTATTTATGTTTATTTTTAATATAAACTTTTTAGAACTTTAGATCAATTAATTATTAATACTAATACTTAATCTTTATTCCATTTTATTAATATCCCTTTTATATATATATATATATATATATATATATATATATTTGAAGCATAAAATATGTGTATTTAGAGATGGGTCGTTACATGGAGGTGGTTTTTTTGCAAATCATGGGCAGGTTTCCTCCTAAATATGCTCCTTCAAGCTTATAAAATCATGTCTAAACTCCTATTTGCCTTACATATATGATTTCTAGTGTTTGTGAGCATATGAGAGATTGGACAGTTCCACAACAACATTGAATTTTGGAGCAACAACAACAAGTTTGGAGGTTCTTTTTTATCTTGGAGTTGGTTTGGAGCTATCTAGTGGAGTTGGCATCTTTGGGAGGAGGCTTTAGCAGTTGTTTTTCATTCCCATGTATGATTTCTCTTTTGAAAATTTCCAAATTTAATTGTTGTCCCAGTTTTGAAATTTGCCCCCCTATTCCAAGTAAAAAACAATCCCTTTTTGGAGGCTAAATATGTCTATTTTTTGGTTTTGAAATTTATCATAGGTTTTGCATTTTACTTAGATGCATTTTTCTTTTCTATTTGCATATATCTTTCCATTCAAATATGATATTTTACCATCCACAATGACACCAAAATCCAAAGATGCTATATGGGTTAATTGCGATGCTATTGATGGAAAAATGTTGTGCAAATATTGCAAACGCCCACTGGCAAGAAGGGGCCATCTATATGTTGAAGCAACACTTGGCCGGTATAAGATGTTAGTTTGTGTAGTGACAAGTGTAGTTTGGATCAACTCTTTGTTCGCTGATGATGGATGGAGTAACCATCCGAAATGTTGGACGGATCGAAGATCCATTACACAATTCTCTTCCAGAAATATCTAATAATATGAAAAATTGTGAAAGCCTCCAATCACTTATAAGTGTTCTAGTCCTCCAATCACTTATAAGTGTTCTAGTCTCAAGTGGTGTTAATGAGGCTAGGAACACAAATGGATTAATTATCTCCATGCCAACTTATTTTAGAAAGTGAAAATGTCTTAATTAGATTTATTAACTAGTTTTAATTATTTTCCTAAGTCTAACTTACAGAAATGGGTTAATTAATCAGTGTTAATTGAGACAAGTCGATTTCTCTGACTTCTAGAAAAGTGACTTGATGAGGTCAAGATGATCTTAGCCATCGATTGTGATTAGATTGTGGCAGTTGATTGCACAACGAGAGATTATAAGAGGAAATCGATGGGCATCTTGGAGACACAATTTAAGTGAGCAAAGACACAATGATAGTGTGGGTTAACACCAACAGAGGGTTCAGTAGTGATTGAGATTGATTTGATAAAGAGAATTTCTTCATATTGATTCCCAATTTCTTAGTGATAGAGAGAGATCAAATTATTCTGGAGAGGTCAAATTTTTCTTGTTGGTGCAAATTGACAGAGAAAGGCTGATTTGCCAGTGAGAGGCCAAATTTGCTAGAGAGATCGATTTGCATGGGAGAAGTCGAGTTTTCAAGTAAAGATCGATTTTCTAGTGGAGGTTGAATTATTTTGCCAGGTGGTGTGAGTTTCCAATGGAGGCCAAGTTGTTCTCCAGGGCCGCACGTGTGGGATGATTCAGGGCTGCACAGGAGGGCCAAATTGATTATGAGGGGTCGAATAGCTTCCAGGAGGTCAAATTAGCTTGCAAAAGTGAAGGACAAAATTTTCTGGTGCTTTTCCAGTTTATGGCAAACCATTTATGTAAATTTTCAATTGTAGATTTGTTGAAGACTAATAAAACCCTTATTTGCAGAACTAGTTTTCCCTACCTTGATATTAAGTACCACTTCATTTGTGATTTGGTGCAAAAGGGAGCAGTGAGGCTCCAATATATTCGCACTGATGAGCAAACAACTGACATTCTCACAAATCCTTTATCTCGGGTGAAGTTTGTATGCTTTAGAGCCAAGCTTGGACTTGTGGGGAATCCCTCTATCAGTGAGAAGGAGTATTGGTGTGACATCAATAGGGGCATGGCTTGGACCATTGGTGACAATAAGAGTGTGGCCCAGACTATTGATGGGTGGACAATAGGGGCATGGCTCGGACTGTTATTGACAACAGGAGCATAGCCTATACTGTTGATGAGATAGCACGAGGGACGAACATTCTAGAGAGAATGGTCCCTGTGGCCCAAACACTCATGGAGTGGGTGCCTCTTCAACATCATGGCCTAGAGCGAGGCCTTTGGATTTGGGACATGGGTTTCCCTAGGGTTTGACCATGAGTGATGGCAACTGTGAACTAGTTGGAGTACCATGAGGTGAGGTGCCCATTGGATCATGATGACTAGTTGACTAAGTACCATTGGTTAGGAGAGCTAACTTGGGTTGTAGTACCTATTGATGATGCCAATATAGGTCAAGGGTGTTGACCTAGATGATGATGCTATCGATGAATTGTACCTTTCCTTAGACAGATAATATATATAGAGAACATTTGGATAGTTATTATGAATACCTCCCTAGCTAAGATGGAATGTTGAATTTTTAAGCTATGGTTGGTCTTCATAATGTTCATTTGTACTTGTAATGATGAAAAATAAATTGTATTTGTAAAAGAAAAATATTTAATGATTTTTATATTAAAAAGAAATTTTATGAGGCATGTTCTTCATGACTTTATCAAAGCGGGTAAAATTGAAAATCTGAAATTTGTATTTTCCTCCTATTACCGCTCAAACTAGCAGGGGGCATAAAGTGGATTCATAAAGGGGACAACTGCTAGGCCAAGGGAAACAATGGAGTTTAGCCCATTGTCACCTTAGCTAAGACTCCCTACTCTTATAGACTTTCACCAATGGTAGGAGACTTGGTATATGGAAGTCACTTATGAAGGATGAATCAACAAATGGATGTAAAGTGGCCCCGATGATCCTTTTCCTAGAAGGGGGTAAAGGATGGAGCTTGCTTTCTCTTCAAGTATAAAGATTTCTAAGATATAGAGGGGAGGATTTGAGGGATAGGTTAGAGGAATATGCCTTGTAAAGGAGTTTCCCAATCCTAAAATCCTTATTGAACTTGGCTTCCCAAATGGTTCTTGAAGAATTGACCTTTCAAGGGTATGGGATCACACGGGCCAAGTGGACCTAGCTTAGGTTAAGGGGAGAGAATCTAGCAACCAATTATGTTCTTAACCCAAACAAGGAAGGGGAAAGGATCAGAGTAATACTTTCCAATTAAAAGTGTCAAATTGATCCTACGAGGTGCTAGCCTAGGGAATACTAGGGCAAAGTTTGATCTCAGAGCTAGGGCTTGGGTTATCTCACAACTCCATCGTTAGAGTGGCTTCAAAATTGGAGGAGGCCTTGAGGACAAACCAACGCAGTAGAGTCTAGGATATCGAACTTTTTATTTGGTTATTTTGCTAGGAAAGTGATGCCCTAGGTGACCCAACTTGGCTAGACCTAGAAGAGAAAGGGAAAGGTCGAGAAAAAATGTTATTTGAGTGATCGCCTATTGGCAGACCAATGCCTAATCCCTTGGAGAGAACAGAGTCTAGGAGAATGATGATAAAGAAACTTGTTTTTTGGTCAAGGAGGCCTTAAGGACTACTTCGCTTGGCCTTTAGGGCAAGAAGAAGAGACCTCAAAGCTTTTATACTTCGCTTGGCAAAAAGAGATGGCTTATCAAGATAAATTCATCGGTGGAATTATCCCTAGGAGATTTCATTCATATACATGGCCCAAACATTGAGAGATGCTATATAGAAACAATAATTCCACAATTTTGCAATTATGTAATGCAACAATTAGCCCTAGTATAGCGAAAATCCCATTCAATGCATATGAAAAAAGTAAAACAAGAATAACATTAAATGTGTGTACTTACATGTAATAGAACATATCCAACCATCAACAATTTGACAATAAAGAAGCTCCAAGATAAAATACTCCAATCCAAACATCAAAATTCATCCATGCTCTAATTCATCATCCTAGAAAAAGTGTCAAATTCTCCAAAGAGAAGAATGATCCAATCCAAAGTGATGATCCAAATGAATTCATGTCTCTCCTACTTATACACTCATTAGGAGTTCGAATTACCTAATTTGAGCCTACACTAGCCCATCAACTAAAATAATGTGAAAATAACTATTTGTTGGTGACAAGCCCACCAAACTAGCTCACAAATAAAATAATAAGCCTCCCAAGAGGTCGAATGATCAATAATGCATGTCGTTGGGCTCTCTAAGAGGCCTGATGAAGTCCATAAGTGCCAAAATGATGAGTTGGACTTCCAAAAGTAATGGACAACGCACTGGCCCCTTGTTCTCCACATAATAAACGGTGCTCCTAATGGCTGCGAGGGCACACAAGTGACCTCATGGGTCTCCAAGTAAGTCAAAGATTCTTGTAGACCATCTGTAAGGGCTCAAATGATGGTGTAGGTGATGCCACATCATCCTACAAGTCTTGGGTCAGCTGCCAAGTGCATGGTACATCTGTGGGGTTGGCTGGGCAAAGGTGAACTAGGTGCATCTTCCTCATCCAATAGGTGAATCTCAAACAATCTATAAACATCTTTGGGGATCCATGGAGTGTTGTCTACTGCTGTGGAGGCCCATGGCTCTCAACACACACCCTGCATGTGCCAATGTAGCCCTTTGGAGGGTTAGGACCCCGTATAGGGAGACCAAACCCAAGATGGAGACCTCTTACAATCCTGCATAATATCCATGGACCACAGGTGGGGATTTCATAATGGCCTGCCCTTCCATAATGGGCTTTGGCATGTGCTAATGTCTCCAAACTCCAAATGGGGTTAACCAAGTATCCCATTAGGTGGTTTCTACTTTTAAAGGGGATAATATGTCCAAGGTACATCCTTTAAAAGGTGGTGGCATGTGATAAAGAGGTGAATGGAGTAGGGAATGAGAAGGGGCAACCCTGGGCCACATGCTGGGGTATAAAGGTAGCTATTAGTAGGAAAGCCCACACTTGGGTATATAATGTATAGGAGGGAGAAATCGTGGTACATGAGGTGTCCCGACCTTGATTTTTCCACCCTTATTTATATGCCTTTTGCCTTTTTATGATTTTTCTTCAATTAACTGCTCGGGGCTCAAGGGGTAAGAGCATGATGTGTGAGATATAACAGTGGATACCCCCTTTTAAGGTAGGGAATTTTATTGCCCACCAAGGGTTGGGACAATCATGGGTTCCTATATGATGAAGGAGGCTCATAGAACCTGTAGGAACCAGGGTGATGGCCATGATGATGGGGTAGAGCTCATGTATTGGCTTTTTCCCACGTGCTAAATGTGTTTGTCCTGACCATCTTTTGCATTTTGTGGTACATTTTCTTATTGAATGTGGCCAATTATGCTTTTACTTTTCTTTTTAGCTGCATCAACCTCTGGGGCATCATTCCGGGCCTGACCCAAGGTGTGGGCAGGGGAAGGGGAGAGCTAGCCCTATGTGGACCCAGTGGAGGAATGTGGACCTAGGTGGGAGAAATGATGAATGGGGTTATAATGAGTGGAAAGGGGGCAATATATGTGGATGAGGGAGTGGGACCACGCAACCAAAATCAAGGTTTCCCATGAAATACCATCCCTAAAGCCAAATGGTTAGTAAAAGAGATCCCACAGGACTAGAATCCAAGGTTAATATCCAGAAGTGGTTTAGGGGACAAGAGCATAGACCTAACCCATTATTTCCACTTAATCCCCCCATTAATCCATGCCCAAAAGTGTCTATGATAAGCAAACTGCAATACTCAATTACTAAATGACAAGGCGTACCTTTAGGTTTGGGAGGTCCACCTTCAAACATTTGATCATGACAGATGGGTGAGGGCCAACATGGCTGGCTTAGGTGGCAGAAAAATGGCACAACAAGCTAGTTGGTAGCTGCAAGGGGCTGCTGGCTATCGACTGAGGACCATCTTGGAGAAAATATTTCTCCTAGGGATATTACCCACAAAATGGTGGGTAACATCTGGCTCCAACTGGAATGTGATCTCTTAAAGAAGTGGACAAAGCTACTCGAATGGGAGGTCACGAGAACTCCAACAATCTCTTGGTTACTGCAGACCTGTTACCTGCACATATCAATGATTGAACCCACGGGGCAACATGTTTTTCACGGTGTCTTATGATCACCCATGCTTAGTGTTAGGCTGTAAAATCAACAGAAAAATAAAATATGCAAATTTTAATTTAAATGCATCTAATCTACCATGAGAAATATCATATGAGGTTAGTTCTAATGCAAAATCAACATGCGATGCATCCTACTCTAACATGCATAACATACAATGTCAAGTGCTAGGTATAATCATAGACCCAATGCAACCAACATGTCAATTGATCAATACAAGAATGCATGCTTCCATGATTATTTTTGCAACGGACCTAGCAATACAAATGGGAACAATGATATGAGGGGTTGCGAGGGAGGGAGGTGGGAAAAGAAGAGACCCGCATGCCATAGAAAGGAACCCAGGAAGAAGGAAAAGACACCAATCGAGAAGATTGGATTTGATCCTCGAACCAGGGGGTGGAAATGTCAATGAACAAGTATATGAATCTTTGATGAAAAACCATCTCGGGCCTATCATCCTGTTTTTGCATAAAGTGTCCAGGCATCGTGACAATGCTCAAAGTAAGGGTTGTCACTCTACTCCTTACTCACTCTGTTTAGACTCTCTCCTAGACAAGTCAAGGGGGGTAGTCCCTAGGGGTAAATGAATGAGGAAAACCTGTGGAACACAGGGTCTAGGAGACTTAAGGTTGAATAACATAATGAAAATGAAACAAATTCTGACTAACTGAGTTATTTATATATATCAACTGAGATGAATAAGACACAACCACAACATAGAAATGATTTTTAGACCAGTGCCTTAGATGCTCAATTAACCATGAACCTACTTGAAGAAACAAAATCAAGCTATTTAAAAGAGAACTAGAGATGTGATAGAAACAATGACCTTAGCATGCAGAGTATTCAAGCAATTAAATTCAGAAAGATCTAAATACCATGAAGGACTATGAAATTTAAATGCTAGGCAATTCACAATCCTAGAATTAAAATGGTTTTTCTTTAATGACCCAGATCTAGAAATTTTGTTAATTTTCATATAGTCAATATTTTGATATGATTTTAAGCGTGTTTGACAATACAAAAATTAATACCACAAAATTTTGCTTTTAATTTTTTAAAGTCCAAAACCCTTAAACACAAATAAAAACCCAAGAAAGATTAAAAATTATTAATGTGCCAAGTTTTATGAGAAAGTTTTTCAATGTGACAAAGTAAAAAATCAAAAGGGTTAATAAATTAAATTTTTAATGGGCCAAAGGCCACCTAAAAAATCTAAAATCTTTTAATGTAAAAGCGTAAGTCCTCTTTTGATTTAATTCCTTTAGAAATTTCAAAGTCACATACAAATGATTTTTTATTTTTTATTTTTATTTGTTAGTTAAAAAAAAAAATTAAAAAGAAATCAAAACACAACTAAAACCAAATTAGAAATCAAAATTTTTAAATTTTCCCTTTTTTTGTTTAAAGAAAAATTTAAAATGAAAACTAAACAAATCGAAAAAGCAACAAAAAAAAAAAAAAATTTCGAATTGTTAATAAAACTAAAACCTAACCTAAATGAAAACATGAAAGATAAAACAAAAGAAAAAAAAAGAAATTAAAATGAGCATTCGTTTGTTTGCAGGTCTGGCGGCGACATATGGAGGAGCAATGATGCAGGTTTGAGGAAGGATGGATGATGGAGCGATGATGCAGGTTTGAGGAAGGATGGAGGATGGAGTGATGAGAAATGGAGCTCGGGCAGCAGGGATATGGCAACGGGAAAGGAGAAGCAAGGGGACGCGGGAGAGCAGAGACGCGAAGGATCTGACAGAGGGCAAATAGGGAAGCTAGGTCATGCGGGGCAGAAAGGAGAAGCAAAAGGAAAAACGAGGAAGCAAAGGTTTAGGCTGTTGAGTGAGGAAAACGGAGAGAAATGGGAGCTGGTTTAAGGGATTTGAGAGGGAGATGTGAGCAGGGGTGAGGGATGCAGAGGTAAGGCGATGCAAAGAGGAGAAGGAAAGAGCTCACGTAGAGAAGAAGGGGATGCGGATTTGAGGAAGAGAAGATTGTAGAGGAAAATGGAAAACCTCAGGCAGCAAAAAAAAAATCGAAAATTTTCCAGGGAAGAAAAATGCAGCAGTAAATGGGAAAAATGTAGCAGAGAGGAGCTGTGATTTTTGAAGAGCTTCAGGGCAACAAATAGAAAATATGGTAGCCCAAGAAACCCTTAAACAATTTCCAGAAATTTATATTAAACCAGTATACTCTATTTCAGATTTCCTTTAAGGAAAAACTCATGAAATCCCTAGATCTAAAATTTTAAAATCCTTAAACTGTAAAAAATAAAATAAAATTGAATAATGCCCCTGCAAAATGGTATTGAGGCCAAATCTTACCCTCTAGGGCCTAGAGGCTAAATTTGGCTTCAAATAAAAATTTATCTTCAGATTTGCAACTACACAACGAAAAGGAAACAACCAAACGATATATACAATGATGAAATTAAAAACCCATAAAAACCCAGTTAGATGATTACAATAATTACAAGCTGAAAGCTCTAATTAGCTAGATATATCATTATGCTACACAAAAATTAATTTTTTTTGTGAATTTTAAAAGGAGGTGCTAGCTCGAAACCCTTATGCATCACAAAGCGAAAATCTTATGATAAGCCCGAAGCTTATTTAGCTAGGCTCTTCAGGAAATACAGATCGAGAGTTCGTTGGTCCAACTGAAGACTATCCCCTAACACCCGATAATCTATCTCAAGATTTCCTTGCAAAACTCGATCCAACCATTAAAAATAGAGCAAGAAAATAATAATTAAATTTAAACAAATAGAGATACTTGCTATTACATTCAAAATTAAAATTATTATTCAAACCCCAACAAACTGAACAAGATACCTGTGCTCAGATCACTCTTTAGAAGCTATCATCAATGGCTTTAGAAAAAATTATGCACGAAATAAAACACCTTACAACATTCCCATGAAGAGTAACACCAATTGAATTTAACCCCAAAGTTTTTCTTTATTATCCAAAGAAATAATACACCAAAGCTTCTTGCTAAGCACATGACTTAGAGCTCGGGTGGATCGACTGACAAATAACCTCCTATTTAAAGATAAATCCTCTAACGGCTAGTTCGAGTGATTCTCATCAAAATAATCTCGATCGTTGGTAGAGATCAAAATATCTTTTAATCTCATTTGTCAAAATATTTTATTTTTGAGGAAATTCAAAATTTTCATTTAAATGCACTTTAATTAACTCAAAAATAGAATTTTTGAGTTAATTTCCCCAAAAATTTGACTTTGACTTAACCCCTAGGGAACAAAGGTTTAAAATTTATCAAAATAATTAATTTACCTTTATGAAGAGGTGAAAGTCAAAATTAGAACCTCAGCAGATATTTCAGAAAGCTTTAGAAGTGACATTGGAGTCAAGCAAAGTTGCCCTTTATCCCCTACTCTTTTTGGTTTATATATTGATAAATTGGAAGAGTGGCTAAATCTGCAAGGTGGAGATGGTGTTCGGTTGGGAGTTTTTGGTAAAGCTTCTTTTATATGTTGATGATATTGTATTGATTTCTAAATAGGCCTATGGATTGCAAATGCGCTTATATGCCCTTGAGCATTTTTGTAGAGCAGTGGGGATGCAAGTCAATACTAGCAAGACCAAAATAATGATTTTCTCTAATAAAAGGAACCAGAGCCAGCATACTTTCTTCTTTGAAGACAACATTCTTGAAGAAGTAAATGAGTGCAAGTATCTCAGGATTGATTTCAACAGCAAACTTAATTGGGAGGACTGCAGAAAGAAGAGAATCTTAGGAGGGTGGAAAGCATTATATGCTCTTCAAAATATATGTAGAGAGGCAAAGTTATGGGATTGGAAAACAATTAAAGTGCTTTTTGGACTCCTAGTTTGTCCAATGATGCTATATGGGTGTGAATTGTGGGCTAGCAACACCCTCGTCTCAAAATGTAAACAAATTGAGAAAATCCAAAAATGCTTGATCATGAGAAAGTTCAAACTAAAAAGCTTAGTACCTTATGAGATAATGTTGAGTGAAATAGGAACAACTCCCATCGAAGCAGTTGCTATGGTGCGGCTCATAAGATATTTAAAAAGAATTGAGCAAATGAGAGTAGGTAGATGACCTGATGTTATCTTCAATGAAGGCACGAGTGAAAGAAAGAAAACATGGATGAAACAAAACTACACCTGGATGCAAAAATGGAATATCTACCTCAATGCCTGTCCCACAAATAGAAAGGAGCTAAAGAATTTTGTTATGGAGAAGTTTTGTAGAAGGGTATGGGGAAAAAGATTTGGGTAGAAAGAAGTACTACATTGAGGAATTCAACCATACGTGTGATATACAACAAAAAAAGTTCATTGGAGCTAGCATTCCATGGAGGGAAAAGGTTCTTATTGCTCAATTAAGGACCAACTCGCATCAAATTCGGTGTGCAACAGGACGATGGAAAAGTCCTAAAGAAGCTTGGGAAGAACGTGTTAAACATACATGGAATGTAAAAGTGAATGTGAAAGATAAGCATTAGATTGCATATATTATTGACATGATATACATTTATAGTACATTGATGTGACTCTTGGACTCATATTCCTAGTGGTCTCTTGGACTCTGGTGGCTGTTCACATTCCACACCAACCCATAGAGGATTAGGTGTCCAACATTCCCCCCCTTAATCCGAAGGGGTGTGTATGAGTTCAAGAAGAGATCTGTAATACAAAATGTGCAAAAGATGCATGGCAACACTAGGTTGAATGTGCTCTCTGAAATGTTGGTATAAGGGGCGTGGTTTAAGGATGACCACCAACACTGGAATGCTTGGTGTAGTTCCCTGAACTCTTACAGATTTGGCATGAAGCTGAGGTCTTCTGCTAGAGGAAGTGCTCCTAATGTTTTGAAGGTGGAAACCTTCAGCCTTGAAAGAGAGGTCTCACCTCGCATAAAAAGCGAGAACCTCAACCTCAAAAGGGAGGTCTCAACCTGTGATGGTTTAAGGATGACCACCAACTCTGGAATGCTTAATGCAATCCCTGTAACTCTTCCAAAAATGGCAAGAAGCTGAAGTCTTCTGCTAGAGGAAGTGTCCCCAATTTTTTGAAGAGATGTCTCGACCCCACATAGATGGTTTAAGGCTGATCACCATCGGAAGGCGTGCTCAGGGGCATCTTTGTCGCTGGCTACAACTTTGAATTTGGTATGTTAGGTTGTGACTTAGACTCGCTTGATGTGGTTTTGAAGCTTGTAGATGACCATCACTACCCCCCTGTCAGATACAAGGTGAGATTCTAGAGAAAACTCAACTGCAAGACTATTCAATATTCTAGAACAAGTTTTGACATATGACTGAAATATCTTCTTGGCTGTTGATACCCATTGCCAAGAAGCGATCCATCCAAGACAAATCTTTGTTCTTGCAAAAGGCTTGTTTTTGAAGCATATGTTTGAAGAATGAGTGGTTTTATGATAGTGCTCACATGGATGAAGATCAAAATAGTGATCTTTCATATGGCCAACTCGGTCACAGTGTTGGCATTTAACAACTTTTGGCTGCGAACGTGGAGGAGTAGAATCTGGAACATGTGAAGGTGAACCACCATGAAGAAACCCAACACTTTGAAATTGAATGGGCTTGGAATAGTTTGGAATATGAAAGGACACCTCCTTGTCGCATCCAATACTTGTTCTGTGCCTGTTGCTGAAAAGCTCTTCCCAAGGTTTGATGTGGGCTTGAGAAGTGAATGCTGAATTTCTGTTTCTGCATTCAACTATGCCCTTGAGATGGGTACTCCATCGAATCAATCTTAATCTCATTGATATGATTACTTTCTAACAGCCGATGGGAGTCTGTCTCAATTTCACTGATTTTATCACTTGCTGACAACGGATGGGAGCCAACTTCATACTCAAAACGGGAATTGTTCTGAATAAGAATAAGTTCAGAATTATGCCTTTTCTATTTTAACTCATCTTGCTGAAGTTGAGACTCCCACTGCAAAAACTCTATATTTTCTTGTGCATTTTGCAAGCAAGTTTGAATGTAAAAAAGAGTTTCCTTACTGTTTTTTGCCATCCCATCAGCCATGGAACTTATTAGGCTATTCAAAAACTTTAATGCATCATCAATTTGATCAATTTCATAACAATGCTTCAAGTACAAGTGAACTTATGAACATATATCTCACACTGCCAAATTACTACAACTTTAAAGAGTATAAACAGTCCCTAATGCTTATGAACACTGTGCACCAACATAATTAATGCTTGGGGTTCAAGGATCACTAATAGGAGTAACAATCTCACTCTACAATACTTACTAAACTTGAGAGGAGCATTAATATTATACTACTCAGAGAAGCTTTCCAGAGTATCAAATCTGAAAATTTGGCTTGTGGCAATATGGTTGCAAATAGAAACTTGAACTTTGTCGTTCCCTTGGACTTCAATAACCCAATAACCAATGTAGAGGTATGAGTTTATAAAACCCTCCAAGATATACACTTTCAAAGCAGCAACGATGGCCATCAAAATTTCAACATCCATCGCATCATGTCATGGACTACCATTCGATATATATCGGCCATTTGAATAACTCATAGCATATATCAACCCTTTTTATTTAACATGTTTTCATATCATAAAACCAGCACACCACATATGCCTCCAGTATATATGCACACGATTTCTGAGAAAGAATTATGGCATACCAATACTTGAATGCTCTACTCATATATATAAAGGCTGCACATTGTAGGAGCTTTCAACGCCTATATAGCTACAATTAATTTTCCATCGCCTATAACCTTGCTTTCATGGATGACCACTCATCTTCCTTGGCAACACGAGCAAGTAAACTTTCGAGAGTGGTGGAGGCGTTTCTGACTGTTACTGCAAAATTTTGATGAGCTCAAAAATAGCGCTGAGGAGACTGACACGAAATTCATAGTCGAATATTCAATGGGAAGGTGAAAATCTTAGTGGTATTATGAAGAATCACATGCAACTTGAGCATAGGGAGAATAACGCTTTTGAGAGACTAGGTCCACACCATTGAAATGTTAAGTGTCAGCGTTCTAACAATGTAACAGTCCAGCAAAGCATCCTTCGCAAACAGAGGGGCAGATGCCAGAGCAAAGCACCTTCCCATCTGGTCTTTGTTCACAAACTGGGAGTGCCTGAAAGCTACCTATATCTAGCCATTGGATGTTTTCAAGGGAAAACCATTAAAGAGATGAGAATCATGGGAACGACTTCAGGACATAGCAAGGCCTCAGGGTTCCAGTAGGATGATGCAGAGCTATGGATTCTTGGGAGTAATGCTTGGTGAGGAGAGAGTATACACAATTGACTGTCACCACTCAAGTCCATGGACAATCTCAAAATAAAGTTCTAGGTCTTCAATTCTCACTGGATTAAACTTCACAATGCTTGCTCTACGACCCTCTCGATCTTTAGAATAGGAAGAGCAGTGTGATTGTAATGGTTTAATTTATTGTTCGCAAGCCATGTCACTACGTATATAAAAATCACGCCATTATTATCTTAATCTCTTGACAAGTTGAAATTCTCCTGCAACGATATTAATCCTTGTGTTGTTGTATCACACTAAATGTACGTCTGATCACTAGAGCTAATTATTACATGTATATCCCCATCAGGGAAATGGAAGCATGCGTTTGGAAAATTCTACCTGGAAGACATGGTGATTGTGAAAATTTCTAAACTAAAATTCTACCACTGCAACAACTGATTTATTTCACCTATATGTTATTCACAATAAGTTATTTACAAAATTCCTTCAACAAATATTAAAATAAATCCTACTGCAGTTATCACACAATTACCCAGAGAAAAAATACATGCACAAGAACTAATCACATCAACACAATTACTTTTGGACAATTGTCCTCGGAAAAACCCAATGTGCGAAAACTGGTGCAACAGATGAGGGCTTTATTAATCTTCAACAACAATTTCTTTTGCAAGGATCGATTTTACAGAGAAAATGAAAGAAAAGACCCAAGACTTTCCCTTTGAGACCATCTGACACTTTGGAGACCCTGCTCCTACTTCTGCATCACCCTTGCACCACTCTGATTGACCCAATGTGGCTCTGAGTGGCCCTGCGTCCCTCTGCATCACCCTGCATAAGCTCTGTGTCTCTCCTCTGCATTGTGTCTCTCTCTTTACACTGTCTTCCAGTGTCCCTGCATCACCTCCTCCTCAATCATTGCCTACTGTTGATGCCCTCCTCTTCCTCCACCCTGCAACTCTCCCTCTGAAATCGATCTCCTCTTCCTTGAGAATCAATTTTCCTTGAGATATCGAGTATCTGCCAGTGTGTCTCCAAATGAACTTCAAGTCTTCTCTTATACTTTTCCTGTTGACGAATCAACGGACGATATTAAGTCCCTAATCAATGGCTAAGATTAAAACAGACTTGATCTTCGTCTCTTAGAAGCTTTTCATCCTTATCTTTATTAATACCCATTAATATTTTTATTTTCCTAAGTTTAGACTTAAGAACCCATTAAAAATATTAATTATTTTAATAGCTCCTCATCCGGATGAAATTTCTCAAAACGATTTCTAGGTCTTGGAGATCTCATGTGCCTTAGCCTCTCCTCCAAATTTCAAGGCTAGAGCACATCCGATGCTACCAAAAATCAACACTCCCTCTTAGCGAGGAATGTGCTCTAGCAATGTTTCACTATAGAAACATCACACTGATCTTCCACATCGGTACCTGTGCTGATGCTTGGCTTGCTACCTCACATCCCCTGCACTGCTACTTCCTGTACTGCTGCCCATGACACTGCCACTACCACTGCTGCTCCTGTACTGCAACTCCCTCTCAACATGTTGCATCATGCTGCCCATAGCACTGCCACTGCTAACTGTTGCACTGCAACTTCTGACACTTATCCATTTCTACCACTGAAATGGATTCTTTACCATCCCCATCTTCTCCCTGAAATGAACAAACTTTGTTCTTCCTAGAGCCTTGGTGAGGATGTCTGCCACCTGTTCTCTTGTAGGAGTGTACCTCAACTGTACTGCCCCTTGTTGGACACAGTCTTTGACAAAGTGACACCTGATATCAATGTGCTTCGACTGATCATGAAATACTGGATTCTCAGAGAGCTTGATGCAACTTTGATTATCACACATGATCCTAGTCGCTTCCATCCTTCTCCTAAATAGATTCACAAGCAATTTCCTAAGCCATATGGCTTCGCACGAAGCTGTGCTAGCTGCCATATATTCTGCTTTAGTTGAGCTCAAAGCCACAGATTTCTGTTTCCTACTGCACCAAGAGGTCATTCCTGATCCAATGTTGAAACAATACCCAATTGTACTTTTCTGATCTACTGAACTTCCAGCCCAATCTACGTCAGTGAACCCACTCAGCCTGATGTCATTGCCTCTGGTGTACTATAGTCCATGCTCGATTGTTCCTTCTATATACCTGAGAACAGGTTTGGCTGCTATCTAATGCGCCCTCTTAGGTTCCACCATGAACTGATTGAGGGTGTTAAACAATGTAACAAATTTCTGGCCTGGTATTGACCAGATACATCAGGGACCCTACAAGCTGCCTGTACAAGGTGGGATCAACATCTTTATCTTTTGATGCATCAATCATCTTCCAGTTGGTGATCATTGGAGTAGCCGTAGGTCTACAATTCTGCATCCTGAATCTCTTCAAGATTTTTGTAGCATATCTCCCTTGTCCTTGGAAGATCTCACCCTTCTGCTGCCAAACTTCCAATCCCATGAAATAATGCATCTGTCCCAAATCCTTCATGTCGAATTCTGTGGTTAGGTTCTTCTTGCAGTCTTTGATGACCCTGGATGATCCTGTCAAGAAGAGATCATCCACATATAACACTAGGATTAGAGGCTCATTCTCTACAACCAGATAGTAGAGATTAGGGTCTACGTCACTCTTGAAAAACCCAATCTTTTGCAAGTAGCCATCAATTCAACTGTACCATGCCCTAGGTGCCTGTTTAAGCCCATACAAGGCTTTCTTTAATTTGCATACATGAGATTTCTTCTCATGTGTCTCAAAACCTTCTGGTTGTTCAATGTATATTTCCTCTTCTATTACCTCGTTCAAGAATGTTGTCTTGACATCCATCTGATGAATCTCCCACCCCATCTGCGCTGCAAGAGATATCATAGTTCTAATAGAATTATACTTGGCTGCTGGGGTGAAGGTTTCTTCGTAGTCTATCCCTTCCTTCTGAGCATACCCCTTGGCCACAAACTTGGCTTTGTATTTCTCCACACTGTAGCATATTTGACCTTGTAGATCCATCTCGAACCTACCACTGATTTGTCCTGAGACCTAGGCACCACTTCCTAGACATCATTGTCCATTATAGAGTTGTATTCCTCCACCATAGCATCCACCCATACTTGATGCTGAACAACCTCTTGAAAAGTAGAAGGTTCCCCAACCTGAGCTACTAAGGCCTGGCATTTGTCTGGCTGTCTTCGCTCCCTTTTACTATTCCTGGGTGCACCAATGAAGTCTTCTACATCCCATAGAATCTGTTGGAGTTCTCGGCTTGTTCTTCCACTAGTAGTAGGCACGTCTATCAACTTTTCCTCTTATGGAGATTCCTCTTGTTCTGAAGCTGTCTTCAGGGGAATTTACAGTACTAGTTTCCGCTGGTTGAAGTGGTCTGACCAACAACTTGTCTTTCGACTGCTCCTTGGAAGGTATTTCTGGGATTTCCTGAAAGCTCTATCCTCCATGAACTCTACATCCCGCCAAACTATTACCTTCCAACTCCTTAAAAGATAGACTCTATATGCCTTAGCATTCTCGCTATATCCCACAAGATATCATTTCTCAGCAGTTTGATATAGTTTCTCTCTTTTCTTCAAGTATACGACAATATGCTAAACTCCCAAATATCCTGAAATGACTAACTTCAGGTTTCTTACCAGTGAAGACCTTCTCTGAAGTGATTTTGCCCAATGCCCTGCGAGGAGTCCTGTTCTGGACATATACTGTCGTGTTGCATGCTTTTGCCCACAGGAATTTAGGCATATCATGATCATACAATATTGCCCTAGCTTCTTCCGCAATAGTCCTGTTTTTCCTTTCTGCTACTCCATTCTACTTCGGATTGTAGGGAGCTGTCCACGCTCTTATGATACCTTCCTTAGCGCAAAAATTGGTGAAGTCCTTGTCAACATACTCTCCACCATTGTCTGAGCGCAACACTTTTATCTTCTTTCCTGTCAGATTCTCCACTAGAGCCTTGAACTCTTTGAATCGACCGAAAACTTCATCTTTGGTTTTCAAAAAGTAGATCCAAGTCTCCCTGGAATGGTCATCGATGAAGGTGACGAAGTATTCGACACCACTAAGAGATTTTGTGGACATCGGTCCGCAGATGTCTGAGTGTATCAATCCTAGCACACTCTTCGTCCTATTGTTACTTCTGGAAAACATTGGTTTGGCATACTTACCCAGAGCGCACCCTCTACATACATCATCCCGTTCAGTACTTAGTTCTGGAACTCCTGACACTATTTTCCTAAGAATTCTCAGAGCCCCATGGTTTAAGTGTCCCATCTTCCTGTGCCATAGCTCATTCAAATCTTTGTCTCCATTACTGCCTATCAGTGCCATTGGTGATTCTAGCTGTAAACTGTACAACCTATTACTTTTAATTCCAATCTGAGCCTTCTTTTTCCAACTCGGGTGTTTGAAATATACTTTCTCCTTAAAGAAGAAAACATCATAGCCCTTGTTTTGAAGTTGAGATGCAGAAAGTAAGTTCATCCTCAATCTCAACACATGCGGCACATTGGTTGCCCGAAGTCGCTCTCCTGCTTCGGTTTGAAAAGCTATAGTATCTCTTCCTACTAGAGTACACTTTGCCTTATTCCCCATGGTGATTTGAAAATTCATTCTTTCTTCTTGATAATCTGAAAAACATTCTTGGATTCCTGTCATATGCTAGGAAGCTCCACTGTCAAACCTCCGAGGAGGCAGAGCTTGCAAGGCAAGCGACTTCTTCCAATTTGGAAGCTAACATAGAATAATCGTAATTTATGTCCCTTGTGCACTCTTCTGGAAATTTGCACAGAGTCCCCTTGAGTGGATGCCTCTACATCATGCTCTTGACCCATAATCGATTTTCCTTTCTTGTTGTCGGATCTCTACTCTGATACCATGTAAAAATTTCTAAACTGAAATTCTACTACTGCAGCAACTAATTTATTTCACCTACTTATTATTCACAATAAGTTACTTACGAAATTCCTTCAACAAATACTAAAATAAATTCTACTGCAATTCTCACACAATTACCCAGAGAAAAAATACATGCACAAGAACCAATCACATCAACATAGTTATTTTTGGACAATTGTCCCCGGAAAAATCCAATGTGGGAAAACCGGTGCAACAGATGAGGGCTTTATTAATCTTCAACAACAATTGATTTTACAAGGAATGATTTTACAGAGAAACTGAAAGAAACACTTTGGAGACCTTGCTCCCACTTCTATGTCACCCTTGCGCCACTCTGATTGACCCAGCGTGGCTCTTCGTCCCTCTGCATCAGCCTACGTGAGCTCTGCGTCTCTCCTCTGGACTGCGTCTCTCTCTCTCTAGGTTGTCTTCCACTGTCCCTGCGCCACCTCCTCCTCAGTCACTACCTACTGCTAATGCCCTACTCTTCCTCCACCCTACAACTCTCCCTCTGAAATCAATCTCCTCTTCCTTGAGAATCAATTTTCCTTGAGATACTGAGTATCTACCGGTGTGTCTCCAAATGACCCTCAAGTCTTCTCTTATACTTTTCCTGTTGATGAATCAACGAACGAGGTTAAGTCCCTAATCAACGGCTAATATTAAAACAGACTTGATCTTCGTCTCTTAGAAGCTTCTCATCCTTATCTTTATTAATACCCATTAATATTTTTATTTTCCTAAGTTTAGACTTAAGAACCCATTAAAAATATTAATTATTTTAATAACTCCTCATCCAGATGGAATTTCTCAAAACAATTTCGGGGTCTTGGAGATCTCATGTGCCTTAGCCTTTTCTCCAAATTTCAAGGCTAGAGCACACTCGATGCTACCAAAAATCAACAACGATTGGGATTTTACCTCAACTATTGCAGAATCTGAGTCTCTCATCTCCCCATCATCTAACAGTCTATAGCAAAGTCACTCCTAAGCCCATCATTGCAAAGACCCAATCAATTATAGTGCAATGATTTCAATGCAGAAATGACCCACAAAGCATCGTTGAACAAATTTGAATGGAGACCAAACTTATGGAGAGCATAAACCAACACACTGTCTTCAACCTAAATGGCTAAATGCACGTATAAAGAGCATATAATATGAACCAATCATTAACAAACATATCATTCAATCAACCTTTTAATGTTTTAAACGAAGGCATATGAATATCCCAACCATATCACATTCAATGCACATAGTCACCATGAACAAGCACACAAACAACTCTGCATTCACATTATTCGATGCTTCAAATAGTGGCACATACAAATGGCGATACCCGCATCCTATTTGTATTCCCTTTGACCAACATATGCACCTTCTTCAAGCTTCCAACCAATGGACCAATGTACTAACCAATGTTTAAAGCAGAGAAATGCATGGACAAAGCTTGGAAGACAACGTACACACAATACTCAACACATTCAACGCACATAAATGAATTAATGCCTGACCAGCATTCCATTCAACTTTGTGTATGAATCACTAGGGATAATGCATAGAAATCAGACATTTAACGCACTGTTCATTCATTCCAATAGGCTATCACAAGTGAAGCGTTGTGATACCATGTTAAACATACATGGAATGTAAATAGCGAATATGAAAGATAAGCATTAGATTGCATATATTATTGACATGGTATACATTTATAGTACCTTGATGTGTGTAATATCCCGTTTCAGAGATATTCTCCAAAACCCCAGTAATTCGAACCAAATACGTGCAAATGATATAATAACCGGGAAGCTCAAAATGATAAAAATGACAATGGTGCAATATATAATAATATAAATGTGAAATATAAGCAGATACTCAAGAAATGCAGAGAGAAATGCTAAGCCATTTTATTATACTGAGCAATAGAATGAGTACAAGAGGTGATCAGAAATATGGCACCTTGACTTGCACAAGGCAAGTGAAGAAATACACTCAGAATAGCAAAGGAATGGCCTCTCTCTAATCTGTGTCCCAACTGCTGGAGAACTGCCATGCTGCTGCTGCTGTTGGAAATCAAATGAGGATTTGGGGTTGTTCCCCTCCTCAGAAAAGGCTAAAACTCTGGAATCGGACTCTACTCAAGAAACCCAGAAAAACCCAGAAAGCTTTTCTGAAATGGCCGACCCCCGAAAATCACCCCCTTGGGGTTCTGCGCAGTCCCTCAATGCTCTGCGCTGCCACTGAATGAAACTCTCCAGTAATCTACCTGAAACCTCTGCCAAAACCCTCCAATATGCAAGGGTTGATCCCCTGCTCAATCTCCCAGCACAAATCCTGCTGCAAACCCTCAATCCAGAACTCCTGCCAGAAAGAACTGCGTCATCCCTCTCAGTGTTGCGCAGTCCTCCAAGATGCTCAATCCTCCTGCCAAAAATGCTGATGAAACTACTGCAAAAATGCTGATGGAAATACCTTGCCCGAGCAGGCACTCGAAGTCCCCCGGGGCTAAGGGTGAGATCTCCGAACGGAGACACTCAATGCACTAAACAATGTTGCAGACTAGCTAAATAGCGAGCGTGCTCTAAGTCGAAATGACTAGCTCAAATGCACATAATCGAATGATCAAAATGAGGGGGCTTCTCTCTCCTTTATAGCCTTTGCCTCTCTCAATCCCAAGGCTCACCTCCTCCAACGTAATTCCTCTCTTGCCATGTGTTTCTTCCCTTCTGTGCAGTCCCTCCAAGTGTCTGCATGGGCTCCATCTCTGTGTCCCCCTTTGGCCCCCTTGGCTCCCCTTTAAGTCACAACGTTGTGCTACTAGGAAGTGACTTTTATTCTAAAAGTGAGTTATGTCCCATTTTCTCACCTTTTTATTTATAAATAACTATAGAAGGAAAAAATTGAGCAAAATCGAATATTCCAATTAGCCATGGCTAATTAGGAATATTACAGTGTCCCCCGGCAAAATGTTGCTTGTCCTCAAGCAACTGAAGTGATGGATGCTGCAAGATTTTCTCACTCTCCCAAGTGGCATCCTCATCCGGCAAATTCTTCCACCTCACTAAGAATTCTCGGACCGTCCTGCTCCGCAGCTACCTCTCCCTGGTATCAATAATAGCCTCCGGTTGCAACACCAAATGCCCCTCATCATCCATGGGTGGTAGCTCATCTGTCACTGTCACCTGCTGTCCCAATGCCTTCTTTAGGCATGATACATGAAAAACGTTATGAATCTTGCTGTCTTGGGGCAACTCCAACTCATATGCAACCTGTCCAATCCTATGTATCACCCTGTATGGCCCATAAAGGCGGGGCTTGAGCTTCTCAGCCCTCTTCTGCTTCAGTGATGATTGTCGGTATGGCTGTAATCGTAGGTAGACCATGTCCCCTACCTCAAACTGTCTCTCCACCCGACCTCTGTTGGCATATAGCTTTTGCTGGTTCTGCGTTGTAGCCATGTTATCCTTGAGAACTCGGAGGATGTCCTGACTCTCTTGGATCCAAATCTTGGCTCTAAGAGCCTTGTTATCACCAAACATCACGTTAGCAAAAGATAAAGGATGATACCCATATAAGGCATAGATTGGTGACATACCAATGGACATGTGATGTGTAGTGTTGTAGCAGTACTCTCCAAGATGCAGCCACTTCAGCCATGCTCGCTGCTGCCCACTGACATAGTTACGCAAGCAGCCCTCCAGCCACTTGTTAACTATCTCTGTCTGCCCGTCCGTCTGTGGGTGATAACTAGTACTTGGTGTCAACTTCGTCCCTACCAACCGAAAAAGCTCCTGCCAAAACCTGCCCATGAAACCACTGTTCCTGTCACTGACGATGATCTTAGGAAGACCATGTAGCCTGAAGATCTCTCTGAAGAACAGCTCGGCCACCTATGCTGTTGTATAGTGTGTGGATATGGCAAAAAAATGTGCGTACTTTGTTAGTCGATCAATGGCAACAAAGATACAATCCTTGCCCTGTACCATGGGCAACCCTGTGATGAAGTCCATCGAAATACACTCCCATTTCCCCTCCGGAATGGGAAGAGGCTGCAATAATCCCATGGGATGGCTCATCTCTCCCTTGTTCCTCTGGAAAATATCGCACTCCCGGATATGCTGGAGTATCTCCTCCTTGAGGCCCTTCCATAAGAACCTCTCTCTAATGGCCCTGTAGGTTTTGGTAAACCCCTGATGGCCTGCCAATGGTGAATCATGTGATGCCTGTAGTATCTTCTTCTTGAGCTGAGATCCCTCAGTCAAGAAGATCCGGTCCCTGTAATAGATGATCTCATCAACCGCCCTGTACCTGTCCTGCCACCTGCCCATCCAGAACCTCACATGCAAACCTGTCCTTGGAGCACTCTACTAAGAGTCAAGCCCTCGAGTCTGTATCCAAGCTCATAAGAGACAACATGGCTAGTCTACATGAAAAAGCATTTGCTACCACATTGTTCTTACTCTTGACATACTCAATGTCAAAGTCATATGCTTGGATCTTACTGATCCACTTCTACTACCCCTCCTGTAGCTGCTTCTGCTCCAAAAAGAACCCAAGGTTGTTGTGATCAGTCCTCACCTTGAACCTGTTACCTACCAAATACTACCGGAACTTGGCCAATGCATGCATGATGGCCAACATCTCCTTGTCGTATATAGAATACAACCTCTCGTGCGGAAGGAGCTTCCGGCTCTCAAAGGCTATAGGGTGTCCTCCCTGCATCAATACTGCGCCGATCCCCTCTCCCGACACATCACACTCCAAAACAAATGGCTGCATAAAATCTGGCAGTGCAAGCACTGGGCAGCTGCTCATAACCTCCTTGAGCCTATCAAAGGCTCGCTGCGCTGTATCTGTCCAACTGAATGCCCCCTTCCTCGTCAAATCCGTCAGGGGTGCAGCAAGCTGTGAGAAACTCTTGACGAACTTTCGGTAGTAGGTGCAAATGCCAATGAATCCTCGAAGTTCTGTCACGTTCCTCGGCTCTGGCCATTCTCTGATGGCCCTGATCTTCTCCTCGTGGACTCTCACTCCGTCCACTCCTATGATGTGTCCCAAGTACAACATCTCCGTCAACCCAAACTCACACTTGGAGAGCTTGGCATAGAACTGTTGCTCCTGCAAGATATGCAACACTGTCTCTATATGCTAGAGATGTTCCTCCCAAGTCCTGCTGTAAATGAGGATATCATCAAAGAATACCAACACAAACTTCCTCAAGTGACTGCGGAAGATGTGATTCATGCAGGACTGAAATGTAGCGGGGGCATTGGTTAGCCCAAAGGGCATCACCAAGAACTCAAAGTGCCCATAGTGACACCTGAAGGCAGTCTTGGGAATGTCCTGCTCCCTCACGCGAATCTGATGGTACCCAAATCTCAAATCAATCTTTGAGAAGAACTGTGCTCCTCTCAACTCATCCATCAACTCATCGATCCTGGGTATGGGGTACCTATTCTTCAGTGTCCTCTTGTTCAGGGCCCTATAGTCAATGGCCATCCTCAATGTGCCGTCCTTCTTCTTCACCAACACCATGGAAGAAGAAAAAGGACTCGTGCTCGGTCAAATGTGCCCAAGAGCCAGCAACTCCTGAATGGCCCACTCAATTTCATCTCGATAGGCCTTGGGATGCCTATAGGGGGTAGTAATCATTGCCTGAATACCCTGCTCAAGCTCAATGGTGTGTTCAAACCCCTGGTCCAATGGCTGTCCTGGCGGAATCTCCCCAAACACTATGGCATACCGGTAGAGGATGGATTGTATCTCTGGATGTATCGTCTGTCCTGTAGTCCCTACCTTTGATGCATGTAGCTCCACTACCCACTCTATGTCTCCCTTCCGGAAGACTACCTCCATTTGATGAGCTGAAACAGTCTGAGGCGGATATGTGTGTTGTCCCCGTATCTTCTCATGCCTCCCTGTCTTCTCATCATCCCACTCCATCTCTAGGGTCTTCCAATTTGTCGTGACCTTCCCTAGAGTGATAAGCCACTGAACACCCAGTATCACATTGGTGTCCGGAATATCGACCACGAAAAAGTGGTCAGTCAGTGTGTAGGTGCCCATCATCACTGATAGCTCTGGAACATAACGAGCACACATCATGGTCTGATCTCCTGGGACCAAGACTGAAAACCCATCGAAGTTCTCTATCTGTATACCTCTCTGCTCAACCATCTGTGCATCGATGAAGTTGTGGGTTGCCCCACTGTCAACCAAAACTGATACTCGCTGGCCACATACTGTCCCCCGTACACGTAGCGTCAGATACTTGGGAACTCCTCGCAATGCTGCAAGGGCCCCTCCGGTAGGTGCAAAAGATGCACCACCTGCTACTGGCGGTGGAGGTGGCAAAGGTCCCTGCACGGCATGACTATCTCCTACCTCCACATCATCCTCATCATCCTCTTCCCCACTGCTCTCGGAGAAGACCTCAATAAAATGTGCTTTGCTAGCAGCACATCTATGTCCTGGTGCCCAAGGCTCTTGATAGGTGAAGCACAACCGCTTCTTCTTCAGCTCCCTCTTGGCATCATCATCAATCTGTGCTCGTCCTGGATTCCCCTTTGGAGGTGGAATCCTCACATTCTTCCCCTTAGACTGAAAAGTCTGTCTCTGGGGGTAAGGTGTCTGGGTCCTAGGTAAGATATCCTGTAAGTCCCGGGTCTTGTTAATGGCGTCCTGGAGTGTGGATGGTCTAGTGGATCGGACTAAACCCCAGAGTGGCTCTGCTAACCCCTCAACATACATATAGATCCTTCGTGCCGTGGATAGATCTGGCACCATCACTGAGACTCTCAAGAAATCTACAATGTAGGTCTCTGGGCTCCTTGTCTATTTGAGCCTTGTTAGCTCAACAAAATGTTGCTCTGGATCCCTCCAATCAAATCGCTCCATCAATCTCTTGGTGAACTCGGCATATGTCGTCACTGTGGAGTGTCTGAGTGTAACCATCCCATGAAACCACCAATCCTGAGCCTCACCATCCAAATGCAATGTTGCCACCTTGATGGCCTCTGTCCCTGACATCTGGTTAAGCTGGAAATAAATGTCCAGCTTCTCCACCCAAGACTTTGCCGAACTGTTTGATGAACCACAAACATAGGCAAGTGGAATCTACTCGCTGCACGGTGGGTGTCACCGTCATGGTAATGTTGGTACCCTCTGTGATGATCATGGGGTCTACTATCCCGCTGGAGCTGAACGAAGTCTCTGAATGAAAGAGCATCCCTGAACTCTTGCCCATAGGCCTGGTACTATGCAAAATAATCGCCCATATGGCCGGGCTCTGCCTCTTGCTGGGCTCCGACCCTCGTGTCTGCTCCTAAGAACGTGGGCATGGTAGAGCATGTAGGGGCATGCGAGGCCACCTACTGTGCAGTATCACGCTGCTTTGGCAAATGATGGGATGCACCCAATCCCTCACCAATCTTAAAAACCTGTGGGCTCTCACGCTATCTGGCCTCTACTGCCGTGAATCTCTGCCCCATCACCTCAATCTGCCTTGACAGATCTTGCACTGATTTGAGGAGCATATCCACTAATCTCTTCCCGTCCTCGTCTGCCATCGGATCCTTTTGATCTGCGTCCACCACAGGCTCCTCCTATTCTGCGTCCACCACAGGGTCCTGTTCTGCGTCCACCACCGGAACATAGTCTCCCTCTTCGTAGGTATTCTCCAACCTACGCCCAGTGTCTCTGTATCTCCTACCTCTGTAATAGGTGTAGGTGTTTTCTCCCGGTGTCATAGATTGCTAGCTCCACAGGTTGAGCCAGATCTATGCTCTAATACCACTGTAATATCTCGTTTCAGAGATATTCTCCAAAACCCCAGTAACTCCAACCAAATATGTACAAATGATATAAAAACCGGTAAAATCAAAATGATAAAAATGACAGTGGTGCAATATATAATAATATAAACGTGAAATATAAGCAGATACTCAAGAAATGCAGAGAGAAATGCTAAGCTATTTTATTATATTGAGCAATAAAATGAGTACAGGAGGTGATCAGAAAGATGGCACCTCAACTTGCACAAGGCAAGTGAAGAAATACACTCAGAGTATCAAAGGAATGACCTCTCTTTGATCTGCATCCCAACTGCTAGAGAACTGCCGTGCTGCTGGAAATCAAATGAGGATTTGGGGCTGTTCCCCTCTTTAGAAAAGGCTGAAATTCTTTAATCAGACTCTACTCAAGAAAGCCAAAAAAACCCAGAAAGCTTTTCTGAAATGGTCGACCCCCGAAAATCACCCCCTTAGGGTTCTGCACAGTCCCTCAATTCTCTGCGCTGCCACTGAATGAAACTCTCCAGTAATCTACCTAAAACCTCTTCCAAAACCCTCCAATATGCAAGGGCTGATCCCCTGCTCAATCTCCCAACACAAATCCTGCTGCAACCCTCAATCCAGAACTCCTGCCAGAAAGAACTGCGTCATCCCTCTCAGTGCTGCGCAGTCCTCCAAGATGCTCAATCCTCCTGCCAAAAATGCTGATGGAACTACTGCAAAAATGCTGATGGAAATACCTTGCCCGAGCAGGCACTCGAAGTCCCCCGAGGCTAAGGGTGAGATCTCCGAACGGAGACACTCAATGCACTAAACAGTGCTGCAGACTAGCTAAACAACGAGCGTGCTCTAAGTCAAAATGACTAACTCAAATGCACATAATTGAATGATCAAAATGAGGGGGCTTCTCTCTCCTTTATAGCCTTTGCCTCTCTCAATCCCAAGGCTCACCTCCTCCAATGTAATTCCTCTCTTTCCACGTGTTTCTTCCCTTCTACACAGTCCCTCCAAGTGTCTGTGTGGGCTCCATATCTGTGTCCCCCTTTGGCCCCCTTGGCTCCACTTTAAGTCACAATGTTGTGCTACTAAGAAGTGACTTTTATTCTAAAAGTGAGTTATGTCTCCTTTTCTCACCTTTTTATTTATAAATAACTATAGAAGGCAAAAATTGAGCAAAATCGAATATTCCAATTAGCCATGGCTAATTAGAAATATTACAATGTGACTCTTGGATTCATATTTCAAGTGGTCTCTTGGACTTCAGTGGCTGTTCACATTCCACACCAACCCATAGAGGATTAGGTGTCCAACAAAACAGTGTGTACTATTGATTTGGGGTAGAATCGAATGTGCTCTAGCCACGAAAATTGGTGGAGAGGCTAAGGCACATGAGATCTCCAATACCCAGAAATGGTTTGGGAAGATTCTAAATATTTTGGGAGATATTAAAATAATTAATAGTTTTAATAGAGTCCCTAAGTCTAAACTTAGGGAAATTAAAATATTAATGTGAATTAATATAAAAATGTGTTAGAATGGTCCAAAAGTCATGGATCAAGCAATATCTAATCTTAGCCACTGCTTAGGTACTTAATCTCGGCCGTTGACGTGTCAACGAGAAAAGTATAAGAGGAGGCTTGAGAGTCACTTGGAGAACACACCAAGAGATCAAGACTTCGACTTTTTGGGGTTGGGTTTGCTAAGAAAGTTGAGAGAGTGATCAGAGTTGCAACTGAGGGGAAGTGAATACAAAAGCAGAGAGGTAGAGATAGCACCAAGAGGATCAGTGTAGTCGTCGGAGAGAGGGATGCAAAAGCACCCAAGGGTTCATGCAGAGCCAACTAGAGCTCACGCAGAGCTAGCTAGGAGCTGCGCAGTGCCTCAGAGGGCCAGTGTGGGTGACGTAGAGGGCCAGAGGACTGACGCAGTGCCTCCAGAGGCTGACACAGGCCAAGCCAAAGTGACGTTGGGCTAACGCTGGGCCAGAGAGAGGCTAACGCAGTCCCTAGAGGCTGATGCTAGGGTTTCGTGGGGCAGATTGGAGATGTGGAGCCGCCAGAGTATTTATCTGGGGTTTCAGCTGGAATATCTGCTTCTGAGTAGAGAGGTACTACTGCCGAGATTTTTCTCTGTTGGGTGAGCCGGATTTGGCACCCAGGTTGTATTCTGAAACTGCTTAATAAATTAAACCCTGAGATAGTTGCACCAGTTTTCCCGCATTGGGTTTTTCCGGGGATATCAGTCCAAAAACAACTGTCACTTGTGTGTTTGTTTCTATTTCCTTCAGTTGATGACCTGTAATGTGTTGAGCATGTACTTGTATTTATTTTCAGTCTTTACATGGTAAATAACTTGTTAATTAATTAGAACAAGTAGGAAGGAATAAATCAGAAAGTACATGAAGGGTTTCTAATGTGTCAGACTTAGAAATTCCAACATGTACATTTTGCACGTCTAGGGCAGTGGAATCGGAAAAACATTTCATTTTGGATTGTGATGCATCCAAAGACATCAGAGAAAGTTATGAGAACATGTTAGCATCAATTTATTGGCATTGTCTTTTCAACGAGGGGATTGTTGGAAGGTTGGGTTAGCTCATCATCAATTTGAATCAGAAAAGGATTGAATTGCAAAAAGCGAAAAACAGGGAACTAATGGTCTCATAGACTATTTTTAGTCTTGTGGACCTTAAAATATCATTTCATTTCTTAGTCACGGGAGCTCTTAAAATATAATTTCTTAGGACCGATGAATTTTGCTTTTGGAGAATTTAAATTTACCTAAGACTTAGAATTAATTAAATTTTTGGCTTAGGATTTTAATTAATTTTGGGCCAAAAAATTTATCTAATTAACCTATGAGGGGATAAATTATTTTTCCAATCCTGAAATGTTTAGCCATGGTTTTCTAATTATGAGGGATCATGTGCTAGACATTTTACATCAAGATTTACATATTTTTACCTCATAAAGTGGGAAAACGCATTTGTTACAGACCCTCACAGACTACCCATTTCTGCGACACAAGTATAATCCAGCAGACCAAGCAATTTGTAATAAAATAATCTAACCAAATAGTTAGGATTACTCCCAAATTACTTTTACATAGACTTGATCTAAAACACTAGGACTCGAATGAGATCTTAGTGACCAAATTCATTCCAACTTTGGGTTAAGACTGGAGGGAAAAACTCTGCTGATCATCCAAAAATGAATCTGTGAGAAAAAAAACCTCCTAGAATGGAGATCATCACTAGAAAGGTAGGTTTACCTTGGTTGTTACATACATGACACGGGTCTGCT
Source organism: Pinus tabuliformis (assembly GCA_031772625.1). NCBI lineage: Eukaryota > Viridiplantae > Streptophyta > Pinopsida > Pinales > Pinaceae > Pinus > Pinus tabuliformis. The sequence continues at coordinate 848,820,748 of CM062813.1, forward strand.
GAGATTATTTATATTATACACATGCAGAATGCATTTACATAACATCTTGGAAGTCAGGCTGATGATGATAGATGGACGACACAGACAAATCGATATCGGGCACTATCCCTTTTGCGAAAAAAGGGGGTGTATTGCTATGGGTCATTGACACTTAGTGGTCAACATCTGGCTCTACTTGAGGACACGTTGCTGCACCGGAGGAATGTGAGAATCCAGAATCTGTATCCACACAACACACAAGATAACATAACTAGCATCCATCCAAATATCATCATATAACATTAAGCAAATGAGATAAAAACTCATCAATAAATTTATTAACATGAAAAGTAAATCTAATCCTAAAACATAAATGAAATGCTGAAATGACAAGGTGTAGGGTTAGAAATATAATACAGAGGATGCCCCATGGCATCAGATGTCATCTTTGAACAATAGCTTGAGCATTTGGCCGTTTGCAGGTAAGTCAAGTGGTTCGCCATCCAATCTGCTCAAATGGAATGAGTTTGGTCCAGTGATGCCTTGGATAATGTATGGTCCCAACCATACACTGTCAAATTTCTTATGTTTTCCTAGTTTTTCTTTCTTGCGATCCCAAAGAAGTACCATATCTCCAACTTGCAAAGATCTAGATCGAGATGATTTATCAAACTTTTTCTTAATGTAGACTAACTTTTACACATAATATCAAAATCTTTCCTACGAGTTTCATCAACTCCACAATCTGATCAACTCTATTTTGAACAACATCTTTATCAGTAGAAAAATGCTGAAGGAGTTGATAAACTGGCAATTTAAGGTGCACAGGTAAAGTTACATCCAAGCCATAAACTAATTCAGAGAGATGTTTACCAATAGCTCTCTTTAGTAATCCTATTTGCCCATAAAGCATACTTGATTTTACGTCCCAAGATCACTTATTATCTCCTACTATCTTCTTGATAATGGTTATAAGATTGTTATTACTTGATTCAACAAGGCCATTACCTTGAGGTTAGTAATTAGATGAATGAGATAAGGCAGTACCATACTTGAAACAAAAAGATGAAAATTGTAAAGAACTAAAAGCCTTGGCATTATCAGTAGTGATCTTGGCAGAGACACCAAATCTAGTAATGATATTATTTTTGATGAAGTCCATAATGACCTTTTCAGTGGCATTCTTAGCAGGGATGGCTTCTACCCATTTCGTGAAATAATCAGTTGCAGTTAAAATCCATGATTAACTATTGCTAAAATTTTCATGAAACTTCCCAATGAAGTCTAGACCCCAATGTTGAAAGGGTGCCTCCACAACCACAGGCTGTAAGGGTAGGGCAACAAGTTTCTATTTCCCAGTGAACAGTTGGCAAGCTTGATAACTTCTAACAAACTTATGCACATCAGAAAAAATTGAAGGCCAATAATAACCAACTCTGAACATTTTGTGGGCAGTAGTTCTAGCAGCATAATAACTACCACAAAATCCTGAATGAAACTCAGAAATTAACCTCTTGGACTCAATTTCATCAACACACCTAAGTACTATGCCCTCAGGGTTTCTCCATCCAAGGCCATCCTTCATGAGGCAATACTTAGTGGCTTTTAATCAAAGAGCCCTTCTCTTATGAGCAACTAAATGATCAGGACATGTAAGATTTAACAAGTAATAAATAATATCCTTGTACCATAATCCATTCATGCTCTCTTAATCTTTGCAGCTCAGGTGAAGATGAATCGTTAAGACAAATCAAACCAAGAGCTTTCTCATTACCTTCGGTCATCATTTCAGCCAAGCCTTGACCTTTGACTAACTTGGTGGGTCTAATCTCTAAGTCATATTCTTGGATTTTAGTAACCCACCTAGCACGAGTCCCTAAGCAATCAGTTTGAGTTAATATATCTTTAACCGCAGAATGTGGGACAAAAGCAATGATTTTGGAATAACCCACATAAGTCCTGAAATGCTTAAGAGATTTAACTAAGGCATAGGCTTTTTTTTCCATGGTAGTGTAATTTAATTCAAAATTTTGAAGCGCTCTACTCATGAAAGCAATAGGCTGCTTGTGACCATCCTTATTTTTCTGTAATAAGACACCAACAATGGTATCTTCAGAAGCGAAAGAGAAAATCATGAAATCCTTCGAATAATCAGGACTAACTAAAATAGGAGCTTTGGCAATAACACCTTTGATTTCCTGAAAAGCCTTTTTTCCATCTTCTTTCCATAAAAATTTTACATCCTTCTTTAGAAGACTTTGAATAGGCTTAGCTACTTCTGCGTAGTTTGTAATAAATCTTCTAAGAAAATTTGTTTTTCTAAGAAAATGCTGAAGGGATTTAAGATTATGAGGGAGAGGAATCTCTTGGATTGCCTCAACTCTTTCAGGATCAATCTTGATTCCATCTTTAGAAATGATGTGACCAAGTAATTTCCCTTCACACCAAAAACAGACTTAGCCGGATTTTAGGAAATCCTATACTTTCTACACTTATCAAAAACTTGCCTAAGATGACCTATATGATTAATACCATCCTTAGAAAAACAGTAAAATCATCTTGATAAATTTCGATAATTTTCCCGATTAAACCCTTAAAATCATAATCCATAGCCCTTTGAAAAATAACTCCAACATTGGTTAATCCAAACGACATTCTAATATATTCGTAAGTACCCCATGGTGTGGTGAATGTAGTTTTGTGATGATCTTCTTTCTTAACCCATACTTGATTATATCCAGAAAAACCATCTATCAATGACATCATTCCTAAACTAGTTACTCTTTGCAACATAGCCTCCATGTTTGGAAAATGGTAGTTATCTTTTTTACATGCTAGATTAAGGTTACGAAAATCGACACAAAGTCTAATTGTGCCATTCTTTGTTCTAATAATCACCAGGTTGGAACACCATGTTGAATGCCTAGTTTGAGCAATAATTCTTGCCGCAAGCATCTTTAAAAGTTCTTTTTGAACTAAAGGGACCAACTTAGGATTTATTTGCCTAAGCTTTTGACGAAAGGGTTTAGCATTTTCATCTTTCAAAGGGATAGTGTGCTCCATGACATCTTCCCTATAACCTTTTAATTCATCATAAGAAAATGCTAAAACATCCTGATATTCACGAAGTAAATTGGTTAAATTTTTCCTTTCTTCGTCATTAGTACCCTTACCAATTTTGACAATCTTGGGATCACTAGAGGTACCAATGTTTACTTCGATGAATTCACCTAGATCCATTTTATTTTCATCTTTCATCTTTGTGGCATCACGCTGATCAAAGTGTTGCTCTAAAGCAACAACATTCCTAGGAGTAGGATTTATAATATCTTCATGATCATTAGATCCATCCTTTTTAGAATCTATCCGAAAATTTTCAAACTCATCCAAATTATCAAGAAAACGAATCACTTGTTTCTCATCATCAAAAACTTGCCAATGCTCTGAATTATCTGGAACAAAAGGTTTAAAAATAACTTCCATTTTTATCTTATCCTTGATCAACTCATCAGATAACTGCAAAGTAGAAGCTGCTTCAGCAATCTCATCCGCCAAACTATTATGTTATCTTGGGATAGATCTAAGGTCAAGGGCATCGATGTATTCCATAGCATCCCATACAACATTTCAATAATCCCTTAACCTTTGATTTTTACATGTAAATTTATTTTTAATCTGCATGTTAATTAAATTAGAATCTCCCTTGATACTAAGCAACTTAACTCTTAAAGCCTTTGCCAACTCAAGACCCAACAACAAAGCTTCATATTCAACAACATTGTTGGTTGCTGCAAATTCCAATTGATCGGCAAATTTGAAAACATGACTAAGGGGAGATTTATAATACTATTCTTGCACCTTTACCATGCCTAGATGACGCACCATCAAAATACATGTACCATACTTTATCCTTGAGATCCCCAACCTTTTCATAAACCTTATCATTGGAAAGAACTATAGAATTAGATAGAATATCATAATTCCCATTGTCAGATTGTTCTTTAATTATCTCATTATGAGGTCTCTTAGGATCTTCAACATGGAATCTTCTTTTTGGTTCTCTGTTAAGTCTTACAAACCCATCACCTCTAGGAGAAGGAATCATAGCATATGACCAATTCATCTGAATACTCCCTCCTAGATCAGAGGCCCATTTTCTAGATAATAGCATACCCCAAGCATCAGGCACATCAACAACAACAATGTCCATAACAATCATAATGTTAGGGTAAACCGATAAATGAACTTGTAAATCCTTGATTAACCCATGAACTTCAATCTTCTTAGAATCCATGGCACATATATTGTAGTAAGGCCTAGAAACTCTTAAATTAAGCTGTTCCATGACCCTCTTGGTCATGACACACGCTGATGCACCAGAATCCAACATACAATTATTCAATTTATATCCATTAACCATCAAAGTAATAAAGAATGGTTGATGATCCTTGTTATCTGAATCCAAACTTTGCAAATATATAGGAGCATCCTGATAGTCAGTTTCAAGTGCCTTCTGTTGAGAAACATTCACTTGAGGAGCTTCAATAGCTTTTAGTAACTTAGCTCTTTGGGAAGGAATCTTTGCAATCTCGGTGACAGGAACCCAAATTTTTGCATTATTAAACCAACTCCCCAAATCAACATCTAGTCCAGAGTTTGAACGAAGGTTAAAACTTCAAGGGGGAATTTGATTTCCACTTTGATCCTTATCCCTTCTTTGATAAGTTAAACCCTTATCTTTAGCAATTTCCATGACTTGCTCTGGAGAAGGCTTTTCACCAAATAATTTAACCATCACATCCTTTTCATGATCAAAATTATTTATACTAAAGGATGATGTGGAAGGCCTAACATCTTGACTGTTTTCCTTAACCTCCATCCAATCTTCCATAGACAAAGAAAACTCTTTACCCACTACATTTATTTGATTACTTGCCCCAAACATTCCACTATCCATAATCCTTTTAATTGTGGGGCAAGTAGCCTCCTCATGAAGAGCATCACAAGCCCTACAATAAGGCAGAGCTTCATCGACCAGATTAGTAGATTCAAGCGGATTAGGCGGTCTCTGCTCACTAGATTGGCCTTTTTTTTGCCAAGTATTATTATTTCGATTATTATTATGATTCATAGGTTGGAAATTCTGTGTTTGATTCCTTTCCATTTGAACCAACCTAGACTGCAAAGTAGTTATTTCCTTAGCATGGTTAGAGATTAATTTCGCTTGGTTAAGCTCCATGCTTTCAATTTTTTGCAGTAATTTTTGAATAGGGTCATCATCAGATTCTTTAACCTCTTTTCCTTTAGGTTCTTTCAATTTTGTTGAAGCCCTATCAAAACCTGAGATTTCAAACTTCCCAGATGCCTTCTTATATTTTTCAAGCTCTACTGCTAAAGCTTGACAATCCTTATAATTAGGAAGTTTAGCATGTCTTAATTCATAAGAGGTATCAGCGTTAAAAGCATCAATGTAGAAGTCCCAAAGAGATTTATCAGGAGGTTTATAATCTTGAGGTAATTCCTTAATAATATCATTAAACCTCTTATTAAATTCTTCTACAGTCTCATTTTCTCTCTTTTTTATGACACTAATAGCTTTTACGAGATGCCTCTCTTCTCTCTTATCTCCATACTTTTCCTTAAAGGCATTAATAATCGATTGCAAAGAATCAAATGAATTATCAGGCTTTTTCGTAAACCAGTCCAAAGCATCTCCCTCCAAGGTAAGAACAAAAAGACTCATTTTTACATCTTCATGATTATAATCAACAACCCTCGCATACTTACCTAGCCAAGAATGTTATGAAACCAACTCACAAAAAGATAGAAAAGATAGATCAATGCCTTACAATTCAGCCTCTTCGAGGGGGCAACCTCATTTACATTACACAAATGAACAATTCTTGGATGATACAAGTGAAAAGACCTCTTTTCTATATATAGGAGTCTAAGGGGTCATAATATAATCAGAGCCGACATAACAATAATAATGTAAGGGCACAATAATAACAATAGTGGGCTTTTATGGGGCACAATAATAACAATATGGGGATTACATGGGCACAACAATATAATAAGGGGGTTGTACTAATAAGAATAAGGGGTTACACTAGTAGTATAGGGACCTAACATGCCCCTCTCCTTCAAAAAGTGTTGTCCTCAACGCTTGAGTAGTTCTTGATGCTTCTATATAAATCCTTGTTCTTCCATGTGGAATCTTCAGCGGGTAAGTTCTTCCACTTGATGAGATACTCTGAAATTGATCTATTTCGTAGCTTTCGATTTCTCGGTTCTGTGACTGCTTCAGGTTCCAATATGATTTTTCCTTCCTTGTCAAGTTCTCGCAATATTGTTTGAACTGGGATCTTCTGCAACTTTTGAATGAGTTCCCACTCCTTTGGGCATATGGATATATGTAAGGCCTGATGTTTGGAGGAACACTTCGTGGAATCAAATGAATAGCATGATCATGATCATGAATAGGTGGGAGGCCTTTGGGAGTCTCAAATACCTTGGAATGATTGTCCAAAACGTTTTGGAGATCTGGAGAAATACATGATTTCGATGTGGGATTCTCTAGTGAACATAATTGTGCAATTACACCCCGTTGTTCTTTATTTAGAAGATTTGTCATGCTATTAGAGTTGATTATCTTTCCAAGTTTTCCTTTGATACCCCTCAATTCAATTTCCTTTCCTTCTAAAAAAAAATTCAAGAAAAGTTTTTGAAAATTAAAAGCTATTGTACCTAAAGATTGTAGCCATTGGACTCCTAGTAAAACATCAGCACCACCCATTGGAATGGAAAGCATTGGGCTATTCAAGACATATTCTCCCATGGATAGCTTGATATTATGGCACTTTCCAGAGCAATTTATGGTTCCTCCACTTGCAACCATCACTTGACACCCCGGTGCTGGATATAGGAAGCAATTCAATTCCTTGGCTATCTTACAATCAATAAAATTATGGGTACTGCCCGAATCAATCAACACCCTTACCTTTTTCTTCTTGCTATGTCCTTCTATCTTGATAGTTTAAGGAGTAGTAATTTCTTCCAATGCATTACAAGATATGGTCAGATTGATTTCTTGAGACTCGATGTGATCTTTCAATTCTTGAACATTTTTCTTCTTGATATGTCCTTCTATACTGATAGTTTGAGTGGTAATTCTGTCCAATCCATTACAAGATATGGTCGGATTCATTTCTTCTTTTTTGATGTGATCCTTCACTTCTTGAACCTTTTTCTTCTTGATATGTCCTTCTATCTTGAGAGCTTTAGGAGTGGTAATTCTTTCCAATGCTTTACAAGATATGGTCGGATTCATTTCTTCTTTCTCTAGTGTTGGTTCCTGGTGTATATACTCTTCTTTTGACGTTTCTTGATCCTTTTCTTCCTCCTCTCCACAGTCAATGTAAAATAATTTATTCTCAACACACTTATGACCTTCAATGTATTTGTTATCACAATTGTAACAAAGCCCTTTTTCTCTTTTTTCTTCCAATTGTTGTAGTGTAACCTTTGTAGGTTGTGGAAGGATAGGAAAAACAACACTTCCGTATTTATAGTTTTGAGGGGTAGACTTCTTTGTTGCCATAATTTTTCTTTCCACTTTGTAACAAAGCCCTTTTTCTCTTTTTTCTTCCAATTGTTGTGGTGTTGCTCTAAAGAAGGTGTTGCTCTTTGTATCCTCATAATGTGTTATCATTTCCTCTGTGAAAATTGACCACGTAACAAGTTGTTTATGAGAACAAAGCCCTTTATACCATACAAATTGATTCGGTTCTAAATATGAAGATGCAATACATACCTTTTGTAACAGTGGTACACCATGTAGATCAAAATATTGCTCCATTTGTAGTATCCAATTTACTGGATCCTTTCCATCAAACTTCCTCATATCGCCTTTTCTTGATTTCAGGAGCTCGATCTTGAAATGACTATAACTCTGTAGTTTCAGATCTCAAAGTTCTAAAATTGTCTCCTGCACTAGCCCTCTGAGTCCTCTTTATAACCTTGCAAATCTGATAAGAATTTGATTCTCCAAGAAAGAGTTATGGCCAATCTCCTAAGATGACCTGATTATATAATATTTCAGCAGAGAACACTTGTACGATGTGCCATGTGTCACAGTTTTGACCTTTGGATTTGAAAACTATGCACAGAAAACTACACTCCGTCTTCTTTCTATAACTTCTTATGAAATTTCAATCTGATGCTCAGAGAGAAAGTTATGACGATTTTCCCAAGGTCACCTATTTAAAATGTAATTCGGGAGTCTGCAAAAACCCTAACTTCCTCAGATCATATATCCGAAAATATAGCGAGAAAAGATCTGAAATTCGGACCTAAGGTTCAGACCGATTTCTTCTCAAATGGGTTTTTGTTTTAGCTTCTGAAACTTCGTAGAGAAAACGTTATAGCGAAAATTCCACAATGACCTGTTTTAGATGAAATTCTGGAGCTTGCAAAAACTATAACTTCCTTAGATCATATCTCCGAAAATATAGCGATACAAGCTCCGAAATTCAAACCCGAGGTTCAGCGAAATTTCGACTCAAATGGGTTTTCTTTTTAGCTTCTGAAATGTCGCAAAAAAAAAAAGTTATAGCAAAAATTCCACGATGACCTGTTTTGAGCAGCAAAACCCTAGAATCCAAAGCTCTGATACCAAATGTTATGAAACCAGCTTACAAAAAGATAGAAAAGATTGATCAACACCTTAGAAATAAGCCTCTTTGAGGGGGCAACCTCCTTTACATTACACAAATGAACAATTCTTAGATGATACAAATGAAAAGACCTCCATTCTATATATAGGAGTCTAAGGGGTCATAATATAATCAGAGCCGACATAACAATAATAATGTAAGGAAACAATAATAACAATAGTGGGCTTCTATGGGGCACAATAATAACAATACGGGGACTACATGGGCACAACAATGTAATAAGGGGGTTTGTACTAATAACAATAAGGGGTTACACTAGTAGTATAGGGACCTAACAAAGAACCAAAAGCTTTCATATGAGCATTAACACACATTGCATTATTGCCCTGAAAAGAAGGCAATTTGTCCATCCCATTGTCTGGAAGATCATTGGGATAACCTTGAATGTTAGCAAAGTTACAAGGGGCAAACATGTCCATGATGTCGTGCTCAACCGGGCTAGGAAAAAGCAAATGGATATCAGAGGGAGCTTCTTGTCTGAGATTAACAAGGAGGGTACGCGAAGAGAGCTTGTGTAATCATATTCTGAGAGCCCTTTCAGGATCAGGAGTAGGATTAACCAAGCTACTTGGATGTCTTCTAGTACACACTCTTGTAGAAAATGAAGGAAGTGGAGTCGCCACTCAAACATAAATCTAACTTCAAATAACCCAAATGCAAGGAAGAAAGTTAGTAAAAGGAACCAAGGATAACGAACTTATCTTGGCGAGAGATGAAAGGATGAGAAAAAAAAGAATGATGGAATGTCATAAAGCCAAAGTCCAATAAATTGGTCCTCGGCAATGGCGCCAAAAAATGTTGTCAAACAAAGTGTCCAGGAACCGCGACAACGCTCAGAATAAGGGTTGTCACTCTAATCCTTACTCACTCTGATTAGACTCTCTCTTAGACAAGTCAAGGGGGGTAGTCCGTAGGGGTAAATGAATGAGGAAAACCTGTGGAACATAGGCTCTAGGAGACTTAAGGCTGAATAACTTAATGAAACTGAGACAAGTTCTGATTAACTAAGTTATTTATATATATCAACTAGGATGAATAAGACACAACCACAAGATAGAAATGTTTTTTAGATCAATGCCTTAGATGCTCAATTAACCATGAACATACTTGAAGAAACAAAATCAAGCTATTTAGAAGAGAATGAGAGATGTGATAGAAACAACAACCTTAGCATGAATATTCTAGCAATTAAATTCAGAAAAATCTAAATACCATGAAGAACCATGAAATTTAAATGCTAGGCAATTCACAATCCTAGAATTAAAATGATTTTTCTTTAATGACCCAAATCTAGAAAATTTGTAGGCCCCGAGGGATAGCTCAAATGGTCGAGTTCCCGTTGATAGTACTCTCCCGGTTTGAGAGGTCACGGGGTCAAATCTCCTCGACGCCCTCGGGGTTAGGCCCGATCTGGCCAAACGGCAGTTCCCTTCGGGTGGAGCTGCCTCGATTATCTACGTGGACGTAGCGGCCCACCTCTGGTGCCCCGTGAACCACACAGAAAAAAAAAATAAAAATAAATAAATAAATAAAATAAAATAAAATAAAATCTAGAAAATTTGTTAATTTTCCTATAGTCAATCTTTAGATATGATTTTAAGCGTGTTTGACAATAGAGAAATTAATACCACAAAATTTTCCTTTTAAATTTTTAAAGTCCAAAAACCCTTAACACAAATAAAAACCCAAGAATGAAATTCAGATTAAAAATTTGATTATTCCTTAGGCAATTTTTAATGTGTTAAGTTTTATGAGAAAGTTTTTCAAGGTTAATAAATAAAATTTTTAATTGGCCCAAGACCACGTAAAAAATCTAAAATCTTTTAATGTAAAAGTGTAAGTCCTTTGATTTAATTCCTTTAGAAATTTCAAAGTCACACACAAATGAATTTTTTTTAATTTTTTAGTTTTTATTTTTTTCTTTAAAAATAAAAAATAAAAGGAAATCAAAACACAACTAAAACCAAATTAAAAATCAAAATTTTTTAAATTTTCCTTTTGTTTAAAAAAATTGAAATGAAAACTAAACAAATCGAAAACCAACAAAATAAAAAAGCAATTCGAATTGTTAATAAAACTAAAACCTAACCTAAATGAAAACATGAAACATAAAACAAATGAAATAAAAAAAAGGAAAACGAGCTTTGTTTATTTGCGGATCTGGCGGTGGCGTATGGAGGAGCGCTGATGCAGGTTTATGGTAGGATGGAGGATGGAGCGATGAGAAATGGAGCTCGGGCAACAGGGATATGGCAGCGGGAAAGGAGAAACAAGGGGACGTAGGAGAGCAAGGAAGCGGAGGATCTGACAGTGTGTAGATAGGGAAGTTAGGTCACACGGGACAGAAAGGAGATGCAGAAGGAAAAGCGAGGAAGCGAAGGTTTAGGCTGTCGAGTGAGGAAAACATGAAGCAATGGGAGCTGGGTTAAGGTAACTGAGAGGGAAATGTGAGCAGGGATGAGGGACGCAAAGGTAAGGCGACGCAGAGAGGAGAAGGGAAGAGCTCACATAGAGAAGGGGATGTGGGTTTGAGGAAGAGAAGATTGTAAAGAAAAATGGAAAACCCCAGGCAATAAAAAATATTTTGAAAGTTTTCCAGAGAAAAAAAATGCAGTAGAAAATGGGAAAAATGCAGCAGAGAGGAGCTGCGAATTTTGAAGAGCTTCAAGGTAGAAAACATAAAATATGGTAGCCCAGAAACCCTTAAAAAATTCCAGAAATTTATATTAAACCAGTATACTTCTGCTTCGGATTTCCTTTCAGGAAAAACTCATGAAATTCGTAGATCTAAAATTTTAAAACCATCGAACTATAAAAAAATAAAATTGAATAATGCCCCTGCAAAATGATATTGAGGACAAATCTTACCCTCCAAGGCCTAGATCTGACTTGAAATAAATATTTATATTCAGATCTGCAACTGCACAACGAAAAGAAAATAACCAAACGATATATACAATGATGAAATTAAAAACTCAGAAAAACCCGGTTAGATAATTACGATAATTACAAATTGAAAACTCTAATTAGCCAAATCTATCATTATGCTGCACAATTTTTTTTTATTTTTTTTTTTTGTGAATTTTAAAAGGAAGTGCTTGCTCGAAACCCTCATGCATCACAAAGTGAAAATCTTATGATAAGCCCAGATCTTATTTAGCTGGGCTCTTCAGGAAATATTGATTGGGAGTTGGCTGGTCCAACTGAAGACTATCCCCTAACGCTCGATAATCTATCTCAAGATTTCCCTGCAAAAATCGATCCAACCATTAAAAATAGAGCAAGAAAATAATAATTAAATTTAGACAAATAGAGATACCTACTATTACATTCAAAATTAAAATTATTATTCAAACCCCAACAAATTGAACAAGAACCTGTGCTTAGATCACTCTTTAGAATCTATCATCAATGGCTTTAAAAAAAATTATGCATGAAATAAAACACCTTACAACATTCTGATGAAGAGTAACACTAGTAGAATTTAACCCCAAAGTCTTTCTTTATTATCCAGAAAAGGATTATACCAGAGCTTCTTGCTAAGCACATGACTCAAAGATCGGGTGGATCGACTGACAAATGATCTCTTATTGAAAGATAAATCTTCTGACGGCTAGTTCGAGTGATCTTCATCAAAGTAATCTCGATCGTTGATAGAGATCAAAATATCTTTTAGTCTCATCTGTCGAAATATTTTATTTTTTGAGGAAATTCGAATTTTCCATTTAAATGCACTTTAATTAACTCAAAAATAGAATTTTTGAGTTACTTTCCCTAAAAATTTGATTTTTACTTAATCCCCAGGGATCAAAGGTTTAAAATTTATCAAAATAATTAATTTACCTTAGTCCCGGGACCTCTTAAAATTTAATTTTTTAGGACCGACGAATTTTGCCTTTGGAGAATTTAAATTTACCTAAGACTTAGAATTAATTAAATTTCTGGCTTAGGATTTTAATTAATTTTGGGCCAAAAAATTTAATTAATTAACCTATGAGGGGATAAATTATTTTTCCAACCCTCAAATGTTTAGCCATGGTTTTCTAATTATGAGGGACCATGCGCTAGACATTTTACATCAAGATTTACATATTTTTACATCATAAAGGGGGAAAACCCATTTGTTACAGACCCTCACAGACTACCCATTTCTGCGACACAAGTATAATCCAGCAGACCAAGCAATTTGTAATAAAATAATCTAACCAAATAGTTAGGATTATTCCCAAATTACTTTTACATAGACTCGATCTAGAACACTAGGACTCACCTAAGATCCTAGCGACAAAATCCATTCCAGCTTTGGGGTAAGACTAGAGGGAAAAACTCTGCCGATCATCCGAAAATGAATCGGTGAGACAAAAAACCTCCTAGAATGGAGATCGTCACTAGAAAGGTAGGTTTACCCAGGTCGTTACATACATGACACGGGTCTGCTGAGATTATTTACATTATACACATGCAGAATGGGTTTACATAACATCTTGGAAGTCAAACTGATGATGATAACTGGACGGCACGAACACATCGATCAGGCACTATCCCTTTTGCAAAAAAAGGGGGTGTACTGCTATGGGTCATTGACACGTAGTGGTGAACACATCCTTAGGGTAAGAAGGAGTGAAAGACTCAGAGATGTTTAGGATGATACTATTTTGGTCATTGGGAAAACAAGAAGTGGATCCATCATCGTATTTGGGGAAAAACCATGATTCTTGGTCCTTCATAAGGGAAAGAAGCTCTTCATCAAGACTAGGGAAATAAACATCATCACAAACATCTATTTCCAGGGCAGGGGAGGAACACTCAAACATGAAGAAAAACCCTTTATCAACGACATGGCATAGGGAAGCATCTTCCTCTATTTCTTCTGTAGTACAGTCATAAGAATTTCCCACAATCTCGGAAGGCTCTTCTTTGATTGAATCATCTTGGAAAATAAAGAAGGGACCTTTCCAACCACTAGGAAGGGCTTTATAAGGATCAACATTGTTATTCCTAAGGGGCAGAGCATTGTCTTCTTCCCTGAGCTCATTCTTATGGACTTGAGAAACCATGGCATCTTCATTGCTATAGTCATACCCAATTCCCCAATCAACAACCCAAAAGTCACTCGTAGATTCCTTTTTTATTCGACATCATGATCTTCCTAAGAATCCTCCCACTCTTCACTATATATTTGGTGTTGGTTAGGATGCCATTCATTCTCTTCTTAAGAAAGGGAGGACTTTTCCTCCTTCATCTGTTCCGAAGAATGATCTCCAAGGTATTTACCACATGATTCTGATAAAATGCCTCAAGAAGAAGGTCATCAGTAGGACTCTCTCTATATTCACTCTTCATGTTACGAAGCCTCTCCAATTGCTTACAATAGTGGGAGAAAATCTCTTGGGAATTATATGTGGCCATCAGTTTCCTGCAAGAATTTTCATATTCCATCATCCATTCATGCAATGTTTGAGGGCTATCAAGGTTGAGATCTTCCTCATTATCTTTAGAGGGCATGCTTTCCAATTCATGAGTCTCTCCTTTGGCACCGTCATTAAAGTATGCATTAATAAGAGACTCTTCCTCAAGCATAAAATCATATTCAATAACTTTGTCCTCTCAAAGGGCCATATCTAACGTTTGGGATATCACTTCATGAGATTGGAAACTCAACCCTTCATGCAGCAAGAAGTGCGTAGTCAACATTGGAAGAAAAGGAATGCTTTTAGCTTTACATGACTGAAGCCAATCAGTACTTGGGGCAATGGATAGGACAAACAATTCCATTTGGTCACAAGGTTGAGTTATATTTTTCTTTGAAAGGTACCTTATGAACCTTACCACATGGTTGGTTGCGGAATGTGGATCCCCATCGAACATTGACATATTCTTCATGGATTTCGATGAAGGATATCTTGGGGTCCTTGTCATATCTATGGCGGGAATATATGTGGTCAACATGTTTCTAGGTCCTTAATGACATGGGAGTCACTAGGGTGAATGAAATTGCCTTAAAAAATGCTTGCTTCACCCTACAAGCATTGACTTTAAAGTTCAATGAAGAACTAGGGCTTCATTCTTCCGACGGAGTCGCCAATAATGCTATGTCAATATGTTGTATGGGGAACCAAACACACGTTTCATGTCCCCGACAATGACACCAAAATGTTAGCACTCAAACTAGTAGGGGCCTAAAGGGTATTCCTAAAGGGGACAACTGCTAGGCCAAGGGAAACAATGAGACTTTGCCCATTGTCACCTCAGCTAAGACTCCCTACTCTTTATGGACTTTAACTGATGGGAGGAGACCCAGTATATGGAAGTCACTTATGAAGGATGAATCAACAAATGGATGTGAAGTGACCTCGATGATCCTTTTCCTAGAAGGGGTTAAAGAATGGAGCTTGCTTGGTCTTCAAGCAAGGTACAAAGATTTCTAGGATAAAGAGGGGAGGATTTGAGGGTTAGGTTAGGGGAATATTCCTTGTAAAGGAGTTTCCTAATCCTAAAATCCTTATTGAACTTGGCTTCCTGAATGGTTCTTTAAGAATTGATCTTTCAAAGGTATGGGACCAGATGGGCCAAGTGGACCCAACCTAGGTTAAGGAGAGAGAATCAAGCAACCAATTATGTTCTTAACCCAAACAGGGAAGGGGAAAGGATCAAAGCAAGAATTTCCAATTAAAAGTGTCAAAGTGATCCTATGAGGTGCTAGCCTAGGGAATAACAGGGCAAAGTTTGATCTCAGAGCTAGGGCTTGGGTTATCTCACAACTCCAGTGTTGGAGTGGCTTCAGAATTGGAGTAGGCCTTGAGGACACACCAGCATAGCAGAGGCTAGGAGATCGAACTTTTTCTTTGGTTATTTTGTTGGGAAAGTGATGCCCTAGGTGACCCAACTTGGCTAGACCTAGAAGAGAAAGGGAAAGGTGGAGAAGAAATATTCTTTGAGTGATCACCTATTGGCGGACCCGTGCCTAATTCCTTAGGGAAAATGGAGTCTAGGAGAAGATGAGAAAGGAATTTGTATTTCGGTCAAGGAGGCCATAAGGACCAGTGAAGCACTACCCTTATTAAACCCGCGGGTAAGAATGGGTCAGAAGGGAGGATAGGTGACCCTCATTAAACCCGTGTTATTTACCCTTACTTGGTGGGTTTTGTACAAGACCCATTTACCCTTATAAGACCCGCGGGTAGCCTATAAGACTCCTATCAGACCCCTATAAGACCCTTCGGGCAGCAAAACCCCCAAACTGTCCAAAAATTCTTTTTTTATTTTTTTTTTTCTTTTTTGGAAATGAGGTGGAGGAAAAGGGAAATTGGAGGGAGTCGTGCAACATTGGTATTAACCATTGATGGTTTGAGGAAATGATATTCTCTTGGTTTTGGCTTGTATTGAAGATCTTTGAACGACAATATGATTAGCAAAGTTTCATCTTATGTTTGGCATTCCATCTGCTGTATCTTATTGATTTATATTCCTAGGATTCATGTTTAATGCTACTGCAATAAGAATTTGAAGCTAAGTGTGGTTTTTGTCACTTGGAAAAAGGCTTTGGATGAGGTGCATTGTATCTAAGGCTTTTGTTGCTTTTACATAGTGGTTGACAGACCTTATCTATTACATGTCATTTCATATAAAGATATGTTATTGATTATCAGCCTAAAGTAGGAGCTCGTCTTAATGTTATTTCAAGTCCATTCGAGCACATCTTTGGAAGGGCCTTTTACTCTTTTATTTCCAACCATATTAAATCTTTTCCTGGCCAGAAAAATCATGAACAGAAAAATACCTTTCTAGCAGATTTAACCATCCATCTACGACGTCTTCATCTATCTAACCCTCAAATATGGGAATGTCAAAGTTAACTTGTACTTTAAAGGGTGTGGTGCTTCCAGAGTAGTTGCTGGAAGTAGATGTATCGCACCTGGGTAGCCGCTGAAGGATTTTGGCAAAGTTATCCATCATCGCATTCCTTTGTCGCTCGAGGGCCTCTTCGAGGAAGATTTTGATAGAATCTCCTGCCCACTTGTCTTTATTTTCATTCGCCATGGGAGGCCATTGGGATTTGCGGGCTGGTCTTGCAAAGGTTCGACCAGTTGAAGCCCTAACTCCTTATATCCTGACCTCGTTGGGGACATGCAAAGAAAGAGCAAACCGCTCTGATAGCACTGATCCAGATTTAAACAGGAACGCAACAAATTATAAATATAACCATACATATAGAGATGCAACAGAAATAATACTTCATTTCATTACTGTAAAAATACTAAAATATGCTTACAAACAAAAATGGAAATAAACTAGCTTGGGCGATGGTAGCTTATCTCTGAGAAGAGATGTGGCGGCTAGATGCCTCTGAATTCTATTAGAATGAGGCTCGAAGGTCTATTTGTTGTTGAGAAACAATGGAAAACCCTAAACATCCAAAAACCTAACCCTAGAAGATGAAACGCCAAACTGTGGGTCCTGTTTGGGTAAATTGGTACATCAACTTCTCGGGGTCGTAACTTTGGCATACGATCTCCGTTTGACGCGCACAATATCTTGTTAGAAAGATCTATCCAAGAACTACAACTTTGGGAAGAGAAACATTGGTACATAGACCCATGTTGCTCCCAGTTTTCCCAAAAAACGTCGTTTAGGGCCTCAAAACGGCTCTGGAAGTTCAGGACTCGAAAAACTGCTAAAACTAGTAAATTGTGCTACAATTAAGGAAACTGAAAATATGAAAGAAAAATGGTGGGGTTCCAAGTGGAATTGGCAAGTGGCCACCAATATCCACCTAGATCAGCTTGAGGTGGCATTCCAGGGAGATTGATTGATGGAACACCTCAGTGTAATAACTCGTTGGAACTGGAACGAGAAGATTTTCAGGATGGGATGCTGAGAAGTGGCTTCCAGTGACCGAAGAGAGTATGGTGGGAGATTTACCATTTTCCTTAGTTAAAAATGATTTTAATTAGTCATTTAATTAAGGAAAAATAATTAAATTGGAGAAAATGGGCCAAAGGTGGCTTAAGTGAAATAAAATAAAATTAAAAGGTCATTTAAGATAAAGTCAATGGAGGAGTGTCTAGAATAATAATAAAATAATAAAATAAGATGCTTCTAAAGGCTTGGAGATCTATCCATTAGATTTATAAAAAGGGAGGAGGTAATTTGGAGACATCTTGGATTTGATATTGTTTCTTGTATGAGAGGTTGAGAACCCAGTTCTCTATTCCATTGGTAGCCATAGGACAAAAACCCTTGGGTGATTTAGAGCACTGTTGATAATATCAGCGATATTTGAAAATATCGCGATATTTTCGGCAAAATGATGTATCACCGAGAAAAGATTGGCAAAATATCGTGATAGTTTGAAAATATCAGCAAAATATCATCATATTTTGAAAATATTGGTTATTTTCAAAAATCTGAAAAATAAATTTGATTTTTTATGCTTACCGATATTTGCCGATATTTTCGCCGATATTGCTGATAAGATGTTTTTTGGACCCTCGCCGATATTTTGTCGATACCGATATTATCAAAACTGATTTAGAGTGATTGGGCGAGCACCCATCTCCCCTTGGTGGATTCATTCAGAATCTACAGGGGTAGTGATTGATTTCCTATTTCAGTTTGGAGGCCGACATCAGCATTATCACATTTCTTGGAGGGTCGTTCCCAACTATTGTATTGGCATATATTTCTATATAATAAAGCTGGATTTTGTTATTATTACTACATTTCTCATTGTTCCTCATGTTGTGATATTTTAATGAGATTTTCGTGCAATTTATAGGTTTATTGTTTCAATCAAATTTCCAATGTTTGGATTTTACATGGCAATCTTCTGTTAAGTGAATGATAATTTTATGTGAAGGGTTTGTTCCAAATTTTCTTCATTTGGGACATTACATATTATAATAAGAAGAGGGTACAATGAGGTGCTGGAAAGAGTGCACCTAGGCTTGCTCAAGGCGAGTTAGCTAAGCTCAAATGAACAATAAGAAATCCCTCTCCAATGTGTTGATGCTCTCTTTTGGCTTAGTTCCGAAACTACCCAGAATTACGTTGCTTGTTGTGAAGAACTATTGTTAGGGCCTCCTCTGGTGCTCAGAAAATTCCAGGAAATTAACCTCAAATCTCTCCACCAAATACCTAGAATAACCCACGAAAGAATTGGCCAAATGTTGACCTCGTATTTTCAACCCAAATTCCCCCTAGCTCCTCTAGCTGCTAGTTGAGTTGGGACCCCTATTTGACCCCTCAAATATGTTGATTTGTGGTAGCATCAGATGTGCTCTAGCCATGAAAATTGGTAGAGAGGCTAAAGCACATGAGATCTCCAAGACCCAGAAATGGTTTGGGTAAATTCTTATCGGTTTGAGAGATATTAAAATAATTAATATTTTTAATGGAGTTCCTAAGTCTAAACTTATGAAAAATAAAATATTAATGTGTATTAATATAAAACTGGGTTAGAATGTTCCAAAAATCATGGATCAAGCCAAACCTAATCTTAGCCATTGATTAGAGATTTAATATCGATCGTTGATGGACCAACGAAAAAAGTATAAGAGGAGGCTTGAGCGTCAGTTGGAGAACACACCAAGAGAGATCAAGAATTTGATTTTCTGGGGCAGGGTTTGCTGAGGAAATCGAGTGAGTGATCTGAGTTGCAGTTGAGGGGTAGTGAATACATAGCAGAGAGGCAGAGTTAGTACCAGGAGGATCAGCGCAGAGCTGGGAGAGGTTGACGCAAAGCTAACTAGAATGTCATGACTATACATAATTTGTTTTAAGGACTGTACAAAATTTAACAGCTATTGTAAAGACAATAAAGATTTCTTAAAATCATCATGAACCTGTGATAAAATTATAGGAAATTTTACAAATTTAACTAACAGAATTGATGAGAGTTCTTACCTGTATTCCTGCGGTTGATGATGCCTCAAGCTGCTCCTGCTTCGGTTACCAAAAGACCGAAACCACCCAGCCAAACTGAGTAGAACCTCGCTACTCAGTCCAGTAAGCTTCTCAGTTGAAGCAAACTGTTTCCCCCGTGCTTAGAAACCTCAGAACAATCAGCTCTCCTTCTGTTGGTAACTCTAGTTTATAAAGATCCTCCCTTCTTCAGTATCCCCTTCCTTCGTTCTTTCTTCTTTCTCCCGATGCCCCCTCAAAACTCTTCTCTTTGGTTTATAAATTGTTTCTTGGCAGTGGCCGCCCTTCCACCAGCAGCCCACCGCTTTGCCTCCTCGTGACACCCTTCCATGTCATGTAATATATATTTTTCTTTTATGATTTAATAAAATATTTTTTAATAGAAAGATCCTAAGGTTATACTAAGTACCTTACCTTTAATTAATTTATTATTATTTTTAATTATTTTATTAATTTATTAATATAATTTTATTAATAATCTAAAATATATAATTATATAACCATCTTTTAGGATTTAGCTTAATTTTTAACATCTATCTTTTATAGTTATGTTTATGTTATACATTTTAAATTTAGTATTTACCCATTAATCATGATGCATTAAGCAATATGGGTGTTGATGGGTGAATAGAACTTCTATTTGAAAAAGTGTCATGATATTTAATACTTATAGTTAATTTAGTATATAAATACTAGTGCGGTGTATGCAACACATGCATATGTAGCTATCATATGCATGCATCGTATGCCTGCTATTATTCTTGTGTTCTCTATATTTATAGATAGGTCGTTACATACATTCCCCTTCATAAAACTTTCTCCCGAAGTTAGAGTTTTTATTTTATATGATTACTTATGATAGCAATAAGGACATTCTTCTTAGGATTGTGTATCGAGGTTAAATTATTATTTAATGTGATGACACTATAAAATTGGTGTTTTAAATACTTCTAGGTTTATAACTTTAATGAACATGCCTTACTTCAATTAGGTCCCCAAGCTATTACAAAATCATCCTATCCTTCCTAATCTCTTCCGCCCCATCCTATCCATCCTCTACTAGAGTATGCCATGGCATCAGTTATACTGACCTAACAATTCATAAATTCTAAGGGTGAAAGTGTTGGCTATACCGACCTGATTCCCTATAGGCATCTGGCAGTCATCATCACACGTCTAGGGGAGCGTGATTCGCACAGTCCTCCCATGACTTCAGGGTTCGGAGGATAAACGGTGGGCAACACCTCCACCCCTTCTAGTAGAATCAGGGATAATAACCTATCATGGAATCTCTTTGAGCCTTAATTGTTCTAAGGTTTCTGTTATCACGCGGTCATTTGGTAATAGATATTATCTGCAATCATAAACACTTGTCCATGTATTTATAAAATGTGCATTAACATATTCAAAAACAAATAGCTTATGTATAATTCACACATGTCAACTACAATATAACATACTTTGCCATATTCTATTCATGTCATTAACTTTCATATTAAAATGTAATCATTCTTTGATTTCTATCTCATCAATCATATTGATATGCATAAATGAAACAAAATTATAATATCTTAATTCCTATCAGAAGTAAAATTACTCAAATATTTAAACTTTATTTTGATAACTATAATTTAGTAAGATCAATAACATATTTTGTCTTGGTATCCATCTACTAACGGAATTAAACAGATATTATAAAAATTCATGTTTATATATGATCATTTCAAAATGGTTCTGAGCCTCTAATTTAAAGTAAAGCAAACAGATATAAAACATGGTTTAAAGTTCTTCAAAATTGACACAAGTTGGGGTATTTTTGGCATATGATTTCTGTATCTTCCCAAGTAGCTGATCCAGGACTATACTTGTCCCACTGGACCTTAACTTGGTCTACTAGACAATTCCTGAGCTGTCGAACTTTACGTTCCAGTATACGTAATGGTTCAACTGATATGGTTCCTTCATCCGATACCTGTAGTTCCTTCCATTGAAGGTTATGAGATCGGTCAGCTATGTAATGGCTTAATACAGATACATGAAATACATTATGAACTTTATGCAAGTGAGGTGGCAGTGCAAGACGATGGGAAATAGGTCCAACTCTTTCTATGACTTTAAATGGTCCAATAAATCGGGGTGATAATTTTGTCCCTTTTCTAAATCAAATAGTGCTTTTATTCGATTTGATGCGGATAAAAACCTGATCCCCTACTTCATACTTCCTATCAGTTCTGTGAGCATCAGCACAACTCTTTTGTCTATCGTGTGCTTCTTTTAATCACTGTCTAATTTGTTTTACCTGCTCCTCCATTTCTTGGATTAATTTCGGCCCTACTATTCCAACTTAATGGTGTTCTACAAGGTCTGCCGTATAATGCTTCAAATGGAAGCATTCCGATTGAACTGTGATAATTGTTATTGTATGCAAATTCGACTAAGGATAAGTACTTTTTCCAGTGTGATTGCTAATCCATAACATACATCCTCAACATATCTTCAAGTATTTGATTTACCTTTTCTGTTTGTCCATCAGTGTTAGGATGATAAGCTGTGCTTAAATTTAATTGAGTTCTTAAGGCTGACTGCATGCAAGTCCAGAATATTGAAGTAAATCGTGAATCTCTATCTGATATAATCTTTTTAGGTACTCTATGAAATCTAATAATTTCATTTATGAATACTCGAGCTACATCAGCAACTTTGTAAGTATCTCTTATGAGAATGAAATGGGCGTTTTTTGTTAATATATCCACTACTACTAGAATGGCATTGTGTCTTTGAGAAGTCAGAGGTAGTCCAGTGATGAAATCCATAGAAATGATTTCCCATTTGGTCATAGGAATGGCGTGAGGTTGTAAGAGATCCGCTAGATGACAATGATTTGCTTTTACTTGTTGACATTCCAAACATCTTGCAACAAATTGAATGATATCACGTTGCATGCCCGACCAGAAGAAGAGTTTCTTGGTATCCGTATACATTTTCTTTACTCCAGGATGTGCATAATATACATATTTGTGGGCTTCCTTAAGGATGGTGTCTCGAAGATCCCTATTATCAGGAACATACATCCTTCTATGAAATCGTAAGATCCCATCATCTTCTAGTTCATATCCTTCAAACTTAGATTCTTTCGGCTTTTTACTATCAAGACTAGATCTTACCTTTAAATACCAGCTATCTTTTATGAGATGCTCTAGTACTCATTGCCTTAAGTCTACTTTGATAGGTATGAGAGAGAATACCTGGGGTCTTCTACTTAAAGTATCTGCCACTACATTTTCTTTTCCTTTAATATAAGATATTTCAAAGTCATATTCACTTAGGAATTCACTCCATCGTCTTTGTCTAGCATTTAAGTCTCTTTGGGTGAACAAATATTGAAGACTTTGATGGTCACTTTTAAGCGTAAAACTTCGCCCTACTAGATAATATCTCCAAATCTTTAAAGCTAGTACTACAACGACTAACTCTAAATCGTGAGTGCGTAGAGTTCTCCATGAGGCTTTAACTTTCTTGAAACATACACTATCACTCCTCTGTCCTGCATTAATACTGCACCTAACCCATGTTTGGATGCATCAGTACATACCGTAAAATCTTTGTCCATATCAAGGACTCTTAAGATTGGTGCACTGGTTAGTAGTCTTTTGAGTTCAGAGAGTGCTTTGTTACATTCCTCAGTCCATTCATACTTAATACCTTTACGTTGAAGAGTTGTAATCGGCTTTGCAATTTTGGAGAATCTTTCCACAAATCTTCGGTAGTAACCAGCTAAACCCATAAAGCTTCGTATTTCATGTGTGTTTTTTGGTATTGACCATTCCATGATTGCTTTTACCTTTCCAGGGTCTACTAAGATCCCTTCACCTGATATGATATGACCTAAGTAATGAATCTTTTCCTGAAAGAACGAACACTTGGATAATTTTCCATACAACTGATGTTTTCTGAGGCAGGACAACACTATCCGTAAATGATCTTCATGCTCTTTCTCATTCTTGGAATAGATGAGTATATCATCTAAAAAGACTTGTACAAATTGATCAAGATATTTGCGGAAAACACTGTTCATAAGATTCATGAATACCACTGGTGCATTTGTTAATCCAAATGGTACCATAGTAATTTCGTAATGTCCAAAATGTGTTCAGAATGCAGTCTTAGAAATATCGCTTTCGGAAATCCTTTGCTGATGATAGCTTGATCGAAGATCAATTTTTGAAAAGACAGCCGCTCCTTTCATTTGATCGAAAAGATCATCAATTTGAGGCATCAGATATTGATTATTTACTGTAGCTCGATTCAAGTCTTGATAACCTATGCATAATCTTAAGGATCCATCTTTCTTCTTGACAAAAATTACAGGAGCACCCCAAGGTGATATACTGGGTCGAATATGTCCTATATCCAATAGTTCTTTCAATTGAATTTGTAATTTTTGAAGTTCTGGAGCTGTTATTCTATAAGGTGTTTTAGAGATTGGTTGAGTACCAGGTTTCAATTCTATTGTGAGATCTAGCTCTCTTTCAGGGGGTAATCTTGGTAGTTCCTTTGGAAATACATCTGGAAATTTGGCTCACCGGATATTGTTCTAAGGATGGTCCTTTTTCTTTAGTAACTTCTTGAATTACATATGTCTGACAGCCTTTTCTTAAGCAACACTTCATTTTCGTTGCTGATATGTAGCGTAAAGATACTTTTCTTTTGATTCCTTGAATTTGGATCGCTTTTCCTTCATCATCTATACCTAAAATTCTTTTCCCATAACAATCTACCCGAGCTTGATGAGCTTCTAGCCAATCCATACCTATGACAAGATCATAAGTTCTTAAAGCTGTGACATAAACTTTTAATTTAGTCGAACAGACCCCTAGGTCAACTCTGCATTGGTCCACACTTAAGTCTACAGATTGGAGTTCTCCGGAGGCCATTTCTACCTGTCTGAAATCATTTTGTCTGCAAGCTGCCAACCCACATTTGTTTAATGCATATGACGAAATAAAACTATTTGTGGCACCAGTATCAAATAAGATTTTGAGTTTTTTACCATTAATAATACCTGAAGATTCCACTCCAGTGGATTGATGTGCTACTTGATCATTGTTGATTAATGCATGAATTCTATGATTGCCTTGATTATTTGATATTGGTTCCTTTCTAGTCCTATGCAATATACTTGATGAAGCTTTTGGACAATCACATTGAAAATGCGGTCCTCCACATTCCCAACAATTAACCTGTGTTGGTCCTCTAGAATCAGGACGTAAATTTCTAAGAAAAGAGCTTCGTCCTCTCATGTTGCTTCCTCTATCAGCAGTACCACGAGATTTCAGTGGGCTTATGTTTGATTATTCAACGACAATAGTATTAACTGCCATGGGAGCTCTTGTTCCTACATTTCTTGGGGTAAATCTATTACCATAAGGTGGTCTTGAGCTACCTCCCCTGAAGAAATTTCGGAGAGTCTTTCTTGAAAACCCTGATTGTAAAGGTTCTGCTGGCCCGGAATCCTTTTTGATTCCTAGATGTTCTTCTGCATAATGGCCACATTCTACTGCTTCAGCTACTGATGATGGTTTCCACATCCTCACCAAGGCCTTGATGCAAGGATTTAACCCAAATATGAAGCATTCAACGTGACATTCATCAGAATCTAAGTAGTGAATGTATTTCACAAGCTCCATAAACCTTATCTCGTATTCCTCCACTGTTTTGTTACCTTGAACTAATGTATGAAAGGCTCCGGCTTGTTGTTCTTGAAAATATGGAGGTAAATAGTAAATACTTCGCGCGGAATCTTTCCTCGAACAATTCCCAAGGGACATTATCCATTGTGAGGTGTAGTTATTTTTCCAGATTTCCCCACCAAATCAAAGCACTCTCCTTTAATTGAAATACAACATTTTTTTTTGCAGAAGAAGAATATTCTCTTAATTTAAAATATCTGTTCATTCCTTCTAACCATGCCTCGGCACATTCTCCTGCTCGACCTCTTGAAAATTTTGGGAACTTAATTTTCTCATGCTCCCTAGAAATATCTTCCTTTGATCTTTTATACTCAAAATCCTTTGGTTCCGCTGAATTAGTTGCTAAGGGTTGAAGTTCTTCTTTGATCTTAGCCATGGTTGACCCTTTTAATGTTTCCAATAAGGCTTCCAATGAGTTCATTATCATAGTTAACTCTGGTGCTGGAGTGATTGGTATTGATGATGGTCTTGATGGAGGTGATGATGATGGTGGTGATGGAGATGATGATGACGACAGTGGTGGCATTAATGGTGGTGATGCTTCCCGATCACGTTGTCGTCACTCATATGCCCTTACCATCGTAATGTTTCTTACCTATATACATAATAAAATTTGTAAAATTTGAGGTATACATTCGGATTTTACATATAGTTTTGCAATTTCACATTTACAAATGGGTATAGTTTTTTTGCTATTTTAACCAGCTAGGCAGGTCTTACTGGTACCGAGGTCAAGGAGGGTGGTCTTGCGACCTCCTTGTCCTAATGCAGAGAATCCTATCTTAATGCATAACAATACTTTTCTAATGCATGAGTTTTTATAAATCCTCTTTTAACATTGAAACATAGCTTAACTATGTAATATAATCATTTTATTATTAGTGGACTAATTTTAATCTATTTTATTTTAAATGTAATATTTATTGTAAACTATATAGATATTATCATTACTTTACATTAATGATTAATTTAAACGGTTTTTTTTTACGAAAATTACATTAATATATATAACCGAATTTAAATTATGAAAATAACATATAATAATTTAATGTGACGGCAATGACACAAGAATTTTAAGTATATATATAAAATCAAATCACAATTAATAATTTCAATTAATAATATTAACTAAATAATTAAAACTTCAATAATTTTAAAACCAAATAAACTTAAAGCCCTTAAAAATATATGACTTAAAATTATCAAATCCATTTTTGTTAAGCACTCACTATCATTTTAAATTCAAAACACTTCACATTCTCAAAACTACACTTTGATACAAAATAATAAAAATCTCGCTGATTTTGGGTTAATTCTAAAATCACTGTATTAAATAATATAAGTTTTTTTGTTCTTATATACATATGGGATCATATCTCTGTCCCTGCACAATCAGAGAAAGAATGTATTATTCTGCTTTTATATACTTCATATAATATATAAAGCTTTTTTTCTCTGAAAAAAAAATATATATATATAATTTAAATTAAAGTCAAAATATCAATTTTAAAAATTAAATAAATGAGACTATTAAAACATTAATTTTAATTAAATAAAACTAAATAAATGAAAATCCATATAGGGCCAGCCCCAAATACACATTTAATTCATAATTATATAAAATTCTTAAATTAAACCTATAATTCATTTAATATAAAATAACAAGGTATACTTTAAATTTCCAAATTTTTTTTAACAATATTTAATTAATTTTATACAATCCAAATTATTTTCTGCATTGGCTTTTTAAAAATAATGATAATTATATAAAATTAATTATGTAGAACTCATTTAGTCAAAATGGTAAATACAGATTTTGAACTTCTGGGAAAATCAACACATTGTACATATGATATATATATTCTCTGGTAGGAGCACACGTATCTTTGAAACCATAATGACGTCGTGCAAATATTTGCGCAGAGTACATGCATTCCGACAAATATGAACCAGCTTGCATAGCGATGTTTTAACCATCGCAGAGAAGGGACCGCTTCTACATTCAGCTTAGAGAAGGAAAACCACAAGTGGAAAACGTGCAGATGGGCTAGACAACCGTTTTTAAGAATCAACTTGTAAAAGGGATAATTTGAGATATAACCAGCGTATATATATATCAAGAGGGATCCGCTATCAAATGCATAGGAAATAGGGACATAGGCTATAATTTAATGAAACGGCTAGACGAATAGTGGACGCTGCAAAGTAAGAGCATTTGACAATTGCAAAGAATGCCTAGAATGGAGAAAAAAAAAAAAAAAAAACAGGTTTACGCAGGAAAAGCCCAAAGTGTTTACCGACAAAACCAAAAGATAACAGATGTCGGTTAAAAATGCGGTGAATGAATACTTCCAATGAATCCACGGGCTGTATTCCGAGTAAAAAGAAATTTATACGAAGAATACTTGAATTATTCGAGGGTGTTGATGGGAATTGTTGGTTTAGTGCTCAATGGTTTTATCGTCCTGCGGACATGGCTATAAGGCAAGGCGAATCAACAGAACATGATAAAAAACGAGTATTCTTGTTAACAATGAATGCTGATAATTTGTTGGAATGCATAACTAAAAAAAATTGAATATCATTCATGTCCCCGCATTGACATGTTTTGAGTCTAAACTAAAATCTATCCCACGTTGCGATTACTACTATGACATGGGTTATGATATTTCATTTACAACATTTTACAATCTTCCTGATGAGAAGGTTGTGGAGCCATGTCAACAGGCTTGTGTTTGGGCACAGCTCTATCAGGAGTAAAACTTGTAACGAGATGGGCAGTGGACCTGGATTAGCGTGCATGCAACAGCTTGAGATACAATCACCCAGAAACAGAGGTTCGAAATGAATCAGCTGAAAATTTTCTGTTGTTGCTGAAAGAATGGGAAAAACTATGCAAGAAGTATGTCGATTCTGGGGATTATGTAGCAACAACTGCTACTGAACAACAATTACATGATAACTCTAGCAATGCTGATAGTCAGAGTGATTCTGAGTTAGATGATGAAGAACGAGGTGGAAGAACTCGTCGGCATTCATTGGGGTACAAATGATTCTGGAAAAGGTAGCCTTCAATTCAAGGTGCAGGATATGTAGGAGAGGAAGATACATGGGAGCCATATGATAGTGTAACGGGTTGTGAGGAACGGCTAAAAGATTTTGTGAATCTTGGAAGGAGGAGGACAATTCTATCGCAACTGAGCTCTGATACCAAAATGTAAGGACTATACAGAATTTGTTTTAAGGACTGTACAGAATTTAACAGCGATTGTAAAGACAGTAAAGATTTCTTAAAATCATCATGAAGCTGTGACAAAATTACAGGAAATTTTACAAATTTAGCTAACAGAATTGATGAGAGTACCTACCTATATTCCTGTGGTTGATGATGCCTCAAGCTGCTCCTGCTTCAATTACCAAAAGACCGAGACCACCCAGCCAAATTGAGTAGAACCTCGCTACTCAAGCACACTGTTTCGCCCGTGCCCAGAAACCTCAGAACAATCAACTCTCCTTCTGTTGGTAACTCCAGTTTATAAAGATCCTCCCTTCTTCAATATCCCCTTCCTTCGTTCTTGTTTCTTCTTCCTCCGGATGCCCCCCCAAACTCTTCTCTCTGGTTTATAAATTGTTTCTTGGCGGTGGCCACCCTTCCACCAGCAACCCACCGCTTTGCCTCCTCGTGACACCCTTCCATGTCACGTAATATATATTTTTCTTTTATGATTTAATAAAATATTTCTTTTTAATATAAAAATCCTAAGGTTATACTAAGTACCTTACCTTTAATTAATTTATTATTTTTTTAATCATTTTATTAATTTATTAATATAATTTTATTAATAATCTAAAATATATAATTATATAGCCATCTTTTAGGATTTAGCTTAATTTTTAACATCTATCTTTTATAGTTATGTTTACGTTATACATTTTAAATTTAGTATTTACCCATTAATCATGATGCATTAAGCAATATGGGTGTTGATGGGTGAATAGAACTTCTATTTGAAGAAGTGTCATGATATTTAATACTTATAGTTAATTTAGTATATAAATACTAGTGCGGTGTATGCGACACATGCATATGTAGCTATCATATGCATGCATCGTATGCCTGCTATTATTCTTGTGTTCTCTATATTTATAGAAGGTCGTTACATAGAGGCTACGTAGAGGCAACCAGTGGCCACGTAGAGGCAGCCAGGAGCTGCGCAGAGCCAGAAAGGGCCAGCGTATGAGACGTAGAGGGTCTAGGGGCTGACGCAGAGGCTCCAGAAGCTGATGCAGAGGCCAGAGAGGCTGACGCAGGGCCTAGAGGCAACGCTGGAGGATTTCGTAGGACAGACTAGGAGCTGGAGAGTCAGATAGGGTGACGTAGTCCCTATCAGAATGATGCAGAGCCGCAGAAGATGCATTGTTGATGTGGGATCGTTCATTTAGTGATTTAGCCAGAATATCTGTCTCCAACTGAGAGGTACTATTGCCGAGGGCATTCTCTGTTGGGTGAGCCATTTCTGGCACCCAGGTTATATTATGAAGCTGCATAATAATAAAACCCTCTGAATAACAACACCGATTTTCCTGCATTGGGTTTTTCCAAGGACATTAGTCCAAAAACAGCAGTGTCACTTGTGTGCTTGTTTACTTTCAGTTGATGATCTATATGTGTTGATACTGTACTTGTATTTATTTCAGTATTTACATGGTAAATAACTTGTTAAGTAATTGAACAAGTAGGAAGAAATAAATTAGATGGTACAGGGAGAATTTCTAACGGGTTAAACTTAGAAATTCCAACATGGTATCAGAGCGTGGTTGCAGATCACAGGATAACTGAAGGCATCAACCGAGCAGAGTAGTAGCAACAAAAAACAACTGTCCCGAGTGACAGAAGCTATTCCTAGCAGAAAGCAGCAAGGAAGGGGTGACGCAGAGGGCCTGCATCATCAGTTCGAGCCAGGAGGAGGATCAACGCAGTGGCAGAGAGGAGCAGACCTGACCTACGCAGTGTCCAGTCATCTTTCTCAGTCAAGAAGGATTAACGTTGTGGCCAAGAGGTGCAGATTTTACCGGGTCCGAGTTTGCACAGAGCTTAGAGGCTCAGTTCTTCAGTTGTTGGGGCATAGGAGGTTGTGGGTAACTTGCGGAGCGAAGCTGGTGGGGTACTATGGTTAGAATAGTACCTAACAAGGCAAGACCAAGGAGGAGGGAGTTGTTGTCGAGGCAGATTTCTAGCCAAGAAATCTGGATCAGTGGTGCGGTTGCACATACGATTGAAGTGCCACAACTCGACATTGGCAGAGGGTTTTCCTGAAGGGAAATCGAGACTCAAAGGGAGTCGAACCAAGAACTTCCAGACGGGAAGTTGAGAGACCTGTAGGAGTTGAAAGAAGAGCAGCAAGATGGCAGTGAATGGGCTGAGAGATTAGGATAGGCTGGACGGAGCATCCAACTTTGTGGTCTGGAAGGCCAGGATCTTGTCCATTCTTGGTAAATATCGCATCAAGGACTTTGCCTTGAAAACGATAGCGATCCTAGTTGACCTAGATGAAAATGAGAAGTACGAGGAGGAAATGGCCAGGGCGAAGTGCATCATCCTTGATGGGGTCAAGGATCATGTGGTGCCACATATTGTTGAGAAGGACACGACAAATGAAATGTGGGATGCCCTGAAGAAATTGTACCAACATACTTCCGTGCAGAGGAAGATGTTACTTGAAAATCAACTGCGGTCATACCAGATGCAATAGGGAGAACAGATAGATGTCTTCCTCGATGGATTGAAGGAGATCCGTGACTAGCTAACTTCCATAGGGGCAATGCCGGATCAGGAATTGATGGTGAGGACTGCATTGAATGCAGTCTCAGAGGATTGGGAGGTATTTTTCCAGATCATGTTGGGTAGGTTGAGCCTTCCAGATTGGGAGGAACTATGGTCAACTCTTCGTCAAGAAAAGATCAGACAGGTGACCAAGGCAGAGAGTAGCAGAAAAGGGGTCAAAATCAAGAAAGAGGAAGAAGAAGATGCAGCTCTCGCATTTGTGGGAAAGTAGGAGAAGAGAAAGAAGAAGGACCTCTCCAAGGTCAAGTGCTTCCATTGTGGGGAACTGGGTCATTTTTCGAACCTGTGTCCTAGGAAGAAGAGCAAGGGAGAGGCTTCTGAGACCATGGCAGTGCTAGTGAGGGCAGAAAACGAAGTCGAGATAGATGACGATTGTTCCATGAGTGCTCATGTGCCACTTGAGAAGAAGTGGGGTGGCATTGAGCTGTAGTCGGACGGACTACAAGCGATGAGGGGCAGGATCCTTGAGGTACCCAAACTCTTGGATTATACCTTGTTACGGGAGCCCCAAAGAGGAGTAGCAGGACTGGCTGATGTCAATAGAGACAAATGTGGATGGACCAACAGGGAGTGCTACAGTGCAGGAGTTCCAGGACAGCAGACTGCAATAGTGCGAGAGACACGGGAGTGTTGCTCCAGTGTAGGATGGCACGAAGAGGTGTGCAACGGTGCGAGATGCATGGAGTTGTTGCAGCAGCGCAAAGGTCAGTAGAGGGAGCACTTGATAGCGGCAGAGGGAGCTTCAGCATCGGGAGAGTCTTTAGCTTGACAGGGATGTCAGAGTTGGGTGGATCAGTGACTTACTTCTCGGTAATTGAGTTGCAGTGCAGCAGTTAGCAGTGGCAGTGCTATGGGCAACACGATGCAGCGTGAGGAGAAGGGGATGTAGTGCAAATGCAACAATGGCAGTGTCAGAGCCATGGGCAACAACACAAATGCAGAGGGAGTTGTCGTACGAATGTAACAGTGGTAGTGACAGGGCTATGGGTAGTACATGATGCAGTAATGCAAAGGATGTTGGGCAGGGAAGCCTAGCATCATCATAGGGACCAGTGATGGATAATTAGGGTGATACTCAGTGTGGAGTATTATTAGAGCATAGTCCTCGCTAAGAGGGAGTGTTGTTTTGAGGTAGCATCAAATGTGATCTAGCCATGAAAATTGGTGGAGAGGCTGAAACACATGAGATCTCCAAGACCCAGAAATGGTTTGGGCAGATTCTAAACGGTTTGGGAGATATTAAAATAATTAATATTTTTAATGGAGTTCCTGTTAAAATTGGCAACCAGGGCAAAACTTCATGTGGGTCATCTTATTCATGGCTGATAATATTTTTATTAGATTCCTCTCGTCGAGAGGTGTAGGATTGATATAAAGATCATCCAATTCCGATAAGTATTCATGGAGATATGAATTTATTTTGATTATGGAATTATTATCAAGCCGACCTACAACTCATGTAGGCTCAGAAGCCCAACAGTCGCATCTATTCACCCACCAACGTTGTGTATAAATATAAGAGGACTTTTCCTCATTTAGACTCACTCATCTCATCACATCTCTCTCTCTCTACTGCGCAGATATGAGTCTCTTCTCTACTGCGCTGAAATGGGTCTCTCTCTCTCACACATGTGAAGCCAAAAGCTGTTGAATTTGAAGCTGCAACTGCAGAAGTAAAGATTGACTTGCGTGGCCTAGAAGATCTCTTTGGAACTGCGCTGTAGGTTCATCTGAATCTCCTTTGAAAGCCGCAACTTTTGGTGGTGGAATGAAGTCAATCCAACGAACGGTTTGCAAGATATCGACTGCCCTAGTTTGAAGCCGGAAACTGCTGAAACTGAAGCTGCAACTGCAGAAGTAAAGATTGACTTGCGTGGCCTAGAAGATCTTCTCATCTGAACTGCGCTGTAGGTTCATCTGAACCTCCTCTGGAAGCTGAAACTTTTGGTGGTGGAATGAAGTCAATCCGACGGTCGGTTTGTGAGATATCGTTTGCCCTAGTTTGATAATGAAGCCGCTAATGCTGATGCTGCTGATCTAGGGTTTGCTACTGCTGATATGAATCAGATTTATTGTACTATTTCTCTCTGCTGAATTATTGAAGATAAAAGAAGATTTGATCAAAGGGTTTCCCCACACATTGTGGGGTTTGTCCCTGGCTAGCCACCGCATCTTGTGTCTCTTGTCTTGGCTTGTTTTCTGTCGATCGTTTAATGTTCTATCTGCACTTTACTTTATATACATGTGATTACTAATCGGTGGAATATAATAAGAAAAAGAAGTAAACTGTTATAAGCATAGAACATACCATAACTTAACATGGTATCAGAGCTGAGGTGAAGACAAAGCCCAAGCAAGAGCAAGAGCAATCATTGAAGAGAAGATTGGCAAGGCTATCCAAAAAGAACTATGGGGTCCTCAACACTCTTTCCTACCGAAGACAAGCTCTGTGAGAAAGCTGACTATCACGGATAGAAGATGTCTATCGATCTAACCCTTGAAGATCAAGGAGTGCTGGACCATGTAAGAGGCAATATTGTTGAGCCTTCATCAAATGCATCTGCTGTTGCCTGGAACAAATGGAAAAATGGAGAAGTCAAAACGAAGAAGATCATCCGGGACTCTATCGACAAGCGCTTGGTGGCCTACATCTCTGATCTAGACACCTCCAAGGAAATCTACGACAGACTGGTGAGTTTATTTAAAGTTAATGATGCAAATCAAGTTTTGTTTCTTAGAAATAAGTTGAGGGAAATCAAGAAGGGTAAAGATGAAAGTATGCAAGCATACTTCTTAAGAATCACTGAGATCAAGAACGATCTCCTATCTATTGGGGAAGCCATTACTGACAGAGAAATGGCACTCACAACTCTCGGAGGATTACCATCTGAATGGTATGTGTTCAGGACTACTCTTCTGAACAATAATGTAATTCCTAGTTTCGAGGAATTAATGGCTAGATGCATTCAAGAAAAAACAAGGGTAGAAGAGCAGGAAATGCCCTTGCCTAAAGGTCCTGCTGCTGCTTTTTCTTCTCATGCTAAGAAAATAAATAATTCTGGGTCTAAATCGAAAAGAAAGGCTGGATTTAAGGGTGGAAGAAAAGGACGATGTTTCATTTGCAATAAAGCAGGTCACTATGCAAGGGAATGCCCTGATAGAAAGGACTCTCACTGTGACGATGATCAAAATCCCTCTCATGGTAATCGAAGGAATGGAAAATTCAACAACAAAGGAAAAAGAAATGCGGTAAATCAAGGAAGAGGGCAACCATTCAAGAAGGCTAGAAATTCCAGGTATGAATCTAACATTGTTGACGATAAGCAGGCTGAATATTATCTACCAGCTGCTCTATCTACCTCCGCTCCTTCGGACTCAATGGGAATTTGGCTCATTGATAGTGGTGCCTCAAGACACTTCACTGGTTACAAAGAAGTACTCTATAATCTGGTAGAGAAAGAAACTAACCTGGAAATTGTCCTTGGAGATGACATGAAATACCCAGTGAAAGGTGTAGGCAATGTTTCTCTTAAACTGAATCAAGGTAATACGATTCACTTACAAGATGTATTATATGTACCTGATCTCAAAAAGAACCTGGTATCCATCTCGGTAATAGAAGACAAAGGCTATAAGGTAACCTTCAGCGATGGTAAGGTACGCATATGGAAAAATAATGTTAAAGATGCTTTCACTCTTGGGTTTCGAGTTGATTCTTTATATCAAGTCGGTGGAAGTCCGCTAGGTGTCATGTCTTGTGACACAACGCTTCAGTCCGAACTTTGGCATCAGAGGTTTGCCCACCTTCATTACAAAGCTCTACTTGGTGTAAAACAAATGGTGACAGGGATGCTCGAATTCCAAGTAGAGAAAGAAGGTGTATGTCCGGGGTGTGTCGAAGGAAAGCTCAAAAGGGGACCGTTCCCCTCAAGCCAAAGCAAGACCTTTGATGTATTACAGTTGGTTCACTCAGGGATATCTGAGGCTGGCATTAAGAGGGAGACTACTACACCACATACTCTTGAGCAGAATGGTGTGGTGGGAAGGAAGAACCACACGATGATGGAAGCTGTCTGGGCCATGCTACATGATCAAAGACTTCTGAAGTTTCTATGGGTTGAAACTACAATCACCGCCGTATATGTACAAAATCGATGCCCTCATCAAGCATTGGGTTCCAAGACTCCTGAAGAAAAGTTCACCGCAAGGTGAACAATCTTCCGACTTTGAGGAGCTCTCAAGAAGCCGACACTAGGGAACCGAAAGAAAAGGATGATGAATCAATGCCTGATGTAGAAGAACCCATGGATCTGATTGATTCTCATCCACATGAGCCTTCCTCTTCTAGGAAGAGGCCTTCATGGTTTAGGGGGATACTTGATGATGCTAAAGGACATGCTGCACCTTGAGGAACCTTCCGTCAAAGTAAGAAACTTAACAGGTATCAGGGATACCTGACCATCATGAGCACGATCATACAAAATGAACCTTCATCATTCTCAGATGTCATCAAGCATTAACTATGGAAGGGTGCTATGACCATAGAATATAAGTCTATTATGGAGAATGATGTCTGGGAAGTAGTTCCCAGACCCTGGACAAGACAATTGTTACTTCAAAATGGCTTTACAAGATAAAGCATGTAGCAAATGGAAGTATGGGAAAGTATAAGGTTCATTTTGTTGCTCATGGTTTCTCCCAGAAGGAAGGTATAGACTATGATGTGATATTTGCACCTGTTGCTAGATATACGACCATCCGCTTGATCATAGCCCTTGTGGCTTCACAAGGATGGAACCTACATCAGATGGATGTTAAGACCACGTTCTTGCATGGTTCTATCAAAGAAGAGGTCTATGTGGAACAACCTGAAGGATTTGAGATTTATGATTGAAAATCTCATGTATGCAGGTTGAAGAAGGCTCTCTATGGGCTGAAGCAAGCACCTCGAGCATGGTATGAGAGGATCGATAGCTACTTGATGAAGCTGGGATTCACTAGGAGTGAAGCTGATCCTAACCTTTACTTTAAGGTTGAAGATGACAAGCCTCTCATACTGGTGTTATATGTGGATGACCTCTTTCTAACAGGTGCAAACCCTCTCATTCACAAATGTAAGAGGGAGATGGCTTCTGAATTTGAAATGAAGGACCAAGGACTTGAAGTGTGGCAGAAGCCAAGGGAAATTTTCCTATCTCAAGGAAAATATGTGGTAAATATATTGGAAAGATTCGGTATGATGGACTGCAAGCTTGTGACTACCTCGAGGATCTTAACTTTTAGAAGTTATATGGTAGTGATGTCGGACCAGACTTGGGAAATGCCTCTGAGTTTCAAAAACTCATTCGCATTGATGTTCTTGGTGAACCTCCGTCCGAACATATGTTTTGCAGTTAGCATTGTGAGCTCATATTTGGTTGAGCCTCACTGGATTGATGCCAAGAATCTTCTGAGATGTCTTCAGGACACAATATCTCATGGATTAAGATACACTGCCGGAGATGTGAGACTACTTGGATATACTGATGTTGATTGGGCAGGCAGTGTGGTGGACCGAAAGAGCACTTCCGGGTACTGTTTCACCTTGGGATCTTCTTCGATATCCTGGATGAGCAGGAAGCAGAAGTCGGTAGCTTTGAGCACCGCCGAAGCAGGATATATTGTTGCTAGCATAACCTCGTGTGAGGCAGTCTGGTTGCGAAAGCTCTTCAGTGAGTTGTTTGGATTTACATTGGATACCACTGTGATTCTCTGTAACAACCAGAGGTGGGATTCGATTATTGAGGAATCCCGTATTCGTCAATTGCTCTAGCAGATAGACATCATCTGGGATATGGTAAGTTGATGAGCAAGGAAGCTCCATCACATTAAGATGATGTACAGGTTGATACACCTTGTCAAAGCCCTGAGGAAAGATCTAATCTGTGATTTTCCAAAACGACTTGGAGTCGGCAAGAAACCTTTGTACAAGGGTCCTGCATGTTGCATACATTGAGCTCTGGGAGCTCTAAGGGCTTGCGGTTCCTACTGGAGCAACATATGACCACAAGGTGACTCACCCTCCCTTGGTGGTGCACACTGGAACAAGATGATTCGCTCTCTTGTGGGACAAGATGATTCACTCTCTTGT
This sequence comes from Pinus tabuliformis, assembly GCA_031772625.1. Classification (NCBI taxonomy): domain Eukaryota; kingdom Viridiplantae; phylum Streptophyta; class Pinopsida; order Pinales; family Pinaceae; genus Pinus; species Pinus tabuliformis. The sequence goes on from CM062813.1 coordinate 848,858,110, forward strand.
GGAACAGGATGATTCGCTCTCCTGTGTAGCAGGATGATTAGTTCTCCTGTGAGGCCTGGATTGATGTGTTCTCCATGGCAGCCTGGATTGATGTGTTCTCCACGGCGATTGTAGCAGGATTGATGTGTTCTCCTGTGAGGCCTGGATTGATGTGTTCTCCATGGCAATTGTAGCAGGATTGATGTGTTCTCCTGTGAGGACAGGATTGATTAGTTCTCCTGTCGAGGCATCCTACCCATGCAGTCTGGGACTCATGGGAAGTACCTCTCATCTGATCAATGAGCAGGGAAATGAAGTTAGGGACCATAGTAGTACCGATGGACGCATCATTGTAACTACCGTACTCCCTACGCTAGGATGACCTCCATTGATCTGGGATCAATGATACTGGTCTGGGACCAGTGGTAGGAGTTGTACCATACTATGACGCTGACTTCGGGTCGGTTGAGACTGGTCTGGGATCAGTGGTACATACTCTGAGACTGACTTTGAGTCAGTGGAGGATGATATTGGTCTGGGACCATTGGAGTTGTACTCACTATGACGCTGACTTTGGGTTGGTTGAGACTGGTCTGGGACCAGTGGTACATACTCTGAGACTCACTTTGAGTCAGTATGATACATCCTCGATCATTTCTTCTTCTTCATAATTCGGACAAAAGCAGAGCAGAACAGAACAATGCAAGAGCAGAGCAGAACAGAGCAAAACAATACAGATCAGTGCAGGCAGAACAAGACAAAGCAGAATAGGCAGAATAGAGCCGAGCAGGGCAAGGGTCAGGCTATACAGGGCAGTGCATTTGATGGATGAATAGTAACGACCGATAGACAGATTGCAGAAGAAGTTCTCCATGGTTGAGAGGGAGTGTTAAAATTGGCAACCAGGGCAAAACTTCATGTGGGGTCACCTTATTCATGGCTGATAATATTTTTATTAGATTCCTCTCGTCGAGAGGTGTAGGATTGATATAAAGATCATCCAATTCCGATAAGTATTCATGGAGATATGAATTTATTTTGATTATGGAATTATTATCAAGCCGACCTACAACTCATGTAGGCTCAGAAGCCCAACAGTCGCATCTATTCACCCACCAACGTTGTGTATAAATATAAGAGGACTTTTCCTCATTTAGACTCACTCATCTCATCACATCTCTCTCTCTCTCTACTGCGCAGATATGAGTCTCTTCTCTACTGCGCTGAAATGGGTCTCTCTCTCTCACACATGTGAAGTCGGAAGCTGTTGAATTTGAAGCTGCAACTGCAGAAGTAAAGATTGACTTGCGTGGCCTAGAAGATCTCCTCTTTGGAACTGCGCTGTAGGTTCATCTGAATCTCCTTTGAAAGCCGCAACTTTTGGTGGTGGAATGAAGTCAATCCGACGAACGGTTTGCAAGATATCGACTGCCCTAGTTTGAAGCCGGAAACTGCTGAAACTGAAGCTGCAATTGCAGAAGTAAAGATTGACTTGCGTGGCCTAGAATATCTCCTCATCTGAACTGCGCTGTAGGTCTGAACCTTCCAGCGCAGGTCCGAACCTTCTCTGGAAGCCGAAACTTTTGGTGGTGGAATGAAGTCAATCCGACGGTCGGTTTGTGAGATATTGTCTGCCCTAGTTTGATAATGAAGCCGCTAATGCTGATGCTGCTGATCTAGGGTTTGCTATTGCTGATATGAATCAGATTTATTGTACTATTTCTCTCTGCTGAATTATTGAAGATAAAAGAAGATTTGATCAAAGGGTTTCCCCACACATTGTGGGGTTTGTCCCTGGCTAGCCACCACATCTTGTGTCTCTTGTCTTGGCTTGTTTTCTGTCGATCGTTTAATGTTCTATCTGCACTTTAATTTCTGTACATGTGATTGCTAATCAGTGGAATATAATAAGAAAAAGAAGTAAACTGTTATAAGCATAGAACATACCATAACTTAACAGTTCCTTAGTCTAGACTTAGGGAAAATAAAATATTAATGGGTATTAATGTAAAACTAGGTTATAATGTTCCAAAAGTCATGGATCAAGCCGAATCTAATCTTAGCCGTTGATTAGAGATTTAATCTTGGTTGTTGATGGACCAACGAGAAAAGTATAAGAGGAGGCTTGAGGGTCAGTTGGAGAACGCACCAAGAGAGATCAAGAATTTGATTTTCTGGGGCAGGGTTCGCTGAGGAAATCGAGTGAGTGATCTGAGTTGCAGCTGAGGGGCAGTGAATACATAGCAGAGAGGCAGAGTTAGTACCAGGAGGATCAGGTAGAGCTAAGAGAGGTTGATGCAGAGCCAGCTAGAGGCTACGCAGAGGTAGCCAGTGGCCACGTAGAGGTAGCTAGGAGTTGCGCAGAGCCAGCGTGTGAGTCGCAGAGGGTCTAAGGGCTGATGCAGAGGCTCCAGAAGCTAACACAGAGGCTAGAGAGGTTGACGCAGGGCCTAGAGGCAACGCTGTAGGATTTCGTGGGATAGATTGGGAGCTCGAGAGCCGGATAGGGTGATGCAGTCCCTATCAGAGTGACGTAGAGCAGCAGAAGCTATATTGTTGTTGTGGGATTGTTCATTCGGTGATTTAGCTGAAATATTTGTCTCCGACTAAGAGGTACTACTGCCGAGGGCATTCTCTGTTGGGTGAGTTATTTTTGGCACCCAGGTTGTATTTTGAAACTGCATAATAATAAAACCCTCTGAATAGCTGCACCAGTTTTCCCACATTGGGTTTTTCCGGGGACATTAGTCCAAAAACAATAGTGTCACTTGTGTGCTTGTTTACTTTCAGTTGATGAGCTGTATGTGTTGATATTGTACTTGTATTTATTTTCAGTATTTACATGGTAAATAACTTGTTAAGTAATTGAACAAGTAGGAAAAAATAAAATAGATAGTACAGGAAGAATTTCTAACGGGTTAAACTTAGAAATTCTATCAAAATCTGCTCAAAAAATTCTGTAAAAATTAATCCCAAGCTCCTCTCACCAAACCCACAAAAACCCAGAAAGGGTTTGGCTTAAATCCACTGACCCAAAATTACCCAAAATTGGTGCGTTCTCCTCCAATTGCTAGCCCAACACCTAGTTCAGAAATATCTGCTAAATCCTTGCTCCAAAAGTCCTCCACTGAGTTGGAAATTCCTACAATATTTCTCCCGGAAGAGAAGTGAGAGTCCAACCTTCAAATCCCGCTAACTCTAAGTAATTTTATTGCTACAAACTGAGCCCAGGAAATAACTGCGCAGGCCCTAGGAAGGAAAATTCGCCCCACTCTGAAGCAAGTACCTCTAGCCCTGGAAGTACTCCATAATTTCGTCCTTCCCCAAGGAAATTTCCTGTAAATTCCCGAAGGGAAATTCTCTGTGAATCTCCTCCTCCATGCATCACAAATTAGCTTCTGTGTCCTTGTCAAGAGGTAGGAAATTCGACCCAAGTGATAGTCTCCAATCCAACCCGAAAATCCTTGTCCAAACTAGTCTAACTATAAGAGAATTTCATGCAAAAACTCGGAGCCTCTAATCCACGCTTGCTCCCACAATGTGCTCCATGGAAATACCTCTGCACCCAAGAAATGCGTACTACTAAGTAACTCCTGCAATGATGCCCAAAGGAAACTTTGAATTGAGCTCCCCAAATTTCCTCACTTGGGAGACACTCGAAGTTCTCCGAAATGAGGGTGGAATTCCCGCTTGGAAATTCCTTGTGCTAAACAACACGGTTGTCTTGGCTAAGAAGCGCAAAAGAACAGTTGTTAGATTGTCAAATGTTCAAAGATGCCCAAAAGTGAGACCCCCAAGCTCTATTTATAATTTGTTGGTCCCTTCTCTCCTTGTGGTCCTCTCTCTCTCTCTCTCTCTCTCTCTCTCTCTCTCTCCTAATTCACACTTTCTTCTCTTTCCTCTCTCCTCCAAGAGTGCAAGTTACCTCCTTGGGTTGAATTGTCTTTCTTGTGGACCCCACATTCCACTAGAGCCGCAATTTGTCCCTTTTCCTCATAAGTCCCATTACCGGAATTGCCTCCTCTCCCAAAACTCATCTCTAATGCTGAAAATCAAAATTGGGGATATTACAGTGGCGTTTCTAAACATGCCCGTTTCGGAAACTCCGAAATGTTGTGGCGCTTCGTGCAACTTACATATATATAATTTTTAAAATTTTTAATTCACTCAAGGAAAACTTTGCTTTATATATATATATAATCCACTCAAGGAAAACTTTTGCTGGATAAAGTCTTCCTTTGTTAGCTTGAGATAAATAGTAAAATCTGTCTTTTCTGTTGCTCTAATTGATGTTTTAAGTTGAAACCATCAACATGAAATGGGCACACTGAGAAAGCATTTGTATCTGTTTAGGCTAAAAAGTAGTGCATACCTTGTCTTTCATGTTTTACAGTACAGAACCTGACATTCTATACTTTGTCTCAGACAGTACAGGAAATGTCATTGCAATCAACAAGTGTTTTAAATATAAAGTGGACTATCAGAGGAAGGCCTAAAATTTCTGCACTAGCTTCTGGAAATGTGATTATTTATATCAACTCGACATTTACATTGAACCAGATAAGTGGTCAAGTGTTAGAACATCAAGAAGATTGGGATCTCTCTGCATCATCTGGCTTGGGACAGGCTTATTTCTGGGCATCTCGATGGTTGTATGTCACAGTAGAAGCTGGTAAAGATGTGGCTGAACTGGTAAATGATCTGAAAAATCGATTCGATAAAGAAGAGGAACGCCCAGACATCTTTTCAGACCCGTCTGGTGACCCATCAAAGGTAAATTTGAGATCCTTATCTTAATTGTATGTCTTGGTTGATTTCCAGAGTATGCGGTTAGTTCACCTACCAAAAATATTTCTAATATAATACACTGAAGTAGTCATTCATTCTCTGTTCTTTCTCTTTGATCTGTAATTATGAAACTTCATTTATGGTATGTGCAGTTCTTCCAGGTTGATAACAGTTATCAAAGGGATGTTTATCAGGTCGGTCTGTTTCTTGCAGTCGTGTACCTCGTTGTACAGTTTCTAAGGTTTACTCTGTGAGAGACTGATTTTGTCTTCTTATTCTTTGTATTCTAGCTGATGCATTGACACCATATTGTATTTTAATATGTAAAAAGTGTTTTCTATATGTCAATTTTGTTTTGGTAGCACTAGAGAGGATTTGAAGGCATTGAATTCAATGCACTTCAAACTTCAAAGAGCATTTTGAATGGAAGGGATGTGAGTATCTTTCCCTTCTAGTCTATATACCAACCAATACTATAATATATTCGTAATTGTAGCTGCATTTGTCTAAGACAATGATGACACCATCTTGTAATTAAAGGGCAATGATTGCAGGAAGGATTTCTTATTGAACGTTGTGTGCATAACAAATTTGATGTCTAGTTCTTATGTCATACTGCTGGCCCAGTTGGTGGTTCAAAATTGTAACATAGTGCTCTATCAACACTGGTAAAGTAGCATTTTCAAAGATTGTCTTTAGACTCTAGAGTACATTGCAAGGAAGTAAATGACCCTTTTTTGGGTAATAAAATGTGTGTTACAAATTGTTTCTTTTCTCAACGTCAATAAATAATTTCCCATGATTGATTATTGAACTATTATTTATTAACAGTTTCTGAGATGCAATAAAGGGATGTGTTAGCCCTCATATTGTATGAGCGTTAACAAGTGTAATTTTTATCACACGTGTATGATCTCTTCATTGGTGGTACATTTTATTTTATTTTTCTTGAGATGTTAGGTTGTTCAATTGCTTCGTTGATATTGATTTCTTCATATTTGATGATTATTAGTGACGTGCATCCTTGGTGCTATGATATGGTGTTATTGATGCTCCTTTTCTCAAATATGTGCACCTCTTTTTGGATGGACCAATTTATCTGAGGAGGATGGTTGCACTTCATGTGTCATCCTGATACCATGGTAGGAAGGCATACTCATTGCATTACATTCACACTTCAAAGGTTGTGGGGACCATTGGCTGTATTACAAGATAAATAGGCTCCTAATCTGGAATCTGTTTTAAAGGGAGCTTGAAGACATCTTTATCTTTGATCCGCTGGGATGAACTTTCCAGCACTGTTTGTGGTATTGTTTGTTGAAGAATCTTGTGAAACAAAATAATATAATAAGGGTCTAAAGGCCACTGATTCTATACCAGATTACACTGGCATATTTATGAGATAGCGAAACAATCAAATGTCAAAGCCTAAGCAACCATCTTCTTCTACAGGCACTGATACAGGACTAGTCAAGGTTTGTGGAAATGCTAAGATTCCTGCCTTCAAACGTTCTGCTAGATATTTCCAAATGTTCATATGAATCCTGTGGTTATCTTAAAATGTCTTGCGAGTGTGCAAGTATTCTACCTGCGAGTTGAAGATAGTGAATCTGGAATGGAATTTTAGCTCTTGATTTAAAAAAACCAGATGAACAAGGAAGAAAGTATTCAGAGAGAATGACACAGCCATTGGGGAAGGTGGTGTTATCACGATGAGAGAAGCAGCAAGTTACAGTGTTGCATCAAAGCAGCCAGCAATAAATACTTTTTTCTGATATATTTGTAACCAGACCAGCAATTTGAGCATCATGATGAGGGAGCACATACCATTTTAAATATCTATCGATGCTGCTTAGGCAAAATATCTCAGGGAGTACTTAATTCATTTTTCCATTGAATAACTATCAAGGTCTAAATTCTCATGAAGCTGCTGTAGATCGTCGGACTTTTACGATCCTGGTACAAAGTTAGTAACATGTGAGTAAAGGTTTTCTAATCTGAACAAAATTATGAGCAAAGAATGTGTCAAACATGACACATCTTGTATGTCACTTGGCACATCATCATAAAAGTCACAGCGATATGCTGGTTTAATTTGTGTAGTATAATTCTTGTGCAGGATAATTCTGGTTTTATTTTGATGGGGTGATGCCTTTAATGAAAGTAGACTCAATCCATGTTCTAAGAATGGAGAGCAGGGATGCTTTTTTATCTATTTGCCAAACTTGACAGACTTGAAAAGAGGCTCGACTTGTACATAATAAATACTGGGGTTTTTTTTATCAATTTATCTTTGTAAGGAAGAAACACCCACACACACATACATATGCCCCTTGTCTACCATGAAGTAGTGTGCTAATGACTGAGGAAGAAACAAGAATTTTCGAGATTTGTTCTACTGCTGAGGCCTATCTGTTTTAAAAGAGCACCTGTAGCAGAACTGATGAAGACACTAATGGATCAGTCTGAGATATACGTTTGGACAGTAAATTGATAACAACATTCAAATGAACAGACTGGAGCTGATTTGTACATAATAAATGCTGGGGTTGACTAATCAATTTATTGTTATAAAGAAGAAACACAAACACACATACATATATGTGTTGCTTCTACCAAGAATTAGTGAGCTAATGGCCGAGGAAGAAATAAGAGTTTTCTAGATTTGTTCAAGTGCTCAGGCCTATCTGTTTTAAAAGAACACCTGTGCTAGCACTAATGAAGTCATTGATGGATCAGTCTGAGATACTTCTAAACAGAAAATTGATGACAGTATCAGATCTGGAGGACTATTTGTAGCAGATCTTACAGGCCTTTCCTTAGAGATTGAGATTGGTTTCATCTTTATGAAGGGTGCAGCCTTGAATTAATCCTGCAGAGGATCATGTCTGGTGAACAACTATAAGCAGTCTTTCAGCTATGACAAATTCTTCATTAGGAAACAGAATTTTATCCTCATATTTGGAAGCAAAGGCGTTGCAGCTTGTAGAAATTCCCACTGTAGATCAACAGATTATGTAATATACTAAAACGCAATACAAGATCTACTTCTACAACACTTTGCGGAAGCTTAATCAATTTGAGCACGATCAATGAGAACACATATAACTAAGAATGAGAAGCAATCACACATAACACAAAAGAAATAACATGGGGAAAGCCTTAGCCTAAAACCCCAACTCTGTATTATCATACAAGTGGAAATATAGTCCGGATTACAAAAAGAATTAGCTCACAAGCTATCCTGTTCTCTCTGCAATCCCTCTGCTGTTCACAGACAGTCAAAGGCTTTTCTCAAACCTTCTCCTCTGCCCTCCAAGCCTCCTATTTCTTTGCGCAATTTTCCTTGGGGTCCAGTGTAGCCATTGGTGTGAATTGGCCTCTTCACACACTCACTAACCTCTGATCTAACTGCGCAATCCTGAAGGAGATAATTCCTTCTGCATGGATGAGTTTCACTTATAGGAAAAATCCTCCAATTGATAGTACATTGTCCCATCCTCTGATCTCAACTAGGTCTCTGACTGAACTGACATGCATGAGTTATTTATGAGAGAATATTCAGTTATCTGAAGTGTAGCAGTTACATGCATGCAAGCATGAACTAACTGAACTCACAATTAATTCAACAAACTGTTTGAATTAATCTAACTGGACTTGACTTAGTTAACTGAGCCAACTAATTACAACTCATCCTATCTCTTTAACTGATGGATAAATTCCTCAATCAATGGAATAACTATTGCATGTCCTCACATAGGCTTCATGTTTGTTTTTCTCCAACTAATTAACTCAAGATGAATTAATTAATTATTTCACAAATAGTTGCTAAGATCAGATTCGAATTTTACTTCTCAATTTTAGTTTAGGGACTAACTAAAATTGGAATCCATCCCGGAATACCATTTATAGCAATGTTATTTTTAGCACTTCCATTTTTCATTCCTTGTTGCTATGTCCAACACTGGTACCCAAATTGTTATTTATAGCAGTGCTATTTTTAGCACTTCTATTTTTAGCATTTCTTGTTGCTATTTTCAACACAGCTTTAGGCTGATCTCTTCCAGTCCTGCAATGATCTCACAACAAGAATAAGCACTACATCCAAGCAAACTCTTCTCGGTTTATTGAGGTCTAGATTTCTTTTAGTAATTTGATAGGGAACCTTATTTATGGTTTATGAAGATCCACCCTTTTTGGGACAAATCTCTTTAGCTGGAGATTTTTAACACTTATTAAAGGTTCCCATATTACTTGTAACCAGAGATGATTTATCTTGGAATGCTGTCTTGATAAAGGAAGACATCTTTCTAGAAAAAGCTTCCCTCAACATGGATCCCTCTTAACCATGGAACTATGAAGTCACATTCCATAGCAATCACAACAAGAAATAGAAGGCAAGTTCTTCAATTATATTCTGAAATAGAGAACTCACAATGATCATAATAATATATCCATAGTTGTTTAGTTGTTGTGCTTAAATAGGCTAAAAAAGTGTAGATCATTTTTATGGTGCCAAAAATTGACGAAATGATTGCACTTCAAGGGATCTGATTCCTTTGAGAACTTGATAAATTTGCCTCTCTCGAAGAGTGATTCATTATGATATATGAACTATGTTTTAAAAAACAGCTGGCTTGAAACCGAAACCGTCGAGCCAAACCGAGCCAGAGCCTGGCCAGGTCGGCTCGGTGGCCGAATCGGTTCAGTTGGCTGGGTTGTTACCGCGCTGGCCGAGTGTTGGTTTGGGGTAGCATCGGATGTGCTTTAGCCATGAAAACTGGTGGAGAGGCTAAAGCACATGAGATCTCCAAGACCCAGAAATGGTTTGGATAGATTCTAATTGGTTTGGGAGATATTAAAATAATTAATATTTTTAATGGAGTTCCTAAGTCTAAACTTAGGAAAAATAAAATATTAATGGGTATTAATATAAAATTGGGTTAGAAGGTTTCAAAAGTTATGGATCAAACCAAATCTAATATTTTAGCTGTTGATTAGAGATTTAATCTCGGTTGTTGAAGGACCAATAGAAAAAGTATAAGAGGAGGCTTGAGGGTCATTCTGAATACCTGTTTCCGAAGAGAGAGGTATTGCTGCCGTGTATTTTTCTTTGTCGGGTGAGCCAGTTAGGCACCCAATTGTACTCAAGGAAATACTGCATAATAATAAACCCTCAAAATAGCTGCATCGGTTTTCTTGCATTGGGTTTTTCTGATGACATTTGTCAAAAAATAACGGTGTCACTTGTGTGTTTGTTTTCTTTCAGCTGATGACCTGTAGATGTTGAGACTGTATTGTGTTTATTTCGTTATTTATATTTTTTAAATAAATTGTTCAGAAATAATAAGTAGAAGAAATAAATTGGAAGAATACAAATTAAATTTCTAACAGATAGACTTAGAAATTTCAACATGGTATCAAAGCGTGGTTGTAGATCACAGGAAAGATGAAGGCATCAGCTAAAAAGAGCATTTGCAGCAGAATCAATTGTCCCGAGTGATAGGACGCCGATCCTTGTAGAAGCGACAGAGGAAGGGTTGACGCAGAGCGACTGCGTCATCAGTTCGGGCCAGAGAGAGGCCAGCGTAGAGGCTGAGGAGGGCAGAGAGAGGCTCACGCAGAGACCAGGAGGGTTGATGCAGTGGGTGAGGGAGCTTTTTTTTCCAGTGCCAGGATTGCGTAGAGCCTAGAGGCTCATTTCTTTAGTTGTTGGGGCATAGGAACTTAGGAAGCTGTGGGTAGTTTGCGGGAGTAAAGCTGGTGGCTAACAAGGCAAAACTGAGGTAGAGGGAGTTGCTATCGAGGCTGATTTCTAGCCAAGAAATTCAGATCAGTGTTGTGGGTGCACAGACAATTTGAGAGGGGCAACTTGATGATTGGAAGAAGGGTTTCCAGGAGGGAAATTGAGACTCAGAGGGAGTCTAGTAGAGAACTTCCAGGTGGGAAGTAGAGAGACTTAGTAGGAGTCGAAAGGAGAACTTCTAGAGGGAAGTAGAGAGACTCGGAGGAGTTGACAGAAGAGCAATGAGATGGCCGTGAATGGGCCGAGGGATCAAGAGGCTAGATGGGGCATCCAATTTTGTGGCATTCTAGATAGACATCACATCAAGGGCTTCGTCTTGAGAGTAATGTCTATCCCAGTTGACCCGGTAGCTAATGAGAAGTACAAGGAGGAAATGGCCAAGGCAAAATGCATTATCCTAGATGGGGTCAAGGATCATGTGGTCCAACATATTGTCGAGAAGGAGACAACAAAGGAAATGTGGGACACCTTGAAGACATTGTACCAGCATACTTCCATGCAGAGGAAGATGTTACTTGAGAATCAACTATGGTCATACCAGATGCAGAAGGGGGAGTAGATAGATCACTTCCTCGGTTGGTTGAAGGAGATTCGGGACCAACTGACTTCCATAGGAGCCATGCCGGATGAAGAGATGATGGTAAGGACCGCACTTAACACAGTCTCCGAGGATTGGGAGACATTTGTCCAGAGCATATTGGGCAGCGCGGATCTTCCAGATTGGGAAGAATTATGTGTGGCTCTTTGCCAAGAGGAGATCAGGTGGTTGAGCAAGGCGGGAAGTAGCAGCAAAGGAGTCCGGATCAAGAAGGAAGAGGAAGAGGATGTAGCTCTGGCATTTGTGAGAAAGCAGGAGAAGAGGAAGAAGAAGGACCTCTCCAAGGTCAAGTGTTTCCACTATGGTGAACTGGGTCATTATGTGTTAAATTGGCAACTAGGGCCAAACTCCATGTGGGTTAGCTTATTTCTGGCAGCTGATATTTTTATTGGATCCCTCTCGTCGAGAGGTGTAGGATTGATCCAAAGATCATCTGATTCCGATAAGTATTTATGGAGATATGAATTTATTTTGTTTATGTAATTATTATCAAGCCGACCAGCACTTATGTAGGCTCTAGAAGCCCAACCGACGTGTCTATTCAACCTCTACATTTTTAGTATAAATAAGAGAGGATTTGATGTCATTTAGAACACATTCTCCATGGGAACTCCTCCTCTCCACGTCTTGGGTTTTTGGAGAAGGAGGAGAACCAAAAAGATACGCACATTCTTCATGTGCTCTCCTCTCCACATCTTGGGTTTTTGGAGAAGGGGAGACACTAATGAAGGATGCCCTAAGATGTTGCCCTAATGGATCTGTCATAACAACGCAGGATCTGGCAGCGTGGTTTAAGGATCTATATGCAGTCGTGAAGGAATAAAATACGTTGACCTAGCCGCAGTCAATAACCATATCATGCAGGCCCTAAATCTGGCAGCGTAGTTTAAGAGACATGTGGACATATACATACGCAGTCATTCTGGCAGTGCAATGAAGATATATATGTTCGCATCAACAAAAGTCATAATCCCGTAGACATTGAAAACACCCACGCAGTTCCTATACGCTGAGCAGGCAATATACGCTGGAATAAAGAAGCAGTCCATACGCTGGAATGAAGATACAGTCCATACGCTATAATGAAGGCTATATATATGTATATATACGCACAGTATGGTAGATATTATACGCTGAAATGAAGATGCAGTCCATACGCTGTAATGAAGGCCATATATATATATATATATATATATATATATACGCACAACACGGTAAAGATTATATGCTGGAATAAAGACACAGTCCATACGCTGTAATGAAGGCTATATATATATACACACAATATGGTAGAGATTATACATTGGAATGAAGACGCAGTCCATACATATATACGCACAGTTAATGAAGCCGCAGTGAAAACCTATGTGCAGTCACGGAGATAGTCATACGAACTCCGATACTTCTGATATTTTGAAGAATAGTTACATGATAAATGTCGGAACTCTGTCCACTATAATAATCATACTGTTAAGGGAATGAAGCAGCAGTGGAGCCGCAGTCTAGAACGCAGAAAGCACACATGCTAGATCTCGCATGGAGAAGCAGGATCTGATTGCACCTCGGTTAGGGTATGAGGTGCATTCATGACCTGAACTCACAAGTATGATATGGATGCATATCTGATCGATATTCTACCTACGGATCCATGCTCGAATGAACGAAGAAGTATAGATCTTGAATGGAGTAACTGCAGTAAGGTCTGAACTACATGGAGACATAGCCCTTGGTATGACAGTCTTCGTATTACATGGATAAGGTATGACAATATGTTGTCATGGTACTCCAGTAGAATATAAGGATGACCATGTCATGGATCTATTCTATAGATCACATGCCTATTTATAAGGAAAAGTTGTACCAAAGCTACTACAATCTAATAATCATTGTCACAGTAATGATAAGGATATCAGATATAGTCATCATGCTGTAGACCTCATTGGAGACCTTGTTGACATAATGAAATGACTGTCATAATAGAAATCTCTGTATATCAATGAGAGCAGTAAACCAGTCATTGATTACACATTAGATGGGTGCAGATCCATGATGTTGAGATCAACTCAGTGATATTTGGGTGCAGCGTAACATGATGAATGGGCAGCATGGAGATCCTGAGTAGCATGCAGGATGCAGCGTGATGGTGCTACACGGTCAGGTGCAGCAAATGGACGAGATGCAACACGATGATAGGTGAAGGAGTCACCTTGAGAATTAGTTGAAGTAGAATGTCTTCAATTGATCTCATCATTATACGAAATGATCTATGCTAGATCTATATAAGTCAAAGTGTTGACTTCTGTTGTAAATGTATTCTCTCTCTCTCTTTCTCTGCTGAACTTTGAAGATAAAAGAAGATTTGATCAAAGGGTTTCCCCACACATTGTGGGGTTTGTCCCTGGCTCGCGCCATATCTTGTGTCCTCTTGTCTTGGCTTGTCTTCTGCGTTTTATATTTATGTTCTATCTGCAGTTTATCTTAATGTTGATGCAATAGCTAACTGTGAAAATTTAAATAAATTGCTCCAGCATAGAACATACCTAAACTTAACATTATGCGAACCAGTGTTCGAGGAAGAAGAACAAGGGAGAGGTGTCTGACTCTAAGACAACACCAGCGAAGGAAGAGAAGGAAGTCGACGAGGATGACAATTGTGCCATGAGTGCTCATGTACCTCTAGAGAAGAGGTGGGGAGACATCGAGCTATAGTCAGGAAGACTACAGGCGATGAGGGGCAGGATCCTTGAGGTACCCAAACTCTTGGATTATACCTTGCTACAGGAGCCCCAAAGAGAGAGTAGCAGGACTGGCAGATGTCGGTAGAGACAGATGCAGATGAAGCGGCAGAGAGTGCTATAGTGCAGGAGTCCCCGAGCAGGACGATGCTAGTAGGTTGCAACAATGCGAGAGGTACGAAGAGTGTTGCAAATAGTGCAGGATGGCACAAAGAGGTTTGCAGCGGTGCAAGATGCAGGGAGTTGTTGCAGCAGTGTAGAGGTCATTAGAGGGAGAAATTGTTAGCGGCAGAGGGAGCTTCAGCATCAGGAGTGTTTCTAGCCTGACAGGGATGTCAGAAGTTGGGTGGAGCAGTTACTTACTTCTCAGTAACTAAGTTGCAGTGCAGTAGTAGTTAGTAGTAGCACGATGCAGCATGATGAGAAGGGGTGTAGTGTAGATGCAGTGCTGGGAGGATGGACCTGCAACAACACAGATGCAGAGGGAGCTGTCGTACAAATGCAATAATGGCAGTGGCAGGGCCATGGGCAGTAGTACAAGATGCAACAGTGCAAAAAATGTTGGGCGGGGAGTCCTAGCATCAGCACAAGTATTGGTGTCGGATAATTAGTGTGATGCTCAGTCTGGTGTATTACTAGAGCACAGTTCTCGCTAGGAGGGAGTGTTGATTTGGGGTAGCATCGGATGTGCACTAGCCATGAAAATTGGTGGAGAGGCTAAAGCACATGAGATCTCCAAGACCCATAAATGGTTTGAATAGATTCTAACAGGTTTGGGAGATATTAAAATAATTAATATTTTTAATGGAGTGCCTAAGTCTAAACTTAGGAAAAATAAAATATTAAGGGTATTAATATAAAACTGGGTTAGAAGGTTCCAAAAGTCATGGATCAAGCCAAATCTAATCTTAGCCGTTGATTAGAGATTTAATATCGACCATTGAAGGACCAACAGGAAAAGTATAAGAGGAGGCTTGAGGGTCAGTTGGAAGACACACTAGAGTGATCAGTCATTCGATTTGCTAGAGCAGGGTTGCTAAGCAAAGTCGAGTCAGTGATCAGCAGCGAGGGGCAGTGAGTACTAGACAGAGAGGCAGAAACAGTTCTGAGAGACCAACACAGAGGCAAAGAGCGAGAAGCAACAGCCAAAGCAGGCCATGCAAAGCCCAACAAAGACAATGCAAAGCCCAAAGGGACTGCGTCATCCATGCAGAAGGGAAAGGGAGTGACGCAGAGGGTCCCAGAGGCTGCGCAGTGCCTCAGAGGGCTGACGCAGAGAAGTTTGAGGCTAACCCAGAGCTGTAGGAGGCTGACGCAGAGGCCAGAAGAGCTAGCGTGGAGCTTCAGAGTCACTGGAGAGGGTTTCATGGGACAGGTTTTCTGAATACCTGTTTCTGAATAGAGAGGTATTGCTGCAGTGTATTTTTCTTTGTCGGGTGAGCCGGTTAGGCACCCAGTTTTACTCAAGGAAATACTGCATAATAATAAACCCTCAGAATAGCTGCACCAGTTTTCCCGCATTGGGTTTTTCCGGGGATATTTGTCCAAAAATAACGGTGTCACCTGTGTGTTTGTTTTCTTTTAGCTAATGATCTGTATATGTTGAGACTGTATTTTTTTAATTTCGTTATTTATATGTTTTAAATCGCGTGTTCAAAATTAACAAGTAGATGAAATAAACCAGAAGAATATAGATTAAATTTCTAATGAATAGACTTAGAAATTTCAACACCAAGTCGGTGACCCACTCGGCTGGCTCGGTAACAACCTGGTTGGCTCGGCCGAGCCCAAGCTAACTCAGCCAGCTCGATAACAACCTAGCCGGCTTGGCTAAGCCTGAGCTAACTCAGTCGGCTCAATGACAGTAGCCGAAAAACACTGTTTTTTTTTAGGGAAATTCAGGACCCCACACCCCATTCTATTCTGCCTTTGGGTTCTTTGGGGTCCATTTACCTCTCCCAAACCCTATAAAAGCTACCCAACCCCTCTCATTTCCTCACAGCTATCTCATTGCATTTAAGTGAGAATTTATGAGGAGTTTGTCAAGAGTTGTGGAGTTTGTTTTTGGAGCAGCAGTGAGGAGTTTTGGGCAAGCATTAGAGAAGGAGTGAGGAGCTTCTTTGGCAGCCATTGGAGCAGCATTGGGGAGTTGGTTTGTTGGAGCAACTTTGAGGAGGCAGTTTGTGCCTGTTGAAGAATCTAGGGCAAACATAATTAAAGTGATTCTTCTTAGCATGATAACAATTTGTGAAGTGTTTTTACAATTTATCTTAGCTTAATCCTTTTTTCATTATTAGTGTGTGTGATTACTTCATCAAACTGCTATAAAAAACAAAGAGACAAGAACACAAGATGTTTGGCTTTATGCCAGGGCCAAAACCTCTCCCTCTTGGAGAGGAAAACTTGCACAAAATTCTTCTTATAGAGATTCCAATTGACGAATACCAAGACCATGACCCTTGACCTACTCTGCCACTCCAAGACCAAGACATCAATCCTCTTCTTTGTCACTGCTGAGATCATCATCATTGTTGCACCATTGAAGCCATCACTATTGCATCACTAAGATCTTCACTGCTGCTTCTTCACCATGTCAACGAGGTCTATTGAGATCTTCACTGTGATCTTTATTGATGCACCGAGAGCTTTATTATGACAATCACCATGATGACTGTTTCATCATATCTCCATCACTGTACTCTAGCTGAGATCATCATCACATTAACTGTGAGCAAGCCGAGAGTGTATTTCTAGACTGTGATTACAATAGTGTGATCTTATTCTAAGATAGTGAGACTACACAGATAGTGAGGGATCCGAGCCCTTTTTCATCATATATATACATAGACTATTAGGAGATAGATCCACCGAGACTGTGATAACGTTCCTCCTTGTACTGAGATCTTTTCTGGAATCATGATACCCATCCGAGAGATGTCAAGCCACTGTTCTCACCAAGATTTCACATCACTGTATTTATACTTATCACTGAGACTGTGGATCAGATCCCTGTACTTATCTGAAGTGTCTGCTTGTCTTATTGTTCCATCCGAAGTGAAGAGCTATGTTCTCTTGTAGTGCGGATCTCTGCTCCCATACCCATTTGAACAGTATGGTGATACTTCTTCATTTGAGACCTAGAACAATTGCCTTCTTGTAGTGCGGATCTGCTCTTATACCCATGCGAAATTTCAGAGAGGAAAATGAGAGTTATGATCTGCCTTTTGTGGATACCTTGACGGGGCATTTATAGTGGTTGCTCCTTGCAAATAAGCCGACTTGACTTCATGAATCATTGTGTCTACTTTTCTAGGACGACATGACTGCCATTTATATATTTAATTCAATATTGAAGCCGACATGATGAATTCCTTATCGATTTGCTTGCAAAATTCTTGTGCTTGTTAATGGAGGATTGATCTTGGTCTTTGGAGGGTTTCTACACACTTTTGTAGACTTGTATACATTGTAAAGAGCTTCTTTATACATGACATGACTCTTTGACATATTAATAAATCCTAAAGACATCAAGAAGAAGTCTTTTGACCTATGACACTTCTTGCTCATGAAACCCATGTAGCAAGGCATACAAAAATAATTTATTCTCTTTATTGCATCATTTACAAAGATCATGTCATTATGAAGACCGAACCTAGTTACACTTTCTTCAACAGTGCCTAGAGGTATTTTTTTTTCACTTCTAAAATCTATTTTTGCTTCTTCTTTTTTTGTGTAAATTTGGAAATTGAAAAGAGTGTCTTTTGTAAAAGAAATGAACATTGAAGCAATGCTATTTTTTTGTTGTTTTCATTTTCATAATTTTTCCTTTCATTTCCAAGTAAAAATGGCTCCTAGAGTGAAAGATGTTGCTTGGGCATATGCTGAAATGGTTGATAATCAAATGCATTACAAATTTTGCCATAGAAAAATTAAGGAGGGTCCTGGGGGAATTCATAGGCTGAAACAACACTTGGTAGGGATTAGAGGCCAAATTACTCCATGTGAATCACCACAAATTGGGGAGATTAGGAAGGAGTTGTTAAATAGCTTTGAGAAGTTTCAGGAAGAAAACGTTAGGAAAAAAGAAATAGAGGTTGAAATTGGGAGGAAGAGGAGTATACAAAAAATGATGGCTACCAACCCCCATTTTGATTTTGAGGGCTCTTCTTCTATCCCTTGTACTGATGCATCCAACCCCTTCCGCTATGTTCCTCCCTCTTTGGAGTCTATTCAAGAAAAGAGTAAGGGTAAAATAAAAAAGAGGGGTGATATAAATATGAAAAGTTATTTCACTGTCACACCCTCCTCTCCATCAAATGCACATGGTCCTGAAGCTAGTATAATTTTGTAGCCCGCTTTAGATGACCATTGGAAGAAAGAATTGAGGGAGACTGCTTGTGATTATATATCTAAATGGTGGTATGATGCTGATATGCCCTTCAATGCTTCCCGTTCACCACATTATGAGCCTATGTTTGATGCCATATTTGTTGCTGGAAGGGGCTTCAAAGGCCCTACTATGCATGAGTTAAGCAGGTATCATTTGCCGAAAGAAATTTCCTCCATTAATGAGTATTTGAAAGATTTCAAAAACTCATGGGAAAAAATAGGGTGTACCATCATGTCAAATGGATGGACTAATCAAAGGGACCGTACCATCATAAACTTTCTAATCTTTTGCCCATAGAGAACCATGTTTCTAAAATTGGTCGGTGCATCTGATAGGGTGAAAGATGGACAACTGTTGTTTCAGCTATTAGATGAGGTTGTTGAGGAGGTGGGGGTGGCTAATGTTGTTCAAATCATCACAGATAATGCCTCTAACTATGTTCTTGCTGGTAAAATATTAGAGGAAAATCACAAAACCATCTTTTGGACCCATGTGCTACACATTGCATAGACCTCATGCTTGAGGATATTGACAAATTAGATTGGGTCAAGAACACTGTAGATCATGCCAAAAGCATAGCAAAATTTATCTACAAACATTCATGGATTTTGAGCCTGATGAGGAGACACACAGGGGACAGAGATATTATTAGGCCTGCCATCACTAGATTTGCAACTCATTTTTTGATATTGAAATCTATGCTTTCAAAACATAGAAACTTGCAAAAGATGTTTTCCAGTGATGATTGGAATCAAAGCCAATGGTCTCTCAAATAGGAAGGCATAGATTTGAAAAAGAAGGTTAATGAAGAAATACTTCGGAAAAAGGTAGCAGAGATAGTGAAGGTTGTTGAGCCACTGGTTAAGGTGTTGCGGTTGGTGGATGGGGAAAGATTGGCTATGGGCTTCATTTATGAGGCTATGGATCAAGCAAAGGAGCAAATAAAGAGGGCATACAAGGATAGAGTGGCTAAGTATGGGCCCATTTGGGCAATCATTGATGAAAGATGGAACAATCAACTCCATCGCCCTATACATGCAACTGGGTATTTTTTGAACCCACGGTATCATTATAAAGCTCTAGAGGCAGGAGCTTTGGGTGGGGAGGTTAGAGATGGATTGATTGACTGCATTGATCGCATGATCCCATTGGAGTGTGATCAGCTGGAGATACACCGACAGGTCTGTTGACCACTACTGGTCAACTACCCATGCAGTACACCCCCTTTTTCTTTGCAAGAAAGGGGCAGCACCTGATCAGCGTATCCGTGCCATCCAGCAGTCGTCAGCAGCTTGATCATTTCAGTTGTAAACCCAGTCTGCATGTATGAATTGTAAATAATCTAAGCAGATCAGAGTCATGTATGTAAAATTGCCTAGGTGGACCTAACTTTCTATGATAATCTATGTCCCGGAAGGTTTTTTGTCTCACCGATCTATGATCGGCAGAGTTTTCCTTCAAACCTGACCCCAAAGCCGGGATGCATTTTGTCATTAGAACCTTAGGAGAATCCTAGTGTGTTAATCTGCTAGATTATAGTTGTGTCGCAGAACTGGGTGATTTATGAGGGTCTGTATTAAATGGGTTTGCCCCTTAAGATGTAATTTTGTAAAAGTCATGATGTAATGTGTCCTGAGGGTCGAGAAATGTTTTAAATCCCCTCATGAGTCCTAAGTCCTAGGTCCTAGGTGATGTTTCCGAAGGCTTAGTTCAGTGATCCATTTTAAAATGAATTAAAAAATTAAAAAATGAATAAAAATAATAAAATAATAAAAAATTAAAAAATGAAGCAAAAACCCTAACTAATAAAATAATAATATTTTAAGTTAATAAATCGACGGATGAGATCAAGAGATGTCTTGATCCTCATCAACGGTCGAGATCATTTCTACATGGATCACTCGAACTAGCCGTTGGAGGCATTTCCTTTAAGTAGGGTGCTAGGGGTCATTTCAGATCATTCGATCTGTGAGTCAAAGACTGAAGAAGCTCTCTTGTAAATTTGTTTCTGGTTAATAAAGAAGACTTTGGGGTCCATATCTTGCTGGTGTTACTCTCTTGAAATGCTGTGAGATTGTTTTAATTTTCTGCATATGTTATTTTCAGCTGTTAATAATAGCTTTTGTAGAGTATTGTGGGTACAGGTATCTTGCTCACTTGCTAGGGTTTGGGTGCTGTTAGGGTTTCTGAAGTAATGGCAGGTATCTCCATTACTTCCTGAGATCTAGCAGCATTCTTGCCCTCTTTACTGATGGTTGTTTCTGAGCTGTGCAGAAAAACCCTTGCTGAAGAAGATTTGGTGGGCGTTAGGGGAAGTTCTCGGCTGAACCAGCCAACTCCCACAAGCATTTTCTGCTGAGCCCAGTGGATTTGATCCTGGGTCTATCATTCGGTTTTATTTTTCTGATCTGCATGAGAGAATTTCTGAAGTTTTTTTTCACAGTGACAATCTAGAATTTCCTTTCTTTAAATTTTTCTTGTTCTTATTGTTAAATCTGGCTGTGAAGGGGCTAAATCTGTAAATTGATCAGCTGTTCTAGGGTGTCAATTTTTTTTCAGTAGGGTTTTAAATTTTCGTTCTATGCAGTTTTCATTAGGGTTTCAATTTTTTTTTTTTGTGATTTCAGGTGTCAACCTTTTGGCACAAATCTGCTTCAAAATTTCATCTTTCTGCAAGCGGGTGCGATGCATGAAACGTAAGCATGAAATAAAAAACGATTTTAGCTGCAGCTCAATGTCCTCAGGTTTGCAGATCTGTAAGCGTTGGGCGTAGAAGGTTTTAAAAATCGTGGGGAAAGAGCGTGGCTGCCGCTGGTTTTCATTCACATAGACAAGCATAAACTTTTCAGGCTTTGATTACCCACGTACAGAAAGCAAGTTTCGGGATGATATAACGTGGGGAAACAACGCATCGTCCGGCAGCCTATCAATCCTATCAGCGGTTTTCGTTTACCATTCTGCAGCCGTTTTCACCGCAGCGTATCATTCATATTCTCGTCCATCTCCAAGTTCGATTGCTGGCCAACTACTCGAAGCCGCGAATTGGAAAACGCATCAAAAATGACTCTCGCTCTCAGCCATCACGCAGAGGGTAAATCACGCTCAGTTAAGATTTCGTTTTGGACACGCCAGGTGAGAAAACTAATCCAAATCGAAACATTTCGAAGCAGCATCCGCAGGTAAGTGTATTACAGGTAAACGCATTGATTTTTTCGGCTATAAGCTTTCCGCCTTTCGATTGCATGGTTAATCCTTGGTTTAAAGTTGCAGTCTCCGTCCGAAGTGAAAGCGTGGGCATCATTCCAGCAAACGACACGATTTTCATTTGTCTGCAGTCAAAGATTCTGTAAACATCGTGAGGAAAGTAGCACGAGATCATCCGCCGGGCCAAGTATTGCCTTCCACCATTCGATTTTCTTGGTCTAGGGTTACGTATTTCAGACTGGCAGCTCGACCCTTTTTTATTTGTGTTGTATCAAGTTTTCAAACAAACGAAAATAAAAAAAAATTTCGACCCTTTGTTTTTTTTTGTTTTAAGGTAGGTTACGATTTTAGATTTTTTGATGTATATATTAGTCCTTAGTTTTAAGTTTAGTTAGATTTTAATTTCAATTTATTTTTTTTTAGTTTAGTTTAGAAATTTGTATAGTATATAGATTTTAGATTTTTTAGATTTAACTTTAATTAGATTTTAATTTTTGTTTTATTTTTGATTTTAGAATAAAAAAATAAAAATATATATATATATATGAAAAAATATATTTTTAGTTTTATTTTTAATGGTTAGAATTTCGTTTTAGATTTTTTTTTATTTTTTATTTTTATAATATAAAAAAATAAAAATAAAAAGGTTTAGGTTTTGTTTTATATTTTTTTATATAGTTTAGTTTTAAATTTAATTTAGTTTTAGAATTTTAAAATTCTTTAGATTTCTAATATTGAAAAATAAAAAAATAAAAAATAAAAAATTGATTGAAAAAGGATTTAAATTTTTTTTGAAAAAAATAAAAATTTTGTGGGAAATTATTTTTGCCAGTCTCAGGAGCTTTCGCGTTGTAGGTTTTATGTTGAGATGCTAAATTTTCAAGTTTGAGATACGAAATATGATATCTGGTTAATAATTTACGATTCTCATGGTGGTTTTAAGCATTCATCTTTTCGAAGTTTTCAATTGCTGGATATCGTTTTGGTCATGTGATTTAGCTGATGATAGATGGTTGCTGTTCATGGTCCATGTTTCTATATCATTTAACAAGTAATCGTTTCTACATCAATCTCTTAAGGCACTGGTCTGCTCAATTAATCAAATCCATCGAGTCCTTTTTATATCGTATCTCGTGTCTCCCAACCAACTGGTCGACAGTTGGTCTCATCGTCTCACAGGGACTACCCCCCTTAGCCGCGGGAGACAGGCTTAAACGGAGGGATCGGGGATCAGAGTGACAGCCCCTGGTCTGAGCGTTGTCGTGTCAATCCGCGCGACAACAAGGTCACAACCTTCAGCAAAGGTACAGGAACCTTTGGGAAGAACCTAACAAAGATTGCAAGGGAAGCAGATGAGCCAGGTAAACAAAAATTTCAATTTTCAAATTCTTAATACTTATTTTGTTAAATTGTTTATAATTTGAAAGTTGGATATAATTTTTTGAGCTAACTCATTACACTACTATGTTTTTTGCAGCACAATGGTGGGAGGCTTTTGGTAGCCATTGTCCTTAATTGTAGAATTTTGCAATTCGTATTTTGGTTTGTTCTTGAGAGGATTCACACAAAGAAAAGAAACCATTTGGATAAAAAACGGTTAAATGATCTAGTCTATGTCCAATACAACCTTTGGCTTAGACGCAACCAATTGCTGAACAAAAGCCCTGATTCAGATTCCTTTGTGTTGGAAGATATTGATCCAACATCAAATTGGGTAGTGGAGAGTCATTCAACAGAGTTTGATTCTGATGAGGATCTTGATTTGGATTTACAGGTGGAGGCATCACTCGAACATAATGTTCAGTTGAATGTAGATCCCTTGTACTAGCCTCAGGCCTAGCCCTAAGTCCTCTAGTTGCAGGCGCTTCCTCTGCTCAGCCATGACGAAAGTGCATATCTCATCTATCCCAGTGTGCAACTGCTGCACAGCCTGCTAGTGCTACCACTTCTATACAGTTGCAATTGGAGATGATGATGAGGAGGATGTTGAATTGCGGTAGCGTCGGATGTGCCGTAGCCATGAAAATTGGTGGAGGCTAAGGCACATAAGATCTCCAAGACCCAGAAATGGTTTGGGGAAATTCCACCCGGTTGGAGAGATATTGAAATAATTAATATTTTTAATGGGGTTCAAGTCTAAACTTAAGAAAATTAAAATATTAATGGGTATTAATATAAAACTGGGTGAGAATGTTCTAAATGACATGGATCAAGCCAAATCTAATCTTAGCCATTGATTAGGGACTTAATCTCGTCCGTTGAAGACTCAACAAAAAAAGTATAAGAGGAGGCTTGAGGGTTAGTTGGAGACACACCATATTGATCAGTAAGTTCGATTTTCTGGAGCGGGGTTTGCTGAGAGAATCAAACCAGTGATCTGTTGTAGTGAGGGGCAGTTCGGTACAAGGCCAAGAATACATAGTAGAGAGGCAGAGATAGTACTAGAGAGATAGCACAGATCTTGGAAAGGTTGATGCAGAGGCTGAGGAGGCCAGCGTGGGTGACACAGAGGGCCAGGGGACTGACGCAGAGAGCCAAGAGGCTGACGCATAGGCTTCAGCAGCTACGTAGAGGCTAGCAGAGCTAATGCAGGGCCAAGAGGTTGTGTTGGGTGATTTTCGTGGTGCAGACTGAGTGCTGGTGAGCTGAGAGGGTGATGCAGTCCCAAGCAGAGTGACATAGAGTAGTAGAGAAGCTTGGAGTAACTTTCATTGTCCAGCTAAGGAGCTGCCATAGTTGTTGTGCGGTCGATCATTCAGTGACTGATCAGCCGGAATATTTGTCTTTGAGGATAGTTACTTCTGTCGAGGCCATTCTTTGTTGGGTGAGCCATTTTTAGCACCCTAGTTGTATTTAGAAACTGCATAATAATAATACCCTCATATCTGCTGCACCGGTTTTCCCACATTGGGTTTTTCTGGGGACGATTGTCCAAAAATAACGGTGTCCCTTGTGTGTTTGTCTCAGTTATTTTAGTTGTTGATCTGTATATGTGTTAAGGCTACATTTGTGTTTATTTTCGATATTTATATTTATAGATAACTTGTTAATGAAAATAACAAGTAGGAGAAAATAAACTAGATAATGCAGTAGGGATTTTTAACGTGTCAGACTTAGAAATTTCAACAGAGGAGCGATAGGTTTCCCTATTTGACTTTGATTTAGAGGTTCAGCCAGATGATGTTGAGCAGTAGCCAATAGTACTGGTCAATGGTGACTAGTGATGTTTCACTGTCACAATTTACTTTTGTTGTACAGGCCATTTCTAGCCTCCTTGGTTATGTGTTTTTGTTTTGATCTCTATATCATCATTCACGTATGTATTGGATAGTGCACTGGGTGCCATTTTGATATAATGGATATATTCATGAGCCTATTTTGATCATATGTTTTCTTCTCTCTATATACTAAAGCTTTGTGTTTGGAAACATGAATGAAAATACTTAAAATTATGTTTTTTATAAAAAAAATATATTTAATGTATTTTTTACAACGACTGAGTTATTGAAATCAAACCGGCCAAGTCGATACTGAGTCTGAGTCGGAGTCAGAGTTGATCCTTGGTCGTTTCCGAACCGGGGTCGGAGTTTTAAAACACTGGATAGGACAACAAAATATCACATTCACCTTTGCAAAATTTACACGTTGAGTCACAAGGGTGGGAGGAGGAAAAATGAGAAGACCATGTATCATGAAAAGGAGTCACAGATGAAAAGGGAGGACACAAATCGTGTATGCATCGTCGAATCATTTCTTGGAGCCTGAATATGGAGTAATCAACAATCAAGCTTAGGAACTTTCGTTGAAGAGCAACCTCAGGCATACAATCCTCTAGGCCATCTTTAAGACCACCTTCAAAGTGCTCTTCTAGATGATCAAGGGAGGATTCTTGTTCAATGTACTCTTCCTCATCACTATGTTGGTTTCCTTCATCAATAGGATGATCAATATGATCAAGGGTGATACTTTCCTTTGGATGGAAATGATCTTCTCTAACTTCTTTATTATGGCTGAGGAGGCCTTCTTCTTGGAGAGGAATAGTCAAGTCTCGGATGACATCTTCAATATGACACATTGGTCCCTAATACTTAAGAAATTATTCAATGAATACCCCAATAGAGGGATGCACTTTGGTTTGCATTTTTAAGCCAATCTCTTTGATCACCCCCAAACGAATTAATGAAGAATATCATAATAGAATCCTCACGAATAATGTTGATCTTCGGGGTATACTTGAAAATTTTGGCAACATGATTCACAACTGAAGAAGGATCACCATCAAATTTGGGACATTCATCATAGAATTTAAATTCAATTGATTTGGATATCTAGGCATATCCTTGGTATCCAAATCATGGTACATCTCATGCAAATCCCAAGGAGCCATTGCCTTGAGTCTTGCATAGCAAACGAATGAGGGGTAAACCGAGGTATTTCAAAATGTCTTGAGAGAAGCTTACTCCACCCTACATGCATTGAATTTTGGTACTTAGTGAAGAATAAGGACTTCGTCCTTCCAATGGAGTCGCCATAAAAGAGTCCATCTTGTCATTAGGGATGAAGCTAAATCTTCGAATTATAGGGAGGTAAACTTGCTTCATCCCTGACAATGGAACCAAAAACGGTTCCGTAAAATCTAGTAGGTCTTGTAGATGGGTACCATACAAGGCATGCACTAGGCCAAGTGATAATAATGGGGTGATGGCCCACTATCACCATAGCCAAATCCCCTTCGTATTTATGGAATTTCACCAACAAGAGGAGTCCCGGTATAAGGTCACCTAATAGACATTCTAAGTTTAAAGGTTCAAAGTGACACAAAAGGCTCTCAAGGGAAAGATTCAACTTGGGTACATGAATCCAACTATGAAGAGGAGGCAACTTGCTTTTCTTAAAGAGGCCAAATTAGGGCAACACAAGACCTAGAGTTTGATAGATAGGTTGAGAGTTGGAATGACTAAAGGTCCAAGTGGAAAGAAATGGTTTCCCACAATGTATTTCAACAAGGCTATGACACATGAAACCATTAACAAGCCCCCAAGTTGAAACTATAACCAAATTTGGGTTTTCTTAGGGCAAACAACTAGGGAAAGAGAAATTATGGACGAAAATATAATGAATGCCCACCAAAGGGGAATGATTTTTTGGAAACCACTCAACCCTCAATGTTTAGACTTTCCAAGACCAAAAACTCCTCTTTATCAATTCACGATAAGCCCTAGTTGGCCGCTTTGCCTTAAGAGGGCCGAATTAGGTAAGAGTAAAAAATGTAAAAAAAAATGGATAAAAATTGGGTTGATCACCAACAAATGATGGCTAGTGCCTTATCCTTGGGTGGATGGAATATATGGATGTTTAATTCTAGCTAATCCCTGTAAAGGAGTAAAGATATTTTGATGCCCTAGCATCAAAACCCTAACTATTGTCTTTGTGAGGGATCAAAGGCACTTGGGAGAGTTACAGCATGAGTTCACCAACAGGAATACCATTCAAATTTTATATAATGAGTAATTAATGCATGAATAATCCATCATTGACCCAAGATAACTTGTCCAAAGACAAAGACATAGCTCCAATATAAAATTTGTTTCATAGATCACGTCTTTCCACAATCAAAGAAGGCTGAAATTATCGTATGAGAGGCCAAATTGTCCAAGTGGTGACGATGTTGATAAATGAAAAGATCCTCTCCTCTATTTATATGAGGACAAGTCTAATTTTAGTCTAAAAGCCCCGAAGAAGACTCGAAATGAAAGGCAATAGAAGAATTCATCTACACCTGAGGCTACGTGTTAGTAATTTGACAGTTCCAATAAGCCTTTTAGCATGTTGAGGTATGATGTATTGCCATAATTTTGAAAGACGTTTTCATAATAATTCTTCTCATAGGGTTCTTGATACTTGTCTTTTTGTCTTGTGCCACTTCCTTATTTTTTGATACTTTAAAATGCACATAAAAACTCTGCAGGAGGTCCTCTTTGTTGTTGTGCCTTTTGAGGGAGTATCGTTTGGATGGTGATTAGTTTCTCAAACATCTTTAGAAACCAGTTATTAAGTATAATTGAGTAACCACTATTTAAAAAAATAAATAAAAAGAAATTGAGTCTTTCAAATTACCAAATTCTTTTACAGTGCTTCCTTCAAGGTTAACCCACAATTTGTACACCTTTTTTCTTTAAAGACATATATTATATATATTGCTTTGTTGGAAATTAGTGCCTGTATAAAATAAGCTTGCAAGCTACGCATCCTCGAAACTATTTCCGGGGCTCAAGAGTGCATTTCAACACTCAAAAGTGCTACCACGCCCAATAGGCTAACTTTGAAACATATTCGGGATGTCAGAAATAATTGATTCCAGTGGGAAAAAATACATTTATGCACTCAAAATTGCATCTAAACCCAGAAGCTGCCTTGGAAATATTTTATGGATGTCAGAAACAGGAAGAACTTTATGCAAATTTTTGGAACCTTCTTCAAACCTTAAAAAAAATTCTACTGAAAACATAAGAGCCCACAAACCCCAACCCATCAAAATAAAAGCCTCCCAGCTCAAAAAAGAGGATAAATTTCAGTTTTTCACTAAAATGAGTAGCAATTGAGCAAAGGAGGGAGCACTCAATAGGACCTTTTCTATAGGATTTTCACATCGAGAGGAAAAATAAGTCGTCATCTCAATAAAATGTTGGAAGATCGTGCATCAACTTTAAATCCAAATTCAACTAGCAAAATTGTGATTCTATGAACACCTTTGGTAAATTTTATTATTTCTTCTAACCACTCACTCTATATAAATATAATTTACATTTTCTTATCCAATTTCATTCAATTTTAAACCATAAGTTTTGGGTAATGGAATTCTTATCCAATTTCATTTAATTATTAGCAAAAAGTTTTGGGCAATGGAAAAAATAAAACCCAGAACCTAACAAAGAAATTATAAAACTCTGAAAACATAATAGAAACATTTTGTAATATGGAATATTAAAAACCAAAGCATTAAAAAAAATCTCCAACAAAATAGAATATACATTGCATCTTTGGGAAGATGTGTTTCCCTTTTTATACGACGCAAGTTTTGAAAACAACCAGCATGGAGGCATCAAACATCGATACCAACTCTTTGCATTAATTTACATAGACTCTTACGTGGAAAATTGGAATTGTTTGAATGCAAGCAAGCTCCTTAGTGTTGCAACGTTGCTCCTCCCTTTAATCTATCTATAGTCAACCAAAATACTCCCTGTTTGCAAAACTGAGAAAAGAAAATTGAACCAACTACAAATTGTAGGCACTGTATAAGGTATCCATTCATTCCAGCAAATGCAATTTTGCAGTCGTTATGTCCAATGTTATTTGTGGCATTTTAAAAATAACAATCATGTTCATGTGGAGAATTTTAAATTGGAGGTGTTGTCGCGCAAATTGACACGACATCGCTCAGATCGGTGGCTGTCACTCTGATCCCCGATCTCTCCGTTTAAGCCTGTCTCCCGCGGCTAAGGGGGGTAGACCCTGCGAGATGATGATGATGACCAACTGTCGATCAGTTGGTTGGGAGACACGAGACATGATAAGATAAGCACTAGATATATGTGATTAATTTAGTAGACCAGTGCCTTAAGAGATTGTTGTTAAAACGATTACTTGTTAGATGATATAGAAACATAAACCGTGAACAGCAATCATTTGTCATCACAAGATATCAGCTAAATTCACAATGCTCTTAGAATGACCAAAACGATATCCAGCAACTGAAAAATTTGAAAAGATGAATGCTTTAAACCACTACAAGAATCATTAACCAGATATCGTATTCGTATCTCGACTTGAAAATTTAGATCTCAGCATGAAAGATATAACATGATGATTCCCGAAAACAACTGGATCATGGCAAAAGAAAAATTTCCACAAAATTTTTATGATGTTTTAATTTTATATATATATATATATATATATATATATATATATATATATATTTAAAAGAGATAAAATCAAAACAAATTTATAAAACAAAACTAATTAAAACAAAACAAAATTTTATAAAATTAAATCAAATTCTAAATAAAAACTATTTCTATAGCCTACGGATTTTATAAATGAATCTTTTTTTTTTTTTTTATCAGAAAAATCCTAAAAAAAGAAAAACGATTTGTTATGAAATTTAAAATCTAAAAATTAAAATCTAATAAATCTTAAATCTAAAGTCTAAATATTAAAGTCGAAATAAAAATAAAAAAAAACTAAATTCTAACTTTAAGCTATAATAAATCATAAAACAACTGAAATAAAATCGGAAACGTAAACTATACCCTAGTCTAAAACGTGACCACTCACTGCATATCAAAAATCGAAGAACTTACAAATGAAAAGAAGAAATCAAAAATGGGATATACGTGACCTGGCCCGGCGTAAAACAAGACTGCGAAAAAAAAAAACTTTGGCAGGCACAGGTGACGGCAGACTTGAAATGCGATTCAGCTTGATCACGCAGACGGAGGCTGGGAGGTGATTCGCAGGTAGGATTTCTCTGCGTGTTTGTAAATGCACGATGCCACTGATCTTCAGATTTGTGCAGCTTCAATCACCAGTTGACCGGCGTTTTTTTTTGACAGTTTAGCAGATGGCGTGTTGATAAAACTCCGTATACAATTTCAAAACCACGAGCAAATCCACCCCATGCCACTTTTTTTTGACATGTAAAGTCTCCAACAACCGAATGATGATTTTAAAATATGAAGAGACTGCCCGGGAAACTTCGACGCGTGTAAGACGTAACCCTGGCGTTTTCGATTTTCTACTGAGCACTGGTTATTGGAGTTTAGACGCACTGCAACCACCGATAAATTGACAAATGCCGAAGTTCCAAAGTCGTATCCCGTTTATAAATCGATGGATTTTGTGCTGAAGCTGCTGCTTGCTTTTGTGAATTGGCACGAACAGCACGCGAAATGATCAGATAAAAATATACACTGGCTCAGTGCTGGTATTTCAATTTGACTTGGATTTGCTGGCTGAGCAGCTGCAAAACAAAAAAAAAAGAATAAAACCCTAATCTTAAATCTGTGTAAAGCAAAAATTGAAACCCTAGATCAGCTTAATTCATTTACAGGTTTTGGCCCCTTAATAGCCAGATTCAGCAGTAAGCACATAAATATTTTAAAGAATACAAATTTCAGGTTTTCACTGTGAAGAACTTCAGAAAATCTCTCATGCAAATTAAAAAAATAAACTGAATGATAGACCCAGGATCAAATCCAACTGGGCTCAGCAAAAAATGCTTGCGGGAGTTGGCTGGTTCAGCCGAGAACTTCCCCAAACGCCCACCAATCTTCTTCAGCAAGGGTTTTCTGCACAACTCAGAACAACCATCAGTAAAGAGGGAAAAAATGCTGCTAGATCTCAAAAAGTAATGGAGATACCTGCCATTACTTCAGAAACCCTAACAGCACTTAAACCCTAGCAAGTGAACAAGATACCTGTACTCACAATACTCTACAATAAGCTATTATTAATGGCTGAAAAATAAAATATGCAGAAAATTTAAACAATCTCACAGCATTTCGAGAGAGTAACACCAGCTAGATTTGGACCCCAAAGTCTTCTTTTATTAACCAGAAACAGATTACAAGAGAGCTTCTTCAGTACCAGACTCACATATCCAAATTGATCTGAACTGACCCCTAGCACCCTACTTAAAGGAAATGATCTCAACGGCTAGTTCGAGTGATCCATGTCGAAATGATCTTGACCGTCGATAGAGATCAAGACATCTCTTAATCTCATCCGTCGAATTATTAAAAAAAATAATATTTTGCATGCATTCACTTAAAATATTATTATTTTATTACTTTAGGGTTTTTGTTCTATTTTATGATTTTTTATTATTTTTTAATTTTTTAATTTTTTTAATTTTTTAATTTTTTTTTTATTATTTTATTATTTTATTAAATGGATCATCGAACTAAGCCTTCGGAAACATCACCTAGGACCTAGGACTTAGGACTCATGAGGGGATTTAAAACATTTTTCAACCCTCAAGACACATTACATCATGACTTTTACAATTTACATCTTAAGGGGACAAACCCACTTAACATAGACCCTCATAAACCACCCAGTTTCTGCGACACAACTATAATCTAGCAGATTAACAAACTAGGATTCTCCTAAAATTCGAATGACAAAATCAATCCCGGCTTTGGGGTCAGGCTGAAGGAAAACTCTGCCGATCGTAGATCGGTGAGACGAAAAACCTTCTGGGACGTAGATTATCATTAGAAAGTTAGGTCCACCTAGGCAATTTTACATACATGACTCTGATCCGCTAAGATTATTTACAATTCATACATGCAAACTGGGTTTACAATTAAAATGATCAAGCTGCTGATGACTGCAGGCTGGCACGGACACGTCGTTCAGGTGCTACCCCTTTCTGCCAAGAGAAAGGGGGTGTACTGCATGGGTAGTTGACCGGTAGAGGTCAACATCTGGCTCTACTTGGGGACACGTTGCTGCTCTGTAGGAATGTGAGAATCCAGAATCTGCATCCATGCAACACACAACAAAATATAAGTAGCGTCCGTCCAAAAATCATCATATACATTAAGCACAGGAAAGACAAAATCTCTTCATTTATTAACTATCTAAAGCAGAAATAAAAATGCGGAAAAAACAGGGATTAGGGTTAGAAATACGATACAAAGGATGCCCCATGGCATCAAATGTGTTCAATATAGTGCATACTGAGCATTTGCCTGCTTTCAGGCAAATCTGTCGGCTGCTTGTCGGATGTGCCATGTCCAATTTTGCATATGGTAGGACTTTTTCCTATCCGAAAATCAAGCTGCTCGCGGCCGTCTGATGCATCAAATCTTCGTCTCATTCTCTTTCTTTTGCGCTTCTTCTTTCTGGCAGGTTGAATTATTAATGACCTGGAACTTTCTGTTTCAAAACTATCAGATGAAGTGTGCGTACTATGTCTTTCTTTATCCTGCATCTGATCTTTATCATTCTTAAGTCTATCTGGATCACCTTCAATTAACCATCTTTCAATCGAATCAATAACCTCCTCATAATAAGATGGAACTTGTTGTGACAAATGAGAAGGCTCCTGATTTGTTGATGTCCCCTGGTTTCTCTTATCCTCTGACCATTGTTGAAACTTTTGAACCTGTATTTTAATGGCATCCATCTGACTAGAGTGTTCAACCTTTATAGCACTGATTTGTCTGGCATGATGTTCTTCCATGTCTTTTATTACTTTATCGTTTTTTTCCTTCATGTTCATCAAGCAATGCTGCATGGAATTTATTTCTTCTCTATGATTTGCTTGCATGTTAGCCAACTGATTATTATGATTGAACGTCATGATAGTCATTTCTTCATCCATAGTTAATAACTTGTTTTGCATGGAATCAATTTCCCTATCATGATCAGCTTTCATGGTCATCATATTTTCTTCTAAGCCTGACATTTTGCTGTGCATGAATCTAATTTCTGTTTCATGATTAGTCTTCATGGCCTCAATTTCTTTAGTATGCTGATTTTGCATGATCTCCATCTCCCTATTACGTTTTTCCAGGTGGGTGCATAAAGTTTTGACATCATTGACATAATTAGTTTGATTGCTTTCCATATTTTTCACCAGCATCATTAGATCTTGTATAATTTGCTTTTGCTCTTCCTTTTCGTTGTCGTTTATCCCTGATTTTCCACTATCATGAACTTGGTCTGCGATAGTTCCGGTGGATGACACATTCTGATCTTGAAAACTTTCTTCAACAGCTGGATCTTTTATAAGATTACTTTCTTTCTTTTGCACAATTTTAGGGGCAGAAGGCGAGCTGTTTGGATAACCATATCTATCTTTAAAAGCATTGACAATGTCTTGTAAAGAAGTGAAAGATTCCTTAGGAAAATTGTTAAACCAATTCAAAGCATCATCTTCTAAAGAAAGGACAAATAGGCGCATCTTGATATCTTCATGATTAAACTGAGGGGGTCTACAATATATGATCATTATGCGAGTAAACAAGCCTAGATGCCTTCTAACAGCGATTGAATCACCACCCGAAAAAATAGGTAATTTAGGAATGGCCTCCTCCGGAAAATCATGGAGACGTTCAGTAAAACGACATGGTTTAAATGAATAATCCATGATGAATGATAAGGGATTAAAAGGATGATAGAACTAGATATCTGCTCAAGAAAATCAATAGATGAAAGCAGTGGAGTCGCCACTTGAACAATGAATCTGATTCTAAGATCCAGAAAGCAACCAACCAGCAGATATGAGGAAGGCTTCTCACTTGGGAAAAATAAAAGAAATGGAGAAAATGGAGTCGCCACCCAAACAAGAAACAAACCGAAAAGAGGCTGCTGATATGACGAAAAAATAAGGCAATAAAATATCCAAATGATAACCCCAAAGGTTGAATCTGCTAGATCAAATGAGAGATGAGAAAGATGAAAATATGAATGTCGACGAAACTCCAGGAACAGAAAAACTCTGTCCCCGGCAACGGTGCCAAAAAAGTTGGCGTTGCCGGGCCACATGAAAAGATAAAAATGAGAAGGATGATTGTCGTTTGAAACACCGAGAACAAAGTGTCCCCGACAACGGAGCCAAAAAATGTTGTCGCGCAGATTGACACAACAACGCTCAGATCGGGGGCTGTCACTCTGATCCCTGATCTCTCCGTTTAAGCATGTCTCCCGCGGCTAAGGGGGGTAGACCCTGCGAGATGATGATGATGACCAATTGTCGATCAGTTGGTTGGGAGACGCGAGACACGATAAGATAAGCACTAGATGGATGTGATTAATTTAGTAGACCAGTGCCTTAAGAGATTGTTGTTAAAACGATTACTTGTTAGATGATATAGAAACATAAACCGTGAACAACAATCATTTGTCATCACAAGATATCAGCTAAACTCACAATGCTCTTAGAATGACCAAAACGATATCCAGCAACTGAAAATTTTGAAAAGATGAATGCTTTAAACCACCACGAGAATCATTAACCAGATATCGTATTTGTATCTCGACTTGAAAATTTAGATCTCAGCATGAAAGATATAACATGATGATTCTCGAAAACAACTGGATCATGGCAAAAGAAAAATTTCCACAAAATTTTTATAATGTTTTAAATTTTTTTATTTTTATTTTTATATATTTTTAAAAGAGATAAAATCAAAACAAATTTATAAAACAAAACTAATTAAAACAAAACAAAATTTTATAAAACTAAATCAAATTCTAAATAAAAACTATTTCTATAGCCTATGGATTTTATAAATGAATCTTTTTATTTTTTATTTTTATTTTTTTATTTTTTATTTTTTTATTTTTTATATCAGAAAAATCCTAAAAAAAGAAAAACGATTTGTTATGAAATTTAAAATCTAAAAATTAAAATCTAATAAATATTAAATCTAAAGTCTAAATATTAAAGTCGAAATAAAAATAAAAAAAACTAAATTCTAACTTTAAGCTATAAGAAATCATAAAACAACTGAAATAAAATTGGAAACGTAACTATACCCTAGTCTAAAACGTGACTACGCACTGCATATCAAAAATCGAAGAACTTACAAATGAAAAGAAGAAATCAAAAATGGGATATATGTGACCTAGCCCGGCGTAAAACAAGACTGCGAAAAAAAAAAAAAAAAAAAAACTTTGGCAGGCACAGGTGACGGCAGACTTGAAATGCGATTCAGCTTGATCACGCAGACGGAGGCTGGGAGGTGATTCACAGGTAGGATTTCTCTGCGTGTTTGTAAATGCACGATGCCATTGATCTTCAGATTTGTGCAGCTTCAATCACCAGATGACCGGCGTTTTTTTTTGACAGTTTAGCAGATGGCGTGTTGATAAAACACCGTGTACAATTTCAAAACCACGAGCAAATCCACCCCATGCCACTTTTTTTTGACATGTAAAGTCTCCAACAACCGAATGATGATTTTAAAATATGAAGAGACTGCCCGGGAAACTTCGACGCGTGCAAGACGTAACCCTGGCATTTTCGATTTTCGATTGAGCACTGGTTATTGGAGTTTAGACGCACTGCAACCACCGATAAATTGACAAATGCCGAAGTTCCAAAGTCGTATCCCGTTTATAAATCGATGGATTTTGTGCTGAAGCTGCTGCTTGCTTTTGTGAATTGGCACGAACAGCACGCGAAATGATCAGATAAAAATATACGCTGGCTCAGATCTGGGTATTTCAATTTGACTTGGATTTGCTGGCTGAGCAGCTGCAAAACAAAAAAAAAGAATAAAACCCTAATCTTAAATCTGTGTAAAGCAAAAATTGAAACCCTAGATCAGCTTAATTAATTTACAGGTTTTGGCCCCTTAATAGCCAGATTCAGCAGTAAGCACATAAATATTTTAAAGAATACAAATTTCAGGTTTTCACTGTGAAGAACTTCAGAAAATCTCTCATGCAAATTAGAAAAATAAACTGAATGATAGACCCAGGATCAAATCCAACTGGGCTCAGCAAAAAATGCTTGCGGGAGTTGGCTGGTTCAGCCGAGAACTTCCCCAAACGCCCACCAATCTTCTTCAGCAAGGGTTTTCTGCACAGCTCAGAACAACCATCAGTAAAGAGGGCAAAAATGCTGCTAGATCTCAAAAAGTAATGGAGATACCTGCCATTACTTCAGAAACCCTAACAACACTCAAACCCTAGCAAGTGAACAAGATACCTGTGCTCACAATACTCTACAATAAGCTATTATTAATGGCTGAAAAATAAAATATGCAGAAAATTAAACAATCTCACAGCATTTCCAGAGAGTAACACCAGCTAGATTTGGACCCCTAAGTCTTCTTTTATTAACCAGAAACAGATTACAAGAGAGCTTCTTCAGTACCAGACTCATAGATCCAAATTGATCTGAACTGACCCCTAGCACCCTACTTAAAGGAAATGATCCCAACGGCTAGTTCGAGTGATCCATGTTGAAATGATCTCGACCGTCGATGGAGATCAAGACATCTCTTAATCTCATCCGTCGAATTATTAAAAAAAAAAATATTTTGCATGCATTCACTTAAAATATTATTATTTTATTACTTTAGGGTTTTTGCTCTATTTTATGATTTTTTATTATTTTATTATTTTTTAATTTTTTAATTTTTTTAATTTTTTTATTTTATTAAATGGATCATCGAACTAAGCCTTCGGAAACATCACCTAGGACCTAGGACTTAGGACTCATGAGGGGATTTAAAACATTTTTCAACCCTCAAGACACATTACATCATGACTTTTACAATTTACATCTTAAGGGGACAAACCCACTTAACATAGACCCTCATAAACCACCCAGTTTCTGCGACACAACTATAATCTAGCAGATTAACACACTAGGATTCTCCTAAAATTCGAATGACAAAATCAAACCCGGCTTTGGGGTCACGCTGAAGGAAAACTCTGCCTATCGTAGATCGGTGAGACGAAAAACCTTCCGGGACGTAGATTATTATTAGAAAGTTAGGTCCACCTAGGCAATTTTACATACATGACTCTGATCCGCTAAGATTATTTACAATTCATACATGCAGACTGGGTTTACAATTAAAATGATCAAGCTGCTGATGACTGCAGGCTAGCACGGACACGTCGTTCAGGTGCTACCCCTTTCTGCCAAGAAAAAGGGGGTGTACTGCATGGGTAGTTGACCGGTAGAGGTCAACAGGAGGAAAAGAGGAATAATCACAAAGAATTTTGGGATAATGTGAGATCTGTTGTGCAATCCCAAGGTCATGACCGTCAATGTATTGGATATAGGCAGCAGAAGCAACCAACTCTCACTGCTCCAAAGTTCAAACTCCACAATTAGCTGCCAGATTTGCAATTTTTATGAAAACATGTTCAGTTGAGTTTGTATGCCGGGAAAATTGTATGGCCGACCATTAGGAAAATTGTAAGGTCAACCATAAGGCAATACCTATCCAACACACAGAAATGTATGAAATGCAAGGGTGGCATTTAAGGTTTCTAAGGGATGGTAGTTGACTAGGTAGCATCTTTTGCATGTTGAGTAGTAGACGTTTTAATATTTCATAAATGACGGATTGGTGATATAAATAATTTTTTGATGCCTTCATGACGTTTTAATATTTCATAAATGATGGCTTGGCAATAGACGTAATTTTTCAATGTCTTCATGAGTAAGATTTTTCAGATCTTTAGACTTGGAGTACGTCCAAAGGAATCAGCATGGGAGTGTGTTGTTGATGTCCATTAACATTCCAATTTATGCTGCTCATCTCCTTCGTTAACTATGACTACGAATCTGAGTGTCTTTCAACGTGTGGGATGTTGGGGTACAATTCCATAAACAATGGTTGTGATGTGACCACACTTGTAAGCTGTTGGCCATTTCTGACACCAACTCTAATCAATCTCTCGCTAATTAGGTTCTTTCCATATGTTTTTGTGGCTCCGTGTGCTTTCATTATGTTAAGCCACTGGATTTTGTGGCAACAAAGTTTGAGGTGTTTGATTCAACCATTATTATGGAATGGAGGAAGAGTCATCCCATTCTTCTACCAAATCAGTGGTAAAAATTGTCGTCCAATTCTAGGGAGGGAAAGTCGTGCAAAATGGATGGTTGATTACTATTATTGTCGTATTAAATTAATGGTTGACATGTAGGGGAAGTTCCATAACTCTATTTGTCCACTATAGTTTATGTGAAATACCATTGGGAGAAGGATTAGATTCTTAGGTACGCCAAGACCAAGATATGATGGTGATAAGTTCCAGAAATATAAAAAATATGAAGTTTCGCAGATCCGTTTGTCCATTGTAAGTTGGAGATCTAGTGCAGAGTGGAGTTAGGAAACTTGAAACAATACTTTTACGTAGGACACTATGATGTAAGATATAAATGTGCTTACGTGGCAATACTTGAAAAGTATTAATGACATTTTCGAAAAAAAAATTAATAGTCAAAAATACATTGTCCACACTTCCAAATACATTCCAAAGACGGACATATAAAAATATTAAACGTATTTGATGGGAAAAATGCCCATCAAATTCCAATTCTGAGTGAGAATGACGATGATAATTGCATGATGATGACACCTCCCATGGCAATAATATTGGTAGTTAAGAAAGGAGATAATAGAACATTTGTTCCCGAGTGAGCCCTGGAAAAAATTGTGTCTCGAGGCCAAACTTTAACTCTTTTACATGTCAAGTAGTGCCTTCTCACCATTCCTAAGTCAATGGGACGTGGTCCCTTCACCTTGGCAGCGACAGTATATCTAGCATTTTCTTTGTTGGCATTCATTAAATATTCCTTGGCAGATTGTATCAATTATTTAAGGTACTTAAAACGAAGCTGCTGCTAAAGGGTATGATCTGGAAGGTTGTTTTCCTACATTAGAGACATATACATCACCCTGGATGCAACATACGTTGAGCTAAAAAATAATAAGAAGCGCACACTGCAGAGTTTATGACACTCTTAGCCTTTATTTTCTTGTATAAGGATCGACTATTTTTAACATTCATCAACCGGACGCTCTTAGCCTTTATTTTCTTGTATAAGGATCGACTATTTTTAACATTCATCAACCGGACTGTTGTTTTTTGGAGTTTTTGATGAGTTTAAACTAGTAAGGCAAGTTGTCGTGGGACAAATACGTGCACTTCTAAGCCTTCCATCGATTGCTCCACATGACAACAGTACACATATATCAATTGTTTTAGCCAGTGAGACAGATTCCTCTAAATGGGAGCTGGGTGTGCTGCTTCGTCGCTGATCTGGCATTTTTTTCATTGAATTTGTCATCTATATGTCTCTTCTGTATTCCCCTACGAGCACTACTTTGCTATCTACACTCCCTTCTCCGTTCCCGTTTTACTGCATGCATTTCTGGCTGCGGTGAAGGAGGTCACTCATTATCGACGAGAACAGAGGAATTTATTGAGATCAGCAAGTGCTGTGATGTCAATCATAGCTTGATGGAGATTCAGTTCTTCAACGCAAGTTTTCTTGTTTGAAGTGTCGATTGGGAATGATTATTTCACAACTGGAGATAGCGAAGGAGTACACGTTCTTTTTATTGATCCCGCAAATTATGAATAAGGGCAAATATTTAAATGTGAATGATCCCATTGTATTTGGTGGTTGGAGTAAAAGTTCAAAGATATTATGGAACATTTTCCATGTTATTAACAAATGCAACCGACTAGCCCATCATTTAAATGTGAATGATCCCATTGTATCTGTTCGATGGAGTAAACGTTTAAAGATAAGATGGAACAATTGCCATGTGGTTAAGAAACGCAACCGACTAGCCCATCCAACGGTCCAACGAACCTTTTCAACTATGATCTACGTTGTGCGTAACCTCACTAGGATTTATTAGGAAAAAACGTTTTCATTTTATCTATGATCTACGTTGTGCGTAACCTCACTAGGATTTATTAGGAAAAAACGTTTTCATTTTATTTTTATATATTAGAATAAAAAAGATAGTACATATACTTGTGTTCGTTTCTTCTTATGCCTATCATTTATATCTATTAGATGTGATATTCCTTTCATATTTATGTATTCCCAGAACTTATTTACATTTTGAGTATATTTGACACATTATTGTTCGCTTTATAGAAATAGTGTCCATATGCCCCATCATTACAAAAAATCCTTGCATAATATTTTAAAATACATAAATCAAATCTCTTTTGTCTAGTAATTGTCTCCTATGAATAGTTAATGTTTGCCAGCATTAACCATAACACCTTGTTCAAAAGCTGAGGAAAAAAACTTACCAAATTCCTTTGTGATGCCTCACTTGGATAATAGGTATGCAATTTAGTTTTGTTCCGTGTAGATATGGTGAAACTGAATGTGTTGGAAGGTACTTACCAGATTTCTGATTCGCTTCACCCAAATTGTTAATATGGGAAAATTGAAATTTGTATGTTCCTTAGCCTCATCTCCATATACAATATTATGAATAATATATATATAGTAAAAATAATATAAATAATAATAGACATGAACAATGATTAATTAACTAATAATTAGTAGTGAAGAGGCATGTCTCTATAGATATGACCATTCGTAAAAGGGTATTTCCCTGACTATATATACAGGACCCTCGCTCTCAATTGTATCATCTTTCTTAGTCATACATTTTAATATATATTCTTGTATCTCTAATGGAGATCTTTATATTGCAAGTCTTATAGAGTATTTAACTTAAGTACGAACTCTGTTCGTTCCACCTGTATCCTTTCCAGCCTAAGCCATTTTGCCGCGATAAGAACTCCCCATAATGCTATGATCTTTGCTTTGTTGTTTGTACCCTGTTCGCCTTCCCACCAGAAATGGAAGAATTTACCAAGCTCAATGACTATGATTGCTCCACACCCACATTTCCTCCTATTGCTTGCTCCATCAAAGGAACCCACCGAGAATTCTTGCCAGATGTTTGCATACTTGCATGTCATGTAGTTGTTTTTCTTGCTCATCGGCCCAATCTCATTGTAATATGCAACAATCTTAATAACGTCTTCCTTGACTAGCGCTCCTTCTTGTTCAAAAATTTGTGCGTTCCTGTTGTGCCATATTGTCCATATGATGTATCGCAGAAGGGTTCTAAATCTTCTATGTGGTTTGAACCATGATTGAGGACAAAAAAACAGAGATTGATATTTTCCCATTGTGGGAAGTTTCAATAACTCCATGACACCACCCCATATCGTTGTTGCATAAGAACAGTTGAGAAGCAGATGATCCATGTCTTCTGGACCCCTCATACATAGAGGACATATGCTAGGACCATTAAAACCACGTTTTTGCAGGTTGTTCCAAGTCAATATGCAATCATGTATTGCCAGCTAGCTAAAGCATTTTATTTTGTTTGATAGGTTCCATTTCCTCATAGCCTAGAACCGTTTGTGAAAATTAAAAT
Organism: Pinus tabuliformis; assembly: GCA_031772625.1. NCBI lineage: Eukaryota > Viridiplantae > Streptophyta > Pinopsida > Pinales > Pinaceae > Pinus > Pinus tabuliformis. The sequence goes on from CM062813.1 coordinate 848,899,577, forward strand.
TCCTCTCGTATTTTGGCAACCTTAGATATATATCTTTGACCATCGGATGGCTCCTTTTTAATTTACCTCCCCATATCATTTGTTCCACTTTTTCATAGAGTGATGCCTGCTGACCGAAGCTTTCCTTTGTATCTCTCCATTCCTCAATATATGTCTCAGGTAATCCTATATCTTCAACCCTACTCTAGAATTGTTGATCGATGCTTTGTGCGTGTGGATGATAGATCTGATGGAGGAGGATAATATCTTTATTGTGTACGAAGTTTAGAATTTGTACAGATAATGTATGATTACCATTCATCCCCATGATAGCATCTAATCCAATTTTAATCTTGGTGCCATCTCCAGCCTCCCATCAAATAAATCCCAACATCCATTGTAAAATATTCATCATGCTTCTCCATATATAAGATATACATGTTTTCTTCCTGGCCCCATTGCTTATCCATGTGGAGAAATTTTGACCATACATATATTTATCTTTTATAATGAGTGGCTAGACACCATTTCCCGAAACTGCCCTTCACATGTTTTTGATAATCAATGCCTTATTGAAAGTAGAAGGATCTATAATCCCCCAGCCTCCTTCCTCGACAGGCCTTGCTAATGTTGTCCACCGCACCAAGTGTATTTTCCTTTTGAGATGTGACCCAACCCATAAGAAGCGACTCATGATAACTTCTAGCTTGTGTATGACCTCTCGGGGCAATAAAAACAAGTGCATCCAATATACCGAGATATTTTGGAGCACCGATTTCAGCGTAATCATTCTTCCTCCCATTAACAACCACCATTCCCAATCCTTATTGCAATATTCATTCGGTTTCATTATGATCCCTAGGTAAATGAACCCTTCATCGAGGTGGGAAGATGTGATGCCAAATAGGTCACATATTTCCTTTGCTACCACTTCCTCTCTGTCATCATGTACCAAGATAGATTTTCCTTCATTCATACATAACACTGTAGCTTTATTCCCAATCCTTCACACCCAGATATTGCGCAACTTTTGAGTGAGGGCTCGACCAATTTGTGAGGTTTTCTTGTTGTTTGTATTTTTTTTTTCCTTCTATGCATTCATCTCTGTAGTTTGATGATGATTGCTAGTTTTTAGCCCTTCTTTCAAGAGTGCCCAACGACACGAAGGTAGAGCTCTACGAATCAATGGCAGGCTAAAAGCATTCTCTGTTTTCTGCATAATTTCCACTGGTTTTTTTTGTCATTTAACTGGTATTGATCAAGTGATGGTTGTGCAAAGACATGATTCTCCTTCAAGCTATTGATCTATGTTGATCTATTTAAATATGATTGTGGCTTACTTCCATATATTATCACGCAGAGTTGTATACTGAAATTTTGAAGCAATAAAAGAAAAAAAGAATTGCTTTCTACACTTAATCCTATTTGTATATGAGTTTCATGGTTTCTCATACAAACGTGATTATTTTTCATGTTTTATTTTACATATGTAAATTTTAAACTAGCGATGTTCACTTGTATATATCAATGTGTAATGTTTTATATTGTTACTTTATTTTTTATTTATATTTTTCTACTAACCCTTTTGTATACCATTTATTAATTTTAAATTTTAATCTTGGTTACCATTTTCTTATGCTCAATTATTGTTTAAAAATCTTATTCAATATGACCTAACGTTATATATTTTATAACTGATTAAGATTTTAATTTTACAAATTAAAAAATATAAAACAACAATGAGACCATATAAGAAAAAAATTAAAACTAGTCCTCTCACTTATCAGTTTAATCAATTCAATGATTTAAACACTTCACTTTTAGAGGAGAGGGTTCTATTTAATTTTTCTTGCATAATGAAATAGTGTAGTCTAATTTTTGGTGCGATGTTTAGGGTAGTTGTTTTCTTGTTTTTTTTTTCTCTTTTGTCAGAGTTGCACACTTGTGCACTGTTCCTAGCAAGCCACAACTTCTTTGATAAAGGAGACAGTTGAGTTGTGCCAACCTTTGTGTGGATTCAACCCTATCCATGTGAATTTAAACCCCGAGAAATCGCTCCTATCACTTCTCGTTAGTTGCTAAGAAGTTCGTGTTGATTTCGGAGTGACCATATTTCAAACATCAACGATGTCCAAATTTATTGCATACAAAACAATGACCAATATATATGATTCCATACTTGGATGAGTAGGATTGACTTGTTGAAGTAGTTCTTTTGAAATTGTTCTAATTTGGAGAAGATTCGCTTCTTTGTTGATTCTTACCTCTTATTACACTTATCCTTGTGTTATGTATGGATCCCTTGCTTCCATTATGGTTGGGGCTTTGAAATATATTAGCATGACCTTTAGGATTTTCCTCAATTTTATTTTTTGGTGACTTAGGGCTTGCATCTTCTTTGTATGAAGTTTCACCCACATAACCAAGCCCTGTTTTTTCATATGATGATCTTTGACTACTGAGAATGTTATCCAACATTTGAGATTTTTTTGAGTTCTTGTTGAGCTCGTCTACTTCATTCCTTAATGAGACAATATTTTCTTTGATTGTCTCACAATTTTCTTCTTTTTCCTTTTGTTGGCTTTTCATCACTTCTTCTATTCTCTTTGCTTCTTCTAGTTGAATTTTCAAGGAGATTACTTCTTCAAATTATTGCTCTTTCTCTTTCTATTTTTTATTAAATTCTTCTTCTAGCTTCTCATAATCCTCAACCTTTTCATTTAGTTGACTTGGCAACGTCTCTTTTATATTTTCTGCTTCCTTTTGCTTGAAATCTTAAGAGGACAACTTTTGTTTCATTAATGTTATGAATCTTCTCTTCAAGGATTTGCAACTACTCTTTAAGCCTTATATTTTTTTTCGAAGCCTAATTATTTGTTCTTGAACAACCGCAAATTTTCCTTCAAAATCAATGGGGTAACCTTCTGCTAGATTTGGTTGTCGCTTTTGATTATCTTCAACTTCTTTCAAGGTTTTGGAGTCATGTCTTATTGCCTTTGGCATTTCTGTTTTTTAGGTCTACCTTCCCATTGTTAGGTTGTGTCTACAGGAACCTACTTTGGTGCCAATTGTTGGAAATACTGAGAGTGGGGGCGAATCCATATTTCATTACTTTTAACATTTTTTTTTTTCTTTTAAAACATTTGATGCACATAAATTATGAAGCACAAATCTTTATAAAATAAACACTTATATAATCTGTGTAAATATTGTATAAACTTCTACATCCGAAGTACCAACTTACAACTTTTGTAGGCACCAACTTACAGGAGATTTCAATCCCCTAGTTGAACACCAACTCAACAACTTCATAGGAACTAACCTAGAGGAGACTCTAATCCCCATTAGAGAAATTTTAAGGTCTAAAACAGGCCTCCTAAGAAATATTATAAAACAATAGTGGAAATAATAAAATAAGATTAGATTGCCTCATCAAGTTTTGGAGGAAAAAAATGAGAAAACTACTTGTTCAACTCGTATTTTCAAGTTATCTCTCTACAATTTTACTCAAATTTCGAGTGGGTGCACTTGTTGTATCCATAATTTAAATTTGTATCCAAGGAGTATCCATGTTGCATACTTCTAATGGACCCTACTACATGAAAAATGTGAAATACATGAAAAAATGTGATTGCAATCACTTTGTTTCATGCATTTCACATTTTTCATGTAGTAGGGTCCATCGAAAGTATGCAATATGGGTACTCCTTAGATGCAAAATTAAATTCCACATACATCTTACTCTTTCGATCATGATATTTAGGGTAGTTAGAGTTGATTAGATTCCTCTTAGCATGATAACTATTTGTGAGGTATTTTATCTTTAGCTTATTAGCACAAGATTTTACTCGATATCATTAGCGTGTGTATTTCTTACTTCATATAGCTACCAAAACAAAGAGGCAAGAGCACAAAATTTTGGCATTCTTCCAGGGCCAAAACCTCTCCCTCTTAGCGAGGAAAACCCGCACAAAATTCTTCTTATAGAGATTCCAATTGACGAATACCAAGACCATGACCCTTGACCTATAATGCCGCTCCAAGATCAAGACACCAATCCTCTTCTTCGTCATTGTTGAGTTCATCATCACTGCACCACTGAGATCTTCCTTGTTGCTGTCATCACTGAGAACATTATTGTGCCTCTACTGAGATACTCATTATGACAATGAGATCATTGCTTCTGCACCATTACTCCATCTTCACATATATCATTGTTGCATCGTCTCAACTACACCATCATTACTGTGTCATCTTGCTGCACTACTACAAAGATCTTCCTGAGACCATGGTTGTGACTATACTTAGATCATGACTGTGTCTTGATGATATGCCAAGATTGTATGATCCTCTCCATCGTAGATACATCAAGACTGCAAGATCAAGACTGTGACTGTGTATATATATAAGTCGAGACAGAGTATGACTAAGATTCTTCGTATGCATGCCGAGATTGTAACTTCAAGACAATAGTCACTGAAATCGAGAAGAGACTATGGTCATGTGACTATTATTTTTCATTGTGATCATCACCGAAGATAGCAGAGGTATCTAAAGTCCTTTTTCACACAAAAAAATCACAGAGAAACTCGAGATTATGTGTCACTGTGCTTGCTCGAGATTTAAGAGATCTTGTGCGAAGATGTCATTGTGTTTATCACCGAGATCCTTACTGTGCCATCGAATTTTCAAAGTGATCCGAAGTTATGTCCTCCTTTCATTACTCCAACTACGTATTTATAGGTGTTAGTCCATGTATGCAACCCGGCGTGAACTTAGTGAACCGTTGTGTCCTTTTATTGAGCTGACATGTCATCTATATATACTTTGAAGCCAACTTCAGTGGCTTTCACATCGTTTTGCTGACAGTCTTCTTCTTTGGAGGATGATGCTTGTCTTGGAGGGCTACTTGACACTAGGTTGACCCATATTCGTGCTCAAGAAGAGCTATTTAACATGACTTCGATTCTTTGACTTTCCTAGACCTATGGAATGATCAAGAAACTTGTTCGAATAATTTACAAAAATAATATTTGTTTTTCTTGACAAGTACAAAGATCAAAATTACATTTACAAATACCAAACCCAGTTATACTTTTATTCAACAAATTCAACACCGTATATTTCAATTACAAAAACCGAGGAGTGACAACCACACTAGACAACTTAAACCTTTGGGAAGCTACTTAAAGCAAGAATAAGGCCATAACCAATTGAAAATGGTATGGTTCAACCAACCCACTTCCCCCATCTCCTTGTTGTCGGTTCGACCCGTATTATAAGAAAAGCTTATTCTTATATGATGCATGTTAGATGTGTTTTATTCATCTCTATTGGCTTGAAAACTAGGTCTACAGTTGTAAAAATGCAAGAGTGCCCCTTCTCGAAGTTTGAGTAAAATCGTAGGTAGATAAGTTGAAAAAATAGTCTTTTTATTTTTTTTATCCTTTACCTTTTTACTCCAAAAAGAGTGAATCACCCCCTCGATTGACATCATCACATTCAATCCTATTCGTTCTTATAAAGTTGATTTATGTTGTACATTTTTGTTTTGAGGCCCATTTTTGACTTAAAAGTTTCTCTTGAGCACCAACTTAGCAATTTGTAGGAACCAACCTACTTCTTCAAAGTACTACACAACTTCTCCTACTTCTTGTTCTTGCATTTATGGAATACTTCGTCAATTTGTTCCTTGTACTTCTCAAGAGAAACAACCTTTACATTTCTTCACAACACTGATCTTCCACCATCATTATTCATTAAGACTATCCACAACCTTGTCCCAGTTGTACATTGGTCAATCACTTACACAATTTCAATGTTGAGGTCACAATATAATTCTCCCCTATTCATTGCAATGAAGTCTACATGCAAACCTACATTTTCCTTGTAGATAAGATCCTAATGTATCTTACTTCTTTTTGGACACCTAATCCGCTAAGGGTTATGGTGTGGAAGTTGAACACCCAAAGGGAGTCCAAGAGACCTTGGAAGATGAATCCAAGAGTCACACCATTGTATTATAAATTTATATCTTGTGATTAATAAAAGGATCTCACAATTATCCTTCATATTATATCTATTTTATGTCTATTTAACATGGTATCAGAGAAAAATTTCTCCTACCTTGCTCCAATTTGAGCCACTATTTTCTTGTAGCCTTCCTTTGTGCATGTGTCGTTGGACCTGGGCGTTGTATAGACTCTTCCAAATTTGCATTGGTTAGTGCGTAGGACCTAAATTTGGCTCTTTGCCCCCACTAAATCCTGGTATGTACGTTGGGTTTCTCTGTGTATTGTTTGAAGCTCATGGTTTATATGCTAAGCTGTATTGGCATTTATTTGTTGTGCGTTACTTTGCATTGAATTTCGTGAAGTTAGCAATTTCTCAGCTAGTCTCACCTGTAAGAGTTATCGTTATTGTGCTTAACATTATCTCAACCAATTCCACATTTTTGTCTCTCTTGCAAACTTGCATTCTGGATGGCACCATAATCATCATATCTATCAACACAACTACCTGATGGTATGAACTCGCTTGTAAATGGTTCCACATTGTGGAAGTTATGTATTGAATACATTGGATCCTTACCTAAATTCTTAAGTTGATGGGAATTCCACCAATGTCATTGCATTAGCTACTCTGGTACACAGAGATATCAATTCAATTCCATGAAGAAGTGTCTGGTGAGCAGTAATTGTGGTAAACAGACCCTATAGTGGCAACAAAACCTGACAAGCAAAATGACAGTGGATAGTCAAGACATAAAACATCAAGGAGGTTAAGACAAATTCCATGTTAAAGACGTTGCTCGAGAGTGAATACATTGATGTTGGGATTCATAAGGTTGTTAGGAGGGGTGAGGTGTTGTTTGGTTTATTTTTATCTCAACCTCTTGTTAGAATCATTATAGAATTATTGAGATCTTGGTGGAATTCTTGTTCCATGATATCATAGTTTGAATACAACGTTAAATGCATTGTTGGAGCGTTGAATATATTGCTCACTACGCTCATGCCTGTGGGAGGGATTGTGAGATATGGGTAGTTGAACCTACATCCAATATATGCGCTAAAGCAATAGGTTGAGTTGAACTCTGTCCATTGGTCTCACTATGCAGTTCCATGCCTAGAAACCATTCAATAGAGAAATCGTTCCTTCTCTTATAGCTGGTCCTCACAGATTTTGTGGCAATTCCTGTAATTACCACTTGATAAGTTGATATTGAAGTAGTTGGAAGAGAACATTTTAAGGGCCTATACACTCATGTGCTTCTCCTTTGTACACCAATTTTCCACATGGGCAATCCTCAATCCCTCTCCACTATAACAAAATATCCTTTAATGTCGATGATGCCTTGAATTTGTATAAAAACAGGTTGAATCTCTGAGATAAGAGCAGACACGCAGTTTTAAGCTTGGTAGCCTCTTCATCCTCTGAATCATGTGCAAAGTTTCAATCAGTTGGTGCATTTTGTAAATAACAAGTGTTTTTGAATGTTGGAGCCTGAGTTCGTGGGTTGGTTGAACTTTGTTGAAGTTTGTGCATCCATTCATATTTTATTCTGTGTGTTGAAGCAACCCAACATCTGATAAGTGCTCATGGTGGGAAGAAATTTAAATGGTGTCAAGGGAGGTAAGTAATATAGGTTTGAAGTTCAAGTAATGTGCTTTTCATTAAGCCTGTGTTGATCTAAGATGCTGGGGAAATATAAGTGAGTGGGATAACAATTGACTAAAAAAAAAGATATAAATAGGAGAAAGCTATCATAACGTCAGTGGAGGAGTTATACCTTGTAAATTTTTTTTGCCATAATGTTGGTTGAGACTGTTCACTTTGTGATGTAGAGGTTTTGGGCATTCGATCCAGGCCAACACAATCGCTTCCCTATCTCATATTTCGTGTACAAGGTGCTGATCCACATAGTTGAGCAAGCGCATTAGCAACAAACTGGTGAAGCACCCAGAAATTGTGGATCAAAGTGTCATTATTTTTGTTGTTGTTCCATGCAAAGAAGCATCTACATTGAGCAGTTAATATATGCCTCCTTCGTTGTATTTTATAATTGGAGAGTGTGGTCTGTTTGTTTGCACTCTCTACATGTGTTGAATGGTAATGTGAGTAGTTTGAATAATTTGAGAAGTGAGTGCATTGAAGCAGTGAGTCATTTGTTGCACTGATATTGGTACTGTGTTGTATGTTGCAGTGACTTGGTTTAATTTTTCACAGTGTTGTTGGTAGCTTGCTACTCATCTAATAGTTGAAGTTATTTAGTGGAAGCTATTTATCATTTTATAGGTGCATTTGTAGTTGAAGCCAACACCATTCCTCTGATTTAATTGTTTTGAAATGGATCGAATGGATGATGTATTAAAACTACTGAATAATCTAATACATTCCACTGTTGATGAGATGGTTAAGATCAACAAAACCTCTCTTTCCAATATTAAAATTTGTCTACAACATGCACAAGAAAAGATTGATTTTTTGCAGCTTGAGTCACAACTTCAGCAAGAAGAGATACAACAAAATAGACATCATTCTGAACTTATTTTTGTTTAGAACAATCCTTTATTTGAGATTGAGACAGATTTCCATCAACAACAATAAATTGCAGATGTAGTACCCATTTCAAGAGAAGATGTGTAGAAAGAAGCAAACATTAAGACTACGCTTCACAAGCCCATCATCAAACCTTGGGAAGAGCTTGTCAAAAACAAGCACATAACATGTCTTGGATATGATAAGGAGGTGTCCTTTCATACTCCAGACTACTCAAAGCCAATCAAATTTCGAAGTGCAGGGTTTCTTCACGGCAGTTCATCTTCACTTATGTCAGATCTTGCTCCTCTTCCAAATGTGCCACATATTGTCAAATGCCAACATTGTGGCCGAGCTGGCCAAGTGAAAGATCATTTTTTTTTATCTTCACCCATGTAAGCATTGTGGTCAGCATCATCATTCAAACAGATGTTTCAAAAACAAGCCTCTTGCAAGAACAAAGATTCACCTTGGATGGATTGCTTCTTGGCAATGGGCTTCAACAACCAAGAAGATATTTAAATCATACCACAAAATTTGTTCACGAGTATTGAAAATTCTTGCAATTGAGTTATCTTCATCTTCTCACCTTGTATATAATAGGGGGGAAATGATGGTCATCTACAAGTTTCAAAGCCACATCAAGCAAGCATGAGCCACAACCTGAACCTACTGCTTGAGCCTACAACTAGAGACAGTCATACCTAGATTCAGAGTTGTAGCCAGAGACACAGAAGCCCCTAAGAATTCCTTTGGTTGGTGGCCTCCCTTAAACCACCACAGGTTGTAGACCTCCCTTCTTCCAGGTTGAAGGTTGCCCTCTTCAAAGCATTAAGGAGTGCTTCCTCTAGTAGAATACTTCAGCTTCTTACCATATTTGGAAGAGTTCTAGAAACTGCACTAAGTGTTCCAGTGTTAATGGTAATCCTTAAACCATCGTCGGTTGAGACCTCGAGTTCTCCCATCTTATTCCATCTTTTTAGAGAGAACATTATGCCATGCATTTTTGCGAATTTTGTATTACAACTCTCTTCTTGGACTTGTATATACCCCTCCAGTAAGGGGGTGAATGTTATACACCTAATCCACTAAGGGTTATGGTGTGGAAGTTGAATAGTCAAAGTTAGTCCAAGAGACATTGGAGATGAATCCAAGAGTCATACCATTTTATTATAAATGTATATCTTGTGATTAATAAAGGGATCTCACGATCATTCTTATATTCCATCCATTTTATGTGTGTTTAACACTTCTAATAGCATACCGCCAAACATTTCAACGACTTTCACAACATTACTCTTATAGTACCTGTGAATAGAATTCACTAATATTTACTACCAAAAACTTCCAACCCAAATTAATAAGAGTGTGGTGTGACTCTTAGGTCTATCTTTCCTTCAATACAAATCATTCCCTTCTGCTTTAGTTTGTCCTTGGATAGGGCTTCGGTCTAGTCACCCTTCATCACGCACTTTCTAAGACTATTTGGACCCTTCACACAACAAATATGTTCACCTTTGATATAACCTCTTTCTTAAAAAACTAAGAGTCTTCTTGTTGTTCCTTTAGCCCAACCTCCTTAGCACACAGAAGTAGCTCAACCTCTCTCAAAAATAGCATACAAAACTCAACCTCTAGCACATAGAATTGGTTTATAACTCGACCTCTAACCAGGTCTCAAACTCGACCTTCTACGAGAACATGTTTACAACTCACCTTCTGATCAAGATTGAAACTTGGCCTCAATAAGGTTTGGCCTTGAACCAAATAAGTCTACAACTCACCTTCTAACCAAGATTGAAATTTGGCCTCAGCAGGGCTCGACCTTTAACTAGAGTAAGTCTACAACTTTCCCTAAAAAGGATAGATAACCCTTCCCAAAAGTATGCCAAGAAGCCTCACACAGAAAACTTCTCCAATTTAGCTTCCTTCCTCTAAATCAATCTACTCACTACTCCTTAAACTTAGCTCTATCTCAACTTGATATTTTCTTTGCTTAGCTAAAATCTTGTGTTAGACTCGACATTCTTCCTTTAGTTCAAATATATGGTCTATCGTAGACCTCATTCCTCACACAAATAAGTTGATTTAAAAAATAAGCCACATGAATGGCCTTATTTATACTAAAGAAGTGGGGGGTCAAGGCATCTTGGAGCCAACCTGTCCACTAGCAGAGCCAACTTATACAAATCCAAAATAATCAAATGAATATTTCAAAAAATAATTTATTTGTGAAAATTTGCTGCAATAATTGATTTATTTCTCCTACTTATTTATGATAAGTTATTTACCAATACTTCAATAAATAGAAAAATAAATTCAGTTGCAGACTTCAAAAGCTAGAATTAAAAATTAAATGGCAAGAGAAACATTAGCATATGAACAATCACATTGACACCCTTGTTTTTGGAAAATCGTCCCCGAAAAAACCCAATGTGGGGAAACTGGTGCAATAGATATGAGGATTCTTATTATTGGCAGTAAATATCTGAATACAATTTAGGATGCTTGTCTAACAATCCTTTACAAAGAAAACACTGGCGAAAATATGAGTGAGTTTTACCTCACTTCACCCAGTAGAATTTTGGCTGATCCAACACAAGATTGACTAACCCTAGCTATTTCTGCGCTAGCCCTGCGTAGGCCCTCTGTCAGTCTTTCAGGCTCTACGTCACCTTCTCCGCCCTCTGCGTCAGCTCTCCTGGCTGTTCTGGCAGTTCCTGACAGTTTCAGTAGTTTTGGATTCTGCATGACATGAAACTTTTCTGTGTCAGTTCTCCCAGCTACTATGCTTCCTCCGTGTCAGATCTCCCGGCTGTTTCGACAGTTCTCGACAATTTCAACTGTTCCAGCAGTTCTGGATTCTACGTGACAAGCAACTTTTCTGCGTCAGCTCTCCTGGCTACTACGCTACCTCTTTGCAAGCTCTCTCCACCTCTATGTTCTGTATTTTCTGAAAATTCATTCTCCTGGATTCTCTTTTCCCCTCAGTTGCAAGATCTCCCCAATTGATTTTCCTCCTAAGAACTTCTCACCTTAGAAAATCGATTTCCTCAATCTCTATGTGTATTTCCAAATGAACCCCAAGCCTCCATTTTATACTTTTCCTGTTGAGTCTTCAATGACCTAGATTAAGTATCAATCAATGACTAAGATTAAAACATGACTTGATCCGCCTTCTAGATCATTATCACCCATATTTTGATTAATACCCATTAATATTTTAATTTCCCTAAGTTTAGACTTAGGAACTCCATTAAAAATATTAATTATTTTAATAAAATACAATCTGAGTGGAATCTCACCAAACAGTTTCTGGGTTCTTTAGAACTCATGTTCCTTAGACTCTCCACCAATTTCAAGACTAGAGCACTTCCGATGCTACCAAAAACTAACACTCCCTCTTAGCGACGAAAGTGCTCTAACAACAATGTTCATCTGCATGCTACTCTATTTCTGAAGCACCTCCTTTCTGCACTGCTGCTACCACCAACCTTGTGCTAATGTTGCTACTATACTGCTTCCCATGACACTGCAACTACTACTGCTGCATCTGTACTACAACTCCCTCTCAAACATTGCATCATTCTATTGAAAGGGATTTTCCAACATACCCATATGTTCCCAAAATTAAACAAACTTGGCTCTTCTTAGAGCCTTAATGAGTATGTCTGCCACTTGATTTCCTATGGGACTATACTCCAACTATATCGCTCCACATTGAACACAGTCTCTGATAAAGTAACACTGAATATCGATTTGTTTGGAGCGATCATGGAATACTGGATTTTCAGAGAGCTTGATACAACTCTTATTATCATAGAAGATCCTTGTCACTTCCATCCTTCTCCTGAATAGATTTACAAGAAGTTTCCTGAGCCATATAGATTCACATGTTTCTTTGCTAGCTGCCATATACTTAGCTTCAACAGAGCTTAGAGGTACAAACTTCTGCTTCTTACTGCACCAGTAGGTCATCCCAGATCCAATACCGAAGCAATACCCAATGGTACTTTTCTTGTCTACTGAACTTCCTGCCCAATATGCATCAGTGAATCCACTCAATTCGATATCATTTTCCTTGGTGTACTTTGATCCAAAATTTACTGTTCCACACACATAACAAAGAATGTGATTTGTTGCTGCCTAGTGCGCCCTTTTTGGTTCCACTATGAACTGACTAAGGGTGTTGACAACATAACACAAGTCTGGCCTGGTGTTGACCAGATACATAAGTGACCCAATGAGTTGTCTTTATAAGGTGGGGTCCACTTCCTTGTCTCCCGAAGCATCTATTTTCTTCCAATTGGTAATCATAGGTGTAGCCATAGGTCGACAACCCTGCATTTTGAATCTTTTTATAATTTCTGATGCATATCTTCCTTGGCTAAGGAAGATCTCACCATCTTGCTGCCAAACTTCCAGTCCCAGAAAATAGTGCATTAGCCCCATATCCTTCTTATCAAACTCAAGTTCCAGGTTCTTCTTACAATCCTTTATGAGTCTGAATGATCCTGTCAAAAATAGATCGTCCACATAAAATACCAAAATCAACGGCTCACCTTCTACCAACAGGTAATAAGGATTGGGATTGACATCACTCTTGATGAATCCCAACTGCTGTAAGTAGGTGCCAATTCGACCATACCAAGCTTTGGGTGCTTGTTTTATCTCGTACAAGGCTTTCTTCAACCTGCACACACGAGTTCTCTTTTCATGTGTTTCGAAACCTTCTTGCTATTTGATATATACCTCTTCTTCTATCACCCCATTCAAGAACATTGTCTTGACATCCATTTGGTGAATCTCCCATCCCATCTGTGCTGCAAGGGATAAAATGGATCTGATAGAGGTATATCGAGCCACTGGGGCAAAGGTTTCCTCATAGTCTATTCCTTCATATTGCACATATATTTTTGTGACAAACCTAGCCTTGTACTTATCTACGCTTCCATCTACAACATACTTAATATTGTAGATCCATCTCGAACCTACAATTGATTTGTTCTCTAGTCTTGGTACAATTTCCCAGACATCATTTGTCATGATAGAATTGTAACCTTCTACCATGGCATCCACCCATACCTGGTGTTGTAAGGCTTCTTGAAAAATAGAGGGTTCTTCGACCTAAGCTACCAATGCTTGGTACCTGTCAGGTTGTATACGTTGTCTTTTCCTAGCCCTAGGAGCTCCTCTTCCTGTACATGTTGTGACACTCCTGACTCCTCTTCTCTTGATAAGATGTTGGTACTGGTTATCGTGCTTGAACCAGATACTTGTCTTCCTACCAAATCTGATCCCTATTACTGGACTAGAGGAGCATCCTCATCCTATTCTTCAAATGACATCTCATGAGATTCCTTAAAGGCTCTATCTTCCATGAACTTCACATCTCGCCTTACTACAATCTTTCTGCTGCTCAGAATGTAGTTCTGATACACCTTTGAAGTCTCTCTATAACCTACTAGATACCCAACTTTGGCAGTCTTCTCTAACTTTCTCCGCTTCTCTTATGGAATATGGCAATAAGCCATACTTTCGAATATCCTGAGGTGACTTACTTCTGGCTTCTTTCTCATGAAATATCCCTATGGTGTCTTCTTTCCTAAATTCCCGTGAGGAGTCCTGTTTTGAATGTGTACAATCGTGCTGCATGCTTCTGCCCATAAAAACTTGGGTAGATTATGATCATATAACATCACCTTTGCTTCTACAAAAATAGTTCTCTTCTTCCTTTCTGCGACTCCATTCTGATCTAGATTATAGGGTGTTGTCCATTCTCTTCGGATCCCTTCTTTTGCACAGAAATCAATGAAGTTCTTATCCGTGTATTCTCCACCATTTTCTAAGTGCAATATCTTGATCTTCCTTCTTATCAGGTTTTCCACTAGAGCCTTAAACTCTTTAAACCGATCACCGACCTCATCCTTGGTTCTCAAAAAATAGATCCAAGTTTTCCTAGAATGGTCATCTATAAAGGTAACAAAATACTCAGTGCCACTGGTGGCCCTTGTAGACATCAAACCACAAATGTCTGAGTGTATTAACCCCAATACACTCTTAGCTCTATTGTTGCTTCTGGAATACGTTGCTTTAGCGTACTTATCTAGCACGCAACCTTTGCACGTATCATCATGCTTGGTAGTAAGAACTGGAACCCCTGTAATAGTTTCCTTGAGCATCTGTAACGCCCCATGATGTAATTATCCCATCCTCCTATGTCACAACTCATTTAATTCTTTTTCTCCATCGACATTACTTCTTATCAGTGCCATAGGAGACTCGAGTTGCAACTTGTATAATCTGTTTCTTCGAGTTCCAATCTGGGCCCTGTTTTTCCACCTTGGATGCTTGACATATAATCTATTACCAATGAAATATACATCATATCCCTTATCTTGTAATTGAGAGACAGAAATCAAATTCATTCCCATACCTAGCACATGCAGTACATTCGTGGCCCGAATATTATCTCCTGCTACTGTCTGGAATATAACGGTTCCTTTTCCTACTGGGGTGCACTTCATCTTGTTACCCATTATGATTTGAAAGTTCATCTGTTGCTCCTGATAGCTCGAGAAATATTCTCATTCTCTAGTCATATGAGTTGAAGCCCCACTATTAATGTACCAGTCCTCGGATGATGCAGAACTTGATAGGCAAGCAAACTCCTCTTGCAACTTGGAAGCTAATTCGGAAATATTTCGATCCCTACTGTTCTCCATGCCCTTTTTCTTTGCTTCCATCTTCCTTGAACCTTGCTCTGATTCCATGTGAAAATTTGTTGCAATAATTGATTTATTTCTCCTACTTATTTATGATAAGTTATTTACCAATAATTCAGTAAATACCAAAATAAATTCAATTGCAGACTTCAAAAACTAAAACTGAAAATTAAACGCCAAGAGAAACATCAGCATATGAACAATCACATTGACACACTTGTTTTTGGAAAATTGTCCTCGTAAAAACCCAATGTGGGAAAACCAGTGCAACAAATCTGAGGATTCTTATTATTGGTAGTAAATATCTGAATACAATATATAATGCTCATCTAACAATCCTTTACAAGGAAAATACTGGCGAAAAATATGAGTGAGTTTTACTTCACTTCACCCGGCAGAATTCTGGCTGATCCAACACAAGACTGGCTAACCCCGTCTATTTCTACGTTGGCCCTGCGTAGGCCCTATGTCTGTCTTTCAGACTCTACGTCATCCTTGCATCACCTTCTTTTCCCTTTGCGTCAGCTCTCCCGCATATTCCGGCAATTCCTGACAGTTTCGGCAATTCCAGATTCTGCGTGACAAGAAGCTTTTTTGCATTAGCTCTCCCAGCTACTGCGCTATTTGGTCAATTTAGAGTGTCCTAAATTGCTATATTAATTGTCAATCCGGGAGTCATAAATTGTTGAAGTGTGGCGCACTATATGTGCAAAATAACCTATTTCTTACTTTTTGTCGTTTTTGGTTTTTATTTTGTTTTTGGGTTTATCTATGTTGATTTCCTAATATGGGATGGAAATTCTAAAAGACAAGTATGGATATAAATGTTCAAGGCAATGATGTCCTTTATAATGATTTCCAAAACTTCAAACTTTAAAAGGGTTTTAAAACATGCAATAATGAAATTAATTCCTAAAAGAAAATGAAAATGTGCCACTATTCTAATTAAACAAATAGTGAACTATTGATCATGAAACCAATATCCTTGCTACTGTCTAAATACAAAAGAAACTGTACTCAAAGAAATCCAAAAATTGCAAGCAAAGTAAAGCTAAAATCAAATTATGTCAATTCATATTCTGACCCCTCACCATTAGTCTCGCTATGGCTTTCGGAGGTAATCATAAACAACTTGAGCAATCTGATATCTAATTTGCAGGAAAATAAACTAATATCAAATTACACACTCATACTTCAATCCCTCACCATTAGTCTCGCTATGGCTTTCGAAGGTAACTGATAATGACATGAGCAATTTAATATCTAATTTGCAGAAAAATAAACTAATATCAAATTACACACTCATACTTCAATCCCTCACCATTAGTCTTGCTATGGCTTTCGGAGGTAACTGATAATGACATTAGCAATTTAATATCTAATTTGCAGAAAAATAAACTAATATCAAATTACACACTCATAGTTCAATCCCTCACCATTAGTCTCGTTATGGCTTTCGGAGGTAACTGATAATGACGTGAGTAATTTAATATCTAATTTAACTAATAAAGCCAATGAACAGAACTGAAATACAAAACAGTGCTAGAATTAAAAACTAAGAAAATATATCAGCAGAAATACAAGACTGATTCCATGTCATTAGTCATTGTGAAAACTATATGCAAATGCCCGCACTGCCTACTGTAATCTAGAACAAATACACTGATTAGTTAACAACAATGTAAAGGATGTAGAATTATGAACAAAAACGAAACGTTAGTACCATAGGAAATGCAATATACATAAGTGAATAATAATGGCATAATAACGTAAGAAACACAATGTGAAACTATACAACAAATAAACAAAACCTCGGCGTGTGTAGGGGCCCTCTGCACAACCTCGGGCAACATCTATCAACCACGAATTGTGCTTATAAACAGAGTCTTCTCATGTATTCAAAACACAGTCATAACAATGATACAGTGTCATGGCACAGTGGGCTTTCTTAACAGAAAAATTACATTACAAAAACTAACTATTATGCGTATGGAAACGCATTATTTATAACAAACGTTTACATAACTGATTTCCTAAAAACTGTGCTGACAGAGGACACATGAACAAAAAAGTCCAGGGATCTAGTATCATGGTTGTCGTGATGATTAAATCTATTGAGGGTGGCTATTGGATTCGCCTTATGGAGCAATCCACAGGTGTTGATATGTCCCCAGAGATCTAGGAACAGCCACGCAAGTCTTCACGTGTTGAAAAATGGAGTCCTGTTGCTGTAGGACTCCTATATTTGACCACCGCTTGACCACCTTTGACCATGGACTTCTTTGATGAATTCGATTGAGCCAATAGGACTCGGTCCATGTCCACGTCATTTCCAACTTGCCCATGTGGCTCAATTTGGCTGAAGACACCTGCAATATAGACTTTAACAAAAAGGTTGTGGAAAGTTGAACTGGCTGCAGAAAGTGACAAGATTCCGTAGCTCAATGAGCAAAAATATAATTCAAACAACAGACACAAAACATAGTTAGGAAACCACTTTATGTTATCTTTTAAACTCAATATGCAATGATGTTGACAGCTTAGGAGGTCCAGGTAAATGGAAAAAGTCTAGAAAGGTGTATAGGAAAGATGCAAGTTTGGGGCTCAACATACCCCCACTGTGAAGGTGTTGCATGTCCCCATGCAACCAAAATTTTGATCATTCTCCCTTTAGTCCATGTGCTCTGAAGCTTCTGCCAATACATCCAGCCCTCTTCTCCTATTTCTTGGTACTACTACCATCTTGGGCTTCCTCATCAAGCATCTGAATTTGAGGTTGACAAGTGTTGTGTTCAACCTCTTGCATTTCTTCTTCAATTTCCTGTTCATTTTCTGCCACAATCCCAGATGTAACATAGTGTTGTCATGAATGATCTTGTCCAATCTTCTTTGCTCCTTTAATGCTTCATTATCATTTTTAATATGTCTATTTAAAATCTCCAATTCAAAGATTTCTTGTTTCAACGATTGGACTAGAGCTTCTTGTGCTGTGTGAGGCTGAGTGGATGAAGTGCTTGGGACTGTAGCTGTCTTCTCTAAGGATTATATATAATCATACATCTCCTACTGATTTGGGTCTACCTCAGGTGTTGTCTTCCTTGGGCTCACCCCAAAATCCTATTGAGAGGAACTGATTTCTAACTCTGGCCAAGAAGGACTCATGTCAACATCTGGCTGTGAAATGGAAGTATGGTGTGGGCTACGGTCAGGAGAGGTTGTTGGAGGCTTTTCTAGGGTTTCCTCCACCAAATCAATAAAGTGGGGCCCTTTGTTTTTTATTGTCTTTAGTTTCCCTTTAAGCCTAGAGCTTCTTCTTACATGCTGTGGACTAGTATCTTCCTCCATACTCTGCTTTTCCTTTCGTTTCTTTTTGGTTGCAGCCACTTGTTCTCAAAGATAATTTAATCTTTCAGACAGTGTTTGGTGGTCTTCTTTTTGAGAAGGCTTTGAAGTTTGATAGACAGCTTCTATGTTTCGTTTCCCTTTTGATTTCCCTTGGTTCCTATTCTTGGTTCTTTCCAGCCTCTCTTCTTGATCAACTTCTTTGGTTTTGCTAATAGGCGGGTCTTGAATTCTTGCACTTGTCTCCTTCCTCCTACTCCTTCTTGCTGTACTACTCTCAGATACCTCGGGTGGCTCGTGAAAGTAGTTTCTCACCAAAAACCATTCCCAGGTGTCCCTGTTTTTCTTCGATTGGTCCTCAATTAGAATTTTCACAAGCCCATGATGATACAAATGGGGCTCTGTGTCTTCTATATTCTTTTGGACTGTTGTGCACATCTTTTTCAAGCTTAGCAATAAAAAGTAGGGCAGATTGAGGGTTTGGTTTTCTAAAAATTTCATCAACAACTGGGTATGATACATATACATTGCCCCAAAACGGCCTTCACAAATAATGAACTTTTGAATAATTAACAATAAGTTGGCTCACTCCTCTTTTAAAGCATGGACAGGAATTCCTCGCTTGAATATAGTTACATCCATACCTAGATTGTGTAGTATGATTCTCCAAGCCTTCTCGTCAAAGCTATTGTTCTTTAACCAACGTTCACCTTCCTGGGGAAGTTCTGTAGTAGTTGCTATGGATGCCTCGGTGATTGTAAACTTAAGGTCCCCAATCTCCACGTCCTGGCCGTTAAAATACCTCGCAAAAGCCTTTGTAATCTCCTTATTGTGGCCTTTGAATTTTTGTATAAACCGTAGCCATCTTGCCTTCTTCAGTATGTCTTTCACTTGCGGGTATCCTTCCAAAAACTTGGGCCCTTCCGGTTCTGCCCTCAACAACAGACCCATCCTTCCTTCTGTTCTTAAAACTCATCTGCATGAGGAGGGTTTAGCGGAAGTGAGATGGCTGGGTTATAGGAGTGAACAGAGTTTATGGAGACAACCAGTGATTGTGAGCGGAAAACAGAGGACAGGCAGCGGAAGTGAATTCGTGAAATGGGGTGAAGGCTTATGTGAGCAAGGTGGAAATGCAGCCGTGATGTCAATAGAACAGTAGGGAGAGTACAGTGCATCCGGCGGAATTTTAAATTGGGTGGCTGCAGAGTAGACGCAAACATGTTGATGAAACGATTGCGGATTTTGTGTGGTTGAGAAGAGCCGTAGTCAAATCGACTACGTCCTCATGATTACAGGTGGAGTGTTAACATACAGCCAACACAAATTAAATCCAAAGGATAATCATAAGACCGTTTGGAAAATAAATGCATGGTTCGTGGAGGAATGTCGTGAAATGGTTATGGAGACTATCACGACAATCATTGCATATAGTGGAACTCATGGTTTAATAACTATGCAAAAATGTGTTTTGATTGCTATTTGAAATAAATTTCTACTCATACCTTGGAATTTTTGCCATTTGTTTGTACATTAACCCTTGATCAGTTGCTCCTTATTGATGCCTTTAGGTGCTCCATGTCTTCATAATATGTCCTTGGTCATACCTGCATTTGCTTTCATGATTATTGAACTAACATCTTGACTGTCAATTTGAAAAACAGAGTGGTGGCTGCGGAAACTGCTTCTGGCTGTGGAAACTGACACAGCAACCATTTGACTGAATGAAGATGGATAAATGATGACTGAATGAATGGTCATAAAAACTTTTATTGGTGAAATGAAATGAAATGGATGAAATGGAGTGGAATGAAATGAAGTGGAGTGGAATGAAGTGGAATGAAATGAAGTGGAGTGTCACAAAACTGGTGAAATGAGAGAGATAATTTTATTTTTTTTGGAAAATATAGGGTGTCAGGTGTTCCTGATTTTCGCTCTATATTTTCTGTATAAGACTGCCAATCAATGATTGGTTTTCAGGCTTATACAATTTTTTTATTTATTTTTTATTTTTTATTTTTATTTTTTTTTAGAAACAGAAAGGAACAAAGGCTAGGCTGGTGGAGAAGAATGATTCTTCTTTACCAGCCTTATTGCAAAACTATCTTGAAACATTTTGACAAATTCCTCTTTTGAGAGTGGCTTATGATAGATCTTTAATGTGTGGCCATTCACAATAAGAGGAGTTTGAAATTCATCAATGGTTTTGATTCTTACCGCTCCATTGCTAAAGAGTTTGTCAATCTCATATGGCCCAAGCCAGTGAGTCTGGAATTTACCTTTGAAGTCTTTAAACTTGGAATCAAATAGCAATGCCCAATCTCCCTCTTGAAATTTTTCTTTTTGATATATTTTTCATGCCACTTAGCTCTTTGATACCGAACTAGATCAGTTCCTAGGATTGCTTCTTGTCTGATCTCATCTAGCTAATTCAGCTGCTCCATTCTATGCTTTTGGGCTTCTGATAGATTCATCCGCAACTGAACTGCCATCTTGAAAGTTTTGACTTGAAATTCAATGGGGAGCAGGACTTCTTTCCCATAAACAAGTTCATAGGGAGAATGTCCTGTTGTATTCTTCTATGTAGTTCTATAGGCCCATAAGGCTTCAGGAAGCCTTTCTTCCCAATATCTTCTGTGTAGATGAACCGTTTTGGTGATGATGCCTTCAATAACTTTGTTTGTCGACTCCACTTGGCCATTTGCTTGCGGATGGTAACGAATAGATTTTCTGTGCTTGATTTTGTATTCTTCCATCAGCGTCTCCGCCAGGTTAGATGTGAATTGACTTCCCTGATCTGTCACAATTTCTCTTGGAACACCAAGGCGAGTAAAAATATCCTCATAAAGAAAATTAACAATTGAATTTTCAGTAGCAGAAAGTAATGCTTTGGCTTCTACCTATTTAGTGACATAATCAGTACATACCAAAATATACTTCTTTTGTTTAGATGATGGATTAATAGGTCCAATGAAATCTAAATCCCATTTCTCAAAGGGTTCGATGAGTACTTGTAGTTGCAATGGCATTTCATTTGAAAGGGTCGGTTTCCCTATTCTTTGGCAGTTGTCACATCTTTTGACATATTCTTTTGTATCTTTGAAGAGGGAAGGCAAATGATATCCTAAAGAAAGGATTTTATAGGCTGTCATTTTTTCAACAAAGTGTCCACCGCATGGTTCATCATGACATGCCTTGAGGATGTCAGGCATTTCATCTTCCCTAACACATCTTCTGATCACAAGATTTGGCCCTGTTTTAAACAATTCGTTAGAAATCCATGAATATTTTGAACTTTCCTGAATAATCTTTCTTCTTTCATTAGGAAATAGATGTGGAGGTAGTTTCCCTGTAACCAAATAGTTAGCAATATCTACATACCAAGGGGTCTTAGTAGTTACTGCAAATAAATATTCATATGGAAACTTATCCTTTACAGGAGAATCTTCTTTAGTATTCTGGATCCTAGACAAGAAATCAGCTACTGTATATTGTTTCCCTGGTCTACCCAACACAGTAATATTGAATTCTTGTAAAATTAAGAGCCATCTTGTAACTCTGTCATTAATAACAGGTTTGTTCATTAGATATCTAATCGCATAATGATCAATATGAACAAAAGTTTCATAGCCTGTTATATAATGTCTAAACTTATTGATTACATGAACAACAGCTAAGAATTCTTTTTCGATCACAGTATAGTTCAACTCAGTGGGAGTCAAATTTTTACTGGTATAGTAAATGACATAATGAACTAAATCCTTTTGACCCAACACAACTCCTAGAGCTGTATCTGAAGCATCTGTATAAATACGGAAAGGAAGTTTCCAATTTGGCCCTTTCAAGATGGGTGCTTCAAATATTCTTGTTTTCAAAGTTTCAAATGCTGATTGACAATCAGGATCCCATTTGAATTCACAGTCTTTTGTGAGCAATTTGAAGAGTGGAGATGCTATTTTAGTGAAGTTCTCTATAAATCTTCTATAGTACCCAGTAAATCCCAGAAAACTTCTAACATCTTTTTGACAATTTGGAATAGGTAACTTGGAGATGACTTCAACTTTTGATCTATCGACTTTAATCCCATCCCCTGAAATGTGATGTCCAAAAACAATACCTTCAGTAAACATCATAAAGCATTTTTCATGACTCAATGAAAGGTTTGTTTCTTTACATCTTATAAGGAATTTTTCCAAATTCTCTAATGCCTCTTCAAATGAACTACCATAAACTATAAAATCATCCATATAAACCTCTACACAATCATGGATTAGATCAGAAAAGATTCCTAGTACTGCTCTTTGGAATGTTGCAGGTGCATTACATAATCCAAAAGGAAGCACTCGGTAAGCAAAAGTTCCCCATGGACAGGTAAATGTGGTCTTATCTTGATCTTCAGGTGCTACCTGAATTTGATTATAGCCACTAAAACCATCCAAGAATGAAAAGTACTTCTTCCCTGCTAGTGTATCTAATACTTGATCGATAAAGGGCAAAGGAAAGTGATCCTTCAAAGTTGCTTTATTCAATTCCCTGTAATCAATGCATACCCTCCATTTACCATTCTCTTTAGGTACTATAACCAAAGGAGAAAACCATCAGCTATCTCAAATTGGATAAATGAAGTTTACATTGAGTAGTTTTTAGAGCTCTTCTTTCACTATCTCCCTAAGGTTTGGATTCATCCTTCTCTGAGGTTGTCTGATTGGTCTATTGTTTTCCTCGATGTAGATGTAATGAATGCAAGTCTTAGGGTCAATACCTTTCATATCAGTATACTCCCATGCAAATGAAATAGAATGTTTTTGCAAGATTTTGGTTAGCTCTTCCTTTTGTGACTTTTCCAAATTTTTATTAATATTCAATGTTTTACCGGGAAAAGTCTCAATGACGGAACTACCAAACTCTTCCATAGAGTAAAGAGACATTTGTCTAGATGATAGATACTCAATGTCAGAATCTAACTGAAATTGTGTGTGGTCATATTTTGAAGATATTTCAAAATTTTCTACTGTGTTCAGAATTTGACTATCTTCACTAATTTCAGAAATGGTAAAGACAGGTTGTATAGTGTCCTCATTATTGACCCATTCATTATCTCCTACTTCTGTAATTGCTTTTGCTGGAGGATACAAATTGAACTTCTTTGTCGAATTACCATCAGAAATGTACATATCTCTAGATCTACAACTAATGAAAGCATCAGCTGTGGCTAGCCAAGGTATTCCTAAGATGAGTGGGTGCCCTCCTAAATTACTCTTAGGAGTTAAAATCATGAAATTTACTGGATATTCCCAAGAATCTAAGGAGACTAAAATATCTTCTAATACACCATCTGGTTTGATTATTGATCTATCTACAAGTTGCAGTAGGGTAGGTGTAAAAACAAGATTAGGAAGTTTTAGCTGTTCCATAGTTTGTCTACTCATAATGTTGATAACAGCCCCTAAGTCAATCATAGTATTTGGAATTTCTACCCCATTTATATGTGTTTTGACAATTGGACTACCAGGATCTACATATTTCTGCATAGTAATTTTTCCCATCATGATATTTGCAATTTTTCCTACCAGGTGGATTCTTCTTGTATCTCTTGGTTTCCTTCCTAGTCTTTTGAGACTCAACTCCTTTATTGTTTTTGCTAGAATAGGAATCTCTCTAATGGATTGTAGCAAGGGAATCTTGATATAGACATTCTTTAATTCATCTAGGAAATCATAGTTAGGCAACAAGATTTGTTTTTCCACCCCTTTGTCAATTTGTAATCTTTCAGGGAAAGGAGGTGTGGATGAAGATGCAGGTTGCTCAACTATAGGAGTTGCGAGGGTTGACTGTTTTTCTTTTTCTTTTTGAGTGTTTGGGTTTTGAAGAGATGCTTTAGAACCTTTATTGGATTTAATAGAATCTTCCTCAAAAATACTTTGCTTTTGAGCATCTATAGAAGGTTTTTCTAAGACTCTACCAGATCTGAGTTGTACATCATTGAGAGGAACAATCATATAGGTAGGAAATTGTTGTCCTTCTACCATGTAAGCATTCTGAGGATTTTTATTATTGGGATTTGGAAATGGCTAGGATGGTAGTTGATTTGTCTTTTGTTGGAATGGAAGCAAGAGTTGAGAATTTGGGTTTTGTTGAGAAGGTTGTTGTGGTTGTGGAAATGGAAATGAAAGTTGTGGGTTTTGATTTGGAAGTTGTGGAGCTTGTTGATTTTGAAAAGATGGAGGATATTGATAAAATTGAGCAAATCTCCCATAAGGATTTTGCATACCTTGTACCCATGATTGATATGGATTTTGAGGTTGGGACCAAGGTTGTTGCCAAGGATTCCAATTTGGTGGGGGTTGAAAGTTCATGGGGTTGTTAAACCCTTGATTTTTTTTCCCCTGCCAAGGTCTCCTTGAAACAAAACAGAGAGACTCTATTGAATTTGGATCTTCTTGAAAGACAGCTTTGAGCCCAGGAATTGAAGGACAATCCTTGGTCTCATGGCTTTCTGAGCAAATCATACATGTTTCTACAACTTTTGCATCCAAGGGGCATTCCCTTAGAGCATGTTTCTTCCTACATTTTGGACAAAAGATGGCCAAAGCTTCAACTTTTGATTTCTGCTTGTTTTGTATTTTAAGGGTGTCTAGTTGTTCACTAAGGCTCCCTAAAATATCGGTTTTGAACTCATCAAGCATATTTCCAATCTCTGCCCTACTTACTGATCCAGTTGCAGATTTGTTTGCTCTAATGAGAGAAGGATCTCTAGGCCCTTTTCCCGTTTTAGATTTTCCCCTTGAGAGATGGACACATAGTTCTGCTATGTCATGAAGTGGAAGTTGAGAAATACCTCCCTTTCCCATCATGTTTAAAATATCTATCCATTCATCTCTAATGGCTTTTAATAGAAGGGCATTCAAGGTCTCCTCATCTAAGTTACTCATTTTGCTCTTTTCAAGTTGTATTGAAATCTTTCAAGTAAATCCTCCAAGTTTTCATCTTTTTTTTGCACCATTTTGAATACCTCATCCTTATGGTTGGTGGGCATGCAATAGTCCGGGTATCTATCCAAAAATGTTTGTTTCATATCATTCCAAGTCCTAATAGATTGAGTGACTAATCCCATGAACCATTTCAAAGCAGCCCCCTTCAATGTTGAAGGAAACAATTTGAGTTTTTGAGAGTCTTCCATATAGTCATAAGTTCGGCACGCGACTTCAAACTCAAATAGAAATGTTTCAGGATCCTCACTTCACAACCCATAAAAGTTTGGGAGGACAAATGGTGAGATGTTTTTCATTGTTGTACGAGATTCCTCATCAACTATAGGAAATCCAAACGAGTTATCTCCATCCCTATTTCCCCCATTGTTACCTCTACCTCCTCCATTGTTTCCTCCTCCTCTACCTCTACCTCTACCTCCTCCTCCTAATCCGTTTACTACTTCCTCTGTCATGATAGTTTCCTCAGAGATTTCAGAGTCCTCTGGTTCTTCTATTAATGGCGAACGAGGAGGAATTTCTCCCTCTTCTTCTTCAGGTGATTCTACTTCTTTGATTACAATATGTTCCCCTGTAAAAGTGAAGAAAGGTTCTTTTCCTAAGTCAGATTTGGTGGATAGTGTGGGAGAGTCTCCTAATTCAGCTACTGCCCCTTGAATTCCAGGAATCCTAAGGCTAGGAGTGTGAGTTGGAGATGATGGAGGTGTATCTTGTCTATGCCTTGAAGTAGATGGAGTTGTAAAAATCGAACTCTTGGCCCTAGCTATAAACCTTCCTCTAGAATCTCTTGCTCTATGCATGTCATTTTTTATCTTCAAGTCGGGCTAATAATTCTCTTTTTGATCTTCCATATCACACTAGGTGCAAGAAGAGAGCATACTCAAGAAATTATTGAACCAATAACTCTCTTTTATGATCTTCCAGATCACACTAGGTGCAAGAGGAGAGCATACTTTGAGAAGTTATCAATTTTCCCTTCTTAATTTTTTTTTTTTTTTAAATTTGGCTACCTAGTTATACTTCCCCGGCAACGGCGCCAAAATGTTTGGTCAATTTAGAGTGTCTTAAATTGCTATATTAATTTTCAATCCGAGAGTCGTAAACTGTTGAAGTGTGGCGCACTATATGTGCAAGATAACCTATTTCTTACTTTTTGTCGTTTTTGGTTTTTATTTTGTTTTTGGGTTTATCTTTGTTGATTTCCTAATATGAGATGGAAATTCTAAAAGACAAGTATGGATATAAATGTTCAAGGAAATGATGTCCTTTATAATGATTTCCAAAAATTCAAACTTCAAAAGGGTTATAAAACATGCAATGATGAAATTAATTCCTAAAAGAAAATGAAAATGTGCCACTATTCTAATTAAACAAACAGTGAACTATTGATCATGAAACTATTATCCTTGTTGCTGTCTAAATACAAAAGAAACTGTACTCAAAGAAATCGAAAAATTGCAAGCAAAGTAAAGCTAAAATCAAATTACGTCAATTCATATTCTGACCCCTCACCATTAGTCTCGCTATGGCTTTCGGAGGTAATCATAAACAACTTGAGCAATCTGATATCTAATTTGTAGGAAAATAAACTAATATCAAATTACACACTCATACTTCAATCCCTCACCATTAGTCTCGCTATGGCTTTCGGAGGTAACTGATAATGACATGAGAAATTTAATATCTAATTTGCAGAAAAATAAACTAATATCAAATTACACACTCATACTTCAATCCCTCACCATTAGTCTTGCTATGGCTTTCGGAGGTAACTGATAATGACATGAGCAATTTAATATCTAATTTGCAGAAAAATAAACTAATATCAAATTACACACTCATACTTCAATCCCTCACCATTAGTCTCGCTATGGCTTTCGGAGGTAACTGATAATGACATGAGTAATTTAATATCTAATCTAACTAATAAAGCCAATGAATAGAACTGAAATACAAAACAGTGCTAGAATTAAAAACTAAGAAAATAAATCAGCAGAAAGACAAGACTGATTCCATGTCATTAGTCATTGTGAAAACTAAATGCAAATGCCCGCGCTGCCTACTGTAATCTGGAACAAATACACAGATCAGTTAACAACAATGTAAAGGATGTAAAATTATGAACAAAAACAAAATTTTAGTACCATAGGAAATGCAATATACATAAGTGAAGAACTATGGCATAATAACGTAAGAAACACAATGTGAAACTATACAGCAAATAAACAAAACCTTGGCGTGTGCAGGGGCCCTCTGCACAACCTTGGGCAATAGCTATCAACCACGAATTGTGCTTATAAACAAAGTCTTCTCATGTATTCAAAACACAGTCATAACAACGAAACAGTGTCACAGCACAGTGGGCTTTCTTAACAACAAAATTACATTACAAAAACTAACTATTATGTGTATGGAAACGCATTATTTATAACAAACGTTTACATAACTGATTTCCTAAAAACTGCGCTGACAGAGGACACGTGAACAACAACGTCCAGGGATCTAGCATCATGGTTGCCGTGATGATTAAATCTATTGAGGGTGGTTGTTGGATTCGCCTTATGGAGCAGTCCATAGGTGTTGATATGTCCCCAGAGATCTAGGAATGGCCACGCAAGTCTTCACGTGTTGAAAAACGGAGTCCTGTTGCTGTAGGACTCTTATATTTGACCACCACTTGACCACCTTTGACCACGACCTTCTTTGATGAATTCGACTGAGCCAATAGGACTCGGTCCATGTCCATGTCATTTCCAACTTGCCCATGTGGCTCGATTTGCCTGAAGACACCTGCAATATAGACTTTAACAAAAAGGTTGTGGAAAGTTGAACTGGCTGCGGAAAGTGACAAGATTCCGCAGCTCAATGAGCAAAAATCTAATTCAAATAGCAGACACAAAACATAGTTAGGAAACCACTTTATGTGCTCTTTTAAACTCAATATGCAATGATGTTGACAGCTTAGGAGGTCCAGGTAAATGGAAAAAGTCTAGAAAGGTGTATAGGAAAGATGCAAGTTTGGGGCTCAACATGCGCTACCTATGTGTCAGCTCTCCTGACTGTTCCAACAATTTTGGTAGTTCTCGGCAATTTCGTTTGTTCTGGCAGTTCCAGATTTTGCGTGACAGGTAGATTTTCTGCATCAGCTCTCCTAGCTACTGCGTTGCCTCTCTGCAAGCTCTCTCTACCTCTCTGTTATGTATTTTCCAGAAATTCCTTCACTCGGATTCTCTCTGCCTCTTAGCTCCAAGATCTCCCAATCGATTTTCCTCCCGAGAACTTGTCACCTCAAAAAATCGATTTCCTCAATCTCTCTGTGTAGTTCCAAATGAACCCCAAGCCTTAATTGTATACTTTTCATGTTGAGTCTTCAATGACCAAGATTAAGTCTCTAATCAATGGCTAAGATTAAAACATGACTTGATCCACCTTCTAGATCATTATCACTCATATTTTGATTAATACCCATTACTATTTTAATTTGCCTAAGTTTAGACTTAGGAACTCCATTAAAAATATTAATTATTTTAATAAAATACAATTCGGGTGGAATTTCACGAAATAGTTTCTTGGTTCTTCAGAACTGATGCGCCTTAGCCTCACCAATTTTCAAGGCTAGAGCACTTCCGATGCTACCAAAAACTAGCATTATCCTCGACCTTGAGGAGTTAGAAGAGGAGTTGGAAGGTGTGCCATATATCTTAGAAAGGTCTCAAAATATGTTATTTGACTATGTTATTTCCTCTTTCATTTGGACAACCTTTTGTTGAGCCACTTACATGAAAAAACTTGTGTAAGTCATTGCACCTCGTCATGACTCCTCCTAAAAAGACTTTAAAATAATTTCCCTAAAATAACAAATTCTAAGTCCTAGTAGGTGGGTTCCCATAGAGGAATAAAAGGTATCTACATGACATCATTATGTAATTTATATTTTTTATGTCAGCACATAGTCTTACAAGAATTTATACATTGTTTCATATACATTTCATATATGGTTCAAAGGTTTTTATTGTACTAATGGTATGGATACACTTACAAGATTGATAAGAACAATTTCATTGTAGGCATTTTTCATCAAAGTTCCATGATCAATCTTTATTGGAAAAATATGCTTCACAATGTGATTATATTTCAAGTGCAAAGTTTAAATTGAGTTTCAAGCCAATAATTTATTGTTTTGGTCATAAATTATATATATGTATATCTAATTATTAAATCATGTTGTTGAATATTTTCCATGAAGGTATAGACCCATTTTTGTTAGGTTATCATAAAATTTGTGGTTCCCCTGTTGGGCGCGAGATCCCCCAAGGGAAGTTTTGGGGCTTCGAGCCCAGGTTTCGGTGAAAAGTTGTAGTCCCGATGTAAAGACTCCGCATTTTGTGGGTGCAGAGCACGTAGTTTGTAAAAGAGTCATAGGGTTGTTCGCCCTCAACTTTGTAATGTAATGTAGGCTGTAGAGATCTACCCATGGTCTGCAAACCATGTGATTGTATAAATAGAGCGAGGCTCTAAGTAATCAATAGATTAGAAGATCATGGAATAATAATGATAAGGATGAAGAGTTGAGTCATATCAGAAGTGTAAAGTCTAGTTTGGGTTGTAGAGTAAGAGAAGGATATGCAGCTGAGTGCGTAGAGGCTTAGTAGTCCATAGCTAAGTGTGCAGACCCCTGCAGCTGAGTGCGCGGGGCGAGTCGAGTTTGTAACAGTTGGAGCATTAATAAAGAGAAGTTTCATATCCATTCTGCATATTTATTTCCTATTTTTTGGATATGTTACATTGAATATACATTGCACTTTTAATACTTATATGATGCATGAATATGTATGAATGTGTTGAATAAGTGAATTCAAGATAGAATATCTGTTTATGTGAAGTTAACTAAGACCTTTAAGAAGATAAGTAAGATACACAGTGTAATTTGGGGAGATAGCGCAGGACGCTGCCATAGCAGTGCAAAAGCATCTCAGCCCTTGGTTAGGGCTGCGCAAAAGGTGATTATAATAGATTGGGAAGGTATTAAAGGTCAGGACAGTGCGCGAAGTGACCCGCATGAAGGTAGGCACAGTTGAACTAAATCAGCACCTCAGACATCTCAAGGGTGCAGAAACTTGGTTCCAGCATCCCCCCATACTGATTCAAGTGAGACTTCTGTCCACGCTCCGCGGGTTGATGCCGAAAGGGCCAGTAGTGTAGGGATTTGTTTGGCTAATTAACTTTGAACCTGGGTCAAGCCCCCTCAAGCTAACAAATGGTTTCGTTGCCGGGATCGAGAATCTGCATAGAAATGTCTGATGTCGTATCTTTGGAATCCAACTAACAAGGAAATTGAAGGTTGGTTGGATAGAAGAATTCATGAGTTTGCAGCACAGGAGAATAGGAATCCGTGACTAACAAAAGAAGAGTGGCTTAGACTGTTACCTGTACACAGAGATCCACGAAATCTTCTGTGCATCTTTCCCTACTGAGCTGTACGAGTGGATCGCGAAGCTAGCAGATAGCCAAGGAAGGTGGAAACTCGACAATCCTATTGTGTGGACCCCAAAGTTAGTGCGAAAGTTGGAAGCATCAGAGGATAAGATCTCGCGCATCGTTGATCATTGGCTTGATCAGATTATAGCAGGATTCATTAATGAGTTTGCGGTCGACACCTCAGTTAGCTATAGCGAGGCAGAGCGACGCTTTCTCAAGGGACCGCGAGGTAAGTACGTAAAGTATTTGAATACTTGGATTAAAATGCTATTGTACAAAAAGAGGGTTATGTAGTTACCTTAATGTTCGGGGCTACGCAAAGTGGAAAAGCTTACAGGAACGAAGGAAGTAAGGGACCCAAAACTAGCCCCTTGATTTCACCTCCACGAGGGGACGAGGAAGAGCTCACAAAGGTCTCGCCGCGAAGTGCGATCCATCTGATAAGCCAAAGAATTCTGCGAATACCACCCCCACCCACACTGCCACCAGCTTCACCACCATCACCTCCATCTTCACCCGTACCACCTCCACCACCACCGCGATTCAATATGGAAAGCACAGTGAAGTTGCCTGTGTTCAAGGGTTTGGGAAATGAGGATTTGGACCAATTTTGGTTCGTGGTAAGGGCTGTATGGGAAGCGCAAGGAGTTACAAATGATAATATAAAGAAAGTGACATTGGTTAGCGCTCTGCAGGACCGCACGCTGACCTGTTATATTAAGCACTCCAATGATAATCCAAATGCGGGAATCATGGATATCTAAGGAACACTAAACAGAAAATTTAGTAGGCCGAAGTCTGAAGCACAATCGATCATTGGATTCAAAGAGATCACAATGCTTCCAGGCGAGACTCCTTGGGAGTTGGATCAAAGGCTAAAATGTACAATTCGCGAAGCTAATATGAATCTAACAGATGGAAAACATCGCGAATGGTTTGTAGCATTGCTAACACCACATCTAAGGAGTGCGCTATCACAACAGAAATTAACGACTCAAGCAAAGGCCTTAAAGATTACGATGAGGCTACATGGGACTCTGATGTAGGATCCTAACTTGGGAGTTCAACAGATCCACGTGCAACTGAAGAATTTATGCCTTGAGATGCAGAGTCTGAAATAGGACAGGACAACTCGACTAGAAGTGCAAAGAGGTGTGGTGTGTAAAATGCAAGGGTCAGGGTCATGATAAGGACCATTGCCCGGTTTTCGCAAATTACCTTGTAGGAGGAGGACCGATGTCATTAAGGTTGGAAGCACAAGCAGGACCTAGTGCGGTGGCTACTTTGTGGTGCGCGATTTGTCAAATAGCTGGAAAACATGCAATGGACAATTGTCACTTGTTACAGAAGTATACACAAAATTCGAAACAGTTGTTCTGCAACTTTTGTAGGTCAGTAGGACACGATGAGCGCACTTGTAGAAGCTATGAGCTAAGGATGGATAGAGCTCCCACCTATAGATTTCAGGCCGAAATGCGGCCCCTTGACCAAAATGCAGGAATGGCACGAACAGGTTTTAGGGGCGCAGCCGAGGCCGAGGTGGAGGAGGACCTGGAAGAGGTCGTGAACAATTGATATGCTATAAGTACAGAGGGCCAGGACATTATGCCCACGATTGCACAAATCCAACGCGCCCATCATGTTTGTATTACAACTTTTTTGATCATGAGACAAAAGATTGTCCTATACTGATAGCTAGGATACGCGACAAAGGATCCCTACCGCGTCCCCCGACTCAGAACCTGCAAATGATGAGGTCTGAGCCACACGAGGAAGACTTGAATGTAAAAATTGTGCTCCGAAGTGGAATCACAATGGGAGACGACAAAGGAAATCAACCAGAAGATAGTGCTTGGGTTCACAAAGCTCTAGAGCAGAGTTTGATTTGGAGTGCACTCAGGAAACCTTCATGGAAGCTAAGAAGAGCTTCACTGATGCCTCCACTTCAGAAATCAAATATAGACCGAAGCCGAAGATGGACCCATCCATGCTCACAACGTTCTTGGAAACATGTATGAAGTTATTGCGTGACAGTAAAGCTGTAAAAGGGTTATAGGAACTCATTAATAGATGCGTTGGGACCGCCCCAAGAGAACCGCACGTAGTTAGGAAGATCGAAAAACACAAGACAAGAACGGGAAGAGAAATGAGACTAACCACACAAATCAGAGAATATGAGATGGATCAAGTCATCATGGATTTAGGATCAGATGTGAATGTTTTGTCGAAGCAAACATGGGAGCGAATGGGGAGACCTACATTGTAGTGGTATCCTATTCAACTACGAATGGCGAACCAACATAAAATAATACCGATGGGGCGATTGTAGGGAATAATCGTGGACATTGAGGGAGCAGGCGCGCTAGCAGACTTTGAAATGATAGAGATTGTTAATGACAACAACCCCTAGCCCGCGCTCTTAGGAATTGATTGGGCCACTAACATGAACGGGGTGACTAATCTGAAGAAGCGCAAGATGATTTTTGAGAAGAAGTCACTATGCGTAATTATACCCCTGGACCCTGTTGAAGGATCGCGCTATACAGAGCCGGTGCGTGACTATGAAAGTGATGATGATTTGGACTACATCTATAAGATAACAGTATGAAACCAGGATTGGGTGAATCCCACCGTGGATGGGCGGATTGTATGGGAGCGCGAAAGCTCCTGTACTTCAGATTCAGATGAGGAAACAAAGCGATGGCATAATTGGTTACATAAGGTAACTACACTGAATTGTAATATGATGACAAGGTCACTGCGTTGTGTATCGACAGAAGTAAGAGACGTGCCTACTTATGATGGTCTAAGGGACATCAAAACTTGGGCCATGATCTCCTCCTTGATACCACGTATAGAAAACTCCTTGAAGAACTCACCAGTCATCTCTTCTATGCGTATTGCCAATCACTCCAAAGAAGCAATATAGTATTCCACTGTGCTTGTTTGACGCAACTTGGTCAACATCCCTCAAAAATGGGTCCACCTAGAGGATTACCGAGGAGATAGACCTTCCTTAATGAGTGAGTAAGTAGGTGAGTCTTACTTAGCTTCCCTTCCTTCCCTAGCCTTCTTAGATGAGGTAGCCTTTCTAAGCTTCAAGTTCAAGCTTTAGCATGCCACGTTCTAGCTTTAAGCTAGAGGTGGACACCTTCTTGAATAAATTTGAAAAGGAGGTGCCAGAAAAGCAACGCTTCCAGGCCTTGCATTGGGTAGTGCGCGCTACGCCTGCGAGGTGGTGGGGTACGCACAAAGGGAGCTTTGACAGCTGGCGCGAATTTAGGAGAATGATGCGCACATGATTTGGAAAGCCTAGAGTGCGATTGACAAACAAATACAATGGACGGGATAGTCTGTGCGTGCATCTGGCCAAGTGGATGCAAGCATATGGAAAACAACCTATGTGGATGCACATGAACTCCACGCTGAAAGGTATGATCAATAAACATGTGTGGGGGGGAAATGTGCAAATGGATCTTAATGTTGGGGAGGAATTACATAGGAAGAGCAATTTCGCAGAAGGTTATCGACGCAGAAGCATTCAAAAAGGTATGCAACGCACTGAACAAGGTATGCAATGCATAGCGAAGTGATTGGGACCTGCGCATACTCATAGTATTATGGGCTTATAGGACGACATGCAAGAAACTGACGGGACATACACCTTTTAGGCTTGTCTATGGAGTGGAAGATGTAATGCCTATGGAATACATCGTGCCTAGTTTGCACATAGTGGTGCTCACAGGTATGACAGATTGCGAAGCCCTGGAGGAGAGGCTTGCACAGTTGGAGGAGCTCGAGGAAGAACGGTTATTCGCTAGATTTCACCAGCAAGTCCAAAAGCAATGCAAAAAGGCTTGGCATGATCAACATATTAAGTTGCGCACCTTCAAGGAGAATGATTTGGTGCTGTTGTATGAAAGTAAGTTTGATAAATTCCTAGGGAAGCTTAAAATGCATTGTCTGGGACCATATGTTATTAAGGAGATCACAGATGGTGGTGCGGTGTAGTTGGTAAATCGTACACAGGTGGCCTAACCATTTGACTAGTCGATAGAAGCATAGTCTTAGCACTCCAATCAGCTGAAAGGAGGCGCAAGACTATAAACTACTCTGCTTGGGAGCTGTGCGATGTCAGGACTGCGCGCAATAGCGAAGTGTCACAGGGTCCACGATAGCGTGAGGGTAGCTGCGTTGCCACGCGGGTTGGCTTGAAAGTGACCGTTATGGTCACTATCCACAATGTGATGCTTGGTTTGAGACCAAATGGAGCGGGCGATAGGCATTTAAGGAGAACTTTATGGGCTATATTCTTGAAAATCTGCCGCCAAGTGAGCATTAATGGATGTAATGTGGGGGGAACGATTGAATTCAAATTCAAAAGGAACTATACATTACAAGGGGTTGCCTAGCAAACACCACTTGGCAATTTGAGAACCGAGCTGTTGTGCGCCCAGACATTCACGAACCTAGATTTTTTCGATCTATTGAAGTCAAATTCATTGTTCAAAAACTTACCCAAACCATTGAGAGAATTGTGCAATAGCAATATGGCCGCGCTTGAGGAAGACATGGATACCAGAGCAATGACCGCTGAGGAGGTCGCGTAGGCCTTGACGGTAGGAGAAGCCCCAGAAAGTGCCGGGATAGTCATAGAAATCCCTAAATCACCACGCATGTTGAGACCCAAGAAAGACAAGTAGCCTATGGTACCAATGCGCATGTCCCCTAGGAATCCATTAAGGACTAGGCTTACCATGGAAGAAAAGGGGAAGGCGATCAATTTGGAAGCTGATGAGGAGGAAGACTTTGAAGAAATCTTGGTAGAGGAGGAGGAGGATGTAGAGATGGAGGTAGAAACCTAGGGTGCGGACCCTCTCACCAGGTTGCCTTCATATGTTCCTTTGCGGAAGGGAAAATCAAGGGTGCCCAAAGATCTTGACGAGAGTAAAAGCTCTCTACAGACTCCACTACTCCCCGACGACATCATTTTCGATGGAGCACACTTGGGGCAAGTGACTACGCTAAAATTTGAAGACTGGGATCTCACGGACCATGAGAAGTTCCCACATTTGGCAACCGCACAGCTCATGTGCCAGCAAGAGTTATAGAGCTGGAGCCGTGTAAGTGGTTGAGAGGTGTAGAAAAGGTAGGACTATTAAACTTGCTATGGGTGTCGCATTACCATCGTGCCCCGGTGACTATTTTCATCATCAGGGAGCTGCTCTGCTTGGTGCATGATGGGTGCCTGTGACTGGAGGAGCCCATACCCATCACGGACCACTTAATTCATAGAATTACCCGACTCCCTTGCAAAGGGGAGGACCCAACAAACATCTCAAAGGGTAAAAGTGAGGATTTGGCCATTGCGGAGGCCATGAAGAAGAAGTTCAAGCTGAAGAAGAAGAAGAAAGGATAAGCAATTTCCAGCATCAACAACCCGGCGGTCAAATTCACGATGCAAATATGAGCCGGAAAGATTATGCAGAAGTGTTGCGTGGATGAGGTGCCCGCGCTAGTGGTCGCACTTGCTGCGCAATGCGCAAAAGGGGTCCAGTTTAACTAGGCAGACTACTTGTGCAGAGAGTTCCTTGAGAACTGTCGCGAGGCACACGAGCAGGGGAAGAATTTTCATTATGCATGGTTGTTGTTCTCCATCGTGCTGGTGGCATGGGAATTGCCCAAGGACAGCTAGTTCCTGTCGATTGCGCAGGACCTTCTGGAGGCAACGAAGTATGCTTCGCTATGGACAACTAGAGACGCGAAACGAATCAGTGACAGTAGGATATTCTGGTTGTTCATGGAAATGAACATCAGAATGGGGATTAATGGCAAGCCACGGTTATCACCCACGGTTTATAACAGTCTGCAGAGCTTCGCGAAGTTTAAGGCAGATTTCCACCATGTGTACATCAGGGCGAGGAAGGACCCCGTGAAGACTTGGCACGAGCTCCCTTATCTAGCGACGGACGATGTCATATTCACCATCCTTGAGTTGTGGCCACCAGAGTGGCACATTCTAGTCAGTTCTGCGGTGGAAGCAGAGAAGTCCACCGTGCAAAGGAAAAAGGATGAGGCAAAATTGTGGATGGCGCAGTTGGCAGAGAAGCGAAGGGACGAAGCAGCAGCAACCAAGGCCTAGGATGCATGCGACGCTACAAAAGCGGAGGAAGAGCAGTAGAAGGCAGCAGAGGGGGAGCGTGAAGGCCATGTTATACTCCTATAGTTATAGGTGTCATATTTCATGATTGACTGGTTGAGCTCTGTAATATATTCTTCCTTTCCTTGCTGCAAAGGTTTCCATATTATCAAAAAAGAAAAAAATAAAAAATAAAAATAAAAAATAAAGAGGGTATATCCTAAAAGAAAAATCAAAGGGTGAAAAAAAAATGAAAAGGTCAAAAGAAAAAATGAAAGAAATGAACCCCAAATAAAAAGACCAGGAAAGTGTGCAAGTCCAAATGCCACTACTTTTTCATTTTTTGTAAATAAAGCATTGTGTGCAACTTGTCAAAATCATGCCACAATTGATGAATGACCAAACAGCTTAATCTTGGCCAGTTCATGTTTAAATTTCCTGTTTTAGAGATAGAGAATAAAAATCTGTCCAAACTGTTTAATCTTAGCAGATAAGTTGATAGGTAGAGAAGCAAAGGAGCTCAACTATTTAATCTAAGCCCTTGGAAGAAATAAGTGCAGACTTAGGTTGGTTTACCACATAAAGAAAAGAAAAGTTGAAAAGGGTTTGCCAGTCTAAGTGCACCCAAAAAGAGAAGAAAAAATGTTAGGTAAAGTAGGCTAGGTAGGTAGTTTTTGAAGTTGCAGAATGAGACTTGTGATAAATTTTGTCTCTCAAAGTGTTGATCTTACCTCTATCACAGGTGCCATGGCAGATATTTCTTGGAGCAGCTCAAGCGAGGCATGACTAACTCCCTTCATACTGTTTCCCCAATCATTTACTAATTTCCTTTAGAGATATTAAGATCTGCTTAATATCCCCAAAAAGTCACTCCTTCCATTTCATCCATGGCCTAAGTAAAACCCCATGTTTATTTAGGAAATCTGTACAAATATCACATAAATCACTGTTTTTTCCCTTTTGCCTAAGTTTTTATAACATTATAATTTAGCGCATTCATCCATATTTCTTTCATATTAACAAACTAACTGTTTATTATATAAATCCCTTCTAATTATTCCCAATCCTGAAGTATGTAAATATATAATAAAAAATCCCAGATTTTAATATTCCCATCCCCCAGTTATATAACCATAGCACTGTTTCAAAAGGGAATTAATGGTTCATCTGGAGCTTATTAACAACCCTCCGCATGCAAACTGTGGGATTAATCAACCTCTTGTTGATTAATAACCTAACCAAATCACCCCATTGACTAATAAAGCAGGTCCCGACGCATTAAAATATGGTTTTATTATAACCAGGCCCACGCATTAATCTCCCACCTTGTTCCATAAGCACCAACCGTCTGATCGGCGCCCTCACCATCCGACGACAGATATCCTTTTGTGCCCCTCAAGCCCCCGCCATTTAAACCTCCCACCATCTCCTCTAAGCGCCCGCCGTCGGATCTCGGCTCTCGCATCGGATGGTCCTTATTCATTCTGCTACCCCCCTTTCCGTCGAACGTTAAGCTGTGGGGAATTGGTGGTCTTTGCGTCATACTCGGGACACGCGTCAAGCCCCCAAGGTGATCGCTGCCCCTCCGCCCAAAACCACCCTAGCCCAAAAGCGGTGCGGGAAAAAAATATTACCGCCCTCCCCCTTGTTGATGTCACCCTACCAAATCACATTCCGCTAACATCACCACCATGTTACCATCCGTATTGCCACGTCACCTCCCAAGTCGACTATTCTGTGCCCCCCGTTGACATCATGTTGATGTCACCCATCCTTTGAAACAAATTTTCCCGCCAAAATCATTTTTGTCCAATGAAAGGTAAAAAAGGTCATTTTTTATGTTTTCGTTGCAAAAACAGTGCTTCGGGCATGCAATCTTTCATGGTCGTGTTTCCAATGTTTCGACTGCCTTCGACTAGGAAGGCCACAACGAGCTCCGCAGCCTGCTATTCAACCTGCACGGTGCATTTTCTTCCTCTTTTAACACAGTTTAAAGCAAACCGAGGGATTTCCGAAGCTCATAGAAAAGAAAAATATAGATTTACAGGATATTTTTGCTACCCCAGCCAATGGGAACCTGCAGAAACAACGATGAACAGAGTAAAGGCGGTGAGAAGACATGTAGCGGTCTTGTTTTTTACCAGAAAGCGATGAGCAGGGTCGGTTCAACATTAAAGAAGATGATTAAAGTCAAAGAGTATCAGAGGAGCCATAAAGAGTATCAGTGCAGAATTAAAGACAAATCAAATCAACATTAAAGAGTATCCGAGCCGACTAAGGAAAGCAGATCAGAATTAATGCATCAGTTAAGACAGAGAGTCAGCGCACAACTACTTCAGACAGCTGCAAGCCGAACCCTAAAGAGCCAGCCTCCAGCACAACATAAGTTAGATGTTTCTACTTTGCTTGTAAAAGACTTTAGGTTAAACTTAGATATTATCTCAGAACTTTTATGAGATACCTGTTGTACATATTTTATTGTATAAATACCCCCTTCCTCAGAGTTTTGAAGAGGTTTTTGGGTATGTGTAGATTTCTCTAGACTTTGCTGTAAATACTGAAACTTTGGAATAAAAAGATGTTGGGATCAAATTTTTGTCTGGCCTACTGGATGATGAATTGAAGCAGAAGACTTGTCACATAATTCTTGAATCAAACTCCAGATCAATAAGTCCCTTATAACTTGTGTTTTACAGTTTTCATGTTTACTATATAATTTGTGTTTCATGATCTGAATAATAAAGAAAAAGATTAATTCAGAATTTTCTTAGCTGCACTCTGTTTTCAGTCTTTATTATTCTCTGTGTTTTCTTCAGAATTAGTATGAACAATGATTCTTAATTGCTCCTATTTCCCCTGATTCTCTCATGTTGATTACTTGACAAAGAATTCTTAACTGTTGTTTGTCGGTAAGCATTCATTTTCCCTCTTTCAATATGTTGAAGGATTCTTAACTGCCCTTCATCCATTTGAGTCCATTCCATCTAATTCCAGCCTTTAAATTGTTCCATGTTTGACTACCTTTCTCTGTGATGCCATCCTCTATTAAGAAACCGAATCCAGAAAGCCATCCTTCTTTGACTCCATCATGCCCAATGGACTGAACTGTTCAGTTTTACTTCTCTGTTCTACTGAATCTCACCACCCAAACTCAAAACAAAACCCGTGTACTTCATAACCAGCCTAATACCTTTAAAACTAAAGCTAAATCATAAAGAGAGAGCCCTCTCTGGATGCAGATTGGCTAGAATCTGTATCTAAAAGATTGGTTTGTGGTTACCTCGGCCGTATTCCATTTCTTACAACTTTTGGGAACAACCTGAGTGATAACATCATTGGCGACTCAACTGGGACCTGAATAATTGTTTGTTACTATTGTTTTTTTCACAAACTATAGATGGAGCCTGAAGTTAGCCAGGTAGCTTTTGAAACTGCTCTTGCTTTGCAATTGCAGAGATAAATAAATGTTGCTTCAGTCTATCTCTGGTCTAGTTTATGTTCTGAACAGTTAGTTTCAAATCCTTGATCAGTTCCTTTTCTCAAATAAA
Source organism: Pinus tabuliformis (assembly GCA_031772625.1). Taxonomy (NCBI): domain Eukaryota; kingdom Viridiplantae; phylum Streptophyta; class Pinopsida; order Pinales; family Pinaceae; genus Pinus; species Pinus tabuliformis. The sequence goes on from CM062813.1 coordinate 848,940,315, forward strand.
TCTCTAGGATAGTTCAGAATCCCCATATCCAAAAAAATTCCTAAAAGAGTCTGTTAAAGTTGTAGATTTAAAAAACTATTCCAAGAAAAAACGAAAAGCATACCTAGAAACTGGCTCCAAAAAATATTTGTTACACCAGATCAAATCCTTATCCAAATCCTCCACCTGTGTTTGAAAATCCTAATCTGATTCCTAGGATCGTTAGAAGACAAGACAGCCATGAAAATTCTGCTAGTTCACACCTTGACAAAAATTTGCAGAACCCCATTCAATCTGAGCTTACCTCTGAAAAAACACCAAACCTTTCTGTCATTACTGCAGCTTCTCCAATTTCACCATCACTACCTCAAACCACCCTTTCCATTCCTCCGTCTACAACACACATTTCCACTGTTATCCCTACTTTTTCAGTTGTCACACTTATGTCTGCAATCATGGCAAACCGATATACTCCCCTAAACTTACCTGCAAATCCAGGGGCTATGCCTCAAGACTATCAAAGTAAAATCACCTATTTTGACTCCACTGGCACTTACACAGCTCAACAACATACCAAGAAAATGACCGACTATTTTGAAAACTATGAGATTGATGATGATGATGTCAGAATGAAAGTATTTGTTCAAAGCTTAACTGGAGATGTTAGAATCTGGTTTAGAGCCCTCCCTGCAAACAGTATCAATGACCTGCAAGCTCTTTACCAGAACTTCTTGAACAGATGGGAAAAGAAGAAAGATCCTCTCCATATTTTATCAGAATATGACAATCTAAGAAGAGGCACACAAGAAACTGTCCAAGATTACTGTACCAGATTCAACAATGTTTACAATTCTATTCCTCAGAATCTCAAACCTTTTCCAGATTTGGCCTTAATAAAATTCCCTGATGCAATTGATTCTGATATGGCATACCAACTTAGGGATAAAGCCCCTAGAAACTTAGAAGAGATGTAGAGTATGGTTGTAAGTGTTGAGGCCAATCTGATATCCAAACGATCTAGAGCCAAAGCTGAAAGAAGGATACCTTTCAAAGAAGAACCTTCTGCCGTTGAACAAAAACTAGATGCAATTATCAAAGGAATGGACAGACTTGGAGACAGAGTGGAAATAATCGAGAGAAAATCCCTGTGGGATGGTCAACCAAGTAATACTGGTAGAAATCCAAATTTCAGGAAGAATCAAAATCCTATCACTGGAAAGACAGGGCCTGACCAAAACATTAGGCCCCCATTTCAAGAAAATTATGCTGAAGCTTCAACTTCCGATGAACCAACAGAAGACACTCAAATTAATTTAATGGGACTCAACAATGAAAAACAAGTTTTCTTGACCCAAGAGGATCAAGAAGCTAACATTATTGAACAATTCCAAACTCAGTCAGGTGAATCATTTGACTTTAGGGAGGGATATGATACAACCATTTGTGAAGTTCACAAACAATACAATCTGAGGAGCAGAAGAATTGATGTCCCTGAAATCAGCAAACAGAAAGACACCAAACATCCTAACAAAGGTAAGATCAATAACACCCCTGTACATATTTTATAGAACAGATCCTAAACCTGATAATCCAATTGTGGAAGATATATCAGACAATCAACCACCTAACAGACAGTCTTCCACTGCAATTCCTGCTGAAGAAAAAGAAGAAAGGCCTCTACAACATGATTTGGAAAACAGTTCAGCACATAATCCCACGCCTGAAGAAGAGAAAAAAGCAGAAAATTCAGCTTTCCGAAATACTAGAACTCAGACCGAAAAACCTTTTAATCTTGAGACAAAAGTAAGCAAACTAAAGATAGTTGTTCCCTTATCAGAATTAGTTAAACATGATGTCTACAGAATTCAAATTAGCAGATCACTCAAAATTTCTCTCAACGAAGATTTAGTAAACGTTTTTTATGACCAGCCTGAACTGATATTTGGCCCTAAAGCAAATGGAAAAAAAACAGAGGGACAAGTTCCTCCTTTTTATGTGGATTTAAACATTCATGATAAAATTCTCCATAACGCCATGTTTGATTCTGGTGCCTCCCATAACTTAATGCCTAAATCTGTAATGGAAAAACTTGACCTTGACATCACTAGGCCATATAAGGATATTTTCTCTTTTGATTCAAGTCAGGTCAAATGTTTGGGTTTAATCAAAGATTTATGTGTGTCACTAGTCCAATATCCTGCCAAAACCATTTTGATGGACATAGTAGTAGCTGATATTCCTCCAAAATATGGTATGTTATTGTCTAGATCTTGGGGTGCAAAACTTCAAGGATCTCTGCAGTTAGACATGTCTTATGCTACTATTTCAGTGTTTGGTCAACCCAAGAGACTATACAGAGAAACTCTTATGAAGTATGTAGTAAGTAGTCAAGAGAAACCTCAAAATTTCCCTATCTACTCAGTACATTCAGATATGGATTCTTTTATCCTGTACAATGCTGAAATTGATCCCTCACATGAAATAAAGGTTCTAACAGCTGAAACAGAAAAAACATAAAATGCAAATGACAGGTGCAGGACCCGAATCCAAGACATCTCTAAAAATCATGAAAAATCAGGCAAATCAGAAGAAATTCAAAAACCAGATCTCCCTGCTAAACACATCCTTGAAGCTCCAAATGCAAATCATAAACATGAAATCCTGTGGTACTTAGAGTTTGATGGTTCGGTGAACAAATTAGGAGCTAGGGCGGGAGTCTGGGTGCACAACCTTGAGAACGATCACGCTGAAGGTCATGCGTACAGGTTAAACTTCAGGTGCACTAATAATATGGCTAAGTATGAAGCTCTGCTGCTAGGTCTTAAACTGTTGAAGAAATTAGGAGCAACTAGAGTGTCAGTCCTAGGAGATTCTGATTTAATCATTCAACAGATAAAATGGAAATTCCTGACAAATGATCCCAGATTAAAAGAATACCAAACAACAACCATAGAAATGCTCAACACCTTTTCAGAAATTCAGCTTTCCAAAATCCCAAGAAAACATAACTTGCAAGCTCATAGCCTAGCAATTTTTGCCAGTACATGTAAACTACCATTTGAACCGAATCACCGTTTCATAGCAGAAATAGACATAGGCGAGCCATCCCTGATAATATAAAAAACTAGCAAGTGTTTAAAAGTGATAAACAGATCAACAATTTTTTGACCCTAGAACAAGAATTTTCCAGCACTAACGTAGATGAAGATACAATTAGTGAATTTGACGCAAATCAAACAGAAACAGACAATTCAACAGAAAACGTGACTCAAATGCTTCATCCAACAAAATTCACCAAAGAGGAAATACAACAGCGCAAACAAACAGACATTGATGAAATTATTGAAGGAGAAACTGAAATTATAAATTTGAAAGATAAGCATTTACCCAAAGGATTGACCCCTTTGGAAGATCTCTTTGATTTCAATGACATTCGAAAGAAACCTCAAATGGAACCTCCCAAAGAAGATATTGAAGACTACAACATTGGAACTGAACAGAACCCAAAAATGATAAAATTGTCCAAATATTTGCCCCCCGCTCAAAAGTTGAAGTATGTTAAATTGATCAAAGAATTCCAGGATGTTTTTTCCTCGAGATATGAAGACCTGAAATCTTATAACACCTCTGTTATTCAACATACAATACCCCTCAAGGAAAATAAAAAACCATTCAAACAGAAACTTAGAAGAATCAACCCTGTACTGCTTCCTTTAATTGAAAAAGAAATCAGACGAATACATGATGCAAGGATAATTGCCCCAATCAGATTTTCAGAGTGGGTGTCTAATTTAGTGCCTACCAGGAAGAAAATAGGGGAAATCAGATTATGTGTTGACTTGAGAAATTTAAACAAGGTTTCTTTGAAGGACAACTACCCTTTACCCAAAATGGATCATATTTTACAAAGGGTAGTAGGTGCCTCTAGAATCTCACTTTTGGATGGGTTTTCAGGTTTTAATTAGATTCTAGTTCATCTTGATGACCAAGAAAAAACTGCATTTACCACACCATGAGGTACATTCAAATATGTCAAAATGCCATTCAGACTTAAGAACGCAGGGGAAACCTTTCAACGAGCAATGGACATAGCTTTTGCCAAAGAAATTCACAATTTTCTGGTTGTATATCTAGATGACCTCACTGTGTTTTCCAAAACAGATCAACAACATTTAGATCATTCGAGACAAGTGTTCCTAAAATGTAGACAGTATAGTATTTCACTCAAACCTAAAAAATCTTTGTTTGGTCTAGAAGAAGGTAAACTGTTAGGCCATATCATTTCCAAAGATAGCATCAGAATTGATCCTGCTAGAATAGAAGCTATTCTGCAAATACCACACTCTAGAAATTTCAAAGAACTTCAAGATTTCTTAGGGAAGATTAACTTTTTGAGAATATTCATATCCAATTTGGCTGAATTAATCAGATTGTTGAACAACATGTTAAGAAAGGATTCAAAGGTTAAATGGATAGTAGAAACCAAACAAGCATTTGAACAAATTAAATTGGATTTGACCAGAACACCAGTCCTCACAAGTCCAAAGTTTGACAGAGACTTCATAATTTTCTCATTTGAAACGGAACACACTATAGCAGCTGTTTTACTGCAAAAACATGATCAAGGATGTGAAAAACCCATAGCATTTTTTAGTAAAGCACTTAGAGATGCACCTCTGAAATATAAAATCATGGAAAAACATGCTTATGCACTTGTGAAAGCCATTCAAGACTTTAGAGTCTACATATTGTATTCACATGTAATAGCTTATGTGCCAAATGTTGTTGTAAAAGAAATCTTGACTCAGGACAGAATTGAAGGCAAACGAGGTAAATTGATTGCTAAAATATTGGAGTATGACATTGAAATAAAACCTACAAAGCTGATAAAAGGACATGGATTAGCTAAACTCATGACTGAAACAAACTTTCAAGCCCTCGATATCAATGAACTGGATAATGAACAGGAGATGTCGACTCCACAAATCAGTCAAGCCTTCTTAGAATCACCTTGGTATGCTAACATAATTCATGTGTTATTAAACCTGCAGGCTCCTACAGGGTTATCCAAAACAAAGAAAATATTTTTAAAGATGAAAGCATCAAAATTTTGTATTGTAGATAATGCTCTTTTTTGGAAAAATCATGAATGTATTTTATTGAATTTATTCGCCAACCTTGTTTGCTGATGTAAAGAAGTTTGTCACTACTTGCCACAAATGCCAAATTTTTGAAGGAAAAGGGAAATTGTTGCCCTTACCCTTGAGACCAATTTCCACTAAAAAACCTTTTCAACAATGGGGTTTAGACTTCATTGGAGAAATCCATCCTCCCTCATCCGACCAACATAAATGGATCCTTACTGCCACAGACTATTTCACCGAATGGATAGAAGCCATTCCTGCTAGACAAGCCAATGACACAGTGATCATAGGATTCTTAGAGACCAAAATCTTGTCTAGATTTGGCTGTCCTGAAAAAATCATAACCGACAATGTTGTTGCCTTCAAATCCAAGAAACTGATAAATTTTTGCAGCAAATATCATATCACTTTGGGCCATTCCATAGCCTATTACCCTCAAGGTAATGGTCTAGCTGAGTACTCCAATAAAATCTTGATCAATATTATTAAGAAACTATTGGAAGAGAACAAGAAAAACTGGCACAAGAAGCTTACAAATGTAGTATGGGCAGACAGGCTTACTACAAAGAGATTAAACGGGACCGGCCCTTATGAGCTAGTTTATGGCATGGAGGTTGTCTTTCCTTCATATTTAGGAATTCCTGTGATGAAATTATTGCAAGAAGCTCAGGTGGAACCCAATGCTATTCAAAGGAGAATAAATCAGACCATCCATTTGCAGTAGACCAGAGAAGAAGTGCACCGAAGATCTCAAGTATTACAAAAAAAACTTAAGAAGATATTTGATAAAAGGACCAAAGAAAAAGACTTCTATATTGGAGAAAAAGTCCTAAAGTGGGATTCCAGAAGGGAAGAAAAAGGAAAACATGGGAATTTTGACTTCCTGTGGAGAGGGCCATTTATTATCTATGCATTACAAGGCAATAATACTTTACTTTCTGAAGAGCCTGGATGGTACAAAAAAAGAGGAAGGACCAATCAATGGCCGAATGCTGAAACATTATTTTGATCCATTTTTTTGATATATTCTAACTCTAACATTTATTAGATATTGCAGAAGAAAATTTGGAATCATAAGAACAAGAAATCCAAGTGAAAACTATCCAGAAACAGATGTACAGTTATTTGAATCAGCTCAAGAGTAGTGTATATATTTTACAACATCCTTTTGTATAGTTTCTACATTTAGCAAAGGAAGATTTCAGAGCACAGCAAAAGTTATTCATAAGGCCATCTGACCTGCTATTCTTGACTTTCCACCAGGGAAAGCCATCCCCAAGTGGAGCCAGTGTTATACTCCTATAGTTATAGGTGTCATATTTCATGATTGACTGGTTGAGCTCTGTAATATGTTCTTCCTTTCCTTGCTACAAAGGTTTCCATATTATCAAAATAAAAAATAAAAAAAATCAAAAAATAAAAAATAAATAAAGAGGGTATACCCTAAAAGAAAAATAAAAGGGTGAAAAAAAATGAAAAGGTCAAAAGAAAAAATGAAAGAAATGAACCCCAAATAAAAAGACCAGGAAAGTGTGCAAGTCCAAATGCCACTACTATTTCATTTTCTATAAATAGAGCATTGTGTGCAACTTGTCAAAATCATGCCACAATTGATGAATGGCCAAACAACTTAATCTTGGCAAGTTCATGTTTAAATTTCCTGTTTTAGAGATAGAGAATAAAAATCTGTCCAAATTGTTTAATATTCGCACATAAGTTGATAGGTAGAGAAGCAAAGAAGCTCAACTGTTTAATCTAAGCCCTTGGAAGAAATAAGTGCAGACTTAGATTAGTTTACCACGTAAAGAAAAGAAAAGTTGAAAAGGGTTTGCCAGTCTAGGTGCACCCAAAAAGAGAAGAAAAAATGTTAAGTAAAGTAGTCTGGGTAGGTAGTTTTTGAAGTTGCAGAATGAGACTTGTGATAAATTTTGTCTCTCAAAGTGTTGATCTTACCTCTATCACAGGTGCCATGGTAGATATTTCTTGGAACAGCTTAAGCGAGGCATGACTAACTCCCTTCATACTGTTTCCCCAATCATTTACTAATTTCCTCTAGAGATATTAAGATCTGCTTAATATCCCCAAAAAGCCACTCCTTCCATTTCATCCATGTCCTAAGTAAAACCCCATGTTTACCTAGGAAATTTGTACAAATATCACATAAACCAATGTTTTTTCCCTTTTGCCTAAGTTTTTATAACATTATAACTTAGCGCATTCATCCATATTTCTTTCATATTAACAAACTAACTGTTTATTATATAAATCCATTCTAATTGTTCCCAATCCCATAGTATGTAAATATATAATAAAAAATCCCCAAATTTTAATATTCCCATCCCCCGGTTATATAACCATAGCACTATTTCAAAAGGGAATTAATGGTTCATCTGGAGCTTATTAACAACCCTCCGTGCGCAAACCGTGGGATTAATCAACCTCTCATTTATTAATAACCTAACCAAATCACCCCACTGACTAATAAAGCAGGTCCCAACGCATTAAAATATGGTTTTATTATAACCGGGCCCACACATTAATCTCTCGCCTTGTTCCATAAGCGTCAATCATCCAATCGGCACCCTCATCATCCGACGGTGGATATCCTTTCGCGCCCCTCGGGCCCCCACTGTTTAAACCTCCCACCATCTCCGCTAAGCGCCCGCCGTCGGATCTCGGCTCGCGCATCTGACGATCCTTATTCATTTCGCTACCCCCCTTGCCACCGAACGTTAAGCCATGGGGAATTGGTGGTTTTTTGGCCATACCCGGGACATGTGTCAAGCTCCCGTGGTGATCACTGCCCCTTCTCCCAAAACCGCCCTAGCCCAAAAGTAGTGTAGGCAAAACAGCTTACTGCCCTCCCCTTTGCTGACGTCACCCTGCCACATCACCTTCCGCTGACGTCACCACCATGTCACCATCCGTACTTCCATGTCAACTGTTCCGTGCCCCCCACTGACGTCATCCGTCCTTTGAAACAAATTTTCCTGCCAAAATCATTTTTGTCCAATAAAAGGTAAAAAAGGTCATTTTTTATGTTTTCGCTGCAAAAACAACACTCCGGGCATGCAATATTTCATGGTCGTGTTTCTAATGTTTCGACCGCCTTCGACTAGGAAGGCCATAGCGAGCTCTGCTGCCTGCTATTCAACCTGCATAGTGCATTTTCTTCCTCTTTTAACATAGTTTAACGCAAACTGAGGGATTTCAGAAGCTCGCAAAAAAGAAAAATAGAGATTTACAAGATATTTTTGCTACCCCAGCTAGTGGGAACCTGCAGAGACAACGATGAACAAAGTAAAGGCGGTGAGAAGACATGTAGCAGTCTTTTTTTTACCAGAAAGCGGTGAGCCGGGTCGATTCAGCATTAAAGAAGACGATTAAAGTCAAAGAGTATCAGAGGAGCCATAAAGAGTATCAATGCAGAATTAAAGACAAATCAAATCAGCATTAAAGAGTATCCGAGCCGACTAAGGAAAACAGATCAGAATTACTGCATCAGTTAAGACAGAGAATCGGTGCACAGCTACTTCAGATAGTTGCAAGCCGAACCCTAAAGAGCCAGCCTCCAGCACAACATAAGTTAGTTGTTTCTACTTTGCTTGTAAAAGACTTTAGGTTAAAATTAGATATTATCTCAGAACTTTTATGAGATACCATTTGTACATATTTTATTGTATAAATACCCCCTTCCTCAGAGTTTTGAAGAGGTTTTTTGGTATGTGTAGATTTCTCTAGACTTTGTTGTAAATACTGAAACTTTGGAATAAAAAGCTGTTGGGATCAAACTGTTGTCTGGCCTACTGGATGAGGAATTGAAGCAGAAGACCTGTCACAGAATTCTTGAATCAAACTCCGGATCAATAAGTCCCTTATAACTTGTGTTCTACAATTTTCATGTTTACTATATCATCTGTGTTTCATGATCTGAATGATAAAGAAAAAGATTAATTCAGAATTTGCTTAGCTGCACTCTGTTTTCAATATTTATTATTCTTTGTGTTTTCTTCAGAATTAGTATGAACAGTGAATTATTAATTGCTCATGTTTCCCCTGATTCTCTCATGTTGATTATTTGACAAAGAATTATTAACTGCTGTTTGTCGGTAAGCATTCATTTTCCCTCTTTCAATATGTTGAAGGATTCTTAACTGCCCTTCATCCATTTGAGTCCATTCCATCTGATTCCAGCCTTTAAATTGTTCCATGTTTGACTACCTTGCTCTGTGATGCCATCCTCTGTTAAGAAACGGAATCCAGAAAGCCATCCTTCTTTGACTCCATCATGCCCAAAGCACTGAACTGTTCAGTTTTACTTCTCTGTTCTACTGAATCTCACCACCCAAACTCAAAACAAAACCCTTTTACTTCATAAATAGCCTAATACCTTTAAAAATAAAGCTAAATCATAAAGAGAGAGCCCTCTCTGGATGCAGAATGGCTAGAATCTGTATCTAAAAGAGTGGTCTCTGGTTACCTCGGCCGTATTCCCTTTCTTACAACTTTTGGGAAAAACCTAAGTGATAACAGGCCAGAAGTTGCCTTCGCTCGAATATGAAACAAATATAAAGCAAAGTGGCGCGGACCCGCAGAAAACATCCACATAGCTAAAACGATAATTCCCAAGAGAGCAGGTAGGGCCGCGGAAGAAGTTGAAGGCTTCGAAAACTTCTTTCGACCTGATCACCCTCACTAAGAGGGATCTACATGAAATTGGGGAAACGGTGAGGGACGTTAGTGTGGAGGCCCTCTTGGGGTTTGCGGAGGAAAACCAGATGGTGTTGGGGGCCCTCTAGGCATAGATACAGGAGTTGTAGGTGCATACTCCACAGGCTGACACTATATCAACTAGCCTCGCAGTAGGTAGATCCGCGACTAAGGAAATATTGCGTGCCAGAATGACCAACACTATAGTGCTGCCAGAGGGAGCACTCGTTATAGAAAATGAGGCCGAAGAGCCTATGCTCTGTGGGCTGAAGGGGATCAGGATAAATATGGTTGCGCTCCCTCGGGAGATGCTTTGCAGGATGGAGTTATTGGAGAACCGCGAGCTAGGGAGGGTCGCACGCTCCAAGTCATGAGCGAGCAATGCGTCAACATTGAACAGTTGAGCTTACAGCGCGACGAGGTAATGGCACAGAACCGACAGCTAGTGCAGGTGGTCAAGGAATCCTGCCAAATGGTCCCGGCGCTGATCATCCAAGTGGAGGAACCAGCGGAGGTGCACATCCAGAAACTAACAGCAGGGGTGTGCGAGGCAAAGGAAGAGATGGCCAAGGTTTAGCTGGAACTAAACCTTCAGATAGCTGAACTACAATTGAAGGCACAACCTTCAACTCTACCAGAAGTTAAGGAACAGTGTGCCAGTGCGATTACAACAACAATAGTGGAGGTCAACAATGTAGTGAAAGACTGCATAAAGCTGTTTGAGGAGTCATTCAAGGTTGTCACCATTCAACAGGAGGACCCAAACATACAACACCTAGAAACAGAGGCGCGCAAGCTACAACAGAAATATGATGAAGTAAAAGGGACTACGCAGACGGTTTCCCTTACACAGAGGCTTGCGTGGATGTAGCAGGCGAAAGTGCTCAAGGAGCAGGTGGATGCTGCTCGACATAAGGAAACAATTTTGAAGGCACGCTTACAACCATGGATTGACGAGGCATATGTCAATACCACCTCTATTGAAGCAAAGCTCGCGCAGATGCAAGGAAAACATGAACAGGTTCAGGCAAGCAGTTCAGCTACAACGATCTCTGAACAGCGCATCCAGGAAGTGTAGCAGGCAACCGCTCAGTGCACTGTTGATCTTGCAGTGATCTAGGAAGAGTTGGGAGCTCTTCATGCAAAGATCTCCACACCGACATAGTGACTCAAGGGCGAGTCACGATGTTTGTGTTGGGGGCCTGTTGGGCGCGAGATCCCCCAAGGGAAGTTTTGGAGCTTAGTGCCCATATTTTGGTCAAATGTTGTAAGCCCGATGTAAAGACTCTGCATTTTGTGGGCACGGAGCACGTAGTTTGTAATAGAGTCATAGGGTTTTCTGCCCTCAATTTTGTAATGTAATGTTGGATGTATAGATCTATGGGATTGTATAAATAGAGCGAGGCTCTAAGTAATCAATAGATCAAAAGATCATGGAATAATAATGATAAGGATGAAGAGTTGAGTCATATCTGAAGTGTAAAGTCTAGTTTGGGTCATAGAGTAGGAGAAGACTCTGTAGCTAAGTGCATAGAGGCCTAGTAGTTTACAGCTGAGTGCACGGACCCCTGTAGCTGAGTGCGTAGGGTGAGCCAAGTCTGTAACAGTTGGAGCATTAATAAGGAGAAGTTTCATATCCATTCTGCGTATTTATTTCATGTTTTATGCATCTATTACATTGAATATACATTTCACTTTTAATGCTTATATAATGTGTGAATATGTATGAATGTGTTTAATAAGTGAATGCAAGATAGAATATCTGTTTATGCAAAGTTAACTAAGACCTTTAAGGAGGTAAGTAAGATACGCAGTGTAATTTGGGGAAATAACGCAGGACGCTGCCATAGTAGCACAAAAGCATCTCAGCCCCTGGTTAGGGCTGCGCGAAAGGTGATTATAACAGATCACAAACGTATTGAAGGTCAAGAGAGTGCTCAAAGTGACCCGTGCAAAGGTAGGCACAGTTGGACTAAATCGACACCTCAGACATCTCAAGGGTGCAGAAACTTGGTTCCAGCATCCCGCCATACTGCTTCGGGTGAGATTTCAGTCCGCGCTCCGTGGGCTGATGCCGAAATGGCCAGTATTGTAGGGATTTGTTGGGCTAATTAACTCCGAACCTGGGTCAAGCCCTGTCAATCCAACACCCCCCTCAAGCACTAAAAGCATATGTAGAATAACCTGGGCCATATAATCTATAGTGTTGGGGGAAGCATGGTTGAAAAGGTTGGTTGTTAAAATATTAACCATATCATTTGGTGTTGTGACATGGCCCTCACCATAGGCGTAAACATATTTTCTCACCTGATGTTGGGACAGGGTCCCATGCGGTCAATTTTGGGGCAAAAGCCCAAGTTTTGGGGCAGAAATCCCAAGTTTTTGTTATGTAAAGTGTAAAGTCTCCATAATTTCTGGTCATGGAGCATGTAGATAGTACGTACCATAAAGAGATTTTCCCTTCTTTATGTAAGTTGTGTCGGCTTTAGGAGATCTACCCATGGCCTGCGGACCAAGGGATTGTATAAAAATAAGAGTCTTAGAGAGTATAATTTTAGTTAGTTCATGGATGGATGTAATGGGTCATTAAGAAGTGAAGAGTGAAGAGCCTTAGAGTAGAATAGAGGCTCTACAGCTGTGTGCACAGAGGCCTAGAGTAGAGTCCGCAACTGAGTGCGCGGATCCCTACAGCTGAGTGCGCAAGGTAGTCTCGAGTCTATAAGCAAAACTGAAGTACCAATAAAGAGATTATTGTGGAAATATCTGTGTTTTGCCTATTTACTTCTGTTTTGAATGAATGCGACTATGTTATGATGAACATTGGGTTTATGATTTAACATTATATTGATGTGAAATTCTGCATAGTTTACATTATTATATGAACGCGAGTAATAATATCTGTTTACACGAAGAATATCTTAATGCGTGTTAAAGATATCAGATAATTAAGCCGATCTGGGTAAATAAAAATATAAGAACGGTTACAGAAGCGCGTGAGTAGCTGATTCACCTATTTAGGGTCCATGAAAGACAGTCGTAGACCTTCACGAAGGTCCAGATGATGGTAAGAGGGAGTTATATCGATAAGACTTAAGGGCTTATTGATCTACGCGAAGGTAGATACAGGGTATAAAAACAACATCACAACCATCTCTAGGTGTGGAAACTTGGTTCCAATGTCCCCCCATAGTGCTTCATGTGAGACTTCAGTCCGCACTCCGCGGGTTGATGCCGAAAGGGCCAGTAGTGTAGGGATTTATTTGGAAAACCTAACACTGAGCTTGGGTCAGGACCCATTAAGGCAACAAATGGTCCGTTTCCGGGGCCAAGATCTGCATAAAGAGATGTGTGATGTTGCATCACTAGAATCCAACAAAGAAAGAAATTGAAGACTGGTTTGATAGAAAGATCCATGAATTCACAGCGCAAGAAAACAGAAATCCGCAATTGATGAAAGAACAATGGTTGGATAGGTACCTGTACACAGAGATCTAAGAAATTTTCTTATGTTCCTTCCTGATCGAGCTATATGAGTGGATCTCTAAATTAGCGAACGGACAAGAAGGTGGAGGCTTGATGGTCCAATAGTGTGGACCTCGGAGTTAGTGCGAAGATTGGAAGCCTATAAAGATAAGATTGTGTGCGCCATTGATCATTGGCTTGATATTGTCATCAGAGGGTTTGTGACAGAGTTTGTGGTCGATTCATCAGTCAGCTATAGTGAAGAAGACCAACACTTCTTCAAGGGACCACGAGGTAAGAATTTGAGATCTTTGAACACTTGGATTAAAATTCTCTTGTGTGAAAAGTGGGTTATGCAATTACCTTGATGTTTGGAGCTACATGAAGTGGAAATTTATTCAGGGATAGAAGGGGAACAGAACCTAAATATAGCCCGCTGATCGAGCCTTCTCTAAGTGACGACGAAGAAGAAGCATAGGCTTCTCCACAGAGTGTTGTCCAGTTAATAAGGCGAGGGTTCCCACGAATACCCCATCTGCCCACACCACCCCCATCTTCACCTCCACCACATACACCTTCACCCACACCACCACCACCTCAACCACCGTTCAATATGGCGAATACAGTGAAGTCTCCCATTTTTAAGGGCTTGGGAAATGAGGACCAAGACTAGTTCTGGTTTGTTGCGAAGGCTGTGTGGAAAGCCCAAAACATTATAGATGATCAGATGAAGAAATTAGCATTGGTTACTGCTTTATAGGATCACGTGCTAACATGGTACATTAAGTACTGCACCGATAACCTGACAGTTGTGTTGGCAAACATTCAGACTGCGCTGAATAAGGAATTCAGTAGACCCAAGTCTGAAGCGCAATCAATCATAGGATTCAAGGAGATCATGATGAAGCCTGGTGAGACACCCTGAGAGTTGGATCAGAGATTGAAATGCAAGATTTGTGAAGCTAACATGAATCTTACGGATGGGTAGCACCGCGAATGGTTTGTGGCTTCGATATTGCCTCATTTAAGGGTTTCTTTATCACAACAAAATATCAGGAACCAGGTGGAAGCCCTGGAGATTGCGATGAGATTGCATGAAACACCAATTCAAGATGCTTCTTTGGGAGTTCAGTAGATTCACGCAGATTTGCATAATCTTTGCCTAAAGTTCCAAAGTTTGAAGAAAGATAGAGCAGCTCGACCTAAGGTGCGTGAAGAAGTTTGGTGTTTGAAATGTAAGAGTCGGGGGCATGCTAAAGATCATTGCCTAGTCTTTGTGAATTCTGTTGTAGGAGGAGGGCCGATGCCTCTAAGGCTGGAAGCTCAAGATGGGCCAAGTACAGGGCTCACGCTGTGGTGTGTTATTTGTCAGGTAGTTGGAAAACATATGACACACAATTGTCACTTACTATAGAAATTTCTACAAACACGACAACTACTCTTCTGCAACTTTTGCAAATCAGTGGGTCACGATGAGCACAATTTTCGTAGTTATGAGTTAAATATGGAGAGAACGCCCGCGTATAGGATGCAGACAGAAGCTCGGCCTCCGGACCAAGGCGCTAGGGGAGCATGAGGAGGATATTAGGGGCACGAACGAGGTTGAGGCGGAGGAGGACTGATGAGAGGTCAAGGACAAGCTATTTGCTACAATTGTGGAGGACCAGGACACTATGCATGAGAATGTACGAACTCAACACGCCTGTCATGCCGATACTGTACTCAGTTTGACCATGCAATAGAAGACTACCCTCTATTAATAGTTAAGATGTGGAAAAAGGGGACGCAGCCTCAACGGCCTACCCTGAACCTGCAGATGATGAGGGTTGAACCCTGTGAAGAGGATCCTTTTGTGAATATTGTGCTGTGTAGTGGAATGAAACTAGCGAAGATAAGGGAAAGTAGCCTGAAGAAAGTGAATGGGTTCGGAAAGCTCCAGATAAGGAGGGAGGCTTTGATCTAGAACACACGAAAGAAACCTTCATGGAAGAGAAGAAAAGCTTCGCTAAGGCTTCTACCTTAGGAATACAACATAAGCAGTCTAAAGAAATAGGCCCATCCATGCTTAATTACTTTTTGGAGACCTATATGAAGTTGCTGCGTGATAGCAAGGCCGTGAAAGGATTACAGGAGTTGATCAATAAATGCACTAATAAATAAAATTCTCCTGGGGGATTGCACGTGGCCAGAAGTATTGGTAAACATAAGGCAAGAATAGGGCGTCAGATGAGGCTCATCGCGCAAATAGGAGAGTAAAAAATGGACCAAGTTATTTTGGATCTTGTGTTAGATGCGAATGTTTTTCTGAAACATACATGGGAGAGAATGGGGAGACTTTCACTGCAGTGGTCTCATATTCTATTGAGGGTAGTGAATCAACAAAATATTATCCCCATGAGAAGATTGCAGCGAGTGAGAGTACTATTGAAGGTGTGAGTGCATTGGCTGATTTCGAAGTAATAGAGATTGTCGATGACAACAATCCCTACCCAGCACTCCTTAGGATCGACTAGGCTATTGACATGAATGGGGTGATCAACTTGAAGAAGTGGACAATATCATTTGAAAGAAAATCGCTCCGCATAGTAGTACCTTTGGACCCTGCAGAAGGACCATGCTATACTGAACTGGTCCGCGATTATGAAAGTGATGACGATTTGGACCAGATTTATAAGATAATAGCGTGAGATCAGGATTGGGTGAATCCAATAGTTGATGGATGTACTGCATGGGACTGCGAAAGCTCCTGCACATCATATTCAAATGAGGAATTGGAACACTGGCAGAATTGATTACACGAACTATCTACGCTGCGCTGTAACATGATGACTAAATCCCTGCGCTGTGTACCCTTGTAGGTAAGAAGTTTGCCTTATTATGATGGTTTAACAGATGTTGATAAATTTTTGGATGAATTTGAAAGGGAAGTGCTAGAGAAGCATCGCTTCCAAGCCTTGGACTTGGCACTACACGCTATGCTTGCAAGATGGTGGGGTACGCATAAGGACAATTTTCATGGATGGTGTGAATACAGAAGAATGATGAGGGTGCGGTTTCCTCACCCAAAAGTACGATTGACAGAGCATTATGATGAGAGGAGTGATCTGCACGATCACTTAGAAAAATGGACTGATGCTTATGGAGCATAACCACAACCGGAGTGGGTGCATCTATTCTGACACACTTTGGATGTAATACTAATGAATTGGTACTTGGAAACAGAGCTCTGCCATGGCATGGACGAATGAGATATTTTTAGACATGGATTCTTGATGACATTTAGTTTTGAAGATGGATTTGAGTGCATTGATGAAGCACTGTAGGAGGTCAAGGCAACGATCTTCAGAATCCTGCAGGATCCCTTGGATTTGATTCAACCAGATTGGACCACCCAGTTGCGCCATGCGCTGGAGTGCTACAATGTGACTGGTGATGTAGAAGAGGAGGATCTAAAGAACATTAATATCCCTGAGACAGAAGGTCACTGCAAAGTTGAGGGGCCGCAGATAGAGAATCTAGATATCACCGCATCACTGAAAACTAGACAAGTGAACATTGGAATAGAGGTGGAGCTGAAGTTTGCGAAGATAGGGGACTACTGGGATGATGCTATGGTGGATAAGGTCACCGAGTTTCTCTGCGAATACCAGGATTTGTTCTCTACAAAGTTTCCAGACATAAAGGGGATAATATGCGATTTAGGAGTGATGAAGATAACGTTGAAACCAGACGTGAAGCCTATGAAGTAGAGGCCATATCGCCTTAATCCTAAGTACAAGGAAAAGGTTCACTTGGAGTTGGAAAATATGTTGGCAGCGGGTATTATTGAACTAGTGGAGGATTTCGATTGAGTAAGCCCCATGGTAGTTCAGGAAACGAAGCAGAAGGATGAGATAAGGATTTGTGTAGATCTCAGGAAACTGAATGATGCTTGTGTTCATGATCCCTTTCCAACTCTGTTCACAGATGAGGTATTGGATAATGTTGGTGGACAGGAAGCGTATTTGTTTATTGATGAGTTCTCTAGGTATCATCAGATAAAGATCACATCGAAAGACAAGAGTAAGACTACCTTCGTGACTGAGTGGGGATGCTTTCAGTATACGGTAATGCCTTTTGGACTTAAGAATGCATTGGCAATATTTTTGTGCGTAGTCATTGCAGCATTCAAAGAGTTCATTCACAATTTTTTGGAGGTATACTTTGATGATTGGTCAAGGGTCCATTTTTTTCCAGCTTTAACCTTTGGTTCACCCTTATCCTCCCCTCTCTTTTCCTTCTCACTCTCTTCCTTCATTTGTTTCAGCTCTTGCCAATCTGGTTCAAGAAGTGAATATGTATTATCAATTTCTGCACAAGTCTCCTGAAAACATGTTGTAGCTTTAGCACATGATTTTTCTAAATGCCAAAATACTTGAATTTTATTAGAATTCTCCATGGATTCAAAACATGAATGTAATGATATATTGTGCAGCCAACTATGTTCAAAGGCCCGCATGATTATATCATGTGCCATGGCTATGATACCACTGTAGCATAAAATTTTATGTTGAAGCAGGAAAACACTAATAGCTTGTAGACTTGATTGTTAAAAATACACAGAGGTATTTAAAATAATTATTTATTATTATATAAAATGTATAGGACGATTTGAATGTACAATGAGGACCCTGCTTTTATACCTCAGCAGGTGACCTTTTGTGAATGGGCATGTCTTTTAGACATGCCTTTTCACTTAATTTAATGATTAATTAACCTAAATAATATTTAATTATTTAATATTAATATTTATTTTATTTAGCTAATTGTTATGAATTATATTCATAACACCAAGACTCGGACTTACAAACTCAGATCTAATTCCTCAATCAAAAACCCATATCATTTCTCAAAATTCAGACTTAGACTAAGACTACCATTACACTTAGAGCCTCTCTCTATTTATACAATCCCACGGTCCGTAGGCTGACATACCATACATTATATTATATTATTTTAGGGTGAACAAACCTAGACTCTCGCGCTCTGCACCCGCATTTTGCGGGGTCTTTACATTACATTGACCAAAATTTGGGCTACAAGCCCCAAAAACCCACTATGGGAGGATTCGCTGCTCAACACTTGGTATTTGTGATGCTTGGTGTATGGCCCAGGGTAACCCCTCCTTCCAGACTTGGTCCAAATATTTTAAAAACAGTGTTTTATTCCCTATACGCTACTTTTCCCTGAGATAAAAGCGTGTACACGCAGGTTAGTCAATACCCAACCCACGTATATGTGTTAAAACACTTAAAAAAAATAAATTTCCTTAATTATGGGTGGAGTTCACGGTTTTTACCTATTGATTACCTCCTATTGCCCATGGCCCAACTGTTTCCCAACTAAAAAACTAATTGGGAGGAGTATAAATAGACTTCTATGGGAAGGCCTTAAGGAGGAGAAGAGATAGAGTTATTATACTGAGATTATCCCTGACTGATTCTAAAGTATCCCTGTGCTTCAAGCACTTCCCCAAGTTTCAGGAAACTTGTGTTTCCTTGATTGTTGATATTCTCCCTCTTGCTTGAGATACCATAGTATTGGTTATGGAAGGAGGGTGTTGAAGACTAGCACTGGACGGATCTGGAGGACTGTTCCACTTGGAGCTAGAAGAAGAAGACTCAGGCGAATTCTCTCCATGTTAGTTATAGCTTTCTACAATAAAAAGAAGCATTGTCTTGTGTCCGAGATTAACTATGTTTATGCATAAAATACTGTTGTAATTCGTATATGAATTTTATTTTGATGTATAACTAATCATTTGCTTATATGATATAAAGTTGGTTTTATTAAACATTTTTATCTATTTACTTCTATGTATGTTTGAATTGAATAATTTTTAGGTTTGGAGAACATTAGGAGTTGCAGAGGGTCTGAACCTTGCAGGATCTACCCGAACGAAGGACATCCGAGTATGGTTGCTCTCACATAGTTTGTTTATTTAAGAATTTTTCCTGAGTTGTATGAGTGTTTCTTAATGTAGTTTTATCTTGCTCTATTGGGGTTCCAACCCAAAGCCCTAGGTTACTTATTCCCATAACTAGGACTCAGTGAATGATAGAGAGAAACTGTCGAATTGGGAACTACTGTGGTCAAATTTGATGCAGGAGGAGATCAAGTGGAGCACCAGAGATGGTTCTTCATCTAAGCATGATTATGAAGAAAATCTAGCCTTAGCAAGTAAGGTGAGGAAAGGGAAAGGGAAGGCTTCCCATTCCAAATCGAGTTCTTCCCATGGAGGGAAGATGATTGACAAATCTAAAGTGAGATGATTTAATTTTCATGAGGTGGGCCATTATGAAACTAATTGTCCATTGAATAAATCCAAGAAGGGATCCTTGAAAGGATCAGAAGGTGAGGCACTGGCCTCACAGTTCGAATTGGATTTTACCCTCATCGCATACATGGTTTCATTGATTGTGGGTTTGGTTTGGTACTTGGAAAATGGATCCTCATTCCACATGACCGGCGATAAGAGTTTATTTAGTACCTTGGAGGAGAAAGACCTCAAGATGCACATAGAGATGGGTGATGATGGAAATTACCGTGTTTCAAGTGAAGGTACGGTTGTGTTTTAGAGGGAGCATGGAGCTCTTGTCACCCTAACTGATGTAAAGTATGTGCCTGGACTGAAGAAAAACTTGGTATCGGTCGCGATGTTGGAAGACAAAGGCTATGATGATCCAAAATGGATCTAACATAGACTTCTAAGTCTATGAATTCTCCTCACAAAGAAAAAATGAAAGTCATTGGATGATTTTGAATATAGTCACATTTCATATATTGTTTCATTCTGAATCCAACACAATTGGAATGGGCCAAAACAGAGTCTGGACGAAGGAGTTATTGTAAAATGAAAACTTTCCAATGTCTTTAGAAAAGTAGACAATTTCATTAATCTTCAAACTATATTGAAAATGTTGATATTTGGTATAGGCTCATGGATCAATCCACAGCTAACACATGGTAGGCCGAGATTGGGCCACATGGCCTTGTTTGATTGGTCGAAAAGGAAATCGGGCAATATTATATCACATCGCAAAAAGCCAAAGGGAAGACTTAACCAAAGGCATGAAGACTTGCGATGTGCCGATTGCGATGAGCATTGTCAGCCAGCAGATCAAAAGGGAATCAACGGTTGAGATGCGATTGGTGATCACAAATCGGAGAGACAAGACTGTGGTCCATTGAACCAGCGATATACCGACCGCCGATATGCCGAAAAACTGATAAGAAATATTGTGATACTCCGATAGCATCGATCGGAGTGATCGGAGATTGGATCACATGCGATGGGGCTGATATGCCGATAAAGCAACTCGTGATATGCCGACAAAACGATTGGAAATATTGATCGCATCAGGGGGAAAGGCATGGGAGGTAGACCTTTGGCCCATACGTAGCGCAATTGCAACTTGCGATAAAGTGCGGAGTTGATGGGATTATAAATGAGATTGCATATAATTTGAAATCCGGATTTGTGGATTTTCTTTGCATTTCTATATATTTGTATTTCTTGGCCTTAGGCCTGTGTGATTGTGATATTGCGACCAAAGGTGGACCTAATGGGATTATAAGTGCAATTTCATATAATTTGTGATCCGTCTTAAAGACTTATGATGTGTTTTTCATGCGTTTCCCTGTGTATTTCCATTATTTTGCTATTTCGGCCAAAGGCAAAGCGATCAGGTGACCATGCTGTTAAGAAATTATATATTATAGAGCAATGGAACACATAAAATATTGCAAAAATACAAACACAGAAAACGCATAAAACAAGAGAGACACAGATATACATGGTTCACCAAGTTTGGGCTACATCCACGGAGAAACAGACAGTCCTTCTTTTATTATATTATCCAGCAAACTGAAGAGATACAACCTACAACAGATCCGTTGTAACTCCCTCTTTGCTCTCAATCTCCTCTCTCTTCCTCACTCAGAATATAAATATACATAGATGCAATAAAACTCCCTCATATATAGTGAGGGGTTGCCTTCTAGGGAAAGAAACCCTAAACTAAACATAACTTCTACCATTAGATCATCCACCTAATGAATG
This sequence comes from Pinus tabuliformis, assembly GCA_031772625.1. Lineage (NCBI taxonomy): Eukaryota > Viridiplantae > Streptophyta > Pinopsida > Pinales > Pinaceae > Pinus > Pinus tabuliformis. Next base: position 848,961,711 of record CM062813.1, read on the forward strand.
GCCCAAATTGACTAGAAATTACTAGACTTTTACAAGGCAATTTTACATTTATTTTTATCTTCGGGGGCGCTTCCCCCGAACCCCCGCCGAGAGACCGCTAGCCCCCGGACCCCCTTTTGGGGGCACAAGCCCCCCCCCACGCCCCCCCGCATGGAGGGGTGTACAGTCTTCCTCGGCTATACATCTGGCTGAAACCTTTGAATACAAAAGATAATCAGGCTCCACACCCAACAATCTCCCACTTGGAGACTGATTATAGCAACTCCACTGTTGTTTCATTTGCTAGACAATGACTCCACTTTGGACCTGGCTATTTCTCATCTTCTTCATCATATTTGAAGACCAATTTAAACTGAGCAGATTCTCAGTTTCTTGTCCAGCTTCAACTGTCCATCTTCTAGTGCTGACCATATGAAATGGTACTTGATCTGTATATGTTTAGTCGGAATGAAATGCAGAGTTCTTTGCAAGATGTATGGCACTCTGGCTGTCACTGTATAACCTGCCCAACTCCTGCTTCTTACCCAATTCATCCAGTAACCTTTGTAACTAAATCATTTCTTTACTAGCCTCTGTAGCAGCAACATACTCTGTTTCTATTGTTGAAAGTGCAACAACACTTTGGATTTTTGAAACCCAATTGACAGCAATTCCACCTACAGTAAATACATATCCTGTAGTGCTCCTCCTGTTATCTCTGTCACCTGCCATATCTGCATCAACATGTCCCTATAGAGAAATATTTGAACCACCAAAGCATAATGCTTGATTTCCGGTACCTCTCAAATACCTGAGAATCCACTTTACTGCCATCCAATGTTCTTTTCCTGGATTGTTCATGTACCTGCTTACAACTCCCATTGCATGTGCAATATCAGGCCTTATGAAGACCATTACATACATTAATCTTCCAACTGCTGATGCATATGGAACTTTAGACATATGAGCCATTTCTTCCTAAGTCTTGCGACACGCCTTCTTACTTAATTTGAAATGGCTAGCCAAAGGTATAGTAACTAGTTTTTCATTCTGCATATTAAACCTTTTCAACACCTTTTCTATGTACTCACTTTGAGACAATGTTAATTTGTGATTCTTCCTATCTCTAGTTATTCTCATACCAAGGATTTGTTTTGCAGCACCCAAATCCTTCATTGCAAATGAGTTTGCCAATTTCCTTTTGAGCACATTTATTTCCTGCATGTTAGAACCTGCAACAAGCATGTCATCTACATACAATAACAATATAATATAGCTGCCATCATTTTGCCTTTTGAGATAAACACAATGATCATAGTGACATCTAGTATAACCTTGTTCAGACATAAACCTGTCAAATTTTAGATACCACTGCCTTGGAGCCTGTTTTAAGCCATACAAGCTCTTCTTCAACCTGCACACTAGTTTCTCCTTCCCTTTTACCTCATATCCTTGTGGCTACTGCATATATATCTCTTCCTCCAAATCCCCATGGAGAAAGGTTGTCTTTACATCTAACTACTCAAGATGCAAATCTTTAACTGCTACCAGACTTAAAATAGTTCTGATTGAAGTCATTTTAACAACAGGAGAAAATATTTCATCAAAATCAATACCTTTCTTTTGTGCAAACCCCTTCACCACAAGTCTAGCTTTGTACCTCTGTTTTCCTCCATATTCTTTCTTCACCTTGTAAACCCATTTATTCTGCAATGTTGTTTTACTTGCAAGCAACCTCACTAAGTCCCAAGTCTGGTTATGTGCTAAGGAGTCCATCTCTTCTTTCATGGCTTGCTCCCACTTTTTCCTGGTTTCTACCTACACTGCTTCTTCATAACATTCTGGTTCACCAGAATCAGTCAACAATACATAATATAATGAAGGAGAGTATCGTTCAAGGGGTCCACTTATCCTGGTAGATCGTCTAACACCACTTTAAGGTGTTTGAAGTACTTGTTGTTGTTGTGGTTTTTGTTCTAGTTGTTGATCATTATGATTTTCAGGCACCATCACTTTTCTTGTGATATCGTCAAGCACTGTGTATTCTCTGTTTTCTTTTTCTCGTTTATTTTCCTGCAACTGATTCTTATACAAGACCTTTTCATTGAATAGTATATCTCTGCTCCTAATGATTTTGTGATTTTCATAATCATATAAGCGATAGCCAAAATCATTAACACCATATCCAATAAAGGTACATTTCTTTGATTTTTCCTCAAGATTTTTTCTATTTTCTTTATTAATGTGGACAAAGGCTTCACAACCAAAAGTCTTTAAAAATGAGTAGTTTACCTTTTTACCTGTCCATGCCTCCTCTGGAATACCACCATCCAAGGAACTTGAAGGCCCTCTGTTTATTAGATAAACAGCAGTGTCTGCAGCATCTACCCAAAATTGTAAAGGCAATCCTGCATGCAATCTCATGCACCTTGCACGCTCCATGATTCTCCTGTTCATCCTTTCTGACACACCATTTTCTTGTGGTGTTCCTGGAATAGTCTTCTCTCTGCGAATTCCATTCTTTGAACAGTACCTATCAAACTCTTTGCTTCAATATTCACCTCCATTATCTGATCTAATACACTTCAACCTTTTCCCAGTCTCATTTTCAACCAAAGATTTCCATTTCTTGAAAGTATCAAATACATCAGATTTATTTCGAATACAATAAATCTAGGTTTTTCTGGTTACATCATCAATAAAAGTAACATAATAATGAGAGCCACAAAGAGATGATACCTGTGCAGGTCCCCATACATCTGTATGCACAAGCTCTAATTTTTCGCTCTTATTTTCTTTCCCAACTCTAAGGAATCTGACTCTCTTTTGTTTTCCATAAACACAATTCTCACAAATTTTAAATCAACATGCTTCAAACCTGGCAACAAATTTCTTGAGTGAAGAATCTGCATCCCCTTTTCACTCATGTGCCTGAGCCTATGATTCCACAATGTCGTATCTTCTCCTGTAGAGGTTAAAGCATTAACATAATTAGAAATACCATTGCATAAATACAATGTACCAACCTTTTCTCCTTTCGCTATTACCAGGGATCCTTTAGTGACCTTCCAGGTTGTATCTGTGAAATAAATTATGCAACCTTCACCTCCCAACTGCCCTATTGAAATTGGATTTTTCTTTAGATCTAGAACATGCCTTACCTTCTTTAATAGCCACTAATTTCCATTTTTCTGTTTTATGAAAACTGTACCCATTCCAACGATTTTACAGGGTTTATCATCACCCAATCGAACCTGTCCAAAATCTCCTTGAACATAATCATGAAAATGTTTCTTATCAGGTGTGGCATGGAATGAGGCCCCAGAATCTACCACCCAGGCATCAATAATATTTTCTAGTGAAAGAATCAAAGCATCTTGCAACACATCACCTGTTACATTCGCTTCATGATTAGTTTCTTGCTACGCATCTCCTTCTTTTCCCTTCCGAGACTTGTAATCTTTCTTCAGGTGTCCTTTCTTCCCGCATTTCCAGCACACTATCCCCGATCTGGACTTGGATCTGCCTTTTCTTGACTTACTGCGATATCCTAGGCTCTTTCCTCTTTCCATTTTTCTTCCCCTAGTCTTTGCAGTCAAAGCATTACTTGATGTCTCACCGGAGCTTTTCCATTGCATTTCCTTGCTAAGGATTGCATCGACAACATCATCAAACTTTAAAGTACTAGATCCAGAGACAGAGTTACTAATGGCCATAACTAAACCATTCCAACTTTCTGGCAATGAGCACACAAACAACATAGCCCTAACTTCATCATCAAAGTTTACCCCTACAGAACTTAACTAACTTGTAACTGTATTAAAATAATTTAAATGATCAACAACAGATCCACCCTCTAATATCTTCATATTAAATAAACGCTTCATAATAAATACCTTATTTGATGCCGAGGGTTTTTCATATAGTTTGGCTAATGCTGACATTAAACCCTGTGTTGTCATTTCCTTTGAAATATTAAACGCTACCGACGCCTCTAGGCACAACTGTATTGTTCCAAGTGCCTTTCTGTCGAGAATATCCCATTCTATGTCTATCATACGCGTCGGCTTCTTTGTCTTTCTGCTCAATGGTAGGTACAGATCTCTTTGATACAGATAATCTTCCATCTGCATCTTCCACAGTTGGTAGTTTTGGTCATTAAATTTTTCGACCCTAAACCTACCATCTTCTACCATTACTCCCACTCGAACCAGGAACTCTTCTCTCCTGCGAGTTTATCAGCCAAATAGACCTTCGGCTCTGATACCAGTTGTTAGGAAATTATATATTACAGAGCAATGGAACACATACAATATTGCAAAAATACAAACACAAAAAACGCATAAAACAAAAGATACACAGATATAAGTGGTTCACCCAGTTTGGGCTATGTCCACGGAGAAATAGACAGTGATTCTTTTATTATATTATCCAACAAACTGAAAAGATACAACCTACAGTAGATCCGCTGTAACTCCCTCTTCGCTCTCAATCTCCTCTCTCTTCCTCACTCAGAATATAGATATACATAGACGTCATACAATTCCCTCATATATAGTGAGGGGTTGCCTTCTAGGAAAAAACCCTAAACTAAACATAACTTCTATCGTCAGATCATCCGCCTAATGAACAACCCAAATTGACTAGAAATTACTAGAATTTTACAAGGCAATTTTACATCTATTTTTAGATGTGGGGGCACTGGCCTCGAACCCCCGCCAGGGGACCGCTGGCCCCTGGAGCCCCCAGTGGGGGGGAATTTAATCCCACTGGACCCCCACGGGGGGGACAAGTCCCCCCCGCACCACCACCCCCCGGCGTGGAGGGGTGGACAGTCTTCCTGGGGTATACATCCGACTGAAACCTTTGAATACAGAAGATAATCAGGCTCCACACCCAACACATGCTCGTCGGTTCCTTTCCATTTGTAAACAGATTCATGTAATGAAATAGTCAGGTTCTTCAATGATGGAGGTGGCTGTAACTGATGTATTACAAAAAGCACAGGGAGCTCAATTAACATGGCAGTTGAAGGTTTCTGAGATTCACCTAGAGGTCAAGAGAACCACTAATAACACAGAGCGGCAAATTTATTCTCAAGAGAAGAACAGAGAAGCCCAAGAGGCTCAGAGATTCTTGAATGCTGAGTGTAAGCCTAGAGGAGGCAGTCTGTGGAGTCGGGGTGACTCAGAAGCAGGGGGTCACTTGGAGGTCAAGCGAAACCATAAGCTTGTGAGAGCCAGAGCCAAGAGCTAGAGCAAGAGCCAGAGTGAGAGACAGAGCGAGAGCCAGAGCGAGAGCGAGGGCCAGAGTTGAGAGCCAAAGCCAGAGCCAAAACCAAGAGCCGAGAGACAGAGAGCTAGAGCTGAGAGCTAGAGCCAAGAGCCGAGAGCCAGAGCCAGAGCTAAGATCCAGAGCCAACAGCCAGAGCCGAGAGCCAGAGGCTAAGTGAGAGCCAAAGTCGAGAACCAGAGAACCAAATGGTCGGGGATAAAAATGCTATTCTAAGCCAAATGGTTTAGTCGTAACCTATTGGATTTGGGTGTGGCACTTCTAAAAGAATTTAGCCATAATCCCAAAGAGTCTAATCGAGTTGATTAGAGCCAAGGAGACATAGCCCAAGAGGTTTGGGTGAACTCCATATTATATTGTTGTTATATGTGATTTCTTATTGTTGTATTGTATTTGTTTTGATATGTTTTATATCAGTTCCAGCAAATAAACTTAAAGCATTTAACAGTTAGAGTACAAACACAAGAATACACCTATTTCAAGTCCTTTAATTCTGAAAATTATTAATCATAAGCATAGATCTTGGGAATATATAAGCTTTGGAGTGGGAGAGGTTCTTGTAAGTTGACCAAAATCCTTTAGGTCTCCATTTCAGATCAGGTGGTATCAGAGCAGGAGGTTGATTAAACCACCTTCAAAGAAGGTGATATCAGAGTTAAGTTATACCAGAGCAGGTTATATCATGATGTAGGTCATATCAGATCAGAATGCTTGATTGATAGAGCAATCTATATGCTTGTTTGACTTGAAAGGTGTTTAAACAGTAGAAAGAATTATTGTTTGATTGTTTGTAAACTGACTGTTGTTTGAGTTTGCAGAGGTGAAAGCTATTGTTAGCTAAGTCCAGGAGAGGATAAGAAGGAAGAAGGGCTCAAGGCATTCTTCTTATCCCAAAAGACCTCAAAGAAATCCTTGAAGAACAAGAGGTTTGTTGCAAAAGGTTGCTTGAATAAGTTCTTTGTTAATATTGTTTGAATTTCTTTTGTTCATTTTGATAATGACTACTTCTACAAGTGAGTTCTCAAATCCTTCCTTCATCACAAGATTCTTTAATGAAGACAGGAAGAAAGACTTGTTCATCATGATGGATATAGTGAGAGAAATGTATGAGGATGGAAGGAAGAGCATCATACTTTGAGAGAAGTTGAATTCCATGAAGGAAGAGAAGCAGTTGCTTTCTGACAAATTGCAGGAAATAAAAAGACAACTTCATATTGCAACTATGAACCTGGAAAGGACGCATGAGTTGGAAACACAACTCCTTGTTACCAAAGAAGCCTTAGTCAAGTATCAGCTTGAAGAAGAGGTAAACAATTCTAGTTTGTCTTCAATTTCCTCTAAGAATGATTATATTGGTTCTTTGAAAAACATACCAAAGGCATAGGTTCCAAGTTAATGTCCAAGATGGGCTATGAAGGAAAAGGATTGGGCAAACATGCACAGGGTATTGTTGAGCCAAAAATAGTTGAGGAAAGGCCTAAGTATTTGGGTCTTGGCTATGGACAATCTTATGGAGAAAGTTCCAAAGATGCCATGAAGACAATTGAAACAGTTCCAAGAAGGAGTTTCATTTCAGCTCTTCTACCTCAAGAGTGTAAATGTTGTATTCATGGGGAATGCATTAGCTTAAAACATAACTTTCGGGAAGAAGGTGTTCATAAGCATACACTTGAACCAAAGAGTTGTGGAAACTCTGAAACCAATGAAGGGATTGATGGTGTTCCAAAGGGAGCTACTTCTTCATTCAATTCACCTCCTCATGAAGGTAATAAAGGTGAAAGAGAAAGATATAAATTTGGTTCTAATTATACTCCTTTTGATTATGTAAAGCATGATAAATTTCCATATAAGAATGGGAAAATAATTGCATGTTCCTTTTGTGGTTTGGATAACCATAATGTTTCTAGATGTTGGAAGAGAATGGCCACATACAGGAAGCTTTTGAAGGAAAGGAAGCAAGAAGCCAAAGGTCCATTGGACAAGGAAAATCATGCTTTCAAGAGGATGCAGATGTGTTTCACTTACTACCATAAGCAAGGACATATTGTTGCAGCATGTTGGACCTGAATCCAACAATGCTTCCACAAAAGTTGAAGATGAAGGTGGAAAGAGAAAATGGTAGGAATGGAAAGAAAGATTCCATAAATGATGTGTTTCAAGATGATTCACATGTTGTTGTTGATGTGTAGACAAAGGAAGGACCTTTGAAATGGATTGGTAAGAAATGGTTAGAATTATTATCCAATTAAGATTGCATGTCTATTGATATAATGCATCTATTTGCATTTCTTTGTTAATGGAATGCAAGTTGCATGGTTTTACCAAAAAGGTGAATGGAAAAGTTGAGTAGGAGACTCACTTTATTGCTGCAACGTTATATTTAATTTCAGCTTCGAAAGTACAGTGTACTTAAGCGAAAGTTGAAGGATGAAAAGCATGCATAAGCATGATATGCATGAACACAAAGATGTTGATGATTTCCTTGTATTTGAACATGTATGTGTGATTAACTTGAAGGGTTGATTGCTTTGTTTTTAAGCATGCATGTAATGTTAATGTTGACTTGGAAAAAGTTGATTTGGTCTCCAAGATGGAGATAATGATGAAGTGTTTCATCTTTGAAAAAGAGTCTTAAAGTTCTTTTTCTGCATGCTTGATTTGAAGGGTCAATTGTTTTAAAGGCATGTTTTATTAGCTTGTTATCTAGTCAATCATTTGTATGTAGGTGTAAGACATGGAGGTAACTCACAAGATATGAAATATGTTTCTTTTGATGAAGCAATAGTTTAGTCCATCCTGTTGTTGTCTATAATCATGTTGTTGTTAACAGTTGTTGTTGACATTATGTCAAACATGTACAAATGTAAATTTTTATGAAGCAGATGTAACTTCACATTAGTTTGAGCCACCTTGGATCAATGATCAAGGCAGAGAAGTTCAGACTACCTTCTGTGACCTTCTCAATAGGAGTTCTGCAGGAAGTCAAGGAGGAAGACAATTCTTCCCAGGAGGACAAGCACATCTAGGAAGGGAGTGTTCAAAGGCTTTGGTTCAGAGGAACTATGCAAGGCAAGTGTATGGAGGCTGAAAGAAGAGGGTGAGGTACTCTCATTTACAGTTCAGATTAGTATATCAATCTTTTGGAGTCCAAAAGCTTCTTAGTGGGAAGGCGTGATCCAAAATGGATCTAACATAGAATTCTAATTCTATGAATTCTCCTCACAGATGAAACATGAAAGTAATTGGATGATTTTGAAAATAGTCTCATTTCGTAGATTTTTTCATTATGAATACAACGCAATTTGAACGGGCCAAAACAGACTCCGAATGAAGGAGTTATTGTAAAATGAAAATTTTCCAATGTCCTTAGAAAAGGAGACAATTTCATTATTCTTCAAACTATATTGAAAATGTTTATTTTTGGTATAGGCTCACGGACCAATCCACAGATGTCACATGGCAGGTCGGGATTGGGCCACGTGGCCTTGTTTGATTGGTCGAAAAAGAAATCGGGCAATATTATATCGCATCAAAAAATGTTGGGTCCCTATAATACTAGTGATTACCCCATTACTATTGTAGTTGTACCCCTTATTAATATTGTTGTGCCCCTATTGTCCCATATTGTTATTACTGTGCCCCATAGAATCCCTCTATTGTTATTTTTGTGGCTTTATATTATTATTGTTAGGTCGGTTGGGTTATGTTGCGACTCCTTAGACTCCTATATATAGAAAGGAGGTTTTGTCATTTGAATCATCCAAGAATTGTTCATTTATGTAATGCAAAGGAGGTTGCCCCCTCGAAGAGGCTGAATTTTAAGGCGTTGATCTATCTTTTATATCTTTTTCTTTAGCTGGTTTCATAACATTTGGTATCAGAGCTTTGGATTCTAGGCTTTCGCTGCTCCAAACAGGTCATCATGGAATTTTCACTATAACTTTTTTCTGCGATGTTTCAGAAGCTAAAAAAAAAACCCATTTGAGAAGACATTGCGCTGAAGCTCGGGTCCAAATTTCAGAGTTTTTTGCGCTATATTTGCGGAGATATGATCTGAGGAAGTTGGTATTTTTGCAAACTCCTGAATTACATTCCAAACGGGTGACCTAGGGAAAATCATCATAACTTTCTCTCTGAGCATCGGATTGAAATTTTGTAAGAAGGTACAAAAAGAGGACAGACTGAAGTTTATTGTATATATTTTTCAGAGCCAAAGGTCAAAACAGGGACACGTGGCATGTCGTACAAGTTCGCTCTACTGAATTAGTCTATAATCAGGTCATTGTGGGATATTTGACATAACTCTTCATTGGAGAATCCAATTGGGGTCAAACTAGTGGCATTGGAAAGAGGACACAGAGGGCTACCACAAGTTGCAATTTCAGAATTGGATGATCCGAAATTACAGAGATACATCAGAGGCAATATCGAGCTCCTACAAAGTGAAAAAAGGTTTGTAGATTTTTTTAAATTTTTGCTTAAGCTTGGTTTGAAAAATTATTTTGAAGGAATTCAAAGGGCATAGTAGAGCATTAGTATCGGTAACTGATGCCCCGAGGAAAGAAAATGCAAACACCTAAGCAATCTGAAAGCTCTAGCCTAACTCATGAAGAAGAGGAAGAAATGTTACATGATATATCAAAATTACAAGACCAAGTGCAACAAATTTCACTCTCACAAAAGCTAACAGAAGCTAAGATAAATGGAGTGGAATCTAAGATAAATGGCAAGGAAGCCAAGATTGACGATTTGAAGGTAGATTTGAAGGCAGATTTGACAAATTTTCTACAAGAAATACTTACTAATGGTGAAAGGGGAGGAAAGGAAACTCATGATGCAAACAAAGGAAATGTTAATCATGATTTCATAGACTCTAATGTTGGATCGAAGACGCACCATATTCCAAAAATCGATATGAGGAAGTTTGATGGCAAGGATCCCGCAACATGGATATTACAGATGGAGCAATTTTTCGATCTCAATAATGTGCAAAACACACAAAAGGTACGTATTGCAACTTTATATTTGGGACCAAATCAGTTTGTATGGTATCAATGGCTTTGCTCTCGTAAACAATTTATCGCTTGGGCATTTTTTACGGAAGAATTGATAGCACATTATGAGGATACAAAAAGAAACACTTTTTTTAGCCAATTGATAAGTCTCAAACAAAAGGGTTCAATAATGGAGCACATTGAGGAGTTCCAAAAATTGAAACTAAGGGTAAAAAATATTCCAGAGGAGCATAGGATTGATGTGTTCATAGGGTCTTTAAAGGATAATATCCAACATGATGTTCACCTTTGGGAACCTGATTCATTAGAGGAGGCATTCAGGTTAGCAAGAAGAATGGAAAGCAAAATTATGGCAACCAGGAAGCATACCACTCACAACTATAAAGATGGAAGTGTTGTTGCCGCTAGTCTTCCACAACCTATAAGGTTGACACTACAACAATTGGAAGAAAAAAGAGCAAAAGGGCTTTGTTACAGTTGTGATAGAAAATACACTAAAGGTCATAAGTGTGCTGAGAAGAAATTATTCTACATATATTGTGAAGAGGAAGAAGAAAAGGAGAAAGAAAGGTCAAAAGAAGAGTATATACTCAAGGGAAAAAGCCTAGATAAAGAACAAATGAATCCGACCATATCTTGTAATGCATTGGCGGGAATCACCGCTCCTCAAACCATCAAGATAGAAGGACAAATCAAGAAGAAAAAGGTAATAGTGTTGATTGATTCAGGAAGTACCCACAATTTTATTCATTGTAAGGTAGAAAAAGAATTGAATTGCTTCTTATATCCAACACCAGAGTGTCAAGTGATGGTTGTAAATGGAGGAACAATAAATTGCTCTGGAAAGTACCATAATATCAAGCTATCCATGGGAGAATATGTATTGACTAGCCCAATGCTTTCCATTCCAATGGGAGGTGCTGATGTTGTATTAGGAGTCCAATGGCTACAATCCTTGGGCACAATAGCTTTTAATTTTCAAGAACTTTTCATGAAATTTTCTGTGGAAGGAAAGGAAGTTGAATTAAGGGGTATTGCAGGGAAATCGAGAAAGATAATCAGCTCTAACGGTATGACAAAGCTTCTAAAAAAGGAACGAAAAGGTGTTATTTCACAATTATGTTCGCTAGATGTTTCCACACTGGAATCATCTATTTCTCCAGATCTCCAAAAAGTCTTGGACAATCATTCCAAGGTATTTGAGACTCCCAAAGGTCTCCCACCTATTCGTGATCATGATCATGCTATTCATCTGATTCCAGGAAGTGTTCCTTCAAACATCAGGCCGTACAGATATCCCTATGCCCAAAAGAGTGAAATTGAACGTATGGTTGCAGAAATGCTAGAGGCTGGTATAATTCAACCAAGTCAAAGTTCTTTCTCTGCTCCAGTAGTATTGGTGCACAATAAGGATGGATCATGGCGCATGTGTCCGGATTATAGGGAGCTCAAAAAGCTCACTATTAAAGATAAGTTTCTCATTCCTGTCATTGATGAATTACTGGATGAATTGCATGGATCAATTTACTTCACCAAGTTGGATCTTCGTTCAAGATATCATCAAATCAGAATGAAGACTGAAGACATTCCAAAAACAACATTTATAACTTATGAGGGTCATTATGAATTTTTGGTCATGCCTTTTGGCCTTACCAATGCACCCTCAACATTTCAAGCTTTGATGAATTCAATTTTCAAACCATTCTTTAGAAAATTTGTGTTAGTATTTTTTGATGATATACTAATCTACAACAAGTCTTGGAAGGATCATGTTGAACATGTTGACAGGGTGCTACAACTATTAGATTAAAATGTTATATATAATCTAAAGATTCAAGTTATATATAATTCAAGATTCATGTGAATATTTTGGCCGACATTAGTGAATTTTTATTTTTATTTTTTTGATGACGTGACATACTTACACATCGGGGTCATACTGGGCTGTAGAATGCGACTCTCGGTGCAATAAATAAATAACTTATTGCTTGAATTGTGTTGTGAAGATTGAATTTCCAATTTGATGATTAAAATGAGAGATTATATACCAAAGCTAAAATAATATATCAAAAGTTAGCATAATATATATTGATTATGAAAAAAGGAAAATTATTTAGTATGGAAGCACTAAAACTTTGACAACCAATCCAAATATAATAAAAAATGCAATATTTGAAACCTTTGAAGAAGATAACTCAATATCATTATTATATTTTAAATATTATACTAGTTGTATTCATGAAAAAAGAATACAATATACACATTAGTGCAACCAGACAAATTTTTAATATTAAGCAAAGTCTTTCATGAATGAACTACACTTGTTGGTTTGAAATGCGTCAGCCAAAAATTTCTCTTATGTGATTTCTACCGAAACAATTTGCTTAATTCATTATGGATCACAGAAGCTTGAGTACAGAAGTTTTTAATATACTCGGAGGCTGGAAAAAGATATAATATACACATTAGTAAAGCCAAACAATTTTTATATTAGCTGTTGTTGGGAAAAGTATCCAATACGGAATGCCCCTATCCCACTCTAAGAGGTGATAGTGCCTTATCAACAAACAGGTAAACTTATTCAAGTATTCTTCTTTATGAAATGCAAGTGAGGAAGAAGGATCTAACTAACTTGTATCTTCCGCTAGTTTGTCGATCCAAATCACTCCTCTCTTCAGTAGCTCCCAGCTTCTTGCTCCTTCACCGGCCCATCTTCACCGAATTACTGCAAGATCACAAGAAAGAGAAACTACACAAAGATACAGATATACATTCATAAAAAGCTCAAGATGAGATTAAGCTAAACATGTAAGCATAACAAAACATCATTGGTATACAACATGTAGGAGAAAATCAAATAGTTTATTGATAAGATAATAAAGTCTGAGAGGAGATACAACCAAGTGAGTTCCGATCCAGCATCTACCTCCCAGCGATGGAATCACTTCCTCTCCTCCAACAAAGCATAAATCACCCAAAGTGCTAATGTCAATCTCAAACCAACAACAATTCTCTGCAAAGTACAAAATTCAAACCTCCTGAACCTCTGGGTGAGAGATCCATATATAGATGTGAGCAGAGAGGATGAGTCAGCTCATGTTTTGACTTGTGGCTTCTCTCTGTCAGTTCTTGCTTCCACTTGGAGGTTGAGAACCTCTTACTCATCACTAGTCGAATTCATTAAGGCAAGTGTCATTGGAGAAGATTCTGGAAGCTTCCAGGGTCTTTCCACCTCGTTGAATGAACTTTCCATTTGTCATTTCCCGCTCAGCGCACCCTTGTAGTGCTTCTACCTAAGTTGCAGTGCACCTAGCCAGTGTAATCTCTGCATTTCAGCGCAGACAGCTAGTGGAGCCTCTGAATTGATCCTGAATTGACTGTTTCTGAGTGGTTTTTGGTGGAGAACTTCTGGGAGAAGCTGTCATTGGTTGACCTTGTTATTTTAGGAGTTGTAACAACATCATTAGGGACTTTGGATCCCTTGAATTATGGACATTTCATGCTTATAGCTGTAAGGCACAAAAATTTCTATAACAGTTGCCCCCTAAAGTATGAGGCCGTTTATCGGGTGAAATGCTTTATTAGGAGGATCCGAAGTTCTTCCAATGCTGGGAGGAGACCTGTAATAAGATACAATACAATACATTATTTTTCATACTGCTTTCATGATCTAGCTGAGGCGGGCACTCCCATGCTCAGCTTTATAAATTCATTTTTCTGTACATAGAACAAACAATCGTCTTATGGTAGACTGATGATTTTGATGAAATCATCATCCTTTCGGTAGGATGACTATCTGCTGTAATGCTGTACATGTCAATGTATTTATTTTTCCTGAATATATATCGCAGCCAGGATGGATGAAACTAGATCTAGGGTCTTCAATCTCGTCCGATCTTCACTCTAAGTACAAGTCGATCCATGTGAGAAATGTTCTGAAGTCGAACATGGAAAGACATCACTTGATTACCGGTCAATGGGGTAAACCGTTAACAAGCGCGAGAGGAATCACCGATAATGATAATGACCCTCAAGGTACTGCAGTACAACTCACGTGGTGTGAATAAAGGAATTGGCGTCGAACACCACGCAAAATATTTCGGTCGAAGGTCATTGATGTATACTTGTCGCCGGAAGTGAGAAACTTGCCATTGAGGCATGCAAGCTTCAAAGTACTGAAGGGGTTGTTCCTAGATCAACTTCTTGGATAATGAGCTGATGTCGACAAGAAGTGATCCGTCAAAGGAGGGCCTTAATGTATCCCACATTAGTGACACGGAACGGAGCAAATGATTTTGATGGAGGTGAAAACGATCTGATGATATATGGTTCAGGGTGGCGGTCATGAAAGGATGAAGGATAATGTATGGTAGTGGATGGAACACGGTTGACTTCTCTGGATGACTTCTCTTGAACATATCGGCGACACTTGTGTGATGGATTGGTAGCATTTACCCCAAAGGTGGATGGTATGGCGAGACCATGGTGATGTGACTGGTGAATGAAACAACCCAACCCGACTCAGGCACGGAGTGGAAGTGTCGTGTTCAAGAGCGACTTGCTACCAATAAAGTTCTTTGAGTTTCTTCCCAATTTTTCCCCAGTCATTGCTGACCAGTACCTCTTTATTTTTGTCAAGCTTGAGGAGGATAACATATGCTTGTTCTATAACTTTCCCTTCGGGCAAACCCATCGCTATGTTTTAACGAGCCTAGCGATAGTGAAACTCGTTCTCGTCTAAAGACAAGTTTGTCGCTATTTAATGCTTTTAACGAGTCTAACGGCAAAGATAACTCGGTCCTTTTCATTTTTAGAGAGTCTAAAAAGGTACATAAAGTCAACTCCGAAAGTCCTTTTTCGTCATCTAATCCCTTAAGTCCGAAAAAGTATAAAACAATACAGAAGGGATGAGTTTTCGATAGTTTTAACGAGCCGAACAAAACAAGCGCTCGATCTTTTTGTGCAATAATCCCTCAGGTCCAAAAAGATTAAAATCTAGAGGAGGGATAGCACTTCCAGCCACTTTAACGAGCTGGAAGGCCAAAACTCGGCAATCTTTTCATATTTTACGAGTCAGATGAAAAGAGCTTAAAGAAGACTCGTCTTTTGAGGAACGAGTGATAAAACGGGTTAGCAGCTGATTCCAGGTAAGGGTTGGAATTTTCCAAGCATGGCAGTGTCACAAGGATGGCTAGTGAAATCACTCTTCGCAGCTGTTCCTCAAAATGGGTAAACAATCATATAGAGGTGAATGATCGGCCAATGGAAAAGTGGAAGTGACGGTGCAAACACGACCAAGGCTTTAATGGTTGATAATGTTATGTTCACGTTGGTTATTTACCGGAAGATAGTTCATTTTTTAACGAGCTTAAACGCGGAAAAACACTGCTCAATCTTATGTTTATTTTTTAACGAGCATGAACTATGTGCTAAAACTGCTCAATAACATGGTCTAATTTTGATTTTTTACCATAACTAGCTTTGCCCTTTTCAAAGATAGTACTGTACCTTCAATTGCTGCATCAAACTAGTTAGAAATGAATAACATTTGCTTGAAAATGAGATTAAAACCCTAATATTTTGCTTTGAACTACGTAAAAAAAACAATTAAAAAGTGTTTTTACCTCTCATTTTACCATTTCATTTGAACTTGGTTTGTTGGAGCTTTGGAGGTGCCTCTTTCCCCTTGATTTTCACCAGCTGATTTCGGGAGATTTTGTGGACAATTCTCGGCGCCGTCTGGACCAAGTAGGAGCTAAACCTGAGCTCTTTCATTTCATGGTTTCCTTTCTTCATTCTGTGCTTGTTTTCCTGTTTTTCTGAGCCCCTGGGGTTTGATGGGGTCGCTCTGCCATCAGCGCACCCAGTTCACTCGAAACCTGCGCTGAATGTCAAGTTGTATGAAGGTAGTTTGACCTTCAACGCAGGTGGAACACTAGGCAGGTGCGCTGGGCGCAGAAAAAGAGTTTTGTTGCACAGTTTTTGATGAAAATTTTGCCAGTTTCTCATCAAATCCAGGATCTAACTCCTCTCATGTTTGTTTTTCAGAGATATTGGAGCAAAATGACCCTTACATGGCGAGAACGAGAACATGAAGAAGAGGACATGATTGCTCTACATGATCTTGTCACGGTGAACGCGCTGCGGAACTGTGGCCTGCTGAAGTTCTTCCGTATCTCTAGCATGAGACAACAGATCTCCCTACTGCAGTATTTGCTCGATGCTTGGGATCCTGTCAACCAAGTATTTCAGATTAGGGGCAAATCTATCCCCTTGACCGCAGTAGACATTTATTTCTTGACTGGCTTGTCGAGGCGGGGTGCCCCATTTCTTTGTCAGGTTCGGCCTGAGGGAGTGACTCTGTGAGAATTATGTCCGCCAGTATTGCAGGGAAGGATCTCAGTCGAGTAAAGACGGCAAGATCGTTATCCGTGAGATTGCTGACAGGTCCCTCAGGTCTATCTTGTATACTATTGGTAGGATGGTCGGTAGCGCGTCTCTTCATGTAGCCAACAGATCCTATGTGCAGCACGCCTTGGAGTGCCTCCAACCGAAAATATTCAATTGGTGTGATGCAGTACTTATTCAGATGAAAAGTCAGTTAACCAAGGTAAAGGACGGGAAGCTGAAGAACTTTGGGTTTGGTTCTATTTTGACCGCCTTTGCTTTGGAGAAGATACCACTGATGCAGCCACAGTACATTGCACTCGACTTGCCTTCTCCTACTGAACCACGCATGCAGAGATGGGTTGATCACATGTCTAGGCATGCCGGTCAATATCAGATTTCTTTCACTGATACCTTCTTTAGGTGGTTTGAGCGTCAGGAGATGGTCTATTCCGAGTATCCATATGTTGGCATGGACTTGGGCGATCCGGATTTAGTACTGCCGGATGGCGAGCAGTGGGGCGCTATTGGTAAAATCTTTGACCATATCACTGTTTACTGTTTTCATTTATAATGTCCTTGTGCTTTATTCTATCAAGACTTTAATCAAACTCATGTGTGTATGCAGATGTTGGTCCTGTTCGTCCAGCAGTTCGCCCAAGAGCGCCAGCCGCTGCCCCAGCAGGGGAGACTGCTGGGAGGGTTATTCTTCGTGACCTTGATGTGGCCGAGACCCTTACAGCTATGCAGGAGCAGGTTGAGAGCCTTACTCTTGGCATTCCAGATGTGAGGATCGACGAGTTACCTTTACAGTTGCAGCGGCATACTACTGGTGTGCCTAGACGATGGACTCGTCTCTTACGCATGATCGCACAGGCCGTGACGTGCTATCATGAGCATCACTAGACTAGGGTGCCCCCTAGCATTTTGAGTTTCTGGGTCATGTGACCGATTTTGTCTTGGTTACCGAACATTACATGTAAACCATAAACAGCTTATATATATATATATATATATATATATATATATATATATATATTGATTTTCGGGGTTTTATTCTGGTTGAGTTATATGATCCACATGTACAACATTGATGATGTGTTTCTTTTTATAAATGTCGCAAATGTCTATCTAACACATAGTTTGCTAATGAGTCGGTTAATGTGTTTAAGTTTCTGGAAATATGCTGGTATTGAATTAAATCAAACTGTCTTTCCAAAATCTTAACCCTTAGGAACATGCGATAAATAGCTGGGTTGCGGACGGAATATATACCATTGAGTTGAAGTATTACGAGTTGTGAGTCTAGCCTGACAATTAGTCGGCGTATACCATGGGTGATGGCATCAGAGAGCAGTTCTATCAATGCGCTATACTCAGCGATGTTATTCGTTGATTGCCCAATACATACACCTCTGAAACTTACTAACTCACTGCTTGGATCAAAAATGGCCCAGGCTACGGAGGACAGGTTCCGCGAACTACGACTCGCTCCGTCAGCATATCCAACACATGTCTCCAAAAGGTTTGACATCTGCAATAAATGTAAAAAGGTGGATTACTCGACCAAAACAAACACTTCAGCGAAAAAAAAATACAACAAAAGCATACTGGTTACTATTTAAGCATAGTAACGCTTGAGGTACAACCCATTACGGGGTTGCGCCAGTGGAATTCCGTCATAATCCATTAACTCGTAGGCTCCTTTTGCTAACACTCGTTTAACAATATAGGGGCCCATCCATAAAGAATTAAATTTACCTGCTCCCAATTTATCGGATTCTTGGTCGTAAAGCAAGACCAAGTCACCTTCTGAGAAGACACGGGGTTTGACATTTTTGTCGAACTGCGCCTTGACTCGTTTCTTATGGGCTTCGTTAGCCAACGCGGCATCACAACGGTTTCATACAATTGGATTAATTCCAAGAAATGGGCCTCTTCTTCTGAAGTTCCGGGGAGGAGATCAATTGCGAGTTTAAGAGACGAGATTTCACACTGGACTGGTAAGACTGCTTCCAGGCCATATACCAGTTGGAAAGGCGTGAACCCGATCGCATTCCTTACCGACGTTCGGTAGGCCCACAAGGGTGAGTACAGGATTAGGTGCCACCTTCTTTTGTGAACTCCGATCATCCTTTGCAACATGCGCTTCAGGACCTTGTTGATTGCTTCAACTTGTCCGTTGGCTTGTGGATAATACGGGGTAGAGCTGTCGTGGGATAGCCCTAGCTTGGCAGCTAATTCAACCATCATGTGATTGCGAAAATGTGATCCATGATCCGTAACTATAGCCTGTGGTACGCCGAATCTGGCGACTACATGATTGAAAAAGAAAAGGGCAGCCGTTTCACCGGTGTTATCTAATGTAGGCATCGCCTCGGCCCATTTGGTAAAATAGTCAACGACGACTATAATATACCCATGCCCCCTGGTCAAGGTGGGGTTACATGTCATGAAATCGATGCCCCATTTGGCGAAAGGCCCAACAGCAACTATTGGCTGTAAAGGTGCGGGTGGTCTTCTGGTTTTGCTATCAAAAATTTGACAAGCATGGCAACTTCTGACTGCGGTTTTGCAATCTTTGAACATGGTTGGCCAGAAGTATCCTACTCGTAAGATTTTTTGTGCTGTAGCATATCCAGATTGATGCCCCCCACACGCGCCTGAGTGACACTCATTCAGGGCTTTTTCGGCCTCCTCATGGGTGAGGCACCTTCTCAGAATTGTACCGATACCACGACGGTAAAGCGTATCACCGACGATCATGTAGTCTTTTGCTTGGTATCGTATACGTTTCTGTTCTGAGTGAGAGGTGTCAGGCCTAAACTTTTGGGTTTGGAGATAAATTATTATATCTCCATACCACTCATTGCTTGTAGATATCAGAAACAAGTTCTCGTCCACGATTGATTCTTCGGATGTTTCATTGTTGGACGACGATGGGAGATCGCACAATAATTCTGCGAAAACTAGAGCTTTCTTTGATTTGGATTTTACAAATTCCAGATCAAAATCTTGAAGGATTTCTATCCATTTTGAATATTTGCCCCCCAGCAACTGTCGCGACAATATGTAAGTCATGGGGTTGCAATCAGACAGAATGGTAGTTTTCCGAAAGAGGACATAGTGTCGAAACCTTTGTATCGCTTGAACAGCCGCAAGCACTAGTTTTTCAACATAAGAATATTTACTTTCTGTATCATTTAAGTTTCTACTTAAATAATATATTGGGTGTTCGATTCCATCGACTTCTTGAACTAAAACCATTGCGATGGTCGTATCTGCTGCAGCCAGATACAAGTTAAAGTCTCTTTGATAATCGGGTGCGTACATTAATGATGCTTTTATTAAGGAATCCTTTAAAGCATCAAAGGAAGCTTGCGCAACCTAATCCCAGACGAAGGGTACCTCCTTTTTCAAAAGACGTGTATAACCTTTAGCAAGTTTGGCGTAATTTGGAATGAACCTCCTCAGAAAGTTTGCTTTCCCTTGGAGTTTCTGAATCTGAAGCAAATTTGAAGGTGGAGGCAAATTGATGATAGCCTGGACCTTGCAAGGGTCGAGACAAATCCCATCCTTTGAGACTACAAAGCCAAGTAAACGACCAGAACTGATGCAAAATACACATTTGTGTGGATTGAGTCGTATCTTGTAGTGTCGGCAACATAGAAATATCGCTCTTAAATGCTGCGGATGATCAGTCCGCTTTCGCGAATGAGCCGGAAGGTTGTCGAGGTATGGTTGAACGATGTTCTTGATGTCATGGAAGGCATAATTCATTGCCCTCTGAAACGTCGCCCCTGCGTTCTTTAAACCAAAGGGTAATTTTCGATATGTGAATGTGCCCCACGGACAAATGAATGCAGTCTTTGACTGGTCCTGTGGGCGGATATTTATTTGATTATACCCGGAAAATCCATCCATGAATGAAAAGATTTCACATCCGGCGCATTCATCAATTATCTGGTCGATGAAGGGTGTAGGGTAGTTGTCTTTTGGACAAGCTTGGTTTACATCCCTATAATCGACACACACTCTAATTGTCCCTTGTTTCTTCATAACAGGGACAATATTCGATACCCAATCGGTTAGAGGAACCGGGTAGATGAAACCAGCATGGATAAGTTTTTCAACTTCTGCCTTAATGGCAGCGGCTTTCTTGGGGTGCACCTGCCTGAGCCGTTGTCGTACCGGTTTGACATCTGGATACATCTTAATTTTGTGTTCAACGATACTCGAGTCGATGCCTGGCATTTCATCATATGACCAAGCAAAGACATCTCTGAACTCACGAAAAAGAGCGTTATATATTTCCAGTTCTGAAAGAGAACAACCTTTGCCGACATAAATATTCTCTACAACATTTGTTTTAGTCGATATATTTATGGCTATAGTCTCTTCAATATTGGATAAGTTTCGCTCGGAATCCACCGTATTTACAGTATTTGATAGGAATTAAAAAATTGTAGGGTGATAAAGGTCTTCTTGAGTATCTTCTTCATATTCAGGAAGAAGGGAACGATGGTGGCAATCATTCCATGGTGCCCCCTCAATCAACATTGATTGTAGAATTCCTTCGTCGGTTCCATGCACTCGCGACCAAGGATCTAAAGGGGTGCCATATTCTCTAGACCTATCTACCCAAATGCTTGATGAGCGTTGATTTGGGTTCGCCTCCCATGCCTAAAACATTGATTGCTACAATATTTCTATCGAGCTTGGGGGCAAAACCATTGCTTGATCCATGTCGATATCGTCTTCTGAGATCTTCGTGGAAGATATCATATTGCAGGTACCTATCGATGCTACTTCCACCAAGTCGATTGGAGGTGGAAGAGTGAAAGTTCCCATTAGTATAGGATCTTTTAGTAGGCCTACTCTGATATTCTGAAGCGAATGGGGGCTTCTATGGATCATGGGAATGCTTCCTGTAACTTGTGAACCATTAGGGAGGAAGTTTTGTTGGTCGACGATCGTAATCCCCCCTTGAAAAGGGAATGCGATCTTTCTAAAATAGGTCGACACAACAGCTGCCATGGCATAGATCCATGGTCTTCCTAGTAGGATGTTGTAATCAAGATTCCCATCGATGACTTCAACATCTATTTCTACTATTTTTCCCCCTAGTTCAACCTTCAAGTTATTTAGGATACCATACGGGGTATATGTCCTTCCGTCGAATGCTTTTAATGTTGTCGAGGATCGCGACAAGGTTGGAGATCCTAAAGTTTTCCAGCAACTCATCGACATAATACAGGTAGATACCCCCTCATCAATAATTGTTCGGTGAACAGTTTTGTTGAGGGCTTTCACTTGGATAAGGAAAGCTAGTTGAGCTGGTAACTGAGGATCATATCCTTTGTGGTCAAAGGATACAAGATTGGAATCCTTAGGATCAACCCCACCAATGGCTGATAACAAAGCCTGCCTTTGGGATGGGCAATTTTGTAGTACTTCAAGAGTCGACATAACGGATGGCGATTGGGCCAAATCTTCCACTATGTTATAATGCTGCGCTGCTCTAGCGCGAGGATTAAATGTCGACTTGTGTACTACCCCCTTTGGCGGTTTTATTGTTAATTCAGGAATGATGGGTGGTACAACTTCTGTCGAAATTGTTGTCGAACTGCTTGGTTGATCTTTTTCCTTGCCGTTCGACAGCTGTGGATTCCTGTAATCTTTGTTCCTTGTTGAAATCAAAGCATCATTTTGTTGCTTGGAAATTGACAACATAAGCACTTGCGATGGGGAAGCATTTCCACTATCAACCAGATTTTGTCCTGGATTCGAAAACGGATCAGTTAACACAGCTGAGGTTTGCGAACTCTTAAAGAATCTTTTAAGCTCAGCTTTGTATGGACATTCTCCTGTCCGATGATCTTCATCACATATTTGACATGGATATTTTAGTTTCCTATTTCCAAGAGGGTTTGAAGAAGTTTTTTCAGGAGATGACTCACCCTGTTTCTTCTTCTTCCCTTTGCTTTGCTTTTTCTTGCTTCCTGGCTGTTTGGTTTCTTTGCCTTTATCTGCTGATACGACATTTACTTCCGAAGCAAGAATTTCGTCTTTTGCATTTTGATCCGAAATCTTACGGGCCTTCTTGGAGTTGGCCTTTGTCGATTTCGCGTTTGTCATGCCAATCACGCCATCACCGGCATGAGAGTCATTGTTTGATTTAGGAGGAGGAGGAATTGAGAATTTTGGTCTAGGGGCATCAGGTATTTTGTCGTAGAGCGTGCCAGAGTGAGTATAGACTAAGTCTAGATATTGCGCACGAGCGATAACTTGCTCTTCCGTTATGACTCCCCCTTTTGCCACATCTTCCGTTATAGCAGGAAGTAACGACTTGATAAACCATTCAGCTAATAGCTGATCGGGAACGTACGTTTTTACCATCCTACGACGACGTCGCCACTCATGTATATGATCAGATATGTGAGTGGTCGTTGTCTGTTTGAAGTTAGTTAAGATTTTTGTTCCTGTTTCATACCTTATCGGTAATTGAAAATGGGTTAAGAAAGTCGTGGCTAAGGTGCTGAAATTGTCGAACGAAGCTCTAGGCAATTCAATATACCATTTTGCCGCTGGACTCGTTAACGTCCTCTGAAAAAGGCGAAGCCTTATCGAATCATCATTTAGGGTGTTTGATGAACACCATAGATGAAATGTCATCACGTGATTCGATGGGTCCTCACCTGGATTTCCATTAAATTTAGGAATGTCTGAAGGAAGTTTGTGAGGAATCGCTGGCCACCAAGGGGCGTAAGCAATTGGATCGTTTGTTAACCGGTGTAAATCGGGTAACTCTAAAGTTGCCACGAATGGTAACTGTTGATTTAGGTTAGGTGAAGCATACCCAGGATACGATGGAATTGCCTGAGCAGTTGGCCTTTGCATACCAGCATAATGTAATTGATGCTGGTATGACTGGTACAGTTGGTGGACATGACCACCGTAAAGTGGTTGATTTTGACCGTTTTGAATGTACGGTTGTCCACTGTTCGCAAAGATCTGCTGCTCAGAACCTTGGTATACTTGTTGGAATTGTGGTTGTTGATATTGCACCAGCCATGGTTGCGAGGCCATGTTCTGTTGTGCTATACTAACCGTCGGACCAAGGTGTGGGGTAATTGTACCCATTTGGACCTGTGTCGCCCCACCAGTTGGTGATTGTGGTTGAGTCACAGGGTCAAGGGGCTGTTGCATTACAACCTGAGAAATCTGAGGTTGACATACAACAGGCAACGTTTGAACTTGTGACACTGTTACAATAGCTGGTGTTGTAGGGATGCTTGACATAGGTACACATTGTTGCATAGAATACACAACCCTTGGTTGTTGGGGCAGTATAGGTACCCAACCACTTGATGTAACTCCAGTATAACCTGAATACTGTTGTGAACTCCCGTATGGATATCCTCCCGGAGGGGGTAATGAAAGGGCATACTGCCCCCCATACGGTGGCAATCCGGAACTAAAGGGGATTTTCTGCCCTTGGGGACTGGATTGCCCAGATTGACCTCCAAATGGATCAATTTGGTGAGTCTCAACATAAGAGTTGCCAGATATTATTCCGGAGGAACAAACAGGAATGGACCACACTGTCGAAATAGTCCCTGGGTGGACTCCTTCTAGCGGTTGTGAGCTAGTCGGGACAGATGGTATGCCGGCAAACATTGTCGGAGTGACGGCAGGGAGTTCTGCTGTCGTTGTGTCATTCGACACAGTCCTAGATGTTGACGGTTGTTCAGACATTTTGAGTCTATCCAAAAGATTACCTAGCGATTCTACAGGAACTTCCACTTGTGGTAGACTAACTTCTGATGTCGAAGGAAATAGAGTGACCCCGACTCCAAAATGTGTTGGAATACTTGCTTGCGGATCTTCTACAATTTCCTCTATCGTAATCAAACCAGGTGGAAGGGGAAGACCGTCAGGTCCGTAAAATATTTCTGGTGCCGAAGAAGGGGTTGAATCAACAACGACAGATGTTTGAGGAACAAGTCTCTCTGAACTGGTTACAGATGGATCTGGTTCAATAACACAAGTGTTTGCTCTCAGACTAGGATCAACGTCAGTGTCCCTCTGTGGTTGTTGAACTTCTTCTGTAGAGGCAGGGTTTCCAGAAATGTTTGGAGTAACCGGAATCTCAGATGTTGTTGGAACACTTATTCTAACTTTGATAGGAGATTTTGAACCGGTCAAACGAGTTCGCTTTGTCCGTACTGTTTTCGATTCCGGAGACAAAGACGGTTGACTCGTAAGCCTCCGCGAACGACGGGGTTTCAATTGACATTCTTCCACGATTACAGATTACTCGATCAACCAAAATACAAAAGGGGAAAGTGTGTTGCCGAATTGAATGAATTTTTTAGACGCTTTAGACACAACTTGCTTTTTCACTTTTAAAGAGTCGAGAAAAAGCTAAAGATGACTCTAGTCTCCTTCGATGTTTTAACGAGCTCGAAGTGACAAATGATTGGATGGAATTTTTCTGTTATAGAGTCTGAAAAAGGCCAAAAGGAACTGCTCTGGAGTTCTAGGTAGAGGGTGTGCCAAACGTTTCGCAAAACTGCAGAATACTTTTTAAGGTACGGGCGGTCAATCTTCCTGAATGCTGTGTTCAGTGCATTGCGATCAGTAGGGCGGCAGACACGGCTTTCTAAGGATAAAGGTTTTATGCCTATAGGGGTCTCCCAATATATACTCGATGGTACGTGGGAGCACAATCCGTACTGGCGCTATCGTCCCTTAGGAGGAATCAGCTAACCATCAGCGAGATCGATAGTCACCAGGTTTTACGACGCCGGAACACGTCTCTAGCCTAGACCTCTATGTTGTGCGTTAAGTTACAAAGCATTGTTAAGTTCATTCAATTTATTTTAGGTTGATCTTTCTTAGAAGTTTGCCTTTTTGGATCACCACGAGATGTATGATACAATTCCTAAATGCAGTCTAAAGATGATAAGCAAGCTTTTATATCTTTTCAACAATGAAAATCCTAGCTACAAGGGGAAAAGGAAGATACAACTTTTCTCAAAGAACATAGAGCACACTGTAATGCACTTTTCCCTAAATCAACACATGCAAACTATCAAAATGCAAATGCACAAATGCATGTATTTGTTTTCGCTTTCTTAATATTGATGCCTAAAAAGAAAGCTGTTGTATAAATTCGAATTCAATTTCAAGTGAAAACATAAACAAGTTCCTTTTTCAAAATCAAAAAGACGATTACCTCACCTTATGATTTACTTGTTTCGACACTAGAAATGCATAAATTCAAACCAAACGACAAAAGTAAAAGCTCAATCAACTGTGAACAGCAAACAAACTCACTCCTAAGATCAAAACGACACTTATGACAGGTCTAGATCTAAGGGCGACAGTATGACTAGTTTAATTTTGTAATGGGAAACTGCAAATGATGTAACAAATACACAAAGAACAAATACAGTTTCTTTATACAACTGAGGCGGAATTGAGGCAAAGAAAAGGGGTTTCAGATAGGTACACTGACTGATAACAGGCTGCAAAAAACAGAGATGAAACTGAGAAAAAGGAAGCAGGGAACCACAGCTGCACAAGGCAAAGACTGATCAGCGCACCCTCAGCACAGAGGTTTTGACATTCAGCGCAGGTAGCCTTCACGGGACCTGCGTTGAAATGTAGAACCTCTTCACAGAGTCTGCGCTGAAGCAAAAACGAGAGTTGTTTATGGGTTCTGGGTTACGGTTTGCAGTTAAATCAACAGTTTTTGGCCAGATCAAAGCTATCAATTAGGTACAATTAGGAGGATGATTTATAGGAGGACTAAGATCTATCACAAAGGGCTGTTAGAGCACTTGTAGATCAGTTTGTTCAGATCATAAAAACAGGCCCAATGAGTGGACTAGAGAGGCAGATCTCTACTTTGCACTTGAAAATGGCAAGTGCATTTCGATTCAACACTCCTGAGTTTATGAGAAGAACAAGACCAGAAACACAAATAAACCAACAAGATACTTTCCCCAGCGGAGTCGCCAATTTGTTGTTGGGAAAAGTATCCAATACGGAATGCCCCTATCCCACTCTAAGAGGTGATATTGCCTTAGCAACAAACAGGTACTTATTCAAGTATTCTTCTTTATGAAATGCAAGTGAGGAAGAAGGATCTAACTAACCTGTATCTTCCGCTAGTTTGTCGATCCAAATCACTCCTCTATTCAATAGCTCCCAGCTTCTTGCTCCTTCACTAGACCAGCTTCACCGAATTCCTGCAAGATCACAAGAAGGAGAAACTACACAAAGATACAGATATACATTCATAAAAATCTCAAGATCAGATTAAGCTAAACATGTAAGCATAACAAAACATCATTGGTATACAACATGTAGGAGAAACTCAAATAGTTTATTGATAAGATAATAAAGTCTGAGAGGAGATACAACCAAGTGAGTTCCGATCCAGCATCTACCTCCCAGCGATGGAATCCCTTCCTCTCCTCCAACAAAGCATAAATCACCCAATGTGCTAATGTCAATCTCAAACCAACAACAATTCTCTGCAAAGTACAAAATTCCAGCCTCCTGAACCTCTGGGTGAGAGATCCATATATAGATGTGAGCAGAGAGGATGAGTCAGCTCATGTTTTGACTTGTGGCTTCTCTCTGTCAGTTCTTGCTTCCACTTGGAGGTTGAGAACCTCTTAGTCATCACTAGTCGAATTCATTGAGGCACGTGTCATTGGAGAAGATTCTGGAAGCTTCCAGGGTCTTTCCACCTCGTTGAATGAACTTGCCATTTGTCATTTCCAGCTCAGCGCACCCTGGTAGTGCTTCTACCTGCGTTGCAGTGCACCTAGCCAGTGTAATCTCTGCATTTCAGCGCAGATAGCTAGTGGAGCCTTTGAATTGATCCTGAATTGACTATTTCTGAGTGGTTTTTGGTGGAGAACTTCTGGGAGAAGCTGTCATTGGTTGACCTTGTTCTTTTAGGAGTTGTAACAACATCATTAGGGAATTTGGATCTCTTGAATTATGGACATTTCATGCTTATAGCTGTAAGGCACAAAAATGTCTATAACATTAGCGAATATGGGGAGCGAAGCCACCAAGAAACCCTGAGGTCTGTTGCAAGAATCAAATATGGGGAGCGGAGCCACCAAGAGCCCCTCATTTCTGCTACAAGAATTGAATGTAGGGAGTGGAGCCACTGAGAAACGTTGAATTCTACTACAAGAATCAAATGTGGGGAGTAGATCCACCTATAAACCCTGAGCTATACTACAAGAATCGAATGTGGGGAGCAGAGCCACTGAGAAACCCTCAGGTCTGCTGCAAGAATCAAATGTAGGGAGCAGAGCCACCGAGAAACCCTGAGGTCTACTACAAGAATGAAATGTGGGGAGCGAAGCCACAGAGAAACCCTGAGGTCTGCTGCAAGAATTGAATATGGGGAGCGGAGCCACTGAGAAACCCTCGAGTCTGCAGCAAGAATCGAATGTATAAGGGAGCGAATCCACCGAGAAAAATCATAGTCTATAATCTACAAGAATCAAATGTATAAGGAAGCAGAGCCACCAACAAAACTCATAGTCTATGTGAAAACCATATGCAATGACATGCCAAAAATGTATAAGGTAGTGGAGCCACCAAGAAAACTCATAGTCTATGCGAAAACCATATGCAATGAGTGCCAAAAACATATATACAAGCTAGGAATTAATATTGATAATTTAATAATATAATAATTGGTATATGGTTTTGATTTAATAATATAATAATTAATATAATATGTTTATTTATTTAATAATAATATTTATAATTTAATTGTTAATTTTAAAAAATTAAATCAACAACTATGTGATAGAAAATAGTGATTAATTTTATTAATTAATAATCAATTTACACTAACAGTTACATTTAAAAAAAATCATGTAATTTGAATTAATAGAGGTAGAATTTAGTTGATAATTTTATCAATTGTTATAGGATGTCTTAAATCACTATCATTAGTACACATTCAATCCATATTTTGGTGAGTAGAAGAGAATATTAAAACAAATAATATCAATTCATGGCATTTAATACTCAATAGAAGGTGTTAGTTAACCATAAGCATCCATGACTCATAATATGATAATATTCATGTATTGTCTTGTGATTTGATCTATTAACCTCTACATTTGTTGGCAAAGATCAACATAGTAGCCCTCAAATATACCTTGTCATTGAACCCTACAATGCATTTTTGAATCATCCTAAAACTCATTAAAATTCCCATGGATGAGCACTTCCCATTTAGTCATCCAAAAAATACTTTTAAGAAGGACCAGGACCAAACTATATAGATCCATTGTAGGCTCATTTGGAAGGTCTAATCCAAAGACCATTCACCCTAAAGGACCACAATTATCTTCAAATTTTTTGAGATTTATACAAGTCTTGCCAAATAGAAACCTCTCACTCCATCGAGTTGTGACACTTTGAAGGAATATCAATTTCAAATCCTTTGGGACTATTGAAAGCCCTAAAGGGACAAACTCGCAATTCAATGCTACATATATCTCAAGGGACTAAACCTATTGTTAAAGGTAGAAAAAGGATAAATTATATGTAACTATTGAACAAGTAGAGAACTCTAACGTGAACTCAAGAATAGGATCAGTCTATCACCTTGAGTAGAGCTTCTTGACTTAGCACTTTGGAAACTTTACTACATACAATATTATAGGAAGTATAAAGCTTGTGAAATAAGATATCATTATCATCAAAAGGGAAAAAATAGTCCACCATAAGATAAATTTCTATGTGCCAGTTAGAAGAAGATGCCTAGGAGAGGATCTAGGCTGACTTGAACAAAATACCTTACAAACCTATTCTATAATTATATATTCACCCCAAGCTAGCAGGCCTGGCTTTAGGAGCCTTGCTACTATGTATTTTTATTAGATTTGAGGAGACCAACATATCTCGTAGGTCATAACTTAGAGCCTTACCTTAGAGATTTTCCTATCAAACCAATACTTCTAATATCGGATCAGAATTAACTAGCATCATGAGAAGTCATGAGCCAAGATAACTTATTTTTTGCGGGCGCCCCTTGCCAAGTCAGGCTGACCCACTAAATTGTCGTAAGGTTGCACTGGCATGCCCAGTGTGCGATGCCTCCATGGGTGACTGGGTGCCCCACCTTCGTGTGAGCATGCCTAAGGTGCAGACATTCACCTTGATGGGAAAATCAATGAAAAAAATCATTTACTCATCAATGAAAACAAAATATTATCATTTGTTATTTCCATGCTTCATGATTAATGTTCAATTATAAACCAATTTTAACACCTAAACATTAATTTAATTAATTTTATAAAAATCATTACAAGATCCCCTTGTGGGAACATTGTTCATGCAAAGTCATGGGCTGACATTACTTCTTTTGTGTGGGCACCCCTTTCACAGGTGCCCCACCTTTGTTCACTCATCAATGACAACAAAATATTATAATTTGTTAGTACCATGTTGCATAATCAATCAATTATAAATTGACTTTTAACACCTATTGTAGTAGTTACAACCACCCTCTAAAATTTTGGCTTGCATGCAAATTTCAAAGCCTACATTGGATCTTGTGATCGATCGTTCCTTGTCGCTTGTTCGTAAGTTGATGATCTCAAGCCCCCTCCTTGATCTTAATATTTGTTCATGTTCTCATATTTATGCAATATGTGTCATCTTTGGGCATCAGGATTATTGTTTTCCATGCAAAGGGAATGTTGTTCTGCTTCAAGGGGAAATATTGTGTGTATGGGTTGTTCTCATTACATAGACATGTTTCACACTCACTTCATGCACTCTTGTCACAAAGGTTGTTGCATCAAGCATAGTATGTCTTTTATGTTATGGATGGTCTATGTTGTATCACTAAGTGTTCATGTGTGATCATAGTGAAGTTCTAACACTATTTGCATCAGTTTCATTGATCTCACACTTAGCCCAATTTCTCGAGTAACCTAGCCTCACCCAGCTTTCTATAACTACACACTTTTCTTCTGCAACCCTCAAGCTTTATCCCTTCCCTATTGGAACTATGCAATGCATAGAGACCCCAACCTACCTTGGCATCTGAAACAACATAGTGTTGTCCCTCAGCTGCCCAAGCAATACTACTCTCCATAAATGTGCAGAGTGATCTGACTACGCTGCATTTAGAAACTACGTAGAGGTGTCCTTCCAGGACCCCATCCCGTAGTGGTTTCTTTCATCTCAAAATTGCATATTGTTTTCCTAACTTCCTAGCAATATTACTCCCAAAAATTGCGTAGAGAAGCCTAGCCTTGCTCTGGAAAACTACACAGAGCAGGCCAACAACTTTGCTCTCAGAAATTGCACAGAGAAGACAGCCCAGCCTTGCTCTTGAAAACTACATAGATCATCCTGACAACAGTCACTATTTGCTGAAATTGTGTTGATCTATCTCTTAACGACTACAGGAAAAGGTGACATGCTGCATCACTCTCACGGAGTTGAGGAGAAGGAACAAGGAACTAGGTTATGATTGGGACCTCATTCAAACTTTGTCAGATGCATGATCATCGCGAGGGTAAGTATGGTAAGTAAATAATATATTTTGAAGCATATCTCTTAGTAAAGCTTGAAGGACTACTTGTCATTGTCATATCATTTTTTCTTTGATAACATGCATGTTTGCAAGCATAAAATCATTTCATGTGTTTCCTCTACGTGTCTTGCTTCCTTTTTGCTTATTTGACCAACTATCTTCTTTGGCATGTTGATTGCTATGTCATGCTTGCAAGTTTGTTCTAGAAAATTTGAAGGTTTGTCTTTGTGTGCATGAGTTTCTTTCACTTTGTGAACATTGAGAAAAATCACGCACAAATTTGTAAACACTGTCATGCAAGTGTAGTCATAGTTGTTTGAAGATCTATCTCAAGTGTCGCACTTGTCACTCTTAGCCTTCGAGTCAACCTCACTGAGAACATGTTGTCTTGTTGGTTTAAGGTGCCTTGTCATCGAGTCATTCTAAGTGTGTGATCACATTGTCATGTATACACAAGTACACTTTCTTTCACACTTAGTCAATTTTCCTAAAGATCTATCAACCAGAAAACCCTCCGTAAACTGGACTCAATCTTAGTGACCTTGCATTGCTGCCCAGAACTGCATAGAGCTTGAGGCTGTCCTCTGGGCAGCCTGCTATGTGCAATTATGAAAATGAGCCACGTGACTAACTCCTAGAACTGTGCAAAAGTTGCCCCAGAAGTTGATCCACTCTGCATTTCCCGCAAGACCTCTGATCAAGCCTCCCATTGGTCAACTGGAAAAAATGACTTGAGCTAAACCGAGGGTTGTACGGATCTCCAAAATTACACAGAATTGTCCAACCATCCCTTCTTCCCTGCTCTGGAACCAGCTCAAGAATTACGCAAAGATGTCTTGCACAACCCTTCTTCCCTGCTCTACAACTAGCTCAAGAATTGAGCAAAGCTTTCCTACCCTTCCCTTCTTTCCCACTCTATAACCAACTTAGAAATTTTGCAGAACTGTCTGAGCCTGTACTTTCTCCCAGGATTGCATAATTTTGATTAGCAACTCCTGTAGCTCAATCTTTCTCTCCTCTGGAAAACTGTGCAATTTTTTTTGCTAGTGCCTCCTACTAACCGCCCTATCTTCCCTTGAGAAATTGCGTAGATCCCAACTAGATGACCTACCTAGTGCTCCCCTAGAAAATTGCGTAGACTAGCATAATAGCTCCTTGACACCCTGCCTGGCCTTCCTCCCATAAATTGCGCAATTATTCCTCCCAGCTAGGTTTTTCCCTGTAGCTATCACTATTGTCTTAGATTGTAAAAATTTGTCTCCCAGTGATATATGCACAGTTTTTACCGATAATTCTCCAGAGCCTCGCATCCCAACATGTTTTTTTCTCTCCACAATCTTAGTGCCTTGTATCCTCCCGGTCACCTGCACCGAAATGGAAAACAATGCATCATGACAAAATAGGATATTTTTGGATTTGATGTTATCTCGTCATGAGTGATTCCAAGAACAGATACATCGATGAAACATGGCACGGTGACAAACAAGATGGAAAAGAGGTGCATGCTATAAGACTTTCTCGTGGTCTAACGAACACAAGAAGCACATCGAGAAAGCGAGCAAAAGGGACACATTCACATGCACCATCAAGCAAAGACCAAGACCATCTAAAACCTCATGCACTTTTCCATGAGAAGGTGAAGACATATTATGCCGATAGCATACCATCACTCAGCAGCACAGTAGCTCGACACAGACATCATAGTCAACCAATACCTGTTAGCAATGTCATGTTGAGTTGTGTCAAGATTTTTCTCAGCCACATTATTACTGTGGGCCATACTTGTTGTAATCAATGTAATGTAAAGTGGAAGTCCAAGAGACCCACATTTGAAGTTTAAGACCCACGTAAAGTCGAAACATCATAGGAAGTCAAACAATCATGAGGGAGGTCGAAGAGTCACAAGGGTCAGTTACACCCCCTTGGCTATATATACCCCCTCATTATATAAGAAAAATACTTTTCACCTAGGCTCCTCCCACATAGCCTTGAGAGTCTATAGTATGTTATTTGAGGAGCGAGGAGTGGCTCCAATGTCCCACTATTGGGACTAGTGATGTATGGTGTATAGATGTGTCTTGGATATTTTGCTTAATTTAGAAGCTTGTCTCAGGCTAGTACATTTAATGCATGTTTTGTATCCATTTCTAAGACTATTCTTTAAGTGTTTGTAATGCATGTTTGATTAAACTATACTAAGATAGTTGAACTACTTCATTTATTTTAGTACTCATAGTGTTGAAGATGTGTTTTATTTTTTATCACTGTTGTCTCGTCCGTGTGTACTACTCCGTCGAACATTAGAAATAACATCATTGTATATTTATTGGTGTTAACAACTGACACCCCCATGTGGACTATTCCACTAGATGGTGCATGTGTTTTCCCTTGAACTGTGGTCTTCACAACTGCCACATCCGTTGTGCACTATTCCCCTAGATGTTGGACAAACCCTTCTTGTTGTTCACGTGTGTTTCTTCCTGGGTTTGGACTATTCCCTCTCATCAAGACACTCACTTTACCTCTCCCTTTTGACATTAAGAGAAACTGGACACAAAGTTACATTATGAACTCACCAGGCAAACTCACCTCACTTTCTTGAAGTTACAAGCATAACACTCTCATGTGTTGAACAACAAGAGCTAAGGAAAATCTCTAAGATAATGGAAACGGGCCATCGTAACGGATGGGACTCCTACACCAAACGGTGTGAGGTCTAGTTGTGACTTCATACTGGAGAGATCCCCTAAATGTTGGTGGGTCCAAAACTATAAAAAACAAACAAAAATACTTTAGTCAATTTTCAAAAATCATTACGAGACACCATGGTGGGAACTATGTTCATGGGAAGTTATGGTGTGACCTTACTTCTTTTATGCAGGCACCACTTGCCAAGCCAGGTCGACCCACCAAATTGTCACACTGGAACCCCTATTGGGAGTGTGCCTTAGTGTGCCCAACACATGATGCCCCTATGGGCGTCGGGCACCCTGGTTTTCCCAGCACACGACACCTCCATAGGCGTCGGGCGTCATGGCATGCCCAACACGTGACACCCCCATGAGCATTAGGCCCCTTGGCGTGCCAAGAATGTGACACCCCCATGGGTGCCCAGGAACCCTACACGAGAACCCCACCTTTGTGCAAGCGTGCCCAAGGTGCGAGTGTTCACCCTGTTGTGTAAATCAGTGAACAAAAATCATTAGCTCATCAATGAAAAAAATACTATCATTTTTTATTTCCATGATGCATGATCAATAATCAATTATAAACTGTTGTTAACACCTAAACATTAGTTTACTTAGTTTTCTAAAAATCATTACGAGACCCCCTTGTGGGCTCTATTCATTGGAAGTCATGGGTCGACATTACTTCTTTTGTGCGGGTGCCCTGGTATGCCTAGCACACGATACCCCAACGTGCCCAACACATGATGCCCCCATGGGCGTCAGGCTCCCTAACGTTCCCAGCTCATGACGTCCTGGTGTGCCTAGCATGAGATGCCCCCATGGGCATCCGAGTGCTCTGCCTTCATTCACTCATCATCAAGAACAAAATATCATAATGTGTTAGTACCATGTTGCATAATCAATCAATTATAAACCAACTTTTAACACCCAAACATTACTTTAGTCAATTTTCTAAAAATCATCATAAGACCCCTTGGTGGGAACTTTGTTCATAGACAATCATGGGTTGATATTACTTCTTTTATGCGGGCACCCCTTTCCAAGTCTGGTCGACCCACTAGCTTGTCACACGAGTGCCGCTACTGTGCGGACGTCCTGGCGTGCCTAGATCATGACACCCTAAGGGTTTCCTAGGTGCTCCGCCTTCGTGCAGGTGCATCTAGGGCATGGGAATTTTCCCTACTATGCAAATAAGTCAACACAAATCATTAGCTCATCAATGAAAACAAAATATTATCATTTTTTAGTATGTCTATGTTGCAAAATCAATCAATTATAACCCCACTTTTAACAATTAAACATTAATTTAATCAATTTTGTAAAAATCATTATGATATACCCTCGTGGGAACTCAATTCATGGGAAGTCATGCGATGACCTTACTTCACATGTCTACCCGACCGCTGTGTCACTTAGTTCACTAGTCATCCAACTTTTCTAGTACATCTACTTAACGGACCATTAAAGTGAAAATTAAAAATTATGGTATAAACGTAAATGAGCTTCTCTTCATTTCAAGAATAATATATTATCTACTTAATAAGGCAAACCACGTGAAGGTGGAAGCTCATATGGCCCATCCCCACCCTAACATCACTCCTGATTCCCCATTACCCAATCTATCTACTATAATATATTTGAAAGAAATGCAGTAGCATTCAAACATAAAAACTAAGAAAAATAAAATTTAAGGTGAATGAAAGAGAACAAACCAACTGAAAACATATAAATACATACCTCAATGTGTTTTTCAACATTTTGATATCATTAATATTATTCCTCATCCATCTCATCATTTATAAAAAACCTGTTCAGAATTCATGTACAAATGATTCAATGTATAAGTGATCAAGGTGGATGTTGGTGGCCACCCTCCTATTCCACTTGGACCTCCACAACTGCCTCTTTCAGTTTTTCAGTTTTCTTAATTGTAGCACAATTTACTATTTTTAGTATTTTTTCGGGACCTGAACTTTCCTAGCCATTTTGAGGTCCTAAACAATGTTGTTTTTGAAAAATGCCTCAAATGATTTCAATAGAAATCATGATTTCTGTTGTAGTACTCGGAGAGATCTTTATACCGAGGTATCATACTCGTCAAACGAGGATAATATGACCAAGTTACAACTCTAAGAAGTTGGTTTCCCAGCTAACCCCACCGGGGCCCATTAAATCTTGGTGCTACATCTCCTCGGGTTAGGGTTTTGGTTGTTTAGGGTTTTCTCTTATTGTTCAATAATAAAAAGGCCCTTGAGCCTCATTGTAACACAATTCAGAGGCATGTAGCTACCACATCTCTTCTTAGAGATAATCTACCATCGCCTAAGCTAGTCTTATTTACATTCTGTTTATAAGCATATTTCAGTATTTGATATTAATGAAATGAAGTGTTATTTCTACTACATCTTTGTATTTATGGTTATATTTGTAATTTTTTGCATTCTTGTTTAAATCCAGATTAGTGGTATCAGAGTGGTCTTCTCTTTCTCTGTTTTTATTTGCACGTCCCCAATGAGGTCTAGATATAAGGAGTTAGGGCTCAATCTGGTTGAACCTTTGCAAGATCAACCTTGCAAACCCTAATGTCTGCCCATGGGGGAAGAAATGAAAGAAGAGGGAGCAGGAGATCCTATCAAAATATTGCTCGAGCAGGCCCTCAACAAACAAATGAACGCGATGATGGATAAATTTGCCCAAATCCTTCAACAATTGCCCACCGATGGTGCATCCACTTCCGGCAGCCACTCTAGAGGCTCCACACCTTTGAAGTTATAAGTGAACTTTGAAATTCCCATATTTGAGGGCCAAATAGATGCAGACGCTATAGATAAATGGTTAAATCTACGAGAAGGATATTTTTTTGTTCATGATTTTTCTATCCAGACAAATATTACTTTTTCTTTTCTCAAAGCTTCCCTCCACATCTAGGACTGGTGGTAAACCTATAATGAGTAGAAGGATGAAAGTATGACCTTAATATTTTTAGCCGCTCCCACTTGGAATTCGTTCCGGGGTGCCATCAAGGAGAAATACTACCTTGTTGGGAGCTATGAGGACAAATACATAAAGTGGACCATGCTGCGGAAGGGAAGGGACCAAGATGTGATAGAGTTTACCAATTTTTTTCATACCCTTCGCACGAAGTCAGGTATCAAGGATACTGAGAAACATTTGGTACTCAAGTACCACAGCTGCCTACACAAATACATCTAGGACGAGATGGAGTTCCTGGACATCTCCTCGCTTGGCACAACATACTGATACGTCATCAAGATCGAGCAGAAGTTTAAGGAGAAGAAGCGAGACTTTGGATATGTGAATCTGAAGCAAGGAAAAGGTTCCACTAAACCATAGAAGAAAGGAAAAATCCAAGGCAGGATGGCCCGAGACAACCCTCCAAAGCCACAAGCAAAGGATAACACTACGAAGCCGAAGAAGGACATGAGAAAGTGTTGTGAATTCCATAAGAGCTCCACTCACAACACAAGTGAGTTTCGGGCCAAGAAGTTACTGGTGGTTGAGCTGAAGGCTTCAGAATTAGATGCATGTTCTGACTCTGAGTTCCGACTCTGAGTTAGAACCTAAGAAGGGGAATGATAAAGGGAAGAAGATTATCGATGTAGAGCCCAGAGCCACCATTTCCACCATGAAGATCTAGAAGGACGAACCCGAAGATACAAAGGAGGAGCGTCTCTTTCACTCCTAGATGTGGGCAAAGGGTTACCCACTACAGTTCTTTGTCAATAGCAGGATCCTAAAGAACCTCATTGGAGCAGAGGTCGTGAAGCAACTAGGCTTACTGACCACAGAACACCCACAACTGTACACCATCTGGTGGCTTCACCAAGGACGGGATCTTCACTTGAGCCAACAATGTCGCCTTCCATACAACATCAAGCCCTTCACAGATGAGGTATTATGTGACGTTTCTCCCCTTGATATTTATGATTTTTTTATTAAGCCAACCATACTTGTGGAAGTGACATGTTGTGTATGAGTCAAGGCCACGCACTGTTATTGTTACCTTGGGAAATAAGTTGTACATGATACCATAGGTAGCACCACCTACCACCATCTCTCTGGTTACTACAAATAAATGCAGTAAGCTCATTTCCAAAACTGGGAAATTTGTTTTCCTAATGATACGCCCTCAGGGAAAGAAGAAGACGGTGTCCAATACCTCCAGACAAGGCTACTCTACATGACAACAATAGATGGACAAGGTCATGGAGGAGTACGAGGAAATCTTCACCTCCCCCTTAGGGATGCCTCTACACTATCAAGTCAAGCACTGCATCGATCTGACCCCAGGTGTGAAATTTCCCAATGGACCAATCTATCGGCACCCCGTTCTAGAGAACAATGAAATCAAGAGGCAGATTCAGGATCTACTACAGAAAGGTCACATCCAGCCAAGTTCATCTCCCTGTCGGAGTCCGATCATGTTGGTACAGAAGAAGGATGGGACTTGGAGAATCTGTATTGACTATCAGGTGCTAAACAATATCACTATTACCTTCTGGACCAACTCAAGGGGGAAAAATATTTCAGCAAGATCAACTTGAAGTCCAAAAATCACCAAGTACTAATCGAACCCTCCGATGTGTGGAAGATTGCCTTCAAAACCAAGGAGGCCTTTTCTAATAGTTGGTTATGCCTTTCAGGTTGATTAATTCTCATGCAACCTTAATGAGGCTGATGGATGACATCTTGCAGCCATTCACCAACTCATTTGTAGTGGTATACTTGGATGACATCCTGATCTTCAGCTAGAGTAGGAAGAGCACCTCCACCACATCCGACAGGTTCTCCAAACACTACGACAACACAAGTTGTTATGAAACCGGCTCAAGAAAAGATAGAAAAGAAAGATCAACGCCTTAGAATTCAGCCTCTTCGAGGGGGCAACCACCTTTACATTACATAAATGAACAATTCTTGGATGATACAAATGAAAATACCTCCTTTCTATATATAGGAGTCTAAGTGGTCCCAATACAATCAAAGCCTACATAACAATAATATTGTAGGGCACAACAATAACAATAGTGGGCTTCTATGTGGCACAATAGTAACAATATGGGCACTACATGGGTACATCAATATAAATAAGGGGTATAACTACAATAGTAATGGGGTAATCACTAGTATTATAGGGACCCAACATGCCCCTCTCCTTCAAAAAAGTGTTGTCCTCAACGCTTGAGTAGTTCAGGATACTTCTGCATAAAATTCTCATCCTCCCATGTGGAATCTTCAGCGGATAAGTTCTTCCACTTGATAAGGTACTCTGAAATTGATCGATTTCGTAGCTGTCGAGTTCTTGTTTCTATAACTGCTTCCGGTTCCAATATAATTTTTCCTTCTTCGTCAAGTTCTGGCAATATTGTTTGAACTGGGAGCTTGTCACCTATAACCTTCTTTAAGCATGAAACATGGAAAACTGGGTGCAATCGAGAAGCTGCAGGAAGCTCCAATTTGTATGCCATAGTACCAATCTTTTGCAACACCTTGTACGGACCATAATACTTTGGTGATAATTTATTATCCTTCTTAGCTTGCTTGAGGGACATTTGCTTATATGGTTGTAGCCGTAGGAATACCCAATCACCTACATCAAAACTTCTTTCACTGCGATGTTGATCTGCCTGTTGTTTCATTCTATTCTGTGCCAACACAAGGTTATCCTTTAAGAGTTGGAGGACTTGTTGTTGATGTTCGATGTGATGTTCCACTGCCTGAACCTTAGAATTTTCTCTTAAATATGATGTGATGGATGGTGGTTGATACCCATAAAGTGCCATAAATGGGGTCATTTTTGTTGCTGTATGGAAGGAAGTGTTATACCACCATTCAGCCAGAGGCAACCATTTGACCCATTGTGTCTGTTTATCAGATACAAAGCAACGAAGATATCCTTCCAAACATTTGTTTACTATCTCAGTTTGCCCATCAGATTGAGGATGATAAGATGAGCTATGAGCTAACTGAGTACCAAGACAAGAAAATAATTCTGTCCAAAAATTTCCAGTGAAAATGGGATCTCTGTCACTTACAATAATCTTTGGGTTTCCATGTAGCTTTTGAACTGTTTCCATAAATGCAGTAGAAACTGTACTGGCTTTAAATGGATGTGATAATGCACAAAAGTGTGCATACTTGGTAAGTCTGTCAACTACCACCATGATGACACTCTTTCCCTCAGACTTGGGTAAACCTGTGATAAAATCCATTGAAACCTCCTCCCAACGTTGGCTTGGAATGGATAAAGGTTGTAATAGACCCGGTGTCTTAATTGTTTCAACTTTATTTTGCTGGCAAACCAAACATTCCGCCACAAACTTTTGAATATCTGATTTAAGGCCATCCCAAAAAAATTCCTTCTTAACCCTGTGGTAAGTTTTT
This sequence comes from Pinus tabuliformis, assembly GCA_031772625.1. Taxonomy (NCBI): domain Eukaryota; kingdom Viridiplantae; phylum Streptophyta; class Pinopsida; order Pinales; family Pinaceae; genus Pinus; species Pinus tabuliformis. The sequence goes on from CM062813.1 coordinate 849,002,081, forward strand.
AAAAATCCTGAGTGCCCTCCTAAGGGAGAAGTGTGCAATTCCATAAGAATCTTTTGTTTTAGCTGGGAATTCTTACAGAGGTATAAGCGATCTTTGTACCATAACGAATCATTTTTCCAGCTAAATGTATCAGAAGTACTGGAATCTTGTTGTAGCTTTCGAATAAGTGCCCACACTTCTTCGTCATTCTTCCATTCCTCCCTTGCTTCGTTTATCCAATCTGGTTGGATAATAGAAATGGCACACAACAATGCTTCCACATCCTCATCCTTTCTTGAGAGTGCATCTGCCACCACATTTTGCTTCCCTTTTTTGTAGATGATTTCAAAGTCATAACCCAACATCTTTGTGACCCACTTTTGTTGCTCTTCAGAGGATAATCTTTGTTCTAAAAAGTATTTAAGGCTATCATGATCCGTTTTTACCTTGAAGTGTCTTCCCATTAGGTAGGGTCGCCATTTCTTAAGTGCATGGAGTATTGCCAACATTTCCTTCTCATAAATAGCTTTTCTTAAAAACTTTCCCTTGATTGGACGACTTTCAAAAGCAATGGGTCTTTCATCTTGCATTAGAACAGCACCAATTCCATTTCCTGAAGCATCACATTCCACAATAAAGGTTTTTGTGAAGTCCGGTGTAGCTAAGACCGGTGCTTGGCACATTGCCTCTTTAAGATGTTCAAAGGCCTTTGTTGCTTCCGAAGTCCATGAAAATGAATCTTTCTTCAATAATGTTGTTAGAGGTGCTGCTATTCTCCCATAATTCTTAACAAACTTGCGATAATACCCTGTCAACCCAAGAAATCCTCGCAGATGCTTTATGGATGTGGGGATTTTCCATTCCTTAATGGCTTTAATTTTGCTAGGGTCTACCTTAACTCCTTCATGAGATACAATATGACCCAAATATTCCACCTCCTGGACTCCAAAGAAACATTTGGATCTTTTTGCATATAATTGTTTCTCCTCCAATAGTTGTAGCACCCTGTCAACATGTTCAACATGATCCTTCCAAGACTTGCTGTAGATTAGTATATCATCAAAAAATACTAACACAAATTTTCTAAGGAATGGTTTGAAAATTGAATTCATCAAACCTTGAAATGTTGAAGGTGCATTGGTAAGGCCAAAAGGCATGACCAAAAATTCATAATGACCCTCATGAGTTCTAAATGCTGTTTTCGGAATGTCTTCAATCTTCATTCTGATTTGATGATATCCCGAACGAAGATCCAACTTGGTGAAGTAAATTGATCCATGCAATTCATCCAGTAATTCATCAATAACAGGAATGGGGAACTTATCTTTAATAGTGAGCTTGTTGAGCTCCCTATAATCTGGACACATGCGCCATGATCCATCCTTCTTGTGCACCAATACTACTGGAGCTGAGAAAGAACTTTGACTCGGTTGAATTATACCAGCCTCTAGCATTTCTGCAACCATACGTTCAATTTCACTTTTTTGGACATATGGATATCTGTACGGCCTGATGTTTGGAGGAACACTTCCTGGAATCAGATGAATAGCATGATCATGATCACGCATAGGTGGGAGACCTTTGGGAGTCTCAAATACCTTGGAATGATTGTCCAGGACTTTTTGGAGATCTGGAGAAATAGATGATTCCAATGTGGAAACATCTAGCGAACATAATTGTGCAATTACACCTCTTTGCTCCTTTTTTAGAAGCTTTGTCATTCCATTAGAGCTGATTATCTTTCCTGGTTTCCCTGCAATACCCCTTAATTCAACTTCCTTTCCTTCCACAGAAAATTTCATGAAAAGTTCTTGAAAATTAAAAGCTATTGTACCCAAGGATTGTAGCCATTGGACTCCTAGTACAACATCAGCACCTCCCATTGGAATGGAAAGCATTGGGCTAGTCAATACATATTCTCCCATGGATAGCTTGATATTATGGCACTTTCCAGAACAATTTATTGTTCCTCCATTTGCAATCATCACTTGACACTCTGGTGCTGGATATAGGAAGCAATTCAATTCTTTTGCTACCCTACAATGAATAAAATTGTGGGTGCTTCCTGAATCAATCAACACTATTACCTTTTTCTTCTTGATTTGTCCTTCTATCTTGATGGTTTGAGGAGTGGTAATTCCCGCCAATGCATTACAAGATATGGTCGGATTTATTTGTTCTTCATCTAGGCTTTGTTCCTGGAATATATCCTCTTCTTTTGACCTTTCTTGCTCCTTTTCTTCTTCCTCTTCACAATCTATGTAGAATAATTTCTTCTCAGCACACTTATGACCTTTTGTGTATTTGCTATCACAATTGTAACAAAGCCCTTTTGCTCTTTTTTCTTCCAATTGTTGTGGTGTCAACCTTGTAGGTTGTGGAAGACTATGGGCAACAACACTTCCGTCTTTATAGTTGTGAATGGTATGCTTCCTAGTTGCCATAATTTTGCTTTCCATTTTTCTTGCTAACCTGAATGCCTTCTCTAATGAATCAGGTTCCCAAAGGCGCACATCATGTTGGATATTATCCTTTAAAGACCCTATGAACACATCAATCCTATGCTCCTCTGGAATATCTTTTACCCTTATGTTCAATTTTTGGAACTCCTCAATGTGCTCCATTATTGAACCCTTTTGTTTGAGACTTATCAATTGGCTAAAAAAAGTGTTGCTTTTTGTATCCTCATAATGTGCTATCAATTCTTCCGTAAAAATTGCCCAAGTGATAAATTGTTTACGAGAACAAAGCCATTGATACCATACAAACTGATTTGGTTCCAAATATAAAGTTGCCATACGTACCTTTTGTGTGTTTTGCACATTATTGAGATCGAAGAATTGCTCCATCTGTAATATCCATGTGGCGGGATCCTTGCCATCAAACTTCCTCATATCGATTTTTGGAACATGGTGAGTCTTTGATCCAACATTAGAGTCTATGGAATCATGATTAACATTTCTTTTGTTCTCATCATGAGTTTCCTTTACTACCTTTTCACCATTAGTGACCCTTTCTTGTAGCAACTTCTTCAATTCTTCCATGTTTGTATTCAAATCTATCTTCAAATTTGCCATCGAATCCTCCATCTTAGCTTCCATGCCCTTTATCTTAGATTCCACACCATTTACCTTAGATTCCACGCCACTTATCTTAGCTTCTGTTAGCTTTTGTGAGCGTGACATTTGTTGCACTTGTTCTTGTAATTTTGATATATCATGTAGCATTTCTTCCTCTTCTTCATGAGTCATGCTAGAGCTTTCAGGTTCCTTACTAGGTGTTTGCATTTTCTTTCCTCGGGGCATCAGTTACCGATAATAATGCTTTACTATGCCCTTTGAATTTCGTTAAACCAAGCTTACACAAAAATAAAAAAAAAACTACACACCTTTTTTCACTTTATAGAAGCCTGATATTGAATCTGATGTATCTCTGTAATTTCGGATCATCCAATTCTGAAATTGCTACCTGTAGTAGCCTTTTGCGTCCTCTTTCCAATGCCACAAGTCTGAGCCAAATTGGATTCTCCAAGGAAGAGTTATGTGAAATCTCCCACAGTGACTTGCTTTTAGACTGGTTCAGTAGAGCGAACTTGTACGACGTGCCACGAGTCACTGTTTCGACCTTTGGATCTGAAAAACACCCACAAGAAACTAAATTCCGTCCTCTTTCTGTACCTTCTTACAAAACTTCAATCCGATGCTCAGAGAGAAAGTTATGACGATTTTCCCCAGGTCACCTGTTTTGAGTGTAATTCAGGAGTCTGCAAAAAGACCAACTTCCTGAAATCATATCTCCGAAAATATTGCGCGAAAAGCTCTGAAATTCGGACCCAAGGTTCAGCGCGATGTCTTCTCAAATGGGTTTTTTTTGCGACTTCTGAAACGTCACAGAAAAAAAGTTATAGCGAAAATTCCACGATGACCTGTTTGGAGCAGCGAAACCCTAGAATCCAAAGCTCTGATACCAAATGTTATGAAACCAGCTCAAGAAAAGATAGAAAAGAAAGATCAACGCCTTAGAATTCAGCCTCTTTGAGGGGGAAACCTCCTTTACATTACATAAATGAACAATTCTTGGATGATACAAATGAAAATACCTCCTTTCTATATATAGGAGTCTAAGTGGTCCCAATACAATCAAAGCCTACATAACAATAATATTGTAGGGCACAACAATAACAATAGTGGGCTTCTATGTGGCACAATAGTAACAATATGGGCACTACATGGGTACATCAATATAAATAAGGGGTATAACTACAATAGTAATGGGGTAATCACTAGTATTATAGGGACCCAACACAAGTTGTGTACCAATTTGGAGAAATTCACTTTTGTCATGACCCAGGTTCAATATCTAGGATACATTATTGATGAAATGGGGGTGCACATGGATCCAATCAAGATCCAAGTCATTTGGGATTGGCCAGCCCCAACCACTCTAATGGAGCTCCACAGCTTTCTGGGTCTTGCCAATTTCTACTGTAGGTTTGTGTTGGGGTTCTCTCATATCACTTGCCCCTTGAGTCAAGTCACCAAGGGAGGAGTGAAAGAAAAATCATTTTGGTCTAAATCTAAATAGAAGACTTTCGTAGAGTTAAAACATTGCCTCTTCTTTGCACCAGTTCTCACACTACCAGACTTGCAACAACCATTTGAAATCGAGATAAATGCCTCTGACTATTCTATTGGGGGAGTCCTCACTCAATAAATAGGGGTAATCCCTATTTTTGGAATTCTAGTGGTAAATAAGGCCTTGAATAGAAATTATTGTTAGTCCTGGTGGCTGATGAAATGCATCGTTGTCCCTCTTTTTCTGCATTCTCTTTGAGCAGAGGAGAAATGGATACACATCGAAAATTTCCTCGTTGTCCTCTGAGTAGAGGTGAAATGGATGATTTGGTGCTCTATGAATGGAGGTTGTGGTCATTCAATTGGAAAATATGCGAAATTATATGAAAAAACAGTGAGAAATCGTGATTGGGAGCTTAAAGAATGAACTAATTTTGACCATTCTGGAGGATTATGAACCATTGATCTAGGCCAATTAAATATGGGCCATTGATTCAGGTCATTGTATTATTGCAATCGTGATAGGGAGAGGGACCTTTCACCATGTTTCATAGTATTTTTCTGACTATCCAGACATGAAACTTTAATAAAACATGTCACATAAAATATCGCATTCGGAACCAGGACTTCCCATATTGCCATTGGAAAGGGAAAAGGGGATTTAACACCGATTTATGATATTCTAGACGTTATAGTTTATAGAACATATCACATAAAATATCACATCCAGGGAGGGGTCTTACCACATCGCAATCACAAGTTGGAAGGGATTTACAATATCGAAATCAATAGGTGGAACTTGTGATATCGGTGGAGGAGAAAATTTTGATTTGTGTGATCCCCGATTGTGATATCACAATTAGCGGGGAGAGGAATTATCGCAATCGGCGGGGAGAGGAATTATCGCAATCAGTGGGGAGAGGAATTATCGCAATCGCCGAGGAGGAATTTATCGTAATCAGCGGGGAGCACTTTATCGCAATCGGTGGGAAACTTTTCAATATCGGTGGGTGGAACTTATCGCAATCGGAAGGCAGAGACTTACGATATCGCAGTCACTAGGGAGGAACTTGTGATATCGGTGAAGGAGGTACTTTGCTATATGGTGGAGGAGGGACTTTTCGATATGAAAGAGGAGGGACTTTGTGATATGTGATATCGCAATCACAAAAGGGAAGGGGAGATGGGCAATTGTTGTAATTCTTTGTGCGTCCCAACCCTTAAAAATGGAATTCAACATGGTTTCTTAGTGTTAAATGGATTTGGGCTAGAGTTGAAATATCAAATGGATTCCGGCTAGAGTTTCAATACATAAACAAAATGGAAATGTGACTAGAGGGATATACAAAGGTATTTTTGGGATAAGGCTAGAGTTTGAGAATTTCAATATGGAATAAGGCTAGAGTTAAAAATGAGTTTTTCCAAAGGATAAAAAATGGGTTCTTGGTTAGGATTTAAGGCTTAGGATTTACGAGGGAAGTTGAGGGAGGTATATGAAATATGAATGAGGATGTTGAAACAAGTTGAAATCTCTTTGAACATTTTTTCCCCTAATTATTACTCCCATGATGATGACCTAGGTGATGTCATGACTCTTTTTTACCATTTTAATGACATGACCTTGATAATGACACCTAATGGATTGTGAAACTGATGGTTTGGAATTTTAAACCTTGCAATATGACTGACCATGAGATGATGAATAGCATGGTAATCAAGACACTTTACTAATGAATCATTAGGAGGAGTGATGGCATGACCAAGATGGCACTTTGACCATGAAATGAAGGGAGTAGTAACATACCTAGACATACCAACCAGTACCAAATTTTTATTTGAAAACCTACTGAAACTATAAAAATTTGACTTATGATGCTAACAAAAACTTTGAAAGAGTACATTTGATCACTGGTGACTGGCAGGACTAACAAGCACTTACATTGGCTCTAGCTGTGGATGGAAGCTCCTTTAGGAGGTGTCAAGAACACTGTAGACTAGGTAGCCTCATTCGTTGGGAGATGGAGTAAAAAACAAAAAAACAAAAATCGACACTAAAATGACTTACTAACAAACAAAAACTGACTTGACTACAAAACACTTACTTACTTATGGCAACAAACCATTGAGATCTTAGGGCCTTCATCTCGGGCTTCAAATCCTAATGATAACCACCACCTGCTGAAGATATATATACAATCATGAGATATGATCCCTCTAGTGTAACCAATCCAAAAAATGGCTACTTACTTGAATCATGCTCGTACTTTCCTTGAGCAGACAGAAAAAACAAAAGATAGGCAACTCAAAGTGTCCACTCAACATGTTCTCATGATCCATAAATACAAGAATAGTCATCTTCCCATATGGCTACAACAAATTGGCAAAACGGTATTCAATAAGCTTCTCTTCTTCAGAAGACTCTTCATTTTCTAAACCTAGAGGAAGATCATCATGTGAGAGAGACTCTAAAATAACCTCTTCTTTATCACTGCTCTGTTCTTCATACTCTGCTTGAAATGTTTGATGATTATTTTCTGCCATAATTTCATTGTCTGAAAGTTCCACACATGCCAATTCAAAATTATGATTTGCACGAATCTACCCTTGAAATAGTCCTTAAGAAAATGGATGAGCTGGAGAGACATATGAGTGGTGAATGCCTAGAGATTCTTGTTAATGCATTTCATCAGAAACCTCATCTTGGTCTTCACAAACATAATCTTGAAATAAAAACCCAAAGAAAGAACAATCTGAAAAAACAAGTGAATGACTATCTTCATACCTTTCATCCAAAAGACAAGGTTTTGGATGATCATTGAAAACTTTAAATGCAGCAACATCTTCGAGTATATTTGATTCCTCATGTGCTTCAACGGGAAGAATCTCAATTCGATTGTCACAGGAATCAAGGAAAACAACATTGTGATCATTATTTCCTTGCAAAAGTAGATGATCATCGCCATAAGGTAGTTCACTATTTAAGTTTCCTGTACATGCAATTTCATAATTATGACATGGACCAATTTCTTACTGACTGTTAGGATGTAAACTGTTTCATCTTCAAGCAACTAAGGAGTTGATGTGTGGCGTGAATGCTCCTTTGTATCAAAGCAACTAATCTCTATTATTTTCTCTTGAGAAGAAAATTCATAAAGGGCCTTTATGATCTCATAATCCATACACTCTTCATCACCAAAAACCTCTTCAAGTTATTGAATGAAATCTTCACAAGATTCATGACAATCTTTGAGCAAAAAAAAATGAATGATGAGATTTTCCTTAAAACTCAAAGAATGTTGTGTGGTAATATTTAAGAGAGTATAAGCTACCTGGATTTAACCCTTCATACCATGATCTTGCTTTCCCTCCCATGGTAGCCATAAAAATTTTCATAAAAAAATCCTCATGAAAACTAATCCCAAGCTTATGTATATGCCAATGAAATTTTATTAGATGCAGAATAGCCTCATCCTCGTTTCCATCTATGAATTTAGGTAGATTAGTTTGCCAATCAATGCAACGAATTTGATTTGGAGAACCAAGAATGTGAGCACGATTAATAGGAGCATACCTTCTATAAATTGAATCCATCTTAAGAACAATAGGTGAACTAAAGCATCCTTTAAGCTACTGATAATTCTGCCATTGGAATCACCAATAAAACCTTGATTTCTAGATCTTGATGCCAGTGGAGTCTTTGAATCAAGGTTGGAGTCTCCAGGTGAATGATTTCAACCTTCATGTGTCTGATCATTGTCCACCATCAGTCATCATATCTACAACATGAACAATATTTCCTAGAGAAGATTGAATTTTGTCCTCCCTAGTACGGTCACAAAAAATGTTAGCACCCCTCAGTGTCCCAAGGCTGAGAAAGGAAGACTAGGTGGTAACCTCAAACCAATATTTAGACTTGGAAGCTGGCCCTACCAAATAAGAGAGGGCTCTTTCAAGGATCTCACAATCAACGAAGTGACTGGAGAGGAAATAAGATGTTAGGCTAGATATTAAGCTCAATGGTGTTTGATGTTTGGGTTCGTTGGATGAAGGTCTAAGTCTAGGGGACTAGGTCAGGGTTTCCAAAAGATGCGTTTGCAAAGATATAATGGGGCAAGGTGGGCATTCTCAGTTAGCATTATTGATTTATCATGGGAGAAGGGTAGAAAAGTGACGTTTCAAAATGAGCATGAGTTTCATGAATTCATTTTTATCAGAGGAAAATGTAATAAAAATATGAGAGTTTCATCAAAACAGAGCAAATAATTAAGAATCATGTTTAACACTTATGGAACAATCACAAGAAAGCATGATATGGAAGTAGAGAGAACAAACAGAAGAAAAACACTGATAATAAACATACCACATGAATCCCACTATAATATCCACAACTCCTATATATTACTCCTACAAATGATCACAAATACACTAACTCCACAACCTCTTGACTAAACAACATCCAATCCTTAATACTTTGAAATCTTAAGTATTTATACAATCATTTATAGAAATAAACATCTTGAAATAGAATTCAAGATTTCTTACAAAAATTTATAAAAATAGTTTCAAACTGCTAATAATATCAATCAGCTGAGCTCTGGTCAAGGAAAATTTTAAGAACCCCCCCTAAATTTATAAATATAATAAATGGGTGAATCTCCATGGTATATAGGAAAAATGGAAGGCGATTTTTATCAATAATATAATATGTATATATAATTTTTTGGCGAATCTCTCACCAGGCATGGCGAATATTTTACTCAATTATAAAATCTTGTAAGATCTTGGCAAGTCTTTCACTAAATAATAAAACTTTGTAAAGTCCTAGTGAATCTTAGCATAGGCTACATGCTGGTTTAATTCCCCCATTTAAATAGGCTACATTCCAGGTGAATACCATGGGTCAATACCATGTGCCATTTTGGTGAATACCATGGGTCAATACCATGTGCCATTTTTATTTTTATTAATTCTAATATTAGGGTTAATAATGGTTTTTTGCATGGTATTAATAACAATCTAGTCCATGGTATTTGTCCCATAGTATTTTGGCCATAAGTTTCACCTAAATATAACCCATTTTTTGAGTGTTCTTAAATATAAGGTGACTTATGGAGTAAATATAAAAAAATGTTTTATTTTTTTACCATACCTCTCGTTTATTTATATTTTTATTAATTTACCATACCTCTTTTACAAATATGGTGTTTGGCCCATAGGATTCACTTAAATAAAACCTCTTTCTTGAGCCTTCATAAATAGAACGAGGGTTATGGAATAAATATAAAAAGAGGTTTTATTTATTTACGATACGTCTAGTTTATTTATATTTTTATTTATTTACCATACCTCCACTTATATTTTTATTTGTTTACACCCTTACATGTATATAAGGTGACTTATGGAGTAAATATAAAAAATGTTTTATTTATTTACCATACCTCTCATTTATTTATATTTTTATTAATTTACCATACCTCTTTTATACATATGGTATTTGGCCCATAAGATTCACTTAAATAAAACCTATTCTTGAAAATGGGCGAGTGGAAGGTTGTAGGTCCTAATTTCAAGGGCTAAATTTACCTTTTTTACCCTCTCCCTTAAAATAAGGTGGGCTATTTGAGGTGATTTGTAAAAATGTACTATGATACAAAATATTCGCCCACTAAAAATTTAAAACCCCTTAATTTCGCCAAAGGGCAAACATTCGCCCCTAAAATTATCCTTGGCTCTGGTGTTGTTCTAGGCGTTCTGGCGGTAATTGAGGCCTCAAATAGACATTGTTATTAGTCCTATTGGCTGATGAATTGTGATGATTTCCCTATTTTTTGCATTCTCTTTGAGCGAAGGCAAAATGGATACGCGTCGAAATTTTCCTCGATGTCCTCTGAGCAAAGGAGAAATGGATGATTTGGTGCTTTGTGAATGGAGGTCGTGGTCATTCAATTGGGAAAATATGGGAAGTTATATGAAAAACTAATGAGAACTCGTGACAGGGAGCATAAAGAATGAACTAATTTTGACCATCCAGGAGGATTATGAACTGTTGATATGGGTGTACTGATTCGGGCTGATTAAATCTGGGTTGTTGATTCAGGCCATTGTATTATCATAGTCGCAACAGGGAGAGGGACATTTCACCATGTTTCATAGTTTTTTCCAACTATCCAGAAGTGAAACTTTAATAAAACATTGATTTATGGTGATTTTCCGATGTTCCAGATGCAATAGTTTATAGAATGTATCACATAAAATATTGCATCTGGGGAGGGGTCTTACCACATCACAATCACAAGTTGGAAGGGATTTACGATATTGCAATCGGCAGGTGGAACTTGCGATATCCATGGAGAAGAAAATTTTGATTTGCGTGATCCTCGATTGCGATATCACAATCGGCGGGGAGAGGAATTATCGCAATTGGCGGGGAGAGGAATCATCTCGATTGACAAGGAGGACTTTATCGCAATTGACGGGGAGGAATTTATCACAATTGGAAGGGAACTTTGCGATATTGTTAGGGAAGATCTTTGCAATATGCAATATCGGCAAGTAGAACTTACCGCAATCGGCAAGCTCAAACTTTCGATATCACAGTCGATGGGGAGGAACTTGCGATATTGGCGGAGGAGGGACTTTGCGATATGGCAAAGGAGGGAATTTGCGATATGCAATATCGAAATCGCAAAAGGGGAGGGGAGATGGGTAGTTGTTGTATTGTTTTGTGCGATTGTGCCGATAGTGATATGTTTGCGGGTTCCAGCCCTTAAAAAGGGACTTCAACATGGTTTCTTAGTGTTAAATGGATTTCGGCTAGAGTTGAAATATTAAATGGATTTTGGCTAGATTTTCAACATATAAACAAAATGGAAATGCGGCTACAGGGATATACAAAGAGATTTTTGGGATAAGGCCATAGTTTGAGAATTTCGATATGGAATAAGGCTAGAGTTAAAAATGAGTTTTTCCAAAGAAGAAAAAATGGGTTTTGGCTAGGATTTAAGGATTTTCCCAAGGAAAAAGGGGTTTCAGAAGGAATGAGGGGAGTTATGAGGGAAGTTGAGGGAGGTATATGAAATATGAATGATGATGTTGAAAAAAGTTGAAATCTCTTTGAACATTTTTTCCCCTAGTACTACTCCCATGATGATGACCTAGGTGATGTCATGACTCGTTTTGACCATTTTGATCACTTAACCTTGATAATGACACCTGATGGATTATGAAACTGATGATTTGGACTTTTAAACCTTGCGATATGACTGACGAAGAGATGATGACTAAGATGGTAATAAAGACACTTTACTGATGACTCATCATAAGGAGTGATGGCATGACCAAGATGGCATTTTGGCCATGAAATGAATGGAGTAGTAACATACTTAGACATACTAACCAGTGACCAAATTTTTATTTGAAAACCTACTAAAACTATAAAAAATTGACTTAAGAAGTTAACAAAAACTTTGAAACAGTACATTTGATCACTAGTGACTAGAAAGACTGACAAACACTAATAACCTCAAACATAAAAATTAGTATCTTTGTCACTAAAACCATAAAATTTACCCTTAATAATATTATAATTAACATTCACCCTTTAACATATTTTTTGAAATTATAACTCTAAAATCCATTATTCTTGGAACCAAATTTATACTACTAACTCAAATAAAAAAAAGTACAATTAATAGCATTCTCTCTTTATTAATTTAACTTATAACCCTTTAAAAAATCATAATTCAAAAACTTTATATATATGAAAAAAAACTTCAATTTTTCTGTAATATAAAATATAAAATAAATATTATTACTATGTTTCTAAAACCATTAAAACGTTATCCCAATTCACATTATTTAAACTAATAAACATTAAAAAATATCATCATGAGAGCATTGACAACCCCCTCTAAATTCATGAATTTGTAACCGCTTAAAAAAAACATTATCATCATGAGCATGAGCATGTAGATGTGGGCATTGCAAACTTCCTCAAAACTCATAAATTTGTTTTGTTTTAATATAAGTTTGGTTTTCATATTTTAAATAATTATATATATATATATATATATATATATATATATATATATATATATATATGTATATATATATATATATATATATATAAAGTATGATTATTTTTAAATTTAAAATGTTGTTATTTAATGAATTTTTTTATAATATATAATTTTTAAAATGTTATAATTTTAAGTTAAATAAAAAAAATGTGTTACTTATGATATTTATTTTTTTATTGGATGTTTGTTTATAAAATTTTAGTTAGAGGGATACTTGTTAAAGATATAATTTCAAAAGACTTGTAATTTTATTTCCAAAAAAAAGTATTATTAGTAGCGTATTTTTTCTTTAAGGGTTGATTTAAGGGTTTAGTTGTAACAATATTGGTTATTACATTCAGATTTTTCAAAGAAGCTGTGGTTTTAACCTTAATTTAAAAAAAATTGTGTAGCTATTAGCTTCATTTTTTTATTAGAATATTGATTTAAAGCTTTTTGTCAACAACATTATGTTATTGTTAAGACAATGGATGCAAATGATAGTAATTTTAATAATAAGAAAAATGGTTCTACTAGTAGCACCACTTTTTGAAGCGAGGGTAGAATTAGACAATAAATGCAACCTCTAACAAAAATAAGAACTTTGAAGGGTTCTCATCAAGTTGGTAGCTACATCATAAGCTAATGGAATTAGACTAGAAATGTAGTAAGAGCCTTAAACCTCATATTTTGGTTTAGAAGAGAGACATGAGGGCACTCTGTAACTAGTCAAGGAACTATAGTTAGAAATTTAATAAATATGTCTCATGAAAGCAATAAGGTTGGGTGTTGGTTGTGGATCTTGATTAGCTTCCTAATTTAGAGTTCTCATTTTTATCTGTGTTCGGGCCCTAGTTCCTAACTAGGGTATAAGAGGGCTTGCTTCCCTACTATTGTCACTAGGGGGTCCAAGGGAGGCAACAACAAACCTTTGGAGCCCCCCTTGGTGAGGGTTTGGGTATAATCCCACAAAGAGATTTTTTTAGAAACTTTGAATGTAAAATATTGTAATTTTATATTCAATCTAGCTTGTTCATTATTAGGTCATATATTTAATGGAAAATGTTATGTTAGGTTTTTTTTTAACTAAAAGGCAATTTTTTAACTAAAAGGGAACCCTCTTTTTATGATGGAATTATATTGTGTTATTATATTATTGAAAAACATTGTAATTCAGAGATAGAAGAGGAGTGTTGTAGGTTGTAATCTCTTCAATTTTCTAGAAGGAAGGATTTACTATTTCTTCACGGACATATCCCAAATTAAATGAACCACTTAAATTTATGTCTCCTTTGTATTTTTCATTATATGTTTGATTTGCACATTCATTTTGATTTTATTGCTTTATGATTGTATTCCTAACAATTGGTATTAGAGTTGAAGGACTATTTTGCTGATAAAACTTAGAGGAATAGAGGGTTCCTAGTTTTAGTGGTAGAAATGGAAGAATAATTTTATAGGGTCAAGAAGTTTAATGGGAAAAAGTACTAGTTATGGAAGATGCAAATGGAAGATTATTTTTGTTAGAAATTTTTATTTTCTGCCATTGGGAAGAATAAGAAAAAGGCTAATGACTACGAAATATGTTGATGATGTTGTTGACGTATCCTTAATGAGGAAATGTAATGGAAAACATAGATGAGATGTCAAGTAATGACTTTACTATAGAGAATAGGGGAATAAAACGTGAGAAAGGAAAGAGCCCACGGAATTGTGGAAAGTATAAGGAGGGCATATCCAAATGTAGTTGGAGGATGAAATGCTAACATTGTGGGATGAAAGGACATAAGAAAAAAAATCATTGGTCTCTTGGTGTTACAACATGCTTTAATCCTTTCAATAGATATTTCTTACTTTTAGGTAATAGACTCAAGTGCTTCATTTCATGCCACACCGCTTGGGAAGTATTTTCAAGCTTATTTTGAAGGGGATTTTGGACACATTTATTTGGGTGATGATGAACTACGTAAAATTGTGGGAAACGATAAGGAAAGGATAAAATTACAGAATCGAAACCAAAGGTTGTTGAAGAGGTAATTCATGTTTGTTCATTTAATAATAAATCTACTTTCAATAGAGTGGTTGGGAAGTGAGGGTTGTATAGTTACATTTGCAAGAAATTTAGGGAAGGACACTAGAGGATCTCTGATAATAGAAAAAGGAGAGAATATAGGTACATTGTATTTATGTACTAGTAATGTTGACCCTTCTATTGCTTAAGCTTGTACATGAGAAATAATTTCCACTGAAAGAAATTATTTCCAGGTTTAAAGAAGGTTGATTTGGATGTCTTTGAGTGTTATGTTTATGGAAAAATAAAAGAGTTATATTTCTCAAAGTTGGAAATATAAAGACCAATGAAAAGCTATAGCGTGTTCATACAGATTTACGGAGACTCGTTCAGGTATCATTTATTGGTGGATATTATTATTATGTTACTTTTATTGATGATGCAACTAGAAAAACTTAGGTTTCCTACATTAGAAACAAATATAATGTCTTTAAATACTTTTAAGAAATGAAAATCTTTGGCTGAAAAGGAGACATGAAATAAGTTGAAGAGTTTTAGATCAAATAATGGAGGTGAAGATTGTAGGAATGAGTTTGATAATTAACGTTCATACCATTGGAGTTGTAGAGAGAAGACAATATTTATAACAACACAAGAAAATCATGTGTCATAAAGGATGAATGAGGCAATCATGGAGTGTGCAAGGAGTATGAGATTCCATGTATGATTACACTTACAATTTTGGGCATATGTTGTCAATATTACTCTTTACTTAATAAATAGAGGACCTTCAAGTTCCTCACTTGGTGGAATTTCAGAGGAGGAATGGACGAGTAAAAAAGGCAAACCTCTCATTCCTGAAGACTTTTGGCTGTGAAGTATTTGTCCACATCGATAGAGAAAATAGAACAAATCTTAAGCCAAAATCCAATAAGTGTACTTTTATTAGATGCAGAGTTAATCGTTTGGCTAGTATCACTTATGAGATAATGAAAATCAAAAAATTATTAGGAATAGAGTTTTCATTTTCAATGAGAAGGTCGTATACAAAGTGGATTCACAATACACATAACAGCCATGCTTACAGACTAAACTTCAAATGCACCAACAACATGGCAGAGTATGAGGCTCTCCTTTTAGCCCTTAAACTGATCAAAGCTCTAGGAGCTGCAAAAGTGTCCATTCTAGGTGACTCCGATTTGATCATTCAACAGATGAAAGGTAACTTTGTTACTAATGACAATAGGCTAAGAGCTTATAGGTCTACTGCCACAGAGATACTCAATTCCTTCACCGAATCCAAGCTTGCTAAGATTTCTAGAAGCCATAACATGCATGCTCATAGTCTAGCTACTTTTGCTAGCACTTGCAAGCTGCCCTTTGAGCCCAATCACCACTTTACTGCTGAGATAAAGCACAGGCCTGCTGTCCCTAACAATATCAAAGATTGGCAAGTGTTTGAGGATGATTCTCAAATCAACAATTTTGTTACCTTACAACAAGAATTCTCAAGCTTAAACATTGATGAAGATGCCATGGATGACCCACAACAGCAAATGAGCCAAAATGAGAAAACTATAACAGCTGAAGTAGCAAATCAAATGCTGCACCCAACCATTTTTGATGAGAAAAACATGCAAGATCTGAAGCAAATGCATTTAGATGAAATAGCTGAAGCAGAGGCCGAAGTGATTGATTTAAAAGACAATTTTCTACCTGCTGGCCTCACTCCATTAGAAGACATATTTGATTCAAACGATGTCCCCAAAAAGCCAAAGATGCAGCCCTTAAACGCTGCTATGGAAGACTATAATATTGGAACAGCAGAGAAGCCCAAAATGATTAAACTATCCAAGTCTTTGCCTCATGATCAAAAACCAAAATATGTTGATTTATTTAAAGAGTTTCAATATGTATTTGCCTGGAGTTATGAGGACCTTAAGTCCTATGACACCTCTGTTATTCAACATACCATTCCCTTAAAGCCAAATCAAAATCCCTTCAAACAGAAACTAAGGAGAATCAATCCTGTGCTTCTCCCTTTGATCAAGAAGAAGTGAAAAGAATGTTTGAGGCTAGTATCATAGCACCCATTAGATTTTCAGAATGGGTATCCAATCTTGTTCCCACAAGGAAGAAAACAGGGGAGATTAGGCTATGTGTGGACTTAAGAAATCTGAACCAAGTCTCCCTTAAAGATCACTACCCACTGCCAAAAATGGACCACATTATACAAAGAGTAGTGGGGTCTTCAAGAATTTCTTTACTAGATGGATTTTCAGGTTTTAATCAAATACTTGTTCACCCAGATGACCAAGACAAAACAGCCTTTACAACACCGTGGGGAACCTTTAAATATGTGAAAATGCCTTTTGGACTAAAGAATGCAGGTGCTACCTTTGAAAGGGCCATGGACATTGCATTTGCCAAGGAAATCCATGATTTCCTAGTGGTTTACCTTGATGACCTTAATACTTTCTCAAAATCTGATCAAGAGCACCTTAAATGCCTAAGGCAAGTGTTCCTAACCTGTAGGAAATATGGCATTTCCTTAAATCCTAAGAAATCTCTCTTCGGCCTAGAAGAAGGCAAATTGCTAGGCCATATCATTCCAAAATATGGAATTAGAATAGATCTGGAAAGAATCCAAGCCATTTTGCAAATCCCTTATCCGAGAAACATCAAAGAATTGCAAGAATTCCTAGGGAAGATCAATTTCCTAAGGAGATTTATCCAAAACTTGGCCGAGCTGATAAGAATGCTAAATAACATGTTAAAGAAATATTACAGGGTAAAATGGACTTTAGAGGCCAAGCAAGCCTTTGAGGGCATAAAATTTTCCTTAACCCAAGCCCCAGTCCTCATAAGTCCTCAATTTGATAAGGATTTCATCATTTTCTCATTTGCATCTGAACACACCATTGTTGTTGTCCTTTTGCAGAAAGATAATCAGGGAAATGAAAAGCCAATTGCATTTTTTAGCCGAGCCCTTAGAGATGCACCCTTGAAGTACCAAATCATGGAGAAGCAAGCATATGCCCTTGTTAAAGCAATCAAAGAGTTCAGAATTTACATTTTATATTCACATGTGATTGCTTATGTGCCAAATGCTTTTGTAAAAGACATATTAACTCAAGAGGGCACAAAAGGCAAAAGAGGCAAATGGATTGCCAGTATCCTTGAGTATGACATTGAGATAAAACCCACCAAGCTAATAAAGGGACAAGGTTTAGCCAAACTGATGTCTGAAATCAATTTTCAAGCCTTAGACTTTAATCAACTGGACAATGAACAGGAGCTGGCGACTCCACAGACCAGTGAAGCTTTTTTGCAATCCCCATGGTATGCTGATATATGTTTTATATTGTTAAACTTGTGTGCTCCTCCAGGGTTTTCCAGAACCAAAAAGAGATTTTTAAAGATGAAAGCATCAAAGTTTTGTGTCTTAGATAGTGCCCTGTTTTGGAAAAATCATGAAGGAATATTGCTGAATTGTCTAACTATGAAAGAAATTGACAGTGTCATGAAAGAATTTCATGCAGGGGACTATGGAGGACACTTATATTGGAAGTCCACTGCTGATAAGATACTAAGGGCTGGTTTCTATTGGCCCTCTTTGTTTGCTGATGTGAGAAAGTTTTTTGTTTCATGCCACAAATGCCAAAGCTTCGAAGGCAAAAGAAAGATTCTGCCCTTGCCCCTTATGCCCATTTCAACCGAGAAGCCTCTTCAACAATGGGGTCTTGACTTCATTGGAGAATTCCATCCATCCTCTTCTAGCCGGCATAAGTGGATTCTAACAGCCACAGATTACTTTACCAAGTGGATTAAAGCCATCCCATGTAGGCAAGCCAATGACTTCACCATCATCCAATTCCTTGAAACCAAAATTTTGTCCAGATTTGGTTGTCCTGAGAAGATCATTACAGATAAGACTTCTACCTACAAATCCAAGAAAATGATCAGTTTTTGCCACAAATTCCACATTATCTTAGCTCACTCCACAGCCTATTACCCTCAGGGTAATGGCTTGGCCGAATCATCCAACAAGAGTCTGATTAACATCATTAAGAAAGTCTTGGAGGAGAACAAGAAGAGCTGGCACAAAAAGCTTGTAAATTCCCTATGGGTAGATAGATTGTCAACCAAGAGATCCCTTGGGATGAGCCCATATGAGTTAGTCTATGGCATGGAGGCCAAGTTCCCCTCTTCTTTGGTAATCCTTGTTATCAAATTTCTGCAAGAGATTCAGGCAGAGCCAAATGACATCCAAAGAATAATAAACCAAACCATCCATTTGCAGCAAACAAGAGAGAAAGTGTATGACAGAGCTCAGATTTTACAAGAGAAGCTCAAGAAAATGTTTGATAAAAGAACCAAGGCTGAATAATTCTACATAGGGAACAAGTCTTAAGATGGGATTCAAGAAGAGAGGACAAAGGAAAGCATGGCAAGTTTGATTTCCTGTGGAAAGGCCCCTTTATTATTTCTGTTGTTCAAGGCAACAACACATATTTTCTGAAGAGTTTGGATGGCAGCACAGCTGAAGAAGGCCCTGTCAATGGTCGAATGCTAAAGCACTATCATGATCCCTTTTGTTGAACGCAACACAGCTCTGTATACTTTCTGTACATTAATATTTGTATTGTCATCACTTTTCTTATAGCAGGCCAATAAGAGGGAACAATGCAGCAAATTTTGAAGGAAAGATCAAAGAAAGCTCTATTTCAGACCTCTGTTTTTGAAATAATTCCAAAGAAGTGCTCAAGCAGATTTCAAAATGTTTACAAGCACCCAAAAGGCAAGAAGCAGAGCTGTAATTTTTCTGCAATTAAGCTCAAAAGAATACTGCATATCAGCTTATAGGAATTCAGTCAAAGGCATTGAGAAGAAGGAGAATTTCAGTTTACAGCAACAGTTGAAGATCAAGGAATTCTGACCTGCTGTTCTTGGAGTTTCATCTTGAAAAACCATCCCCAAGTGGAGCCACTGTTAGCCTCCTATTGCAATAGGTTTCATATTTCATGATTGACTGTTTTACATGCCAAATATGTCATCTTTTCATGCTGCAAGGTTCCATATTTCCAAGAAGTTCCATTTTGAAGAATCATACCATTTTTGAAGAGTTTTACAGTTAAGGGAAACCCAAACAACTTAATCTTGGCTCCTCTAGGTTTAAATTGGTTGTTTTAGAAGATAGAGAATGAATATCTGTCCAAACAGCTTAAGCTTGGCAGATGAGTAGCTAGGTTATAGAGAAATGAAGGAGCCCAACTGCTTAATCTGGGCCCTTGGAAAAGATAAGGGTAGATTTAGATAGGAAGGCAGTCAAAAGAAAAGAAGATAATCAGGGTCTGCAAGTCTGAGTGCACCCATTCAAATGGAAGAAAAAATGTTAGGTGTATTAGGTTGGGTAGGTAGTTTTGAGGTTGCAGAAAGCAAGGTTTTGATCACCTGATGTATTGTCAATCAGAGCTCCTCTCATCAATGATAGAAGTGGCAAAGCAGTTGTTTTGATGGCAGAACTTTGGAAGAATGTCTAATTCTCCTTCTATTCCCCCATACATCACTCACTAACATCCCCTTGAGGACCTTGGGATCTGCCCAACCAGTCCTGTTATCAGTTCATTTTTGTAAAATACTAAGTCAAGCTTTGACTTTCTTCAATGAAAAGAAGCCACATTTCTTGTGTAAAGATCATTTCTCCATATTCCATTCAGTACTATGCCTAAGTTTCATTTCGTAAACTTAGCTTCATGCCCCTACACTTTCACTTCACAAGGTCATATTAACTCCTAATTCTATTTATATAGCTCCCTAACCTATGTTCCTATCCCTATTGCTACAAAAAACTATATAAAATTCCAAAAAATAATAAATATTCCCACCCCTTGGCGCTATAGCCATAGATTGCAGTCTCGGGAATGATAGTCCATCTAGGAGTATTATGAACCCATTCGCGTCCTAACCCTAGAATTAATCTGACCTCTGGTTAGGTTAATAGCCTATACCTACCCCTCTACCCTTGTATTTTTCCCATTTTATCCCTCCCCTTTCGTTTTACATAATTGGTGTCTAAAGGCTTTGTTAGACATTAAATTATTTTTTTATGTTTGTGCAGAAACCCACAATTCTGCGTTAACCAAAGTTCGAAAGCCCCCGTTGCGCAATATTAATTTAATATTCGGGCGAGCCCCTAAGCCGCAACGGTTCTGTATGTTAAACGGCCCGCCAGCTCCGTGCTCCGTCGAACCTCCGATTTGCCCTCCCAAATCCAACGGCCTAGGTGGATTTCGTGGCACCCCCGACGCACGAGAATTAGCGTTCGATGGCACGGCGGTTTTGTCATCGTACAAAGGACGCATTTCCACCTTTGATTGTATCAGGCAGGCTCTGACAAATACCGCCCCTATGCAGAAGGCGGTCCGATAAAACCACAAACTGCCTTCGGCCTCTCCGTCGCTGATGTCAGCACCACGTCGCCGCTCACGTCACCTCCGTGTCACCCTACCATACTGCCATGTCATCCGCCACTTATCCTCTGCTGACGTCATTGCCACGTCACCCTGTCGTACCCGAGACCCACCATTGACGTCATGCTGACGTCAACACAGAAAAGGCGCAAAGGGCGAGAATCGCGTTGAAGAAGGCTTGAAACGAGAAACAGAGGCAGTTTTCGATGAAAAATTGCTCAAAATGGAGAGCTTCCTATTGCTCAGCTACCTGCAAAACCCAAAAATTTGCAAGAGGCAATGCTGGAAACAGAGAACTGAAGAAAAGATAGCAGGCAGAGGGAGTCAAGATATGACTACGGCAATTTTATAAGAAGGTCAAGTATGCATACCAAAAGTAGGATAACAAAGCAGTGACTCAGCGAAGCACTAGGGTAGCAGGCCCAAAAAATGCAAATTAAAAGCCAGCCTCAGCCCAGCACAGTTATCAGGTTGCATTCCTCGGCCATTATTTGACAGGATTTCTTCATGTATGTTCATATTCAATCGGCCAGCACCGATAGCATTCTAGAGGCCACGAAAAGCATTTGCAGCAATTATTTTTGCCTTGAAAGGGAAGAAAAGGGGCGATTTGACAGTTTCAAGCATATCAAGGGAGAGAAAGTGGCCCGATTCAAGCGTTAAACAGTATCAGAGGAAAGATAAAGCCCAGATTCAATTAAAGAATATTAGTGAAGCGGCAAAGAGTATCAGATCGGCAATATCAAAGCAGGTGAACATTAAAGGCCTCCATCCAAGTCAAAGAAGCAGTAAAGGCCATTAAAAGCTCATGAGATCGAGATTAGTGCACATTAAAGCCACCTAAAAAGCAGTAGAACAGCCTTAGAGGTGCAGATAAGAGATTAAAGGCACAGTTATAGAGAAACACTGCATCGAGCCACCAAGGACACCATATTAACTCATTTTGATGCAGCTGCCTCTAGCGCAGCTCAAATAGATATCTTCTTGCATTAATTTCAGGACAAGATTAGATTAAAGAACTCATTTCCCTCATATCTATTTAAGATCTACTGTAATAGATATTTTTGGATACTTTCTCTATATAAACCACCCTGATTCGTTGTTTAAGGGGTTGGTTGGTTGATAATCCTCATTCTAGACTTGTGCTGTATATTTTGAGAGCTCTATAATCAAAGACTCCTGGAATGCATTGGATGAAGACCTGTCTGTTGGGTTATTTAATGGCTGAAGAGTGACTATGGAATTCTTGTGCTACTACATAGCTCAATAAGTGTTTTCTTACCTCTGTTTACAGTTTATATATGTTTATGCCACCATTGTGTTACCATCTAAATAGCAAGAAAGAAGAATAGCCTAGGCTTTTCTTGACTGCACTCTATGCTCAATTCTTGTTATTTCTATATGTTTTCTTCATAAATGGTTATGAATATGCATACTTAAATGATCATGTTTACCCTGTTTCTTTCACATATGACTGTTATTTAGGAATTCTTGACTGCTCCTAGACAAACTTTCATTCACCTTCCCTCTCGGTTAGCTAATGAAAGATTCTCAGTTGCCTTTCATCTCTGACCTTCATTCCATCTTTACTCCAGCCTGATATTGTTCTATGTGTAGCTACCTTGCTCTGTATTCCTCTTGTGACCAAGAAAACGCAACAGCAAGCCCTAATCCATGACTCCATGCCCAATGGTTTGAACTTCTCACTCTATGCATCCCAACTCTGCTTGAAAACATCATCCTTCCCACCAAAATCAAAACAAAACCCATGTACACCATAACTAGCCTAAAATCAACCCAAAACAAAACTAAATTTTAAAGAGAGAGCCCTCTCTGACTACAGGTAGGCTAGGACCTGCAGCCCAAAGATTGGTTTGTGTTTACCTCAGTCGTATCCCTTAGGGAGCCAAGGGACAGCCTGAGTGATAACATCATTGGCGACTCCACTGGGGACCTTATTCAGTAAATTCCAAAAAACAAGTTAGAAGCTGGCTCCCAAGAAGAAAACACGTAATACTAGGTCAAATCCAAACCCAAATCCACCAGCTGTTTTTGAAAATCCCAATTTAATCTCCGGAAACCTTAGCAAACAAAAACAAGAAGAGTTTGCTGATTCTAGTCCTGAAACAGTTCATCCAAGCTGTTTTCCAACCCCTATTAAAGTTTTGTTTCGTTCAACCCCCACTTCCCCTTGTTCGTCATCCACCTCTCCAAGCACCTTTCCCACACCTCCATTCACTGCGCATACTACCACCACCACCACTGTTATTACAGTTGTTCCAGTCGTTCCACTTATCCCTGTAAATATGGCTAACAGATATGCGCCTTTATAGTTACCTGAAAATACAGGGGCTATGCCTCAGGATTACCAAACCAAAATAACTTATTTTGATGGCACAAGTGCCTGCACAGCCCTGCAACATACCAAGAAAATGTAGGACTATTTTGAGAGTTATGAAATAGATGATGATAGTGTAAGAATGAAGATTTTTGTCCAAAGTTTAACAGGAGATGTAAGGCCCTGGTTTAGAGCTCTTCCTGCAAATTCCATAGCTGACCCAGAGGCCCTTTACCAAACATTTCTTAACAGATGGGAAAAGAAGAAGGACCCTCTGCACATATTATCCGAGTATGACACTATCAAAAGAGGCCCTCAAGAAGCTGTCTTAGACTATTGTGCCAGGTTTAACAATGTTTACAACGCTATTCCACAAAACCTTAGACCTCCACCTGATCTTGCTTTATACAAATTCCCTGATGGATTTGATTCAGACATGGCTTATCAGTTAAGGGAAAGAGCCCCTCAAACCTTAGTAGACATGCAGAATGTAGTTGTTAGTGTGGAGGAAAATCTGATTGCCAAGCGAAATAGAGCAAGAGCTAAGAGAAGAACCACTTTTAAAGATGAACCTTCAGCCTTTGAGCAAAAATTGGACATAATCATCAAAGGTATGGACAACTTTGAAAATAGAATGGGAACTATTGAAAGAAAAGCCTCATGGGAAGGACAACAAAACAATCCTATCAGAAATCCAAACCTTAGAAAAAATCAGAACCCAAATGTTGGAAGGGCAAGTCCTAACCATGATATAATACCTCCTTTTCATGAAAACTATGCTGAAGCACCCAAATATAGTGAGCAGATAGAGGACACTCACATAAACTTGATGGGTTTGAAGAGTAAACAACAAGTATTTCTAACCCAAGAAGACCAAGATGACCATGATATAAATCAATTTCAGACCCAGTTTGGAGAGTCATTTGACCTCAAACAAGGCTATGATTCAGCTGTCTACGAAGTCCATAAACAATACAACTTGAGAACAAGAACCATTGATGTGTCTGATCCCATCAAGCCAAAGGATGCGAAGCAGCCTAAGAGATTAAAAGACAAGGCCGCTATCACAGAACCTGCTGATAAAACAAACCCAAAATTAAAATAAGTGACCATAGAGGATGTATCTGACACGCAACCCCCTAATAACCAGCCTTTTGTACCCTCTCCCTCAAAGGATAATGTAAATAGCACTCCTCAAAGCCTTCCCAAAACAGAACAATCTCAAGAAATCACTAATAACCAAGAGAAGATCACTGAAGATACAATTGAAAAGGAAAAATCTGCTAGTCACAATACTAAAACACAGTCAGAAAAACCTTTTGATTTAGAAGCAAAAATTGGTAAATTAAAGATATCTATTCCTCTCTCTGAGCTTGCCAAACATGATGTGTACAGACAACAAATCAAAAGATCACTGCAAATGCCAGAGAACAGGGATGATGTTAATGTCTTAGATAATCAACGTGAATTACTTTTTGGTCCTGAAGTCAATGGTAAATCAGGACATGGAGTTGTTCTACCCTTTTATGTCAGTTTGCACATTCATGATAAAGTGTTGCACAATGCTATGTTGATTCAGGTGCTTCACACAATGTAATGCCCAAAGCTGTAATGGAGAAGCTAAACCTTGATGTCACTAGACCCTACAAAGACTTATTCTCATTTGATTCTAGTCAGGTCAAGTGTTTAGGCTTAATCAAAGACCTTTGTGTGTCTTTAGTCCAATTTCCCAACAAAACGATCCTAATGGGTGTGGTGGTTGCTGACATTCCACCAAAGTATGGCATGCTCTTATCAAGATCTTGCGGAGCAAAACTCCAAGGATCTCTCCAACTAGACCTCTCCTATGCCACTATTTCAGTCTTTGGGCAACCAAAGAGACTGTATAGAGAAACACTGATGAAGTATGTGGTAAGTAGTGAGGAAAAACCCCAAAACTTTCCCATTTACTCAATCCATTCTGATATGGATTCCTTTATATTGTTCAATGATGATAGATGCCCTCCCACTAATGAGAAGCCTTTGCCTTTAGAACAAGAAACATGCATAAATCAAGAGTCGGTTACCCATACCCATGAAACTGTTAAAACAATTAGTGCAACCAGCATACAAGAAGAACCACATGAAGCACAAAACCTAGGTCCGCCCAATCCTAAAATGATTTAAACTCTTAATACTAACCACAAGCAAGAAATCACATGGTATTTAGAGTTTGATGGTTCTGTTAATAAGCTAGGAGCAGGGGCAGGAATATGGATTCACAATACACATAACAGCCATGCAGAGGGTCATGCTTATAGACTAAACTTCAAATGCACCAACAACATGGCAGAGTATGAGGCTCTCCTTTTAGGCCTTAAACTGCTCAAAGCTCTAGGAGCTGCAAAAGTGTCCATTTTAGGTGACTCCGATTTGATCATTCAACAGATGAAAGGTAACTTTGTTACTAATGAGAATAGGCTAAGAGCTTATAGGTATGCTGCCACAGAGATACTCAATTCCTTCATCGAATCCAAGCTTGCTAAGATTTCTAGAAGCCATAACATGCATGCTCATAGTCTAGCTACTTTTGCTAGCACTTGCAAGCTGCCCTTTGAGCCCAATCACCACTTTACTGCTGAGATAAAGCACAGGCCTGCTGTCCCTAACAATATCAAAGATTGGCAAGTGTTTGAGGATGATGCTCAAATCAACAATTTTCTTACCTTACAACAAGAATTCTCAAGCTTAAACATTGATGAAGATGCCATGGATGACCCACAACAGAAAATGAGCCAAAATGAGCAAACTATAACAGCTGAAGCAACAAATCAAATGCTGCACCCAACCATTTTTGATGAGAAAAACATGCAAGAGCTGAAGAAAATGCATTTAGATGAAATAGCTGAAGCAGAGGCCGAAGTGATTGATTTAAAAGACAATTTTCTACCTGCTAGCCTCACTCCATTAGAAGACATATTTGATTCAAACGATGTCCCCAAAAAGCCAAAGATGCAACCCTTAAACGCTGCTGTGGAAGACTGTAATATTGGAACAGCAGAGAAGTCCAAAATGATTAAATTGTCCAAGTCTTTGCCTCCCGATCAAAAACCAAAATTTGTTGATTTATTTAAAGAGTTTCAAGATGTATTTTCCTGGATTTATGAGGACCTTAAGTCCTATGACACCTCTGTTATTCAACATACCATTCCCTTAAAGCCAAATCAAAAGCCCTTCAAACAGAAACTAAGGAGAATCAATCATGTGCTTCTCCCTTTGATCGAGAAGAAGTGAAAAGAATGTTTGAGGCTGGTATCATAGCACCCATTAGATTTTCAGAATGGGTATCCAATCTTGTTCCCACAAGGAAGAAAACAGGGGAGATTAGGCTATGTGTGGACTTAAGAAATTTGAACCAAGTCTCCCTTAAAGATCACTACCCACTGCCAAAAATGGACCACATTCTACAAAGAGTAGTGGGGTCTTCAAGAATTTCTTTACTAGATGGATTTTTAGGTTTTAATCAAATACTTGTTCACCCAAATGACCAAGACAAAACAACCTTTACAACACCGTGGGGAACCTTTAAATATGTGAAAATGCCTTTTGGACTAAAGAATGCAGGTGCTACCTTTGAAAGGGCCATGGACATTGCATTTGCCAAGGAAATCCATGATTTCCTAGTGGTTTACCTTGATGACCTTACTCCTTTCTCAAAATCTGATCAAGAGCACCTTAAACACCTAAGGCAAGTGTTCCTAACCTATAGGAAATATGGCATTTCCTTAAATCCTAAGAAATCTCTCTTCGGCCTAGAAGAAGGAAAATTGCTAGGCCATATCATTTCAAAAGATGGAATTAGAATAGATCCGGAAAGAATCCAAGCCATTTTGCAAATCCCTTATCCAAGAAACATCAATAAATTGCAAGCATTCCTAGGGAAGATCAATTTCCTAAGGAGATTTATCCCAAACTTGGCCGAGCTGATAAGAATTCTAAATAACATGTTAAAGAAATATTCCAAGGTAAAATGGACTTTAGAGGCCACGCAAGCCTTTGAGGGCATAAAATCTTCCTTAATCCAAGCCCCAGTCCTCACAAGTCCTCAATTTGATAAGGATTTCATCATTTTCTCATTTGCATTTGAACACACCATTGTTGCTATCCTTTTGCAGAAAGATGATCAGGGAAATGAAAAGCCAATTGCATTTTTGAGCCGAGCCCTTAGAGATGCACCCTTGAAGTACCAAATCATGGAGAAGCAAGCATATGCCCTTGTTAAAGCAACCAAACAGTTCAGAATTTACATTTTATATTCACATGTGATTGCTTATGTGCCAAATGCTGTTGTAAAAGACATATTAACTCAAGAGGGCATAGAAGGGAAAAGAGGAAAATGGATTGCCAGTATCCTTGAGTATGACATTGAGATAAAACCCACCAAGCTGATAAAGGGACAAGGTTTAGCCAAACTGATGTCTGAAGCCAATTTTCAAGCCTTAGACATTAATCAACTGGACAATGAACAGGAGCTGGCGACTCCATAGATCAGTGAAGCTTTTTTGCAATCCCCATGGTATGCTGATATATGTTTTATATTGTTAAACCTGTGTGCTCCTCCAGGGTTTTCCAGAACCAAAAAGAGATTTTTAAAGATGAAAGCATCAAAGTTTTGTGTCTTAGATAGTGCCCTGTTTTGGAAAAATCATGAAGGAATATTGCTGAATTGTCTAACTATGAAAGAAACTGAAAGTGTCATGAAAGAATTTCATGCATGGGACTATGGAGGGCACTTATATTGGAAGTCCACTACTGATAAGATACTAAGGGCTGGTTTCTATTGGCCCTATTTGTTGGCTGATGTGAGAAAGTTTGTTGTTTCATGCCACAAATGCCAAATCTTTGAAGGCAAAAGAAAGCTTCTGCCCTTGCCCCTTAAGCCCATTTCAACCAAGAAGCCTTTTCAACAATGGGGTCTTGACTTCATTGGAGAAATTCATCCATCCTCTTCTAGCCAGCATAAGTGGATTCTAACAGCCACAGATTACTTTACCAAGTGGATTGAAGCCATCCCATGTAGGCAAGCCAATGACTCCACCATCATCAGATTCCTTGAAACCAACATTTTGTCCAGATTTGGCTGTCCTGAGAAGATCATTACAGATAACGTTGCTGCCTTCAAATACAAGAAAATGATCAGTTTTTTCCACAAATTCCACATTACCTTAGCTCACTCCACAGCCTATTACCCTCAGGGTAATGGCTTGGCCAAATCATCCAACAAGAGTCTGATTAACATCATTAAGAAAGTCTTGGAGGAGAACAAGAAGAACTGGCACAAAAAGCTTGTAAATTCCCTACGGGCAGATAGATTGTCAACCAAGAGATCCCTTGGGATGAGCCCATATGAGTTAGTCTATGGCATGGAGGCCAAGTTCCCCTCTTCTTTGGGAATCCTTGTTATCAAATTTCTGCAAGAGATTCAGGCAGAGCCAAATGACATCCAAAGAAGAATAAACCAAACCATCCATTTGCAGCAAACAAGAGAGCAAGTGTATGACAGAGCTCAGATTTTACAAGAGAAGCTCAAGAAAATGTTTGATAAAAGAACCAAGGCTGAATATTTCTACATAGGGAACAAAGTCTTAATATGGGATTCAAGAAGAGAGGACAAAGGAAAGCATGGCAAGTTTGATTTCCTGTGGAAAGGCCCCTTTATTATTTCTGTTGTTCAAGGCAACAACACATATTTTCTGAAGAGTTTGGATGGCAGCACAGCTGAAGAAGGCCCTATCAATGGCCGAATGCTAAAGCACTATCATGATCCCTTTTGTTGAACGCAACAGAGCTCTGTATACTTTCTGTACATTAATATTTGTATTGTCATCACTTTTCTTATAGCAGGCCAATAAGAGGGAACAATGCAGCAAATTTTCAAGGAAAGATCAAAGAAAGCTCTATTTCAGACCTCTGCTTTTGAAATAATTCCAAAGAAGTGCTCAAGCAGATTTCAAAATGTTTACAAGCACCCAAAAGGAAAGAAGCAGAGTTGTAATTTTTTCTGCAATTCAGCTCAAAAGGATACTGCATATCAGCTTATAGGAATTCAATCAAAGGCATTGAGAAGAAGGAGAATTTCATTTTACAACAATAGTTGAAGATCAAGGCATTCTGACCCGCTGTTCTTGGATTTTCATCTTGAAAAACCATCCCCAAGTGGAGCCACTATTAGCCTCCTATTGCAATAGGTTTCATATTACATGATTGACTGTTTTACATGCCAAATATGTCATGTTTTCATGTTGCAAGGTTCCATATTTCCAAGAAGTTCCATTTTGAAGAATCATACCATTTTTGAAGAGTTTTACAGTTAAGGGAAAGCCAAACAACTTAATCTTGGCTCCCCTAGGTTTAAATTGGTTGTTTTAGAAGATAGATAATGAATATCTGTCCAAATAGCTTAAGCTTGGCAGATGAGTAGCTAGGTAGAGAAATGAAGGAGCCCAACTGCTTAATCTGGGCCCTTGGAAGAGATAAGGGTAGATTTAGATAGGAGGGCAGTCAAAAGAAAAGAAGATAATCATGGTCTGCAAGTCTAAGTGCACCCATACAAATGGAAGAAAAAATGTTAGGTGTATTAGGCTGGGTAGGTAGTTTTGAGGTTACAGAAAGCAAGTTTTTGATCACCTGATGTATTGTCAATCAAAGCTTCTCTCATCAATGACAGAAGTGGCAAAACAGTTGTTTTGATGGCAGAACTTTGGAAGAATGTCTAATTCTCCTTCTATTCCCCCATACATCACTCACTAACATCCCCTTGAGGACCTTGGGATCTGCCCAACCAGTCCTGTTATCAGTTCATTTTTGTAAAATACTAAGTCAAGCTTTGACTTTCTTCAATGAAAAGAAGCCACATTTCTTGTGTAAAGATCATTTCTCCATATTCCATTCAGTACTATGCCTAAGTTTCATTTCGTAAAATTAGCTTCATGCCCCTACACTTTCACTTCACAAGGTCATATTAACTCCTAATTCTATTTATATAGCTCCCTAACCTATGTTCCTATCCCTATTGCTACAAAAAACTATATAAAATTCCAAAAAATAATAAATATTCCCACCCCTTGGCACTATAGCCATATATTGCAGTGTCAGGAAATGATAGTCCATCTGGGACTATTATAAACCCATCCACGTCCTAACCCTAGAATTAACCTGAGCTATGGTTAGGTTAATAGCCTACACCTACCCCTCTACCCTTGTATTTTTCCCATTTTATCCCTCCCCTTTCGTTTTATATAATTAGTGTCTTAAGGCTTTGTTAGACATTAAATTATTTTTTTATGTCCGCGCAGAAACCCACAATTCTACATTAACCAAAGTTCGAAAGTCCCCGTTGCGTAATATTAATTCAATATTCGAGCGGGCCTCCGAGTCGCAATGGTTCCGTATGTTAAACAGCCCGCCAGCTCCGTGCTCCGTTGGCCCTCCGATCCGCCCTCCCAAATCGAACGACCCAGGTGGATTTTGGGGTGCCCCCGATGCACGAGAATTAGTGTCCGATGGCACGGCAGTTTTGTCGTCGTACAAAGGATATGTGTCCGCCTTTGATTGTATCGGGCGGGCTTTGACAAATACCGCCCCCATACAAAAGGTCGTCCGATAAAACCACAAACCGCCTTCGGCCTCTCTGCCCCTGACGTCAGCGCCACGTCGCCGCTCACGTCACCTCCGCGTCACCCTGCCGTACTGCCATGTCATTCGCCACCTGTCCTCCGCTGACGTCACTGCCACGTCACCCTGCCGTACTCGAGACCCACCAATGACGTCATGATGATGTCATCACAGAAAAGGCGCAAAGTGTGAGAATCACGTCGAAGAAGGCCTGAAACGAGAAATAGAGGCAGTTTTCGATGAAAAATTGCTCAAAATGGAGAGCTTCGTATTGCTCGGCTACCTGCAAAACCCAAAAATTTGCAAGAGGAAATGCTGGAAAGAGAGAGCTGAAGAAAAGATAGCAGGGAGAGGGAGTCAAGATATGACTACAACAATTTTATAAGAAGGTCAAGTATGCATACCAAAAGCAGGATAACAGAGCAGTGACTCAGCGAAGCATGAGGACAGCAGGCCTAAAAAACATAAATTAAAAGCCAGCCTCAGCCCAACACAGTTATCAGGTTGCATTCCTCCGCCACTATTTGACAGGATTTCTTCATGTATGTTCATATTCAATCTGCCAGCGCCGATAGCATTCTAGAGGCCACAAAAAGCATTTGCAGCAGTTATTTTTTCCTTGAAAGGGCAGAAAAGGGGCGATTTGACAGTTTCAAGCATATAAAAGGAGAGAAAGTGGCCCGATTCAAGTGTTAAAGAGTATCAGAGGAAAGATAAAGCCCAGATTCAATTAAAGAATATCAGTGAAGTGGAAAAGAGTATCAAATCGGCAATATCAAAGCAAGTGAACATTAAAGGCCTCCATCCAAGTCAAAGAAGCAGTAAAGGCCATTCAAATCTCATCAGATCGAGATTAGTGCACATTAAAGCCACCTAAAAAGCAGCAGAACCACCTTAGAGGTACAGATAAGAGATTAAAGGCACAGTTATAGATAAACATTGCACCGAGCCACAAAGGACACCATATTAACTCATTTTGATGCAGCTGCCTCCAGCGCAGCTCAAATAGATATCTTCTTGCATTAATTTCAGGAAAAGATTAGATTAAAGAACTCATTTCCCTCATATCTGTTTAAGATCTGTTGTAATAGATATTTTTGGATATTTTCTCTATATAAACCACCCTGATTCATTGTTTAAGGGGTTGGTTGGTTGATAATCCTCATTCTAGACTTGCGTTGTATACTTTGAGAGCTCTATAATCAAAGACTGCTGGAATGCATTGGATGAAGAACTGTCTATTGGGTTATTTAATGGCTGAAGAGTGACTGTGGAATTCTTGTGCTACTACATGGCTCAATAAGTGTTTTCTTACCTCTGTTACAGTTTATATATGTTTACGCCACCATTGCGTTACCATCTAAATAGCAAGAAAGAAGAATAGCCTAGGCTTTGCTTGACTGCACTCTATGCTCAGTTCTTGTTATTTCTATGTGTTTTCTTCATAAATGGTTATGAATATGCATACTTAAATGATCATGTTTACCTTATTTCTTTCACATATGACTGTTATTTAGGAATTCTTGACTGCTCCTAGACAAACTTTCATTCACCTTCCCTCTCGGTTAGCTAATGAAAGATTCTCAGTTGCCTTTCATCTCAGACCTTCATTCCATCTTTATTCCAGCCTGATATTGTTCTATGTGTAGCTACCCTTCTTTGTATTCCTCTTGTGACCAAGAAAACACAATAGCAAGCCCTAATCCATGACTCCATGCCCAATGGTTTGAACTTCTCACTCTATGCATCCCAACTCTGCTTGAAAACATCATCCTTCCCACCAAAATCAAAACAAAACCCATGTACACCATAACTAGCCTAAAATCAACCCAAAACAAAGCTAAATTTTAAAGAGAGAGCCCTCTCTAACTACAGGTAGGCTAGGACCTGTAGCCCAAAGATTGGTTTGTGGTTACCTCAGTCGTATCCCTTAGGGAGCCAAGGGACAACCTGAGTGATAACACAAAGATTAGTTAAAAACATAAAAACAAGAAAAGGAAAATATAAAATACATAGTGCTTGATGAAATCATAGAAAAAAAATTCCAAAGGTGCCAAAAAATCAAAATGTCCGACAACCACAACAATAGTAGATACCTCAAAATCCTACAAGTGTTATTAGAATATTAACTAGGTTAAGTAGACCCCATCAATGATACTCATCTTCATTGTATTATGTGTTTTTCAATGACTTTCATGAACCGTAAATATATACAGAAGCAATGCAAGTAGAAACTAGAATGAAATGAAAGCAAGGCATGAAAGAAGAGATGGACACTTTGATATATAACTGGACTAGCGACTTGGTCCTATTGCCTACAGGTAAAGGGAATTGCATAATACATGGATTTATAGGTTGAAGGAAGAAGATGGAGGAAAAATGAGGTACATGGCTCTACTTGTTGTAAAGGGGTTTACATTGAAGAAAAGTATATATTTTGATAAAATATTTTCTCCTATTGTCAAAACAACTTCAATTGGAACTCTTTTAAGTTTAGTGGTAGTAGAATATTTGCATCTTCAGAAGATAGATGTAAAGGAAATTTTTTTCCATGGGGACTCAATGGATGGAGAGATATATATGCAAAAACAACAAGGATATGAGATCAAAGGAAAGGAAAGTTTAGTATGCAGATTGAAGAAGAACTTGTATGGTTTAAAGCAAGAACCAAGGAAACGATATTTGAAGTTTGATAATTTTATCACAGAAAAAGGTTACTATAGATGTCAGTATGACCACTATGTTTTCAAGACAATAGATAATGACAACTATATTATGTTGTTGTTGTGTGGACATGAAATGCTTGTTAGAAAGTCTAACATGCTTATTGTAGCATCTAACATGCAGTATATAAATTGTCTCAAAGAAATTAGAAAATTCATTTTCTATGAAGGATTTAGGTGATGCAAAGAATCCTTTGTATGAGAAATTTAAGAAGAGACAAAGAAAAATCATGGATTAACATTGTCTCACAATGAATACATAGAAAATTTGTTGGAAATATCGGCGGGGAAGAACTTTGCAATATGTGATATTGGCGAGCAGAACTTATCGCAATTAGCAAACTCAAACTTACGATATCGATGTTGGTGGGGAGGAACTTGTGATATCACCGGAGGAGGGACTTTGCAATATGGTGGAGGAAGTACTTTGAGATATGTGATATTGCAATCGCAAAAGGGTAGGGAAGATGGGCAGTTGTTGTATTGTTTTGCTTGATTGTGCCGATAGTGATATGTTTGCAGGTCCCAACCCTTAAAAAGGGACTTCAACATGGTTTCTTAGTGTTAAATGGATTTCGGCTAGAGTTTCAGTATATAAACAAAATGGAAATGTGGATATAGGGATATACAAAGGGATTTTTGGGATAAAGCTAGAGTTTGAGAATTTCGATATGGAATAAGGCTAGAGATAAAAATGAGTTTTTCCGAAGGAGAAACAATGGGTTTTGGCTAGGATTTAAGGATTTTACCAAGGAAGAAGGGGTTTTAGAGGGAATGAGGGGAGTTACGAGGGAAGTTGAGGGAGGTATATGAAATATGAATGATGATGTTGAAACAAGTTGAAATCTCTTTGAACTTTTTTCCCCTAATTACTACTCCCATGATGATGAACTAGGTGATGTTGTGACTCTTTTTTACCATTTTGATGACTTGACCTTGATAGTGAAACCTAATGGATTATGAAACTGATGATTTGGAATTTTAAACCTTGCAATATGACTGACCATGAGATGATGACTAAGATGGTAATCAAGACACTTTACTGATGACTAATCACAAGGAGTGATGGCATGACCAAGATGGAATTTTGACCATGAAATGAAGGGAGTAGTAGCATATGTAGACATACTAACCAGTGACCAAATTTTTATTTGAAAACCTGCTGAAATTATAAAAAATTGGCTTAGGATGTTAACAAAAACTTTGAAAGGGTACATTTGGTCACCAGTGACTCGAAAAACTGACAAACACTAACGCCTTCAAACTGAATAATTAGTATCTTTATCACCAAAACCTTAAAATTTACCCTTAATAATATTCCCATTAACATTCACCGTTTTACATATTTTTTAAAACTATAACTCTAAAATGCATTATTCATGGAACCAAATTTATACTACTAACTCAAATAAAAAAAAAGTGTAATTAATAGATTCCTATTTATTAATTTAATTTATAACCCTTTAAAAATCATAATTCAAAAACTTTATATATATGAAAAAAACTTTAATTTTTTTTATAATATAAAATATAAAATAAATATTATTACTATGTTTCTAAAACCATTAAAAAGTTATCCCAATTCACATGGTTTAAACTAATAAACATTAAGAAAAATCCATTAAAAAATATCATCATGAAAGCATTGACACCTAATATCATCATGAAAGCATTGACACCCCCTCTAAATTGATGAATTTGTAACCGCTAAAAAAACATTATCATGATGAGCATGAGGGTGAGTATGAGGATGTGGATGTGGATGTGGATGTGGGCATTGCAAACTTCCTCAAAACTCATAAACTTGTTTTGTTTTAATATAAGTTTGGTTTTCATATTATATATATATATATATATATATATATATATATATATATATATATCTGTGTGTGTGTGTGTGTGAGTTATATATATAGAGTTTGATTATTTTTAAATTTGAAATGGTGTTATTTAATGATTTTTTTAATAATATTGAATTTTTTATATATAATTTTTAAAATGTTATAATTTTAATATTAAATAAAAAAAGGTGTTACTTATAATATTTATTTTTTTATTGGGTGTTTGTTTATAAAATTTTAGTTATAGGGATATTTGTTAAAGATACAATTTCAAAAGACTTGCAATTTTATTTCAAAAAAAGAGTATTATTGGTAGCATAATTTTTTCTTTAAGGGTTGATTTAAAGGTTTAGTTGTAACAATATTGGTTATTACATTCTGAGTTTTCAAAGAAGTTGTAATTTTAATTTCAATTAAAAAAAAAAAATGTGTAGCGAATAGCTTCATTTTTTTATTAGAGTATTGATTTAAAGGTTTTTGTCAACAACATTACGTTATTGTTAAGGCAATGGATGCAAATGATAGTAATTTAAATAATAAGAAAAATGGTTCTACTAGTAGCACTACTTTTTGAAGCGAGGGTAAAATTAGGCAATAAATGCAACTTCTAAAAAAATGAGAACTCTGAAGAGTTCTCATCAAGTTGGTAGCTACATCATAAGCTAATAGAATTAGACCAGAAATGTAGTAAGAGCCTTAAACCTCATATTTTGGTTTAGAAGAGAGACGCGAGGGCACTTTGTAACTAGTCAAGGAACTAGAATTAGAAATTTAATAAATATGTCTCATGAAAGCAATAAGGTTGGGTGTTGGTTGAGGAGCTTGATTAGCTTCCTAATTTAGAGTTCTCATTTTTATCTCTGTTTGGGCTCTAGTTCCTAACTAGGGTATCGAGGGGCTTTCTCCCCTACTATTGTCACTAGGGGGTCCAAGGGAGGCAACAACAAATCTTTGGAGCCCCCCTTGGTGAGGGTTTGGGTATAACCTCACAAAGAGAATTTTTTTAGAAACTTTGAATGTAAAATATTGTAATTTTATATTAAAGCTGGATTGTTCATCATTAGGTCATATATTTAATGGAAAATGTTATGTTAGGTTTTTTTTTCTAACTAAAAAGAAACCCTATTTTTATGGTGGAATTATATTTTGTTAGTATACAATTGAAAAACATTGTAATTCAGAGATAGAAGAGGATTGTTGTAGGTTGTAATCTCTTCTTTTTTTATAAGGAAGGATTTACTATTTCTTCACGAACATATCCCAAATTAAATGAACCACTTAAATTTATGTCTCCTTTGTATTTTTCATTATATGTTTGATTTGCACATTCATTTTGATTTTATTGCTTTATGATTGTATTCCTAACAATTGGTGTTAGAGTCGAAGGTCTATTTTGCTGATAAAACTTAGAGGAACAGAGGGTTCCTAGTTTTAGTGGGAGAAATGGAAGAAGAAATTTTTAGGGTCAAGTAGTTTAATGGGAAAAAGTACTAGTTATGGAAGATGGAAATGGAAGATTATTTTTATTAGAAATTTTTATTTTTTGCCATTGGGAAGAATAAGAAAAAAGCTAATGACTATGAAATATGTTGATGATGTATCCTTAATGAGGAAATGTAATGGAAAATCATAGATGAGATGTCAAGTAATGACTTGACTATAGAGAATAGGGGAATAAAAAGTGACAAAGGAAAGAGCCTAGGGAATTGTGGAATGTATAAAGAGGGCATATCCAAATCTAGTTGGAGGATGAAATGCTAACATTGTGGGATGAAAGGACATAAGAAAAAAGATCATTGGTCTCTTGGTGTTACAACATGCTTTAATCCTTTCAATAGGTAAAATTTCTTTCTCTTAGGTAATAAAATCAAGTGCTTCATTTCATGCCACACCCCTTAGGAAGTAATTTCAAGATTATGTTGAAGGAGATTTTGGATAGGTTTATTTGGGTGATGATGAACTACGTAAAATTGTAGGAAACAATAAGGCAAGGATAAAATTACAGAATGGAAACCAAAGGTTGTTGAAGAGGTAATTCATGTTTGTTCATTTAATAATAAATCTAATTTCAATAGAGTGGTTGTGAAGTGAGAGTTGTATAGTTACATTTGCAAGAAATTCATGGAAGGTCACTAGAGGATATTTGATAATAGAAAAAGGAGAAAATATAGGTACATTGTATTTATGTACTAGTAATGTTGACCCTTTTATTGCTTAAGCTTGTACATGAGAAAATAAAACGTTGTGGAATCATAGGTTGAGGCATATAATTGAGAATGGAATACAAATTCTCCACTGAAGGAAATTATTTCCAAATTTAAGGAAGGTTGATTTGGACGTCTCTGAGTCTTATGTTTATGGAAAAAATAAAAGAGTTATATTTTTCAAAGTTGGAAATATAAAGAAGAGTGAAAAGCTAGAGCTTGTGAATACAGATGTATGGAGACTCGTTCAGGTATCATTTATTGGTGGATATTATTATTATGTTACTTTTATTGATGATGCAACTAGGAAAACATAGGTTTCCTACATTAGAAACAAATATAATGTCTTTAAATACTCTTAAGAAATGAAAATCTTTAGCTGACAATGAGACATGAAATAAGTTGAAGTGTTTCAGATCAAATAATTTAGGTGAAGATTGTAGGAAGGAATTTAATTAATGTTCATATCATGGGAGTTGTAGAGAGAAGACAATCCTTATAACAACACAAGAAAATCATGTGTCATAAAGGATGAACGAGACAATCATGGAGCGTGCAAGGAGTATGAGATTCCATGTAGAATTACACTTACAATTTTGGGCATATGTTGTTGTTGGGTAGGGAATCCCCCCACAAGATGTTTTGGGGCTTAAAGCCCAAGTTTTGGTCAAAGGTTTTGTAAGACTCCACGAATTGCGGGCGCATTGCGCGAAGTATAGGTTAATTCATAGGTTGTCCGCCCTAAAGTATTGTAATGTAATGTAAAGTCATGTCGGCCTACCCATGGTCCGTGGACCATGGGATTGTATAAATAGAGCGAGGCTCTAAGTTGTAAAGATAGAAAAGTAGAGAGAAGAATACGAATGGTTCGAGCATAGAGTAGGAGTCTAAGTGTATTAGGTCATAGTAGTAGGAAGAGGCTCTGCAACTGAGTGCACAGAGGCCTAGTAGACTCTGCCGGTGAGTGCGCAGACCCCTGTAGCTGAGTGCACAAGGCGGTGTTGAATTTGTAACCTTGATCGAAGAATAATAAAGAGAAGTTGATTCCTATTTCTGTGTATTTTCTTGTGCATTTCCTTCTTTAAATTTACACTGTTTTATTTATCGTGCGCACTAATATGATTGTTGAATCTGCTGTAATAATCATTAGTCTTACACCAATAAGTCAAGTAATCGGGCAATAATAGATCAAATAGCAAGGGACTTGGGTATTATATGGGTTGCGCCCCGAGCAGAGATGCGTGGAAGCAACATCACATGTTGTAAAGGGATAGCAAGTGCGCATAGCGACGTGTGCGAAGGGTCAAACCGCGGACCTCCAGAAGCTCATCAGAGATCCCCAGGGTGCGGAAACCTAGTTCTACCACCCTCCCATACTACTTTGGGTGAGACCTCAGTTCTCGCTCCACGGACTATTGCCGAAAGGGCCAATAGTATTGGGATTTGCTTGGCTAAATCACCTTTGAAACTGGGTCAGGCCCATACAAGCCAACAAATGGTTTTGTTGCCAAGACCAGAATCTACATAAAGGATGTCTGATGTTGTGCCACCGGAATCCAACAAAGAAAGAAATTGAGGAGTGGTTGGACAAGAAGATCCACAAGTTCGTGGCGTAGGAAAATAGAAATCTACAAGTATCTAAGGAATAGTGGTTGGAGCACTACTTGTATATGGAAATCCATGAAATTTTCTTTGCATCCTTTCCTTCTAAGTTGTATGAGTGGATCGCGAAGTTAGTAGATAGCCAAGGAAGGTGTAGGCTCGACAAACCAATAGTGTGGACTCAAGAAATTATGCACAGACTAGAAGCATCAGGGGAGAATATTGCATGAGTTGTGGACTATTGGCTTGACCAAATAATAGGGGGATTTATCACTGAGTTTGCAGTAGAAACGACCATCAGCTACAGTGAGGTGGAGCGACATTTCCTCAAGGGACCGCGAAGTAAGTATATTAAATCTTTGAACACTTGGATTAAGATGATATTGTGTGAAAAGCGGGTTATGCGAATAAATTAATGTTTGGGACTACGCGAAGCGGGAAGATCTACAGAAGCGGAAGTAGTGAAGAATTGGAAACCAGTCCCTTAATTTCACCCTCGCAGGAAAGTGAGGAAGAGCTTGCGAAAGTTTCCCTGAGAAGCGCGGTTAGACTGATAAGGCAGTGCATTCCACGTTTAACACCTCCACCCACACCGCCACCTGTCTCACCGTCCTCACCTCCATCTCCACCCACCCCACCTCCGCCACCACCACAGTTCAGTATAGCAAGTGCGATCAAACTACCAGTATTTAGAGGAGTGGAGAATGAAGATCTAGACCAATTCTGGTTCGTGGTAAGAGCAGTATGGGAAGCACAATGCATCGTGGATGACAATATTAAAAAAGCTACGTTGGTGAGCACGCTGCAAGATCACGCATTAACGTGGTATATCAAGAATTATAATGACCACCCAAATGCAAGAATCGCAGAGATCCAGGCCGCGTTGAACAAGGAATTCAGCATGCCAAAATCAGAAACACAATCAATCATTGAGTTTAAGGAGATCGCGATGCTCCCAGGCAATACCCCCTGGGATCTGGACCAAAGGATGAAGAGTACAATTCGCGAAGCCAATATGGCGTTGATAGATGGACAACATCACACATGGTTTGTAACATCACTTACGCCACACTTAAGGATGGCATTGTCACAGAAAAAACTTTCCACCTAGGCCAAAGCGTTGGAGATGGCGATGAGATTACATGAGAACCCTATACAAGACCCTAGGTTGGGAGTCCAACAAATTCATGCATAACTGCAGAATCTATGTATGGAAATGCAAATTTTGAAACAGGACAAGACACCTTGGCCAGAGGCGCGCGAGGAAGTATGGTGCATAAAATGCAAAGGCCAAGGGCATGACAAGGACCATTATCCAGTGTTCGTAAACTACTTGGCAGGAGGAGGGCCAATGTCATTAAGACCAAAGGCACCGGCAGGGCCGAGCGCTACATCTGCACTATGGTGCGTGATCTACCAGATAGGAGGAAAAAACACTACGGACAATTTTCATAGTTGCAGAAGTATACACAGACATCCCAAAAATTGTTTTGTAATTTCTGCAGGTTGGTAGGTCATGATGAACACACCTATCGAAGCTATGAACTAATGATGGATCAAACTCCTACCTACATGGTGCAGAATAAAACATGAGCCCTCGACCCAAATGCAGAGATGGCGTGTGTTGGATTTCAGGGGCACAGTCGAGGCGGAATGGGACCAGGCAGGGGTCACGGACAACTAATTTTCTTCAATTACGGAGGGCCGGGGCACTATGCTTGCGATTGTACAAACGTGAAAAGGACATAATTTTGGTACTGTACACAGTTTGATCATGAGGCAAAAGACTGACCTTCGCTGATAGCAAGGATGTATGAAACGGGGGTACTCTAGCCCCCACAGACTCAGAACTTACAGATGATGAGGTCTGAGTTGCGCAAAGAAGACCCGAATGTAAACATGATGCTTAGGAGGGGTATGACCATGGGAGATGATAAAGGAAAGCAGCCAGAATAAAGTGTGTGTGTTCACAAGGCTCCTACAATGGAACCTGAGTTTGATTTAGAATGCGCGAAGGAGACATTCATGGAAGCTAAGAAGAGCTTCACGGAGGCCTCCACTTCAGGTAGTAAGGATCAACTAGAACCAGGGATGGATCCTTCAATGCTCACTACCTTTTTGGAGACATGCATGAAATTGTTGAATGATAACAAGGCAGTCAAAGGACTCCAGGAACTTATCACTAGGTGCGCGAGGTCAGGAGAACCGCGCGTGGTCCAAAAAATTGGAAAGCATGCATTGCGCACAGAAAGGGAAATGAGGTTGACTGCGCAAATTGACGAGTATGAAATGGATTAGGTAATCTTGGATCTGGGTTCGGACGTGAATGTACTACCAGATAAAACATGGGAACACATGGGTAGACCCACGTTACAATGGTCCGTATTTAGTTACAAATGGCGAACCAACAGAAGATTTTTCCCATGGGAAGATTGCAAGGGGTAACAGTCGATATTGAAGGTGCGAGCATGCAGGCAGATTTTGAAGTGATAGAGATTGTCGATGACAGTAATCCCTATCCCACGCTACTAGGAATAGACTGGGCCACCGATATGAACGAAGTCATAAATATGAAGAAGCACAAAATGATCTTTGAGAAAAAGTCACTACGCATAGTAGTATCGCTAGATCTAGCCGAAGTAGCGCGATACACTGAACTAGTGCACAATGATGATAGTGATGACGATCTCGATTGTATTTACAAGATAACTGCATGAGAACAGGATTGGGTGAATCCGACTACAGATGGAAGGATTTCGTGGGAGCGCAAAAGCTCCTGCACTTCAGATTCAGATGAAGAAGTAGAACGATGGTAGAATCGGCTACATGAAGTAACAACGTTGAATTGCAACATGATGATTAGATCACTGCGTTGCATGACAACAGAGGCAAGGGAGCTGCCAGCATATGATTAATTGTCAGTGGTGGCTGAATATCTGAGAAAATTTGAAATCGTAGTACTAGAACAGCAATGATTCGATGCTCTGAAATCGGTGCTGCCCATGACACCCGCATGATGGTGGGGTACGCATCAAGGAAATTTTGAGGACTAGCATAGATGCAGAAGGATGATGCGCCTACATTTTGGAAAAACCTAACTCTAAACGACATCCAATCAGCAAGGGTGGAACAACTTGCGCACCCACCTTTCCTGATGGGTACAGAT
Source organism: Pinus tabuliformis (assembly GCA_031772625.1). Taxonomy (NCBI): domain Eukaryota; kingdom Viridiplantae; phylum Streptophyta; class Pinopsida; order Pinales; family Pinaceae; genus Pinus; species Pinus tabuliformis. The sequence continues at coordinate 849,044,702 of CM062813.1, forward strand.
ATATGCTGTATAGCCTGCACAAGCACACACCACCCCCAGAATAGATAATTGGGACAAACCGCAATAGAAGGAAAGGTGATGCGCACTACTAATTCTCCATGATGAAGCATTTGATAAGGTGTATGGAGTACTGAAAAAGGTTGACCAGGCGAGACGAAATTATTGGGACTTGTGTGTGCTAGTGATTCGATGGGACTATAGGACCATGTGCAAAACCTTGAATGTGGAGACGATTCTCAAGGTGCGGAACAGAGTAGAGATCGTAATTTCTGAAGAAAATACAAAAAGGAATCTGCATGCAATGGCTCCTGCAGTTGTGATAGTGCGTGATGACCAAGAGAAAGAAATCACACATCTATGCAAGGTCGAACATATAAGGATTCCAGAAGCCATCCAGCGAGGGAACCTTAGACTTCACGAACTTGAAAAGGACCGGGTACGACTGAGAAAGAAAATAATTTTGATGGACACTGAGATCAAGAGGCTGGAAAACGAGATCACACAAGCATGTCTCGTCGATAACCCAAGGATGACAAGGCAAGATACAGATGATCGTACCACTGCATTAGAAGATTGTCACCAAGGATTTTTGACTCTGCTGCCATGGCTACGACCGCACCTCACCAAACGCAGTAGCCAGGGGAGCACACTACACATAGTAGAACACGCGGTGCCGGCTATCGCAAAGGAAATTGAGGAGTTTCCGCGGACTATACTGGGTGGCGAGTTCAAGTCTCACGTGGGTGGTGCAACCATCTGACTAGCCGTAGGGAACACAGTCTCAGCACTTCAAGCAGTTGAAAGAGAGCACATGACTATAAAAGAGTCTGTTTGGGAGCTGCGCGATGATGGAGGTGCACGAAAAATCAACATGCCACAAGTTTCACGCCCGTGCACGGGGGGCTATGATGCCACGCAGGTAGGCTAGGAAGTGACTGTTGGTGTCACTAATCATGACAAGATGTCCGATTTAAGGTAAAAGGGAGCAGGCAATGTGCATTTAAGACACAAATTAAGGGCAAGATTTGGGGCAATCTGCCGCCAAGAAAGCATTGATGGCCCAGAAGTGGGAGGAACGATTGAATTTGAATTCAAAAGGCGCTATAAAACTCCAGGGGTTAACCACGAGACAACACTTGTTCAGTTGAGATTTGAGCAGTTGATTAGAGCACAAAGTTTTGAGCGCCGAGAAAGATTTGAGCCCCGAAGTTCACAAATGCCCACAGACAGCTCAAATAGGATAATGATTACTAGTATAGGTTTGGGTTCAGCAGAAGGAACCACCGACGAGGCCGCGTAGAACCCCACGGTACATGATGTTCCCGGAGACACTCAAGTCATGCCGGAAATCCTGAAATCGCCTTGGACGCCAAGGCCCAAGAAGGATAAGCAAACAGCGGGACTAGTTCGCATGTCCCCGAGGAATCCGCAGTTCGGTAAACTCTCAATGGAAGAAAAGGGCAAGGCTATCACCATTGAGACAGATGACAAGGAGGAGAAACTATAGGCTCTCATCGATGAGATAGAGGAAGTAGAAGACATGGAAGAGGACATGTAGCCGGTGCACTCTGCAGCAAAATTTCCCGAGTACGTCCTTCCGCCGAAAGGGAAAACTAAGATATCAAAGGACCTGAACGCCACTAAGAGCACACTCCAAACCCCGCTCCTCCCCGATGGAATTTTATTTGAGGGCTCGCACCTAGGTCGCATGCCCACAATGAAGTTTGAAGATTGGGACCTCGCGGACAGCGAGAAGTTCCCACACTTAGAGATGGAGAGCCTCATGAAGCAAAGCATGGAGGGGCTAGTCACAACACTAGAGCCGCGGAAATGGCTGTGCGGTGTGGAGAAGGCTGGATTACTTCATCTACTATGGATTCCACACTTTCACCGCACACCTATCACTATTTTTCATCATCAAGCAGCTACTTTTCCTGGTGCACGATGGGTACTTATGGTTGGAGGAGCCTATTCCCATCACGACAGATCTCATCCATAGGATTTCCCGACTCCCTTGTAAGGGAAAGGACCCCACGGCGATAGCAGGAAAAAGTGGAGATTTTGCACTCGCAGAGGCCATGAAGAAAAATACAAACTTGAGAAGAAAAAGAGGGGTTACATAATCAACATTATTAAAGATAAAGGGGTGCACGTAGCCACCCAACTCCTGGCCCGAAAGGTAATGAGAAAATGTCGCGGTGATGAGGTACCATCGTTGTTAGTTGTGCTAGCCGAACAATGCATAAAGGGGGTCTAATTTAACAGGGCCAAGTTCCTCTACAAGGAGTTCTTGACCAACTGTAAGGAAGCCCAGGAGCAGGGCAAGACCTTCCACTACACATGGCTACTCTTATCCATTTTACTGGTAACAAGGGAACTGCCCGAGTACAGCTAGTTCCCCAGCAGTGAACATGACTTACCAGAGGCTGCAAAGTACACGTCGCTTTGGGCCACTAAGGACACAAAGCAGATTCACGAGACAAAGATCTTCTGAGTGCTGATGGAGGCGAGCATCAGGATGTGGATCAATAGACGGTCGCGCCTGTCCCCCATAGTATACAATAGTCTGCGGAGCCTTCCGGACTTCAAGGCGGACATGCATAATGTGTACATCAAGGCATGTAAGGACCCAACGCAACAATGGACCAAGATACCCTCCATCGCCATTGATGATGCAATATTTTTCGTGTTAAAATCATGGCCCCCTGAGTGGCGTGCCCCGGATCTAGCAGAGCTGGATAGAACAGCATCACAGAAACAAAAGGAGGAAGCCAAGTTGCGTGTCACGAAGTTGGCTGAGAAAAGGCACAGTGAAAAAGCGGCTGCCAAGGTAAGGGCTTTCCGCGAGGCAGCATGGGTAGCTGCAGAGCAGGCAAAGGCCGCTAAAGAAGCAACAACAACACATGCAATAGGGGCCACCACAATGCAAGACGAGGTGGGCCAGGACATATCTACAAGACAGGAAGCATAGGATGCAAAAGAAGGCGTAGACCAGGGCACAACTTCCACCTAGCTGAAAAGGTCGCACGTCACAGAGAGATCGGGTCCATGAAAAAAGGTCAAGGAATCCAAATTGGCCATCGACCTGATCACATTAACAGAAGGCGCCTCTACGACATCAAAGACATGGTTCGCAATGTCACCAAGGAAGCACTCCAGGAAGCCATGTTGGAGCAACAAATTGTGTTGGGGACACTAAGGGCATAGCTACAGGAACTACAGGTGCGGACACCAGGAAGGAACCATAGCCACGTACGGTGCCCTAGGTACATTAGCAGCGGAGCAGCTGCTATGCGCAAAGATGGCCAACACCATAATGCTATCGGAAGGAGCACTAACAGCAGAGAACGAGGATGACAGAGCTGTGGTGAGAAGGATCAAGGGACTTGGCCTTAATTTGGTTGCCCTTCAACAAGACACATTGTATCAACTACAGGATGGCATAACAGCAAAGCTCCACGCCAGGGAGGGCCGCACGATCCAGGTGATGAGTGAGAAAAAGATAAACATTGAACAACTCAGCTGTAGCATGACGAATGGAGTCACATAACGAGCAGATCGTGAAGACAGTTGATGAAGCATGTCGGCGAGTCCCAGAGTTGTCCATTGTCACAGACCTACCAACAGAGATGCGAATCCACTGTCTGGCAAGTGGAGTCCAAAGTGTGTGCGAGGAAACAACACTAGTGTAGCTGGAGCTGAACCTCCAGATTTCTGAGCTGCAGCTGAAGGCGCAACCTTCCACTCCTTCAGAAGTTAGAGAGTAGCGCGTTAGCACTATTCAAACAGGACTGGAAGAAATTGGACGGGCAGTGTAGGACTGTACCGGTATGTTGGACCAAGCCTTTGATGTCCTCACATCCTTGTAGGAGGACCCCAACATACAGTGCCTGGAAACAGAGGCGCGCGAACTGCAGGAGCAATATGATAATGTAAGGGGAACTTTGTAGACAGTCGTCCTCACCCAATGGTTGGCAAAGATGCAGTAGGCAAGGGAACTGAAAGAGAAGGTGGATGCCACTAGACAGAAAGAGGCACTTCTCAAGGTGTGCGTCACCATTACCGTAGATATTGAGGGAAAGCTCACATAGATGCAGGGACTCTATGTGCTTAGGCAGGTAGCGGATCCTCACAAATAAGCATCAAAAGAGCGCATGTAGCAGGTCTAGAATACCGCAGAACAATGCGTCGCAGAACTCTGAGTAGTACGGGACTAGTTGGAGGGGCTCTGCGCCAAGGTCACTGCACCAACAGAGTGACTCAAGATGAGTCACGATGATTGTGTTGAGGGCCTATTGGGCAGGGAATCCCCCCATAGCATGTTTTGGGGCTTAAAGCCCAAGTTTTGGTCAAAGGTTTTGTAAGAATCCGCGAATTGCAGGCACGAAGCGCAAAGTATAGGTTAATTTATAGGGTTGTCCGCCTTAAAGTATTGTAATGTAATGTAAAGTCATGTCAGCCTACCCATGGTCCACGGACCATGGGATTGTATAAATAGAGCGAGGCTCTAAGTTGTAAAGATAGAAAATTAGAGAGAAGAATATGAATGGTTCGAGCATAGAGGAGGAGTCTAAGTGTATTGGGTCATAGTAGTAGGAAGAGGCTATGCAGCTGAGTGCGTAGAGGCCTAGTAGAGTCCGCAATTGAGTGTGCGGACCCCTGTAGGTGAGTGCAAAGGGGGTGTTGAGTTTGTAACCTTGATTGAAGAATAATAAAGCGAGGATGATTCCTATTTCTATGTATCTACTTGTGCATTGCCTTCTTTACATTTATATTGTTTTATTTATCACTCGCACTAATATGATCACTGAATCTACTATAATAATCATTAGTCTTACACCAATAAGTTAAGTAATCGGGCAATAACAGATCAAATAGCAAGGGACTTGGGTATTATACGGGTTGCGCCCCGAGTAGGGCTGCGTGGAAGCAACATCAGAGGTTGCGAAGGGATAGAAAGTGCGCGAAGGGTTAAACTACAGACCTCCAGAAGCTCATCAGACATCCCCAGCGTGCAGAAACTTGATTCTAGCACCCTCCCATACTACTTCGGGTGAGACCTCAGTCTGTGCTCCGCAGACTATTGCTGAAAGTGCCAGTACAACTGGGATTTTCTTGGTTAAATCACCTCTGAACTTGGGTTAGGACCATATGAGCCATTAGTTGTCAATATTACTCCTTACTTAATAAATATAGGACCTTCAAGTTCATCAGTTGGTGGCATTTCAGAGGAGGAATGGATGGGTAAAAGAGGTAAACTTCTCATTCATGAAGACTTTTGGTTGTGAAGAATTTGTCCATATCGATAGAGAAAATAGAACAAATCTTAAGCCAAAATCCAATAAGTGTACTTTTATTAGATGAAGAGTTAATCTTTTGGCTAGTACCACTTATGAGATAATGGAAATCGAAAAAATATTAGGAATAGAGTTGTTATTTTCAATGAGAAGGTCATATACAAAGATCAGTTAAAAAAAAAAAAACAAGAAAAGGAAAATATAAAATACATAGTGCTTGAATGAAAAAATAGAAAAAATTTTCCAAAGGTGTCAAAAAATAAAAATGTCCAACAACCACAACAGTAACAGGTACCTCAAAATCTTGCAAGTGTTATTAGAAGATTAACGAGGTTTTGTAGACCCCATCAATGATACTCATATTCATTGTATTATGTATTTTTCAATGACTTTCATGAACCATAAATATATACAGATGCAATGCAAGTAGAAACTAGAATGAAATGAAAGCAAGGCATGAAAGAAGAGATGAACACTTTGATATATAACTGGACTTGCGACTTGGTCCTATTGCCTATAGGTAAAAAGAGTTGCATAATCCATTGATTTATAGGTTGAAGGAAGAAGATGGAGGAAAAATGAGGTACATGGCTATACTTGTTGTAAATGGGTTTACATAGAAAAAAAGCATATGTTTTGATAAAATATTTTCTCCTATTGTCAAAATAACTTCAATTGGAACTGTTTTAAGTTTAATGGTAGTAGAATATTTGCATATTGAGAAGATAGATGTAAAGGCAATTTTTTTCCATGGGGACCCAATGGATGGAGAGCTATAAATGGAAAAACCGTAGGGATATGAGATCAAAGGAAAGGAAAACTAAGTATGAAGATTGAAGAAGAACTTGTATGGTTTAAAGCAAGAATTAATGAAATGATATTTGAAGTTTGATAAGTTTATCACAGAACAAGGTTACTATAGATGTCAGTATGACCACTATGTTTTCAAGACAATAGATAATTAAGGAATTTAGACTTCTGTGATCCATAACATTGTTAAGATAGTCTTCAGCAAAATCACATAACCAATCTTTTGTCGACGCGTTTCGAACCAACCAGTGTGGTTCATCGTCAGGACAAGTTGAAGAACCAATCCGGCTTAGCTTGATTAAATAGAGTGTGCAGAGACTCCAACAGCTATAATGCTAACGGCTAATTTGACCTAATGATCCTGGTCAAACTACTAAAATAGTTAATTAATATTTCTAGAAATAGTTAAATTAGGTAAGGGAAGGAATTCATTTGTTAATTTAAAAATAAATAGAAATAATATTATTATTATCACAAATATTAAGAGAATCTATAGTATAATATTAATATTTTAATTATCATGGTCATTATACCTCGTAATATATATTAAATAATTTATTATTATTCCACTATTATTTAAATACAAGTGAATGGTAATAAATCACTATTATTTTTATAATTTAGTTACATTAGGTAATTATGTAATAATTATTTAATGGTCCATTGGTAAGTTAGATCTTCAATATTTAGTTCTTTAAAATATATCATATTTAATATTTAAATATAATGGTCCATTAAAATAATAAGTTATAAAATAATCTATGTTTATTGAATACTCTATATCTACTTAATAATTTATAATCCCAAACAAATTGTTAAAACATTATTATTCCTAGAGTTTAGTTATCATAGGTAAATACCATAATTAAGGGTAAAGTCCAAGTTAATTCATAACAGTATAACCAATAATATTGGTAAATCAAAATTTATCCTTTAAACTTCATGGTCAAATAATCAATATTAGTTCAATGTTTTTTATTCAATAAAAATATTAGAGGTAACTAAGTCCTTAGGTAAATAAATTATTACCTATAGGGTTGAATGTTTATTACTAAAAGAATAACTAAAATTATTGTTCTATCATAGTTGTTCTATCATATTAATTAACTATTTTAGTAGTTTGACCAGGATCATTAGGTCAAATTAGCCATTAGCATTATAGCTGTTGGAGTCTCTGCACACTCTATTTAATCAAGCTAAGCCGGATTGGTTCTTCAACTTGTCCTGACGATGAACCACACTGGTTGGTTCGAAACGTGTCGACAAAAGATTGGTTATGTGATTTTGCCGAAGACTATCTTAACAACAATAGATAATGACAACTATATTATCCTGTTGCTGTGTGTACATGAAATTCGTGTTAGAAAGTCTAACATTCTTACTGTAGCATCTAACATGCAGTATATAAATATTCTCAAAGAAATTAGCTAATTCATTTTCTATGAAGGATTTAGGTGATGCAAAGAATCCTTGGTATGAGAAATTTAAGAAGAGACAAAGAAAAATCATAGATTAACATCTTCTCACAATGAATACAAAGAAAAGGTTTTGGAAATATCGACGAGGAAGAACTTTTCAATATGCGATATCGGAGAGCAGAACTTATCTCAATCGGAAAACTCAGACTTACGATATCACAGTCGGCGGGGAGGAACTTGCGATATTGCCGAAGGAGGGACTTTCTGATATGGCAGAGGAAGTACTTTGTGATATTTGATATCGCAATTGCAAAAGGGAAGGGGATATGGGTGGTTTTTGTATTGTTTTGTGTGAATGTGTCGATAGTGATATGTTTGCGGGTCCCAGCCCTTAAAAAGGGACTTCAACATGGTTTCTTAGTGTTAAATGTATTTCGGCTAGAGTTTCAATATATAAACAAAATGGAAATGCGGCTAGAGGGATATACAAAGGGATTTTTAGGATAAGGCTAGAGTTTGAGAATTTCGATATGGAATAAGGCTAGAGTTAAAAATGAGTTTTTCCAAAGGAGAAAAAATGGGTTTTGGATAGGATTTAAGGATTTTCCCAAGGAAAAAGGGGTTTTAGAGGGAATGATGGGAGTTATGAGGGAAGTTGAGGGAGGTATATGAAATATGACTGATGATGTTGAAACAATTCGAAATCTCTTTGAACATTTTTTTCCCTAATTACTACTCCCATGATGATGACCTAGGTGATGTCATGACTCTTTTTTACCATTTTGATGACTTGACCTTGATAATGAGACCTAATGGATTATGAAACTGATGATTAGGACTTTTAAACCTTGCAATATGACTGACCATGAGATGATGACTAAGATGGTAATCAAGACACTTTACTAATGACTCATCACAAGGAGTGATGGCATGACCAAGATGGAATTTTGATCATGAAATGAAGGGAATAGTAACATACCTAGACATACTAACCAGTGACCAAATATTTATTTAAAAACCTATTGAAACTATAAAAAAAGTGACTTAGGATGTTAACATAAACTTTGAAAGAGTACATTTTATCACTGGTGACTGGCAGAACTGACAAACACTAACACCTTCAAACTTAACAATTAGTATCTTTGTCACCAAAACCTTAAAATTTACTCTTAATAATATTCTCATTAACATTCACCCTTTTACTTTTTCGTTGTCTCCAAGTCTGGTCGCTCTTTTCCTTCTCGGCTTCTCTAATCATTCCTGTGCATTCTATTCACCTTGATCCCGTGGTCAGCTCCCCCGGCATTAACTTCTTCCCTTTTCCATCTTTTGTTTCTTCTTATTCCTTTCCCCCCGTCCTTCTGGCCCGCATCCCCTTCTCTTTTAGCCCCCTAGCCATGGCAGAGACTCCTGACATCAGTATGCAGAACGAGAATCAGGAAGGCAGAGACCAACCTGAGAACCCGCTGGATAGAATGCTCGGCAACAATAGCTGCACGCTCTGTAAACAACATTGCTTCATGATAGCCAGGTTCATTAAACATTTCAATGAACTCAAAGAAGACTTTCAGACAGATAGTAGATCCAAGAGAAAGAAACTGGAAAAACAAAGAGCTGAGATTGAAAGCCTAAAAGAAAAATATAATCATATGGAAGAGGCCATAGTCCACATCAAAAATATCACTTAGAGCATGCAAGCTGAGACATCAACCAGAGCAAGCATCAAGAAGGAACACCAGATCGAAGACTCTGTTAATCAGTTTATGTAATTAGTCAAATGTCTAGTAAATTTTGCTTTCTTGCAGGTCTCTTTGTAAGGCAATACAACCGCTTTTTATTTCAATCTATCCTATCCAAGTTTACTCCTAAGAAGTCAGGGTCTGCGCACCCATTTTGGACTTCTCTTCTTCCTCTTCTTCCACTCTTTGTAATAGGATTTTCTCCTAGCAGTTTTTTATAATAGAAAAGTACCCGACCGTGTTAAAAAAAAAAAAAAACATTCACCATTTTACATATTTTTTAAAATTATAACTCTAAAATTCATTATTCTGGGAACCAAATTTATACTACTAACTCAAATAAAAAAAATGCAATTAATAGCATTCCCTCTTTATTAATTTAACTTATAACCCTTTTAAAATCATAATTCAAAATATATATATATATATATATATATATATATATAAAACTTCGACTTTTTTATAATATAAAATAAATATTATTACTATGTTTCTAAAACCATTAAAAAGTTATACCGATTCACATTATTTAAACTAATAAACATTAAAAATATCCATTAAAAATATCACCATGAGAGAATTGACACCCCTCTAAATTCATGAATTTGTAACCGCTTCAAATAAAACATTATCATCATGAGCATGAGCATGTGGATGTGGGTGTGGGCATTGCAAACTTTTTCAAAAGTCATAAATTTGTTTTTTTTTAATATAAATTTGGTTTTCATATTTTAGATAATTAATTTTATTTTTATATTTATTTATTTCTATAAGTTAAAAAATAATTATATATATGTGTTAGTTATAGATATAAAGTTTGATTATTTTTAAATTTAAAATGTTGTTATTTAATGGTTTTTTTTTAAATGTTATAATTTTAAATTAAATAAAAAAATGTGTTATTTATGATATCTATTTTTTTATTTGATGTTTGTTTATAAAATTTTAGTTATAGGGATACTTGTTAAAGATATAATTTCAAAAACCTTGTAATTTTATTTTTAAAAAAGAGTATTATTAGTAGCATATTTTTTCTTTAAGGGTTGATTTAAAGGTTTAGTTGTAACAATATTGGTTATTACATTAGGAGTTTTCAAAGAAGTTGTGATTTTAACCTCAATTTAAAAAAAATTGTGTAGCTATTAGCTTCATTTTTTATTAGAGTATTGATTAAAGGTTTCTGTCAACAACATTACGTTATTGTTAAGACAATGGATGCAAAAGATAGTAATTTTAATAATAAGAAAAATGGTTCTACTAGTAGCACCGTTTTTTGAAGCGAGGGTAAAATTAGACAATAAATGAAAAAAAAAAAAACTCTGAAGCATTCTCATCAAGTTGGTAGCTACATCATAAGCTAATAGAATTAGACCAAAAATGTAGTAAGAGACTTAAACCTCAAATGTTGGTTTAGAAGAGAGGCACGAGGGCACTTTGTAATTAGTCAAGGAGCTAGAGTTAGAAATTTAATAAATATGTCTCATGAAAGCAATAAGGTCGGGTGTTGGTTGTGGAGCTTGATTAGCTTCCTAATTGAGAGTTCTCATTTTTATATGTGTTTGGGCTCTAGTTCCTAACTAGGGTATAGGGGGGCTTGCTCCCCTACTATTGTCACTAGGGGGTCCAAGGGAAGCAACAACAAATCTTTGGAGCCCCCCTTGGTGAGGGTTTGGGTATAATCCCACACAGAGAATTTTTTTAGAAACTTTGAATGTACAATACTGTAATTTTATATTCAATCAGTATTGTTCATCATTAGGTTATATATTTAATGGAAAATGTTATGTTAGGTTTGTTTGTTTTGTTTTGTTTTGTTTTTTGTTTTTTGGTTTTTGTTTTTTGTTTTTGTTTTTGTTTTTGTTTTTGTTTTTGTTTTTGTTTTTTTTTTTTGTTTTTGTTTTTGTTTTTGTTTTTGTTTTTTTTGTTTTTAAACTAAAAGGAAACCCTCTTTCTATGATGGAATTATATTGTGTTAGCATATTATTGAAAAAAATGGAAGTTCAGAGATAGAAGAGGAGTGTTGTAGGTTGTAATCTCTTCTTTTTTCTAGAAGGAAGGATTTACTATTTCTTCACGGACATATCCCAAATTAAATGAACCACTTAAATTTATGTCTCCTTTGTATTTTTCATTATATGTTTGATCTGCACATTCATTTTGATTTTATTTCTTTATGATTGTATTCCTAACAATTGCTATTAGAGTCGAAGGTCTATTTTGCTGATAAAACTTAGAGGAACAGAGGGTTCCTAGTTTTAGTGGGAGAAATGGAAGAAGAAATTTTTAGGGTCAAGAATTTTGATGGGAAAAAGTACTAGTTATGGAAGATGCAAATGGAAGATTATTTTTATTAGAATTTTTATATTTTGTCATTGGGAAGAATAAGAAAAAAGCTAATGACTATGAAAGATGTTGATGATGTTGTTGACGTATCCTTAATGAGGAAATATAATGGAAAAGCATAGATGAGATGTCAAGTAATGACTTGACTATAGAGAAAAGGGGAATAAAAAGTGACAAAGGAAAGAGCCCAGGGAATTGTGGAAACTATAAGGAGGGCATATCCAAATCTAGTTGGAGGATGAAATGCTAACATTGTGGGAAGAAACGACATACGAAAAAATATCATTGATCTCTTGGTGTTACAACATGATTTAATCCTTTCAATAGATAAAATTTCTTACTCTTAGGTAATAGACTCAAGTGCTTCATTTCATGCCACACCCCTTAGGAAGTATTTTCAAGATTATGTTGAAGCAGATTTTGGACAGTTTTATTTGGGTGATGATGAACTACGTAAAATTGTGGGAAACGATAAGGCAAGGATAAAATTACAGAATGGAAACCAAAGGTTGTTAAAGAGGTAATTCATGTATGTTCATTTAAGAATAAATCTAATTTCAATAGAGTGGTTGGGAAGTGAGGGTTGTATATTTACATTTGCAAGAAATTCATGGAAGGTCGGTAGAGGATCTATGATAATAGAAAAAGGAGAGAATATAGGTACATTGTATTTATGTACTTGTAATGTTGACCCTTCTATTGCTTAAGCTTGCACATGAGAAAATAAAATGTTGTGGTATCATATGTTGAGGCACATAATGGAGAAGCGAATACAAATTATCCACTGAAGGAAAATCTTTCTAGGTTTAAAGAAGGTTGATTTGAATGTCTCTAAGTGTTATTTTTATGGAAAAAATAAAAGAGTTATATTTCTCAAAGTTGGATATATAAAGAAGAGAAAAAAGCTAGAGCTTGTGCATACAAATGTATGGAGACTTGTTCATGTATCATTTATTGGTGGATATTATTATTATGTTACTTTTATTGATTATGCAACTAGGAAAACTTAGGTTTCCTACATTAGAAACAAATATAATGTCTTTAAATTCTTTTAAGAAATGAAAATCTTTGGCTGACAATGAGACATGAAATAAGTTGAAGTGTTTCAGATCAAATAATGGAGGTGAACATTGTAGAAAGGAGATTGATAATTAATTTTCATGCCATGGGAGTTGTAGAGAGAAGGCAATCCTTATAACAACACAAGAAAATCATGTGTCATAAAGGATGAATGAGACAATCATGGAGCATGCAAGGAGTATGAGATTCCAAGTAGGATTACACTTACAATTTTGGGCATTTGTTGCCAATATTAATTTTTACTTAATAAATAGAGGACCTTCAAGTTCCTCACTTGGTGGCATTTCAGAGGAGGAATGGACAGGTAAAAAAGGTAAACTTCTCATTCCTGAATACTTTTGGTTGTGAAGCATTTGTCCATATGGATAGAGAAAATAGAACAAATCTAAAGCCAAAATCCAATAAGTGTACTTTTATTAGATGCAGAGTTAATAATTTGGCTAGTATCACTTATGAGATAATGAAAATAAAAAAATTATTAGGAATGGAGTTGTGATTTTCAATGAGAAGGTGATATACAAAGATCAGTTACAAACAAAAAAAACAAGAAAAGGAAAATATAAAATACATAGTGCTTGATGAAATCATAGAAATATTTTTCCAAAGGTGCCAAAAAATCGAAATGTCCAACAACCACAACAATAAGGGGTACCTCAAAATCCTGCAAGTGTTATTAAAAGATTAACCAGGTTAAGTAGACCCCATCAATAATACTCATCTTCATTGTATTATATATTTTTCAATGATTTTCATGAACCATAAAGAGATACAGAAGCAATGCAAGTAGAAACTAGAATGAAATGAGAGCAAGGCATGAAAGAAGAGATGGACACTTTGATATATAACAGGACTTGCAACTTGCTCCTATTGCCTATAGGAAAAGAGAATTGTATAATACATGGATTTATAGGTTGAAGGAAGAAGATGGAGGAAAAATGAGGTACATGGCTAGACTTGTTGTAAAAAGGTTTACATAGAAGAAAAGTATAGATTTTGATAAAATATTTTCTCCTATTGTCAAAATAACTTCAATTGGAATTATTTTAAGTTTAGTGGTAGTAGAATATTTGCATCTTGAGAAGATAGATGTAAAGGAAAATTTTATCCATGGGGACTCAATGGATGGAGAGATATATATGCAAAAATCACAAAGATATGAGATAAAAGGAAAGGAAAACTTAGTATGTAGATTGAAGAAGAACTTGTATGGTTTAAATTAAGAACCAAGGAAACGATATTTGAAGTTTGATAAGTTTATCATAGAACAAGGTCACTATAGATGTTGGTATGACCACTATGTTTTCAAGACAATAGATAATGACAACTATATTATCATGTTGTTGTGTGTACCTGAAATGCTTGTTAGAAAGTCTAACATGCAGTATATAAATTTTCTCAAAGAAATTAGCTAATTCATTTTCTATGAAGGATTTAGGTGATGTAAAGAATCCTTGGTATGAGAAATTTAAGAAGAGATGAAGAAAAATCATAGATTAACATTGTCTCACAATGAATACATAGAAAGTGTGTTGGAAATATTTAAAATGAAAGACGCAAAACCAATTAGTACACTTTTGGCTAAACATTTTAAGTTTACTAAAGAGATGTATCCCAAGACACAAGAGGAGATATACTACATGTCCAAGGTTCCATATTCATTATTACTTGAGAGCTTAATGTGTGTGATGTTGTGCACAAGGCTGAATATTGCACATGCAATGAGAGTTGTGAGAAGGTATATGAACAATGAACAATCAAAATAAAGAGCATTAGAAGGCGATAAAGTGGATTCTTAGGCATTTGAGAGGAACAGTATTTAGGAATTATCATTTGGAGGTTCAAACATTATTCTATAGGGATATGTTGAATCAAATACAGAAAGTGATATAGATAGAAAAAGGAGAACCATAAGGTATGTTTCTATTTATGTAGAACATCAATAAGTTTGATTTTGAAATTGCAAAGGGTTGTTGAACTTTCAACAACAAAAGCGTAGTATATTGCCGCTACAAAAGCTAGTAAAGAGATGATTTGGTTATAGAGGTTCATGGAGGAATTTAGAAAGAAGTAGGAGAATATTAGGTTGTATAGTGATAATGAGTGTCATTCATCTTGCAAATAAATCAACCTTTCATTCTAAGATGAAGTGTATACAACTTAGGTGCCATTCAAGGAAAATTTTAGGGGCTAATATTCGCAAGTGGGCTAATTTTGCATGCTTTTTCCAAAAAAACTATTCACCAATTTTCCATTTTTTTCTAAAAATGATTCACCCAAATTTGATAGTACAAAATTATTTTGCCTCCAAAATCGCTAAAATTTTACACATAATAATATAAAAATATTAGGGATCTAAATATTTTTACAAAAGTATTACCAAACATTTTATAATTTGTATATTATGGACTAGGAATATTCGCCAAGGTTTCTAAAATTTAATATAAAATTCCATTGTTAAAATTTTCTGTGGTGCCATTTCATACGATCAATTTTAAAAGAGGGAGAGTTGAAGCTAGGAAAGATACATACTAGCTTGAATTTTGTAGACATGTTAATGAAGGTAGTAAACAAGGAGAATATGAGTTTTTGTTTAGTTTCAATTGGTGTTCAAGAATTAAAATGGAGATGAGAAACTAGCTAGGTCCAAAGTTGAAGTATAATCCAACAAGTGCAATAATAGTGGCATTATTGTGATCAATCTTCAAGTGGGAGATTGTTGGTTGTGGAGCTTGATTGTGTTTCTAATTTAGAGCTCTTGGTTTTAGCCATGTTTGGACCCTAGCTCTTGATAGGGGGGGGGTGTAGGGGGGCTTACCATCCTACTATTGTCACCAAGGGGTCTAGGTGGGGTAATAACTCCTCTTTAGAGCCACCTTGGTGGGATTAGAGCACAACACCCCTGAGGAAAAATTTATAGAAAAAAATACATTATAAAATATTGTACTTTCATAGTCAATACGAACTATTCATCTTTAATTCATAGATATAATAGCAGATGTTATGTTAGGGTTTTTTTCCCTAGAAGGAAACACTCTTTTTGTCCTAGCCAATTAATTGTATTGTGAC
Organism: Pinus tabuliformis; assembly: GCA_031772625.1. Classification (NCBI taxonomy): domain Eukaryota; kingdom Viridiplantae; phylum Streptophyta; class Pinopsida; order Pinales; family Pinaceae; genus Pinus; species Pinus tabuliformis. Next base: position 849,060,455 of record CM062813.1, read on the forward strand.
TCTATATTATTGAGATAACACTGTAATTGAGGGAAATGATACTATGAGAGAGAAGAGGAACTTGCAATAAATGTGTTGTGTTGTCAGTCACTACTTTACAAGTTATCAATTGCCTAGAATTCATAAGAGCAGTGAAGTTTGAAGCCATTTCCCAAGCCACAAAAGATATCATAGCTTAATTGGACCCTCTCCATTTCACAGTGCTCGGAAACAGATTTCCAATGGTATATGGAAGCCCAAGAATGGACTTCTGGATCATAAGTTAGAGCGTATTGAAGTTGCCCTTGGAAAGCTAGAAAACAAAGAGAAATAGACCAAAGGAAAAGGTCCATCGCAAATCACAATCAGTGGTCGGATGGCTCATGGCACATAGTATATCGGTGGGTCTTGTCTTATCACAAATTTGCTATCAGTTGGTTCCCCGACACAGGCTTACAGCACATCGATGGTTCACAAGGCAGAGCACTGATATCGCCTATCAATGATCGTAGGCGCAAAGGGGTGTACGCAAACACAGGGTCCTGAACATTGTTGAATGCTGATATTTAAGAATCGACGATAAACACCAAAATCACCAATAATTTGGGCCCTCAATGTTAAATCACCGAGGAAGGTCGATTTCATTTAACAAAGGAATTCATAGAAAAACAAAGGCCGAGCGAGACTTTTTTTCTCTCTTCTCCAAGGGGCCACGTGGCGGACTACCATTGGTCCTTATAAAATATGTGGTCGTACGGAGCTAATGTGGCAGTATAGAGATGAAGTGGTAGTACAGAGATGACATGGCAGTACAAAGTTGATGTGGCAGTATGGAGAACACGTGTCATGGAAATATGGCATTTTCAGGGTTCAAAGGGGGAATTTCCAGGTGACACATGTCACCACTCATAGAGTGACACGTGGTAGTGATGATGTCACCCATTGCAACCGATGATGAGCGATCACACAAGTTAAGGTCTTCCTCCACCAATGTTTCTAGCTTGCGATCGTGATATGCGGGAACTCTACGAATGAAATATTTTATACAATAGATTTAAAGGTGTGTTGGGTCCGTCTCTTTTAAATACAACATATTGATTATAACACCCCCCTCTCAGGATGAATCAGATTAACTCCACCCAGATCCAAGGCTCCCAGGCCTTTTCGGCCCCTCCTTCCATGTTTCTCTTTATCGGCGAGGGGGGGTCCGAAAAGAGGTTTCCCCACCAAGCCCCACTACAATGTGTCCTTCTCACATAATTGTGAACCCCCCCCTCACTTACCAATTACCAATCAATCCCCCCTCTGAAAACAACTCATCCTCACCACTATCTATCGCAATACTAACGTGATGTCCTGGGTGGGCCCGATCCTACTGATCGACGATCGCAAGTTTCAAGGGGAGATGCCAAAGGTAAAGTGTATCAAGAGTTGAGATGCAGTATTTTGTGTAACAAAGGAAAAATATCCCCAAGGAGGGAGAGTAAAGGCCCTATTGCTCGAGGACTAAGCACCTGGTCATAGCCCTCGTTCACATGTGTAGAATCATAGAAATGGGTTGAAGTGAAGGGGCCTAAAGGGGATCAGAACTCGCCTATTTCATAATGTTTTAGTGATAAGGGCTAGCACAAGAAAGTCCTCCATATTACTCCATAAGCGCATCACCAGGTGTATCAGGACACTGATAGTCTTTTGCAGAACTTTAAAGGTGCGGTGGGTCAGTGCCGAAAGAAGCTGTGGTATTAAATAAGGGAGATGGAGCATTCAAAGCTAGGCATGGGCAAACACAAAAAGGCCCTTTCGTGACATGGATATAGGATCGGCGCCCAAAGCAGTAAAGGCAGAAACGACTGGAGTCGGTTGAGCGACCATAGGGATGGGCACAGAGATATTGTATTAATATTTTCATCTGCTTTGTTATCCTATAATGCGCCGACGTTTTAATGAGGAAATTACTATTTTGTAATGATTTTGGGCCACAGAGCCATCCCTCGGATGAGATAGCTAGTTGGTCTGATAGCTAAGACTCGGCCCAAAGGTATTTTGTGTCATGAATGCTCAATTCTCCCCTTCTTCTTATAAATAGGGGAAGCAACACTTAAAAAAGGTTCATAAATCTAGAAGAAAAAGCTTCAAGTATTCTCAAAACTGTATAACTTGATAATATAGATCTTTCAGAATATGAAAGAAATGATGGTGATTCCCCCTTCGAGTATTACAGTATGTTTTCCTCCTATTAAATTCCATTATGTTCATGTTCTTCTCTGAATTCATGCTATAATAGCTCTAGAATATTTCGTACCTCCTTACAGATTCATTTGTATTGAATTGTTGATGCATTTGCCTATATGAAGGGCTAAAATTGGATCTTTAAAACTGCACTACATGAAACATAGCACCCAACCCCTCTTCAGTAGAATTTATATCTACTATAACTCAAATAAGCGTGGAATTTCTTATTTGCTTCAAGCTCTATGTGTTAATTATATAATTATTGATGCTTTGGGCACTACATGATGAGTTATCCTTTCTCCTTATCCTCTCTCATTTACTGTTGGGCACAGGATCCTCCAAGGAAAGTTTTGGGGCTTAGAGCCCAAATTTTGGTAAAAAATGATAACTCCGATGTAAAGACTCTGCATTTTGTGGGCGTGGAGCGCGTAACTTGTAAAGGAGTCATAGGGTTGTCCGCCCTGAATTTTGTAATGTAATGTTAGCTGTAGAGATCTACCCATGGTCCGTGGACCATGGGATTGTATAAATAGAGCGAGGTCTAAGTAGTTAAAAAATCAAAGGAATCTTATGATGGAATAGAAGCATAGCAGAATAACCGAAGTGTGAAGTCTAGTTTTGGGTCGTAGAGTAGTATAAGGCTATACAACTGAGTACGGAGAGCCCTAGTAGTCCGCAGCTGAGTGCGTGGACCCCTGCAGTTGAGTGCGTAGGGTGAGTCAAGTTTGTAACAGTTGGAGCATTAATAAAGAGAAGTTTTATATCCATTCGGTGTATTTATTTCCTGTTTTATGCTTCTGTTACATTGAATATACATTGCACTTTTAATACTTATATGATTCGCGAATATGCATGAATGTGTTGATTAAGTCAATGCAAGAAAGAAGATGTGTTTACACAAGTTAACTAAGGTCTTTAAGAAGATAAGTAAGATATGTTGTATAATTTGGGGAAATAGCATAGATCATTTCCATAGCAATGTGAAAGCATCTCAGCCCCTAGTTAGGGCTGCACGAAAGGCAATTATAGAAGATCGCGAAGGTATTGAGGGTTGTAGCAGTGCGCGAACGTAGGCACAGTTGGACTAAATCAACACCTCAGACATATCAATGGTGCGGAAACTTGGTTCTAGCATCCCCCCATACTGCTTCGAGTGAGACTTCATTCTGTGCTCCGCGAGCTAATGCCAAAAGGGCCAGTAGTGTAGGGATTTGTTTGGCTAAATAACTTTGAACTTGGGTTAGCCCCATCAAGCCAACAAATGGTTCTGTTGTTGGGACTGGAATCTGCATAGAGATGTCTAATGTCGTACCATTGGAATCCAACTAAGAAGGAAATTGAAGGCTAGTTGGATAGAAGAATTCACGAGTTCACGACGCAAGAGAACATGAATCCGCGATTGTCAAAATAAGAGTGGTTAGACTGCCCCTATACACGGAGATTCACAAAATCTTCTTTGCGTATTTCCCTACTAAACTATACGAGTGGATCGCGAAGCTAGTAGATAGCCAAGGAAGGTGTAAAATTGACGGTCCTATTGTGTGGACCCTAGATTTAGTGTGAAGGTTAGAAGCATCGAAGGATAAGATCGCACGCACCATTGATCATTGGCTTGATCAGATTATAGGAGGATTCATTACTGAGTTCGTGGTCGACACATCAGTTAGCTACAATGAGGCAGAGCGACCTTTCTCAAAGGACCGTGAGGTAAGTACGTAAAGTCTCTAAATACTTGGATTAAAATGTTATTATGCGAAAAGAGGGTTATGCAATTACCTTGATTTTCAGGGCTATGCGAAGTGGAAAAACCTAGAGGAACAAAGGAAGTAAGGGACCAGAAAATAGCCCCTTGATTTCACCTCTGCGAGGGGATGAGGAAGAGCTCGCGAAGGTCTCTTCGTGAGGTGTGATCCATTTGACAAGGAAAAGAATTTTGCGAATACCACCCCAACCAACACTGCCACTAGCTTCACTGCCATCACCTCCATCTTCACCCGTACCACCTCCACCACCACCTCGATTCAATATGGAAAGTACAATGAAGTTTCCTATGTTCAAGGGATTGGGAAATGAGGATCCAAACCAATTTTGGTTCATTGTAAGAGTTTTATGGGAAGCGCAAGGAGTAACAAATCACAATATAAAGAAAGTGACACTAGTTAGTGCCCTGCAGGATCGCATGCTGACCTGGTATATCAAGCACTCCAATGATAATCCAAATGTAGGAATTGTAGATATCCAAATTGCGCTAAATAAGGAATTCAGAAGGCCGAAGTCTGAAGCACAGTCGATCATTGGATTCAAAGAGATCATGATGCTACCAGGTGAGACTCCTTGGGAGTTGTATTAGAGGTTGAAATGTACGATTCATGAAGCTAATATGAATCTGACGGATGGATAGCATTGCGAATGGTTTGTAGCATCACTTACGCAACATTTAAGGAGTGCGCTATCACAACAGAAGTTAACGACTTAGGTAGAGAACTTAGAGGCCGTGATGAGGCTACATGAGACCTCGATGTAGGATCCTAACTTAGGAGTTCAACAGATCCATGCGTAGCTGAAGAATTTATGCCTTGAGATGCAGAGTTTGGAACAGGACAGGACAACTCGACCAGAAGTGTGCAAAGAGGTGTGGTGCGTAAGATGCAAGGGCTAGGGTCATGAAAAGGACCACTGCCCAGTTTTCGCAAATTTCCTTGCAGGAGGAGGACCGATGCCTTTAAGGTTGTAAGCACAAGTAGGATCTAGTGCGGTGCCTGCTTTGTGGTGCGCAATTTGTTAAATAGCTGGAAAACATGCCACGAACAACTGCCACTTGTTACAGAAGTATACACAAAATTCGCAACAGTTGTTCTGTAACTTTTGTAGGTCGATGAGACACGATGAGCGCACTTGTAGAACCTATTAGTTTATGATGGATAGAACCCCCACCTATAGAGTTCAGGCCGAAACGCGGCCCCTAGACTAGAATGCAGGAATGGCATGAACTAGATTTCAGGGGCGCGGACGAGGCCAAAGTGGAGGAGGACCTTTAAGAGGTCATGGACAGTTGATATGCTACAATTGCAGAGGGCCGGGACATTATGCCCGAAATTGCACAAACCCAATGCACCCATCATGTTTGTATTGTACCTTTTTTGAAAATGAGACATAAGATTGTCCTACGCTGATAGCTAGGATACGCAACAAAGGAGCGTTATCGCCTCCATCGACTCAAAACCTGCAGATGATGAGGTCTGAGCCATGCGAGGAAGATCCAAATGTGAACAATGTGATCAGAAGTGGAATCGTGATGGGAGATGACAAAGGAAAACAACCAGAAGATAGTACTTGGGTTCGCAAAGCTCCGACGAAAGGAGCGGAGTTTGATTTGGAGCGCACTTGGGAAACCTTCATGGAAGCTAAGAAGAGCTTCGCTAATGCCTCCACTTCGGGAAGAAAATATAGATCGGAGCCAGAGATGGAACCATCGATGCTCATGATGTTCCTGGAAACATGCATGACAGTGAAGCTGTAAAAGGATTATAGGAACTCATTAATAGATGCGTTGGGACCGTGCTAGGAGAATCGCGTGTAGTCCGAAAGTTTGGAGAGCATAAGAGAAGGAGGGGAAGAGAAATGAGTTTAACCATGCAGATTGGAGAATATGAAATGGACCAAGTAATTTTGGATTTTGGAACAGACATGGGAATGAATGGGGCGACCTATGCTGAAGTGGTCTCCTATTCAGCTGCGAATGGCGAACCAACAGAAGATAATACCCATGGGGTGATTGCAGGGAATAACTATGGACATTAAGGGAGCAAGCACGCTAGCAGACTTTTAAGTGATAGAGATTTTTGATGACAACAATCCCTACCCCGCGCTCTTAGGAATTGATTGGACCACTAACATGAATGGGGTGATTAATCTGAAGAAGCGCAATATGATTTTTGAGAAGAAGTCACTAGATGTAGTTATATCCCTGGACCCTACTGAAGGATCATGCTATACAAAGCCGATGTGCGACTATGAAAGTGATGATGATTTGGACTACATCTACAAAATCACAGCGTGAGAGCAAGACTAGATAAATCCTACTGTGGATGAGCAGATTTCATGGGAGTGCGAGAGCTCCTGTACTTCAGATTCTGATGAGGAGATAGAGTGATGACATAATCGGTTACACGAAGTAACCACGTCGATTTGTAATATGATGACAAGGTCACTGCGCTGTGTATCGAATAAAGTAAGAAATATGTCTACTTATGATGGTTTAAGCAAGGTAGATACCTTCTTGGATAAATTTGAAAGGGAGGTGTTGGAGAAAACAATGCTTCCAGGCCTTGGATTGGGTATTGTGCGCTACGCCTGCTATATGGGGGGATATACACAAAGGAAGCTTTGACAACTGGTGTGAATGTAGGAGAATGATGAACACACAATTTGGGAAGCCTAGGGTGCAATTGACAAACAATTACAATGGATGGGATGGTCTACATGTGCATCTAGATAGGTGGGTGCAGGCATATGGAAAACAACCTACGCAAATGCACATGAACTCTACGCTGAAAGGTATGGTCAATAAGAATGTCTTGGGGGGGAAAATGTGCAAATGGCTCGTCATGTTGGAAAGACATTATGTAGGAAGAACAATCGCGTAGAAGGTTATTCACGTGGAAGTGTTCAATAAGGTGTGCAATGCGCTGAACAAGGTATGCAATGTGCAACGAAGTAATTGGTACCTATGCGTACCCGTAGTATTATGGGCTTATAGGATGAGATGTAAGAAACTAACGAGACAGACACCTTTTAGGCTTGTCTATGGAGTAGAAGCCATAATGCCTATGGAGTACATCGTGCCCAATCTATGCATAACAACGCTCACAGGTATGACGGACCCCAAAGCCCTTGAAGAGAGGCTCGCGCAGTTGGAGGAGCTTGAAGAAGAACAGTTTTTGGTTGGATTCCACTAACAGGTACAAAAGCAACATGAAAAGGCCTGGCACAATCAACATATTAAGTTGCACACTTTTAAGGTGAATGATTTGGTGTTGTTATACGATAGTAATTTTGATAAATTCCCAGGGAAGCTCAGAATGCATTGGCTAGGACCGTAAGTTATTAAGGAAATCACAGATGGTGGCTTGGTGTAATTGGTGAAAATAAATGGCGAAATATTCGTAGGAAAAGTAAATGGTAGTCATTTGAAGCTGTGCACAGGTGGCCCAGCCATCTAACTAGCCACAGGAAGCACACTATTAGCGCTCTAGGTAGCTGAAAGGAGGCACGAGACTATAAACTACTCTACCCGGGAGCTGTGCGATGTCAGGACTGCGTACAGCAGCAAAGTGTCACAGGGTTCGCGACAACGCGAGCGTAGCTGCGCTGCTACGTAGGTTGGCTGGAAAGTGACTCTTACAGTCACTATTCATGATGTGATGCTTAGTTTGAGACCAAATGGAGCAGGCAGTAGGCATTTAAGGTGAACTTTATGGGCTAGATTTGTGAAAATCTGTCGCCAAGTGAGCATTAATGGACTGAATGTGGGGGGAATCATTGAATTCAAATTCAAAAGACACAATAAATTGCAAAGGGTTTTCCAGGTAACAACACTTGGCCATTTGAGAATTGAGTTGTTGCGTGCCCAAACACTCATGAACCCAGAATTTTTTGAACTTTTGAAGTTGAAGTCATTGTTTGAGCACTTACCCGAGCCGTTGAGAGAATTGTGGAATAGCAATATGGAAGCACCTGAGGAAGACATGGATACCGGAGTAATGACCACTAAGGAGGCTGTGCAGGCCATGACAGAAGGAGAAGCCCCCAAAAGTGCCAGGATAATCATAGAAATCCCTAAATCGCCGCACACGGCGAGACCCAAGAACGATAAGCAGCCTATGGTACCGGTGCGCATGTCCCCTAGGAATCCGTTAAGGACTAGGCTCACTATGGAAGAAAATGGGAAGACTATCAACTTGGAGGTCGGTGAGGAGGAAGAATTCGAAGAAATCCTCGTAGAGGATAAAGACAACATAGAGATGGAGGCGGAAACCCAGGGTGCAGACTCTTTGACCAGGTTTCCTGCGTATGTTCCTTCGCGGAAGGGGAAAGCAAGGGTGCCAAGGAACTAGATGAGAGAAAGAGCTCTTTGCAGACCTTGCTGCTCCTCGATGACATCATTTTTGAAGGAGCGCACTTGGGGAGAGTGCATATGCTGAAATTTGAAGATTGGGATCTCGCGGACCATGAGAAGTTCTAACATTTGGCAACCGCGCGGCTAATATGCCAGAAGATAAACACACCACTTGGAGTCATCGAGTTGGAGCCGCACCAGTGGCTGAGAGGTGTAGAAAAGGCAGGACTGTTAAACCTTCTCTGGGTGTGGCATTACCATCGCACCCCAGTGACTATTTTTGTCATCAGGCAGTTGCTCTACCTGGTGCATGATGGGTGGTTGTGGTTGGAGGAGCCCATCCCCATCACATACCACTTAATTCATAGAATTACCTAGCTCCCTTGCAAATGGGAGGACCCAACAAACATCTCGAAGGGTAAAAGTGATGATTTGGCCATCACGGAGGCCATGAAGAAGAAGTTCACGCTGGAGAAGAAGAAGAGAGGGTACATGATTTCCAGCATCAACAACGATGCAGTCAAAGTTGCAATGAAGATATTGGCTGGAAAGGTTATGCAGAAGTGTCGCACGGATGAGGTACCTATGTCAGTGGTTCCACTTGCCATGCAATGCAAAGAAGGGGTCCAGTTTAACTGGGTAGACTACTTGTGGAGAGAGTTCCTTGAGAATTGTCGTGAGGCACAGGAGCAGGGGAAGACTTTTCATTATGTGTGGCTGTTGTTGTCCATTGTGTTGGTGGCATGGGAATTTCCCAAGGACAACCAGTTCCCAATGATTGCACATGACCTTCCGGAGGCAGCGAAGTACGCTTCGTTGTGGGCAACTAGAGATGCGCAGAGAATCAAGGACAATAAGATATTATGGGTGTTCATGGAGATGAACATCAGAATGGGGATTAATCGCAAGCTGTGGTTATCACCCACTGTCTACAACAGTCTGCAGAGCTTCACGGAGTTCAAGGCGGACTTCCACCACATGTACATCAGGGCATAGAAGGACTCCGTAAAGACATGGAACGAGCTACCTTATTTAGCAACGGACAATGTCATCTTCGCGGTCCTTGAGTTGTGGCTGCCAAAGTGGCGCGCTCCAGCCAGTTCCATGGTGGAAGCAGAGAAGTCTGCCACACAGAGGAAAAATAATGAAGCAAAATTGCGAATAGCGCAGTTGGTAGAGAAGTGAAGAAATGAAGCAGTAAAAGCCAAGGTGAAGGAGGCGCGCGACGATACGAAGGCAGCGAAAGAGCAATAGAAGGTAGCAGAGAAGGAGCGCAAAGGCTAGAAGTCGCCTTCACCGAACAAGAAACAGATACAAATCAAGTTAGCGTGGACCCGTAGATGGCGTCCACACAGCTGAAACAATAGTGCCCAAGAGAGCAAGTAGGGCTGTGGAGCAAGTCGAAGGATTCAAAGAATTCTTTCGAACTAATCACCCTCACTAAGTGGGATCTACATGACATTGGGGAGACGATGAGGGACGTCACCACAAAGGCCCTCCAGTAGTTTGCGGAGGAACACTAGATGGTGTTGCAGGCTCTCTTAGCGTAGATATAGGAGTTACAGGTGCACACTCTACAGGCTGATACTGTGTCAACCAGCCTCGCACTAGGCACGGCCGCAGTCAAGGAAATGTTGCGCGCCCAGATGGCCAACACTATAGTTCTGCTAGAGGGAGCACTCATTACAGAGAATGAGGCTGACAGGTCTATGGTCAGCAAGTTAAAGGGAATCGGGCTAAATATGGTTGCGCTCCCTCGGGAGACACTCTATGTTTTGTAGGATGGAGTTACTGTAGAGCTGTGAGCCAGGGAGGGCTACGCACTCCAGGTCATGAGCGAGCAACGCATCAACATTGAACAGTTGAGTCTGCAGCACGATGAGGTAGTGGCACAGAACTGAAAACTAATGTAGGTGGTCAAGGAAGCCTACCAGATGGTCCTGGAGTTGGCCATCCAAGCACAGGAACCATTGGAGACACACATCCAGAAACTCCCAGCAAGGGTGCGCAAAGCAAAGGAAGAGATTGCCAAGGTTCAATTGGAGTTGAACTTTCAGATAGTCGAACTACAATTGAAGGCACAACCTTCATGTTATTGGGAAATCTAGTGTCCACTCGAAGTTGCTAGTCCCACTAAGACTGGTAGCTATCTTAGAAACAAACAAATTAAAACTACTTTCGTTTTCCTTTATGAGAAGTAGATAAGAGAAGAATAAATGAGACCAACCTCAGTCTTGCACTTAGTTCCTTGCTTGATTCCTCTCCCTTCTGACAGATCTTTGCCACTTTCTTCCTTGTCTACCCAGCTTCAAAGAGCACCTGTGGAATCAAAGCAGCATAACACTATCCAAGAACAGAGATCTACAATCATAAACAATATAGGACCAGATGTATATTGACCACACAAATGCATATATCATCAATCATACAAGAATGTGGAGGAAAACTTGAATAGCTTTATTAATATCAAGAATAGCAAAGAGGATTACAACCAATTGTTCTGACCCAGCATCATCCTCTCAGCAAGAAAGCCCTTCTTCACCTCATGAAAAGCTTAGATCACCCAACACTATGATGTTGCACCAAGAAACCAGCAGCACTTCCTTACAAGATACAAAATTCCAGCCCCTGGATCTCTGGGATGAGGGATCCATATATAGATGATTGCAGGGAGGTGAGTCAGCTTCTGAGATTTGATTAGTGTCCTCTCTCTGATAGTTCTTGATTCCACTTGGAGATTGATGATCTCTTACTCATCCCTGGGTGAATTCAGAGAGGCAAGTGTCATAGGAGAAGTTTCTAGAAGATTCCATGTCGAACCACCTTGCAAACTGTCTTTTCCATTTGTCCACTCTCGCCCATCACACCCCATAGAAGGGATTTTCAGTATGCATCGCACCTCCCGTGTGCATTTAGGTGGGATGCATCACACTTTGACCAGTTATGAGTAGTTTTCTGTGGAGAACTTCTTGGAGATGATGTAATCAACTGACCTTGTTCTTTTAGGGGATGGAACAACACTTTTAGGGACTTAGGATCCCTTGGTTTATGGACATATCTGATTGGGGTTGCAGTGCCCAAAAATGTCTATAACAGTTGCCCCCTAAAGCATGAGGTCGTTAATCTTCTAATGTCGGGTGAAATGCTTTATCATGAGGATCCGAAGTTTTTTCGAGCTGCGACCTGTAATAAGATACAATACAATATATTATCTTCATAATATTTTCCTGATCTGGCTGAGTCGGGCATTCCCATGCTCAGCTTTATAAATTCATTTTCATGTACATAGGACAGACAATCGTCTGTGTGCAGACTAATGATTCTGGTAGAGCCATCATCCCTTAGTTTGGATGATTATCTGTGAAGAAATGATGTACATTTGATGTCTTTATTTTCTTGAATATATATTGCAGCCCAGATGGATGAAACTAGATCCGGGGTCTTCAATCTCGTTCGATCTTCACTCAAAGTACAAGTCGATCCATGTGAAAAACATTTTGGAGTCGAACATGGAAAGATATCACCTGATTACTAGCCAGTGATGTAAGCTGTTAACAGGCGCCAGAGGAATCACTGATGATGATGATGACCCTCAAGGTATGACAGTACAATTCATGTGGTGTGAAAAGGGACTTGGCGTCGAACACAACACAAATCTTTCGGTCGAAGGCCATTGATGTAAACCTGTCGCCGGAAGTGAGAAACTTGCCATTGAGGCATGAAAGCTTCAATTACTTAAAGGTTTGTTCTTAGATCAACTTCTTGGATAATGAGCTGATGTGACAAGAAGTGATACGTCGTAGGAGGGCCTTAATGAATCCCACATCTACAACACGGAACAGAGCAAATGATTTTAATGGAGGTGAAAACGATCTGATGATATAAGGTTCAAGGTGGTGGTCATGAAATAATGGAGCGTAAATGTATTGCAGTGGATGAGACACAGGTGAATTCTATGAGCGACTTCTCTTGAACATATCGGCGACACTGGCATGATGGATTAGTAGCGTTAACCCCAAATGTGGATGGCGTGATGGACCAATGGTGATATGACCAGTGAACGGAACAACCCAACCCGACTAGGATGCGAAGTGAAAGTGTCATGTTCAAGAGCAACTTGCTACCAATAAAGTTTCTTCAAGTTTTCTTCCCAATTTTTCCCCAGTCATTACTGACCAGTACCTCTTTATTTTTGTCAAGCTTGAGGAGGATAACATATGCTTGTTCTATAATTTTCCCTTCGAGCAAACCCATCGCTATGTTTTAACGAGCCTAGCGATAGTGAAACTCGTTCTTGTCTATATGGACAAGTTTGTCACTATTTTGTTTTAACGAGTTTAACGACAAAGATAACTCAGTCCTTTTCAATTTTAAAGAGTCTGAAAGGGACGTAAAGGAAACTCCAACAATACTTTTTCGTTATATAATCCCTTAAATCTGAAAAAGTATAAAATAATACGAAAGGGATGAATTTTCGGTAATTTTAACGAGCCGAACAAAACAAGCGCTCGATCTTTTTGTGTAATAATCCCTCAGGTCCAAAAAGATTAAAATCTAGAGGAGGGATAGCACTTCCGGTCACTTTAACAAGCTGGAGAGGCCAATTTCTCGAAAATATTTTCATATTTTATGAGTCAGATGAAAAAAGCTTAAAGGAGACTCATTTTTCGAGGAACGAGTGATAAATTCGGGTATCAACTGATTCCAGGTAAGGTTTGGAATTTTCCAATCATGGCAGTGTTACAAGGATGGCTAACAGGATCACTCTTCGTAGTTGTTCCTCAAAAAGGGTAAACAATTAAAAGGAGGTGAAAGATCGGCCAAAACAGAGTGGAGGTGATGATGAGAACACAACCAAGGCTCAAAGGCTAATGATAATGCATTCACTATGGTTATTTACCAGAAATTGGTTCATTTTTTAATGAATCAGCTTAAACTCTGGGGGAAACATTTGCTCATTGCTTATGTTTAATTTTTAGAGAGCTTGAACTCCACATAAAAACTGCTCGATCCAGTCGTATAATAAGGATATCTCATCGGTAGATTCCATTTTTTATGGAGCTTGCACCTTTCGAAGCTTTGCTCCGTATCCTTTCTTTATGCAAGCTAGGAATGACCAATCCTACGAGTTTAAAGGGTTAGAGGACCTACAAATTTAAAAAATAAATGGTCGCCCTTCACTTGCATGCCAAAAGGTTTGCATGCCCCCAGGTATAGCGAAAAATTTCCAGGCTACCATATAGAAGTTCTCACATTTGCAAGATAGTTTCCATCCACATAGCAGATGGAAACACTTCCTGGCTTAGTCCATTTGGACAAAGGTGATTCTAGCTCCAACCACCCAACCTTGACGAGGGAATCTTATTCCGGTCTAGTCCCATTTTCCTATATGGATGGTTTTTAGACCAATCATTTTCCTTCACAGAAACCTACTCTATACCTAGAGTTTCCCTGCCGAAGCAAGCCAGGGTGCATGCCCCCTGGGTTTCAGTCATGACTCCCGAATTACTCGCGTTCTTCAGGTGGTCGGACTGGAGATTGATGAGACATTCCTTGCGTGAAAAGACCATTTAGGGATGGTATTTGACCATTTTCTATGTGTGAGCCAGGGAACGAAAGCTAGTCTACGAACTTGACCACTCGGCCTTCATGTGGAAAACACATTACTCTAAAGAGTGAGGAGACAATGGCTCCCATGCAATAAATATAGTCACGCCCAAGGAGTAGATTATAATCCAGAGCTCCTTGGACTACCATTACATTCATGTGAATGGTTTTCCTTCTCAATGTTATCGGCACATTGGGAAGGATCCCTAACGGTCGACTGGTTCCTTTGTCAAAGCCTATTAGATTTCTCATCTCAGGCAAAAGCGATGGCAAACCAAGCACTTTCCAAGCAGTCGAGGAAAGGATACTCACAGAAGCCCCTTCATCTCTGATGGTACCGGCCATGACCATCCTGTATATTTGAGCAATGATTCGAAATGGTACACTAGCCAGTAAACAGGGTTTGCCTAGTAGATTCGAATCGAAGGAAACAACCAGGTTGCTTAGAGGTGGGACCAAATAGACGGCCAGATACGACTCCGATGAACTTTCTTCCTGCAGTAAAGGAATGGGTAGACTACCCCCATGTTCATCGGAGTCTGTGTTTACGAAGAGAATTTGAACGGTGTCGTTCTTATTCTCCTCAATGATTATATCATCTGAGGATGGACTTTCTGAAGGCAAGACCGGGTCAACTTCCATCTCGACCTTTTGACTTTCGTCTGGTATGGATTCAGAGGGTTCATCTTCAATGATAGATGCTTCAGCCGACCACAATGGCGTGTCAGCCGGATTTTCAACCAGCGATGGACTCGGCAAGAGTTTCTTATATCCAGGAGGGAGCCGTAGCGGTGAAGCAGGATGGTTATCCAAAACTCTTTTAGCTTCGTCCAGGAAGGGACAACGATGGACGGCATGATCGCCTTCACACAGTTTACAAGGAAATTTGCAATTCCTTTTCTGTCCAGATACTTCGTTTTCGCTGGTTGACGGTGTACTTTCAACATGATCATCAGAGGTTGACGACACCGGATTGTGCAAATGGGGAGACCAGTCCCTTAAGATCCGAGGGATGCAAGGACAATCTCGATGATAGTGGTCTCCTTTGCAAATGACACATGGCGATTTAGGCCTAGACGGTGCAATGTGTGGATTTTCGCTAGACGACGCATGGTTGCCCCTTTTCGCCTTTGGCTCCTTCTTCTTCTTCTCTTTCTTCTTCTTCTCCTTCTTCTTCTTAGTTACTTGGTTTTGGGCCTTATCAGCTTTATCAAGCGAAGAGGAAGGAGGAGAGGGAGAATCAGATGAAGTAGAAAGTTGGGGGGTAACTTTATTATCATCTAGTTGCTGACTTGATTGCTCAGGAATCACGGTGTTCTGAACGACAGAGGTCGAGAAGAGCCATACAAGCAAGCTGATTGTCAATCCTGGAAGCGACAATGTGGCCATATGTGGTGCATCAAAATCTCCCCAAGAGGAGAAGGGACTAGGATTTCCTCCAAGGGGAAATCCTTGGTTGGTGGACTCCATTTTCTTCAACCTAAGACCAACGTAAGAAAGGTGATATTTATTCCGATTAAAATAAATTTTAGACGCCTTGAAACAACTTGTTTTTTCAATTTTTAGGAGTCGAGAAGAAACAAAAGATGACTCTAGTCGCCTTCGATTTTTAATGAGCTTGAAGTGACAAGTGCTCAGATGGACCTTTTCCTTTAAGGAGTCTAAAAAGGAACGAAAGAGGCTACTTTGGAAATCTAGACAGAGGGATTACCAAACCAATCGCAAAATTGCATAATACTTTTTACGGTACGGCAGTCAATCTTCCCGAATGTTGTGTTCAGTGCATTGCGATCGATAGGGCAGCAGACACGGCTTCCTATGGATAAATGATATAGCCTATTGTGGTCTCCCAATATATACTCGACGGTATGTGGGAGCACAAGTCCGTACTAGCACTTGTCGTCTCAAAGTGGAGGAATCACCCAACCAACAATGAAAACAATAGTTACTAGGCTTTACAACGCAGGAATACGTCTCTAGCCTAGACTTCTAGATGTTGTGCGTTAGGTTCCAAAGCGTTTTTAGATTCATTAAATTTATTTTACAGTTGATCTTGCTTAAGAAATTTTCCTATCAGGTTCACCGCGTGATGTAGATATACAATTCCTAAAATGAAATCTAAGATGATAAACAATCATTTAATCTTCTTTTTGCAATGAAAATCCTAGCTACTAAAGAAAGAGAGATGATATTCTTTCAACATAGAGTAGAGAGCACACACTATATGCACTGTCCTAAATCAAACCAACAAGTATTCTAAATGCAAATGCACATGCATGTATTTGTTTTCAGCCTTCTTAATGTGTGAATGATAAAAAGAAAGCTAAGCGCAAATCTGAATTATTTTTCAAAGCGGCATTACTAACAAGCTTCTTTTCAAGACAAAATGAAGACAATGACGACACTTTGCGATTTGGAATTGAAAACTTGCTTTCAACACTTGAAAAACTACTAATTCAAATCAAATACAAGAGTAGCAGTGTAATCGACTATCAAGAACAATCAGATTCTCTTCTATGACTGAAAACGACACTTGTGACACTTCCAAATCAAGAAACGGCAGTTCAATTATGCTACTTCTTTGTAAAAGAGAACTGAAAATGGCTCACAATACATAAAAACATTTACAGTTCTTTGCACAATGGAGGTGGAATAATGGAAAGGAATGGGGTTTACACTGAGGTATACTGACTACAGAAAACAAAATTCCTAAATAGAGCTGAAAAGAGTGAAGAAAAACCAAAGTCTGGAGGCAAATTTAGCCTTCTCTGACCATCGCACCTGTTACATAGGGATTCCAGTATGCATCCCACCTATAGCACACGGGAAGTGTGATGCATACTGATATCCTTGAAGAGAGGGTGTGATGGTACAGTGCGAGACTTTTGATCTAGTTCTTGATCACAGTTTGCAGCACAGTTCAGGGATTTAGGCCGAGCAAGTAATAATCTGTAAACAAATCACAGGGGTAGATCTAAGGAGGTTACTAGAGCCACCACAAGGGCAATTATGATGTTTACAAATCAATTGTTCAGTTTATAAACAAAACCCGGAGATAGACTGAAGTAGCATTGATCTACTTTGCACTTGCATAGCAAATGCAGTTCGAAGGCTAGCTGGCTTGACTTCAGGCTCCATCTGCAAGTTTATAAAATAAACAAGAATAGAAAAGCAAACAACCTATTCGCTCCCTAGTGGAGTCGCCATTTTGTTATCAGTAAATCTAGTGTCCACTCGGAGCTGCTAGTCCCACTAAGATTGGTAGCTATCTTAGAAACAAACAAATTAAAACTACTTTCGTTTTCCTTTATGAGAAGTAGATAAGAGAAGAATAAAGGATACCAACCTCAGTCTTGCGCTTGGTTCCTTGCTTGATTCCTCTCCCTTCTGACAGATCTTTGCCACTGGCTTCCTTGTCTACCCAGCTTCAAAGAGCACCTATGGAATCAAAGCAGCATAACACTATCCAAGAACAGAGATCTACAATCATAAACAATATAGGACCAGATGTATATTGACCACACAAATGCATATATCATCAATCATACAAGAATGTGGAGGAAAACTTGAATAGCTTTATTAATATCAAGAATAGAAAAGAGGATTACAACCAGTTGTTCTAACCCATCATCATCCTCTCAGCAAGAAAGCCCTTCTTCACCTCATGAAAAGCTTATATCACCCAACACTATGATGTTGCACCAAGAAACCAGCAACACTTCCTTACAAGATACAAAATTCCAGCCCCTGGATCTCTGGGATGAGGGATCCATATATAGATGATTGTAGGGAGGTGATTCGGCTTCTAAGATTTGATTAGTGTCCTCTCTCTGATAGTTCTTGATTCCACTTGGAGATTGATGATCTCTTACTCATCCCTGGGCGAATTCAGAGAGGCAAGTGTCATAGGAGAAGTTTCTAGAAGATTCCATGTCGAACCACCTTGCAAACTGTCTCTGCCATTTGTCCACTCTCACCCATCGCACCCCATAGAAGGGCTTTTCAGTATGCATCGCACCTCCCGTGTGCCATTTAGGTCGGATGCATTGCACATTGACCATGGAGCAGGTGAGATGGTCCAGTTTTGACCAGTTCTGAGTAGTTTTTTGTGGAGAACTTCTGGGAGATGATGTAATCAACTGACCTTGTTCTTTTAGGGGATGGAACAACACTTTTAGGGACTTAGGAGCCCTTGGTTTATGGACATATCTAATTGGGGTTGCAGTGCCCAAAAATGTCTATAACACTTCAACACTACTGGAGGTTAAGAAACAGTGCGCTAATGCGATTACAATGACAATAGCAGAGGTCAACAGTGTAGTGAAAGACTGCACAAAGTTGTTCAAGGAGTTGTTTGAGGTTCTCACCACTCTACAGGAGGACCTGAACATATAGCGCCTATAAACAAAGGCACGTGAGCTACATTAGAAGTACGATGAAGTAAAAGGGACCACACAGATGGTTTCCCTTACACAGAGGCTCGCACGGATGCAACAGGCAAAAGCGCTCAAGGAGTAGGTGGATGCTGCTCGACATAAGGAAACAATTTTGAAGGCGTGCTTACAACCATGGATTGATGAGGCGTACATCATTACAGCCTCTATTGAAGTAAAGCTCATGCATATGTAAGGAACACAGGAATAGGTTCAGGGAAGCAGTTTAGCTACAGCGGTTTCTGAACAGCACATTTAGGAAGTGCAGCAGGAATCCACTCAGTGAGCTGCCAATCTTGCAGTAATTCAGGAAGCGTTGGGAGGTCTTCACGCAAAGATCTCTGCACCAACAGAGTGACTCGAGGGTGAGTCACGATGTTTGTGTTAGGGACCTGTTAGGCGCGGGATCCCTTAAGGAAATTTTTGGGGCTTAGAGCCCAGATTTTGGTCAAAAATGATAACTCCGATGTAAAGACTCCGCATTTTGTGGGCGCAGAGTGCGTAGCTTGTAAAAGAGTCATAGGGTTGTCTGCCCTCAATTTTGTAATGTAATTTCGGCTGTAGAGATCTACCCATGGTCCATGGACCATGGGATTGTATAAATAGAGCGAGGCTCTAAGTAGTTAAAAAATCAAACGAATCTTATGATGGAATAGAAGCATAGCGAAATAACCAAAGTGTGAAGTTTAGTTTTGAGTTGCAAAGTAGGAGAAGGCTTTGCAGCGAACTGCACAGAAGCCTAGTAGTCTGTGTTAGGATATTCCGACACATAGGATATAGTTAAGTTCAACTTGGTCTAGTATAGAGTTAGGTAAAGTGTGTTTCTTTACCGTTGTACATTTTGTAACTTACAATCTGACGGTCACGATATGTAGTGATCCGACGGTTCACTCTCACCTTGGTATTACCGACACTTGATTTGTGGCTTGACACCCGATTGGTCCATGAGTTCTATTTAAAGCGCATGGAGGGTCATTGTTCGGGTAATCCGTGCATGAGAGAAGCTTATGTAAATTTTCATTCTTTGATTAATAAATTGCCTGTAGTACCCACGTTGGGACAGGCCGTGGACTGTTTCCCTCCTTGCACTTTGAGGGTTTTAACCACGTCAAAAATACTGGTGTATTGATTTGAGATCTGGTTGTGAGCGGTGTCCTTTTGGTGTTCTTTCTGAGGAACTTACCCTGTAAATTCCTACATGGTATCAGAGCTATTTGAGGGCCGCGTCCGTTGGTGATCCAAATCTGAAGCCGGTAGAACTGCATGCGGCTGTCGTTTCCTAGATCTGATGTTTCTGACTGCTTTCGGGCCGAGAGGACTGCTCTGTTGCGTTCGGAGCATCTGTTCCAGTGAGGAACCCCTTTCGTTTCACGCGAAAAGGTTTCTGGTAGCCCTAGCTGTGTCATTTTTCAGATCGGGAGGTATACAGTGTTTTTTTTTGCAGTTTACTGTTATTTTCTCTCTGCTTATTTCGGTCTCAGTTTATTTAGCCTTTTTTTTAACCGGATCTATACCTTTCATTTCTGTGTATGCTCTTTGCCCTGCGACTCTATGCGATCTGGGCAAATCAGAAACAGAAAGGAAGGATTTTTCTCATGCGTATGCTCTTTTCCCTGCACCTTAGTGTGATCTCGGAAAATCAGAAACATTGAGAAAAATATTTAGTTTTTCGGCTAAAGCTAACTTTGAGATTTTTTTTAAAATTTCTAGTTTTTTGGCTAAAGCTAACTTCGAGCCGCAAGGTTCATTTTTCTTTGCATATTCGTGTTGGGTTTTTTGTTTTGTGTTTTGTAGGGAAAAAGAGCTTTCTCAAGGCAAGCACGCAAACCGAGGCCCCCCCCCTCCCTCTCTCCCTCTCTCTCTCTCTCTCTCTAATTTTTTGTATAGATCAATTGGTTCAAAGCTATTTTAAGAGAGCAGAGGTCTTGGGTTCAAGTCTGCATTTTGTGGGGGCGGATTTTTTTCATTCCCGCACATTCGCGCACTTTGCCAGCAACGTCAACATTTTTTTTTCAAAAAGCCATAACTTCTTCATCTGGAAGCCCTTTTCAGAGCCGTTTTTTTTTAAACCGCCTATTTTTTTGAGATCTATCCATTGGAACACTTACTTTCAGCATTTTCAGCTTCAGGTTTTAAAAAAAAAATGGAAAGTCCATGCCAAGTCATTCTTGATAGCACTAACTACTTCCAATGGGTAGCCTACATGGAAGATTTACTTAGAAGTAAAGGTCTCTACAGAATAGCCACAGACCAAGAGAAGAAACCAAAAGATGAAGACAAGGCTGCAAAATGGGAAAATAGACAAGATCAAGCACGTGGTTTGATAGGGATGTCTATTTCTCCTGATCTTAGATTCCACATTGCAGAACTTGAGACTCCTCATGAAGCATTAGAAAAACTCGCTAAAGTTTTTGGGATTAAAAATGAAATTAGAGCCCATCAACTTGAAAATGAGCTGCTTACTTTGGATCCTAATAATTTTTCTTGCATTGAAGATTTCTTGTCCAAATTCAAGACCCTTAGATATCTCTTGGAAGGTGTTAAAGTTAAGAAAGAAGATGGTAACCTTATTTATTCCATCCTTACTAAGTTGGGACCAGCCTACTCTGTATTTGTTTCCACTTTCCATTCTACAAGGGAAGTTTTCATTTGTCAAGGACAAGAATACAAGGCCCCTTCCTTTGACTCCTTTTGTGATTCCTTAATAAGAGAACAAGAAAAACTCTTACACCTTGGTCTTCTTAATCTTGGAAACTCTTCCACGAAAGCGTTAGCTGCCCAGCAGCAACCAAATTCAAAGAATCCTAAGAAGTCATATCCTCAAAAGAATGGTCCTAAACCATCTCAGCCTCAAAATGAAAGATCATTTCAGCAAAATGATAAGACCAATAAAAACAAATGGAAGAAAACTGATAGACATTGTAACTTCTGTAATCGAGATGGCCACTTAGAATCTAAATGCTTTAAGAAGATGGAAGCCTTGGAAGCTGCAATGAAGAAACATAACATCCATGTGGAGCCTACTTCAACTTCAACTTCCGGAATGGCACTTTTTGCATGTCATTGTCAATCATCTCAGTCTGGTTATGCATTAAATGTATCTTCTTCTTCTCATTCTCATGAGTGGCTCATTGATTCTGGAGCCTCTTGTCACATGGCCAAAAACCAAGCCATGTTTTCTTCTTTAAATGATTGTAACACCAAAAATATATATGTTGGTGATGATAGATCTCTTAATGTTGTAGGGACTGGAACTGTTCATCTAGACAATGGTCAGTTTAATGATGTATTATGTGTTCCAACCTTATCCTGCAACCTTCTATCTGTCTATCAGATAACTCATTCAGGTGAAGGTAAAATTGTTGAATTTTCACCTCATGACGTTGTAATCAAGGATCTAAAAGATCCTAAACAGATTCTAGCTACTGGTCTTGCTGATGATTCCAAAAGGTTGTATAAGTTTCACAACTTTGGGTCATCAAATCTTCCCTCAGTATTTATTGCTCATAATGATGAAGTGAGCAAACTTTGGCATGAGCGATTTGGTCACTTAAACTATCGCTCCCTTCAGCATCTATGTAAAGAAAATATGGTGACAGGTCTTCCTATGGTATCTTGCAGAGATGGTGTTTGTTCCAGATGTGTACTCGGAAAACATCATCGGGACAGTTTTGACAAACGTGCCTCTTGGCACGCCTCAGCCCCTTTACAGCTTGTGCACAGTGATTTATGTGGTCCTCTTCCTGTTGCTTCATTCTCTGGCTGCAAGTACTTATTAACTTTCATTGATGATTTCTCCAGACGCACTTGGGTATACTTCTTAAAACTCAAGAGCGAAGTATTTAACACCTTTTTGGCCTTCAAAGCCTTTGTTGAAAAACAATCTGGACATCAAATTCTTAAGCTAAGAACTGATAATGGTGGAGAATATGTTAAAAACACATTCATCAACTTTTGCACCAAAAATGGAATTCAAATGCAACATACTGTTCCATACACTCCACAACAAAATGGTGTAGCTGAAAGGAAAAATCGCACCTTAAAGGAAATGGCTAATTGTATGCTGCAATCTAAAGGACTCAGTCTTAGTTTTTGGGCCGAAGCAATTAATTGTGCAAATTATATAATCAATCGCACTCCTACTAAGGTTCTAGAGAATATCACTCCAGAAGAAGCTTGGAGTTCCATTAAACCAGATGTAAGTCACTTTCGTGTGTTTGGAAGTGAAGCATGGGCCCATATTCCAGATGAAAAGCATAAAGCTTTAGAACCTAAGAGTGAGAAATTTACTTTTTTTGGATATTCTGAAGATGTAAAAGGTTATAGACTTATTCCATTTAAGTCCAAAAATGTTATCATTAGAAGAGATGTAAAGTTTGATGAAAATAAATCGGCCTGCGAGCCTAGTCCGGCGGATGTGCCACCTCTTCCTATCTCTTCTACTTTTGAAAACATTTCTTCTTCAGATGATGAAAGCGAGGATGATAATCCTCCCCCACCTTCTCAGGATCCTCAACTTCCACGATGGGTCCGTACTACTCGGGATGCAGCAGGTGATCTTGCCGGTGATCCTACAGATCAGCGACGTACACGTTCTCAGTTTGAAAGAGCCTCTTCTTTACTGGCTCAAGCTCCAGTAAATCATGATCCTGACACTTTTGCAGAAGCTTCAGGCCATCCACATTGGGAAGCAGCTATGAATGAAGAATATCATTCATTGATGACAAATGATACATGGGATCTTGTTCCTCTACCAAAGGGACGCAAACTTGTTAGATGTAAATGGGTTTACAGAACCAAGTATGGACCAGATGGGAAAGTTGATAAACATAAAGCTCGTCTCATTGCTAAGGGATTTTCACAGGTTGAAGGCATTGACTACACTGAAACCTTCTCCCCTGTTGCAAAAATGAACTCTATCCGCCTTGTTCTTTCCCTTGCTGCCTCTTTAAAATGGGAAGTCCATCAAATGGATGTTAAATCTGCCTTCTTGCATGGGGACTTGCAGGAAGAAATCTATATGGAACAACCCAATGGCTTCATACAAACAGACTCCAGCTTTGTTTGTTGACTTAAGAAATCCCTTTATGGCCTCAAGCAAGCTCCTCGGGCTTGGTATGCCAAAATTGATAGCTTTCTTTTAGAATCTGGCTTTTCTAGGTGTCATTCTGACAATACTGTCTACACCAAGAAAGTGGGCAACTCTCTTATCATCCTTGTTCTTCATGTTGATGATCTTATTCTTACTGGTAGTGATCCCAACCTTATAAACCATGTGAAGTCCAGCCTTAAAAAGAAATTTGAAATGACAGACTTAGGACACTTACACTATTTTCTCGGTCTTCAAGTCTTGCAATCCCAAGAGGGCATTTTCCTTTCCCAGTCCAAGTATGCTTGTGATATTCTTCGTCATTTTCACATGGAAGACTGTAAGCCAGCCCCTTCTCCCTTTCATTCTGGAGTCAAACTTTCATTCTCTTGTACTTCTCCTGAAGTTGATGCTACCTTATACAGTCAACTTGTCGGAAAACTCTTGTATTTAACCCATACTCGTCCTGATCTTTCCTTTGCTGTTGGCCTTGTTGCTCATTTTATGCAAAACCCCCGTGAAAGTCATTGGAAAGCAGCTAAAAGAATACTTCGTTATGTTCGATGTACAGTACAGTTTGGGATTCATTATAGTGCCAAAGCAGCTCCTCTGCTAGTTGGTTTCACTGATTCTGATTGGGCTGGTGACCATGATGATCGGAAGTCTACTGCCGGTTATGTCTTCACTCTTGGTTTAGGACCTATTACATGGGCTTGTAAGAAACAGGCTGCCATTTCTCTTTCGTCAGCAGAAGTAGAGTATCGTGGTGTCGTGGAAGCTAGTAAGGAAGCCTTGTGGCTTCGTCAGATCCTATCAGAGTTTGGCTTTGAGCAGCAGCATCCAACCACACTTTGGTGTGATAATCAAGGTGCCATTCAGCTATGCAAAGATCCAATCCAGCATCAGCGCAACAAACACATTGAACTACACATGCACTTCATCAGAAATCTCATTCATGACCATGTTCTTGAAGTGCAATATTGTCCAACAGATGATCAGGTTGCAGACATCTTCACAAAGGCTCTCACAGAGGCGAAGTTCACTAAACTTCGATATATGCTTGGAGTTCAGGAAGTTGTCACTAAGGGGGGATAGGCTCTAGTGCCTCCTTCCTTCTCCTATTGTGTCATATTTGTAAATCCTTCAATCCTATCCCAAGTTGTTCTTAAGGGGGGATGTTAGGATATTCCGACACATAGGATATAGTTAAGTTCAACTTGGTCTAGTATAGAGTTAGGTTAGAGTTAGGTAAAGTGTGTTTCTTTACCGTTGTACATTTTGTAACTTACAATCCGACGGTCACGATATGTAGTGATCCGACGGTTCACTCTCACCTCGGTATTACCGACACTTGATCCGTGGCTTGACACCCGATTGGTCCATGAGTTCTATTTAAAGCGCATGGAGGGTCATTGTTTGGGTAATCCGTGCATGAGAGAAGCTTATGTAAATTTTCATTCTTTGATTAATAAATTTCCTGTAGTACCCACGTTGGGACAGGCCGTGGACTGTTTCCCTCCTTGCACTTTGAGCGTTTTAACCACGTCAAAAATACTGGTGTATTGATTTGAGATCTGGTTGTGAGCGGTGTCCTTTTGGTGTTCTTTCTGAGGAACTTACCCTGTAAATTCCTACAGTCTGCAGCTGAGTGCACGAACCCCTACAGCTAAGTGCGCAGGGTGAGTCAAGTTTGTAACATTTGGAGCAGTAATAAAGAGAAGTTTCATATTCATTTTGTGTATTTATTTCTTGTTTTATGTTTCTGTTACATTGAGTATACATTGCACTTTTAATGCTTATATGATGCGTGAATATGTATGAATGTGTTGATTAAGTGAATGCAAGAAAGAATATCTATTTATGCAAATTAACTAAGGCCTTTAAGAAGATAAGTAAGATAGGTGGCATAATTTGGGGAAATAACGTAGGTCGCTGCCATAGCAATGCAAAAGCATCTCCGCCCCTCGTTAGGGCTGCGCAAAAGGCGATTATAGTAGATCACAAAGATATTGAAGGTTGGAGAAGTGTGTGAAGTGACTTACACAAAGGTAGGCACAGTTGGACTAAATCGACACCTCAGACATCTCA
This sequence comes from Pinus tabuliformis, assembly GCA_031772625.1. Classification (NCBI taxonomy): domain Eukaryota; kingdom Viridiplantae; phylum Streptophyta; class Pinopsida; order Pinales; family Pinaceae; genus Pinus; species Pinus tabuliformis. The sequence continues at coordinate 849,086,001 of CM062813.1, forward strand.
AGGGTGTGGAAACTTGGTTCCAGCATCCCCCCATACTGCTTCGGGTGATACTTCAATCTGTGCTCCATGGGTTGATGCCGAAAGGGCCAGTAGTGTAGGGATTTGTTTGGTTAAATAAATCCGAACCTGGGTTAGGCCTCATCAAGCCATCATGTAAAGGCAGGAATGACTGGAGTCGGCTAAGTGACCACAGGGATGGGTGCAGAGATATTGTATTAATGTTTTCATCTGCTTTGTTATCCTGTAATGTGCTGACCTTTTAATGAGGAAATTACTATTTTGTCATGATTTTGGGCTATAGAGCCATCCCTGGGTTGAGACAGATAGTTGGTCTGACGGCTGAGACTTGGTCCAGAGATATTTCATGTCATGAATGTTCAATTCTCCCCTTCTTCTTATAAATATGGGGAAGAAACACTTAAAAAAGGTTCATAAATCTAGAAGAAAAAGCTACAAGTATTCTAAAAAATGTATAACTTGATAATATATATCTTTCAAAATATAATAGAAATGGTGGTGATTCCCCCTTCAAGTATTACAATATGTTGTCCTCCTGTTAAATTCCATTATGTTCATGTTCTTCTTTGAATTCATGCTATAATAGCTGCTAGAATATTTCATACCTCCTTACAGATTCATTTATATTGAATTGTTGATGCATTTGCCTGTATGAAGGGTTGAAATTGGATCTTTAAAACTGAACTACATGAATCATAGCACCCAACCCCTCTTCAGTTTCATTATATCTACTGTAACTCAAATAAGTGTGGAATTTCTTATTTGCTTCAAGCTCTATGTGTTAATTATAGAATTATTGATGCTTTTGCCTCTACATGATGAGTTATCCTTTATCCTTATCCTCTCTAATTTACTCCATAAAGCTTATTAAACTGTAAGGCCTTGAATTCCTCAACCACCACTATTTTCTGCTATATTTTTGGGCACTGTGTATGTGAAGAAGTACCAGAAATACATTACTTATATCTTTGGATGAATGAACCAACCCATTCCTCTTATATATATGTATATCTATATATATATATATATATATATATATATATATATATATATATATATATAGAGAGAGAGAGAGAGAGAGAGAGAGAGAGAGAGAGAGAGAGAGAGAGAGAGAGCATATGTGATGTCTCCTCTTGCCCGAGAATCATTTGGGACACATCAATCTATATATGCTCAGGCACTAGTCTTGTAAGCAATTTAAGGTTGTCTCTCGGAGCGACAACATGTTGCAAGTTGTAATCTCTTAATTTTTCTAGACATAATAAAAGGAATTATTGGCTATTTCTTCATGGACATATCCCAAATTAGGTGAAACACGCATATTGGTGTCTCCTTTGCATTGTTTGATTCTATACTTTATTTCCACTTTCATTTTGATCTTATTGGTATGTGATTTTATTCAAACAATTGGGTAACATGATTAAACATAAAGATATGATAGTAATGGGTTAGTATATGTTAAGATAAGCTCTACTAACCACAGCTATGACATAATTAGTAAAATTTTGAATCTAAAAAGGTTAGGATATTGATAAATGAAGATCTCATTCTAGAAAATCAAATTGAATTAAGAAAATTTAAAAGAAAAAATAGGATTGGAAGTAAAACAGGAAATAATTAATAACATAGATAGTAGCAAGATTTATGTGCAATAGTTGCATTTGTAACATATCAAATCTAACTTACTTGGATTTGGGAAGGTAAATATCATTGTCAATATAGATTAGACCATGGGAGTCATATTTAATGGAGTCCCATAAAGGATTGTTAATGGGTTATAAAGGAGATGACGAGTACCATGTAAGAAGCATGTTATAACACAGGTCAATTGTTTATTGAGAAAGTGTAAGTGTATTTGAGTTGAATATTATCAATCATATTTGATTGAGACAAAGTTCTAGTTTATTTTCATAGTTTAATATTCTTTAATAAATATTTTGTATATTTTAATTTATCATCACCACTCATTTTCCAATAAAACAAAATTTAAATGTCTTTTGATTATTTTTTTTAATACAATGTTTATATATTTTAATTTATCATTATTAATCATTTCCAAATACTTCAATTATTTTTAATATATATAACTAATTTTCAAAATATTTTAAAAATTAATAAAAACCAATAAAAATGTAGATTTGAATATTCCCAATTGTAAATTACAACATAATTATAACCTCACAATAAAATATGATTAGTCATCAATAACCTCACAATAAGATATCATTAGTCATCAATATAGGTACCATTCGTGAGACACTGATGATGGATGAGTTTGTTGCATGTGAGGAAGTAATAAGGTGATGAAAATGATTGTTGCATAGGAGGGAGGAAAAAGGTTCAATACTTATATATGGAAAACTTATAATAAAAATATAATGATCATCACGGAAATTATTTGGAGAGGAAATTGACAGAGATTGATTTTGATTTATTATTATTATTATTATTATTATTAGATTTTAAAGAAAGGAATCATCTCTTAATACGTAAATCGACTCAACACCCTGAAAACCCTAGGACAATCACAATTCAACTAAACCATTTTTTGTAATTTTATGATTTTTTGTTGTTTAAAATGTGTTTTTTAATACATAAATCGAGTCAGCGCCCCAGCTATATCATTTTTGGTAATTTATGATTTTTTGTTGTTTAAAATGTGTTTTTTAATACATAAATCAACTCATCACCTTGAAAACCTTAGGGCAATGTGAATTCAGCTAAATCATTTTTTGGTAATTTTATGATTTTTTGTTGTTTAAAATGTGTTTTTTAATACATAAATGGACTTAGGACCGTGAAAACCCTAGAGAAATCAATCCACTACTCAAAATTGGGATTTCAATAAATTTATGTCATATTTTTAGGCAAATTTGAGCAGAAAATAGTCTAGAACAATTAGACTACCACATGAAAAATTATGAAATAAAAATTTTGAATGCAAAGTGAGAATGTAACAACGTTAAATGATGGAAAATGTGAAAGAGGGTCTAAATAGAAAAAATATTGTCTTGAGAAACCCATACATGACTAAATTCAAGCATATCAAACCATATTCCTCCAACCAATACATTGAAAAGTTAATGTGCTCTATCCGTTCCTTTATTATTTTAGTTTCTATGGATTTTTCTTTTTTTCTTGCATAAAGGAGTTAAAGACTAACCATGATTTAAGATAAGTTGCAGGATAAACAAAAATCATAGAGAGAAGGTTGCAAGGACAATATTGAAAACTAAAGGAAGAAAAAAATTTACAACAGATTCTACCAAATTTTCAGAACGTGCAGATGTTGCTCCACACCTCTAAATTTTAACGATCATTAAAGGAGATATGCACAATATTACATAAAGTTGTGCAAGATAGGATTAGAAATCACCAGTGGTTGGGACAATGGAATGTTATCCCCTCCACCTAGTTTCAAATCCCATGGGGAAATATCTTTAGCTCATCGTGATAAGGCTCAAGGAGTAGTCTTTGTTGCAAACAATGATAATACTGAGAGGGGGGGTGAATCAGTGTTAAAGGCTAATTTTAACTCTTTAAGCCTATTTACTTTTCTTATTCAAGATTTTCACCCATTCATATAATCAGCAGCAATATGTAATATGGCAACAACATGAAATCAACATACAAGCATATACACCATGAGCATCATACACATGAGACACAAAGTTTTAAGCAGAAACCCTTTCGGGAAAAAGTCACCGAAGCTTCTTGTTGTTATTGATATAAATAATAGCACCTACTCTATTACATCAATCTGTTTTGTGAGCACCCACTCATAGGAAGCACCAACCCTCTTTGATTGTTTGCTAGCACCAACTAGCAAGAAGCACCAACTCCCTTTTTTTGTAGACACCTGTCCATCTTACTAGAAGCGCCATGTGAGGCACTGACCTCACGTATTTTTTGCAAGCACCAACTTGCAGCTCTTTGGATTTTTGCAAGCCAACTTGTAGGAGGCACCAACCCACACTCAAATAGGAACTGTATGTTCTCTATAATTGGCAGCCACTCTACCTAATATCAGCTTTGTTCTTTGCTCACTATGCAACACCCTATTGATCTGCTCAGTCAACAGTCACTCATAATTGTCCATGCATCTCTTTGTTCTCTGCTCTTCATCAGCATGCACTCATCTCTCGACTTCTTTCTCTCCATAGCACAGTATTAACTATCGGCCTTCTTTCTCTACATAGGCACCTTCGACCTTTCTCGCAGCATAGGCACTTTCGGCCTTTCTTACACAACTTCGGCCTTGCTCACACCGCATAGGCAACTATGACCTTGCTCACAACAGTGAACAAGAAATTTCAGCCTTACACATAGCAGCGCAACTCTCGGGGTCTCTTACCTCTGCATAGGCACTCTCAACATTTCTCTTCAGAACTGGCTCTCTCTCAGCCTTACACAGCAGTGCACTCACTCAGAGCTTTTCCACTTAGCTCACTTGTAACTATGATTATTTCCCCTCATTGTTCATTTGAGATCCTAGGTTTTGTTCCTCTGCTTCCCCTCGATCGATGTTGCCACTCTGTCCTGCATTCACACTATGCAAGTGTACCTCGACATGGCTCTTCCATTATGTTGTTTCATCTGCCTTGGTATTTGTCATTGCATTAACCACGAGAATGGGAAATTGACAGTTTCTCCATACTGAGAATGAATTCTCAGTCCACCTGCACACACCAACCAAGCATGGTCCTCTCTGTGTGAAACTCTCATGTCATTGAGGCTCTCCATGCTTATTCATGGTTTCACACGGCTTGGTTGTCCTTCAGCATGGCTTCTCAATTGTACTCAGGCATGGCCTTCCTTGCCATTGTTGCATCTCCTATTTGTTTCTTGTCATAGTGTAGAAACAGAGACCAACCTTGCAGTCCTTGATTGCATGAATGCATGGAGTTCCATGTTGACAAATTAATTATCATATGACCTGCACACTTCTTCATGAGTACCACACTTCCATTTAACTCATTGAAGACGTGCATCGGAGCATAGTGATGGCTTGTATCTTCTCAAGGAGGACCCAACACTCTTTCCTAAAGATCGTGGTCCTTGCTCCCTTGACCCAACGATCTTTGACAATCACCATTACTCCTGAGACCAACTCCTCTACTCTTGCATTCAACTTCGTAGCTACCGACCCATGTGCTCTTTAAACCCCTGTACTTCCTTATTGGAGTGATTCCATATCACAATCTTCACAAGGTAAAGTATTTTAATCTTCTTATTGTTGACCTCTGATATGATGAGCTCCTTCCGCTTAGCCCTTCCTGCATTTCTCACCATAGGATCGAGGGTCGTGACCTATCACATAGCCTTGAGGTGCTAGAGCATTTTTTATGATGTCAAGGCTATTTTTCCTTTGTTAAGTGCTTAACGTTCTTGGTCCTTTAAATTCTTCTTGACCATGCACTAGCCAAATACCAGAGCCCCTCTAATCGGAAGTTTCAAATTGGGGATTTAACTTTATAGTTGCGATATTCCCACTTCTGATATAGCCCATAGCTCTTGGTGTTCGGCCCCAGCTCCTCATCTTTGGTTGTTTGAGTCTTTGTGACCATTGTGCCAGCCCATATCGAAAGCCCTCTATATCGGAGCTTTTCAACACTTGATATATTATAGAGTTCTGACATCTTCAATCCTCTGATCATCGACTTCTGATATGACGTCATCATTTCCACGTGATGACTCCTTAGAGGTGACATGTGTCACCCTGTTATGGCCCATTAGAACAACCAATATGGTTGAATATTCCTGCCACATATCATGTCGTAATTCCACGTCATGCTGATGTCAGTTGCCATTGTACCTCATTAGAGCCAATCATATCTTGCCTTTTGTCCTGCTAGAGGAGAGAGAGGAGGACCCGTCAACCTTGGTTTTACACCGAAATCCTTTGTTAAAGGCTTATCAACATTCCTTAGTGCTTTTAAAGGCTTATCAACACTTATTGATATCACAAATCTTTAAAGGTTCTTCACTTGACGAAGTTCCGATTTTGCGATCTCTGATATGTCGATGTTCTAATACACCAATCTTTGGGATTTCGATATCCTCCAACCTCTGATATAGCTTACTTTGATGTATCACACCTCTAATATTTGATATCTTCGATATGTTGACCTCCAACATTCCAATGCACCAATACGTTGACCTCCTATCGTCAATGCGCTGATATGTTGACCTCTGATCATCGATGTGTCGATATGCTAGCCTTCGATCGTCGATGCACCAATATACTGACCTCTAATCACCGATGCACTGATATGTTGATCTACGATCTTCTGATCTCTGATATGTCAAGACGTCGACGTGTCGATCTTCGATATCCTAGACCTCCAATATTCCAGTTTTCTTTAGGACTTCAAGTCCCTGATCATTGGCAAGCCATAAATTTTGATCCAGGAGTCTAGTTTTGGACTTCTGCATATCGTTGGAAAGCTCTTCCAAAGAAATTTCCACTGGAGAGGGTCTGATGTAGTTTTTGATCCCATATTCTACCTACAAGATGGCTCCAAACTCTCTGTCATTATTCTTCTCCTGGACTCTCCGGACAGCTGATCTGACAACCACCAAGGTGATCCTATACATGAAGCCTGCAACTACCATGGACTTCCATCTGGTCCATCACTATAATCATCATTAGATGGATTCTCCAAAAATTATGCTATTGTGATGATTTTCTTCATGAAACCTGCAACTATCATGAGATTCCTTTTGGGCCATCACTTCCAACATTTGTTGTGCCAAGCATCCGAGCTAGTTTGGTTGACATCAATGCCAACACTCCTACCAATAGTTAGGCAATGATCCTACCAATAGTTAGGCACTGCTCCTGCCAACAGTTATACAATGCCAACTTCCCAACACATCTCCCCAGCATGAATGTTGACATCAATGCCAACACACTTGCAGATTCTGTCACTAGGCCACTGGCCATCCAGACCATGTTAATTGTCCAACAATCTCCCCCTTTGGCATTGATTGAAACACTCCATCCTTCTCTTCATGTGATGGTCAAACCTCATGTTGCTTCCACACATATCATTGCATGAGACACCAATGGCATGTTTTCTTCTTCATATGCCATCACAACTTCTCCACAACTTCTTTCCCCCTCTGACATCGATAGCAAGGGGCTACAAGTTTCCTTTCTCTCCCCATGAAATGACTTAGTTGTAAAGACCATAGTCTAGTTGTTGAGATGTTCATTCTTCTTTGCAAACATATCTACCAGGACTATTGCTATTGTTGCTCCATGAACTGGTTATATGTGATATGTTCCCCCTGAACATATACTTCCTCTGATTTGAATGCCTCTGGCTTTGGACACTGTATGGCTACTGGTTGAGCACTTTCTCCACTAATGCATCTTTTGTATCAATTAAAGATTAATACCAATTAAACTGCTCATGATATTGTCATTGCTGCAAATACCAATTATTGATGATGCATTTCTTCTTGGACTTCACTTCTACTGTTGCTTCCGAAACTGTACTTACTTTATTTCGACATCTCTACTTCTCCCCATGAGATCATATCTTTATAATAGGGACTGCTTCACAACTAATACCAATTTATCGAAAGGAAATGATACAAATGGAACAATGTACCAAGAAAACTCTAATATTTCTTTTCTCAAAAAGAAATGTCCATTTGCACACAAGGTTACTCAACATGAGCCCAACACAACCAATTGACATAGCGATACGGGTTAAGGGACATGGAAATCTTGCACCAATTTTGTTTTATGAACACAATATTGTTATGCATAATAAAACTTACATCTTAAACGAAATAAGGGTATTTCACCAAAGATGCAAACCTTTCATTTGCTTAGCAATCTCCCTTTCTGAGGTTGCCCATTATTGCCTGTTGTTGTTTATCAAAGCAGCTCCCCCTGAGCCAATGCTCCTCGATCTCCTGCAACACCTTTCTTGCCTCTGCATGAGGAATGATACTGTGGACCAGACTTGACTATGAGCTTCCTGTCATTCCACACTTCCATTGCAACCCATCTTCTTCCCACAACATAAGGTATTATTGTGTACTCTTCATGTTGGCTTCACTCCTCTTTTTCAATGATGATACATTCAAAATAAACCAATTCATTATTGCAATCAGTAAGAAAACACAGCCATACCTTCATTAATTAGATGCACCTTTTTGTTCATTCTTTTTGGCTTCCTACATATAACTTATTTGGCCTATCTTGAGGCCCTTCTCTTCCTTTATTGAAGAGAAACAGAAGATCTACCCCCCCCATAGCAAATCACCCCCTTCTTCCTCCATAAATTCAATGGTCGAGTCCTAACAGAATCATTACCATCTTGCTCCTTCTTTACCCATGTTTGGGTCTTCTCTTGACTGCGTGAGACTAGAGGAAACTTCTCTTTCACCTCCTCTTTCTTTACCCAATTCCATTTGGAGCCTTTCTTCCCTACATAGGGGTCCATTACATGGATAGGAGGATCATTCCTATGATTTCTTCCTCCTCTTTCCATCTTTCACTTTTGACATAGAGCATTGAAGACAAATTCATATCTTTCAACTCTATTCTTTCTCCTTGTCTTCAAATCCCAAGCTATTGCATTCACATGCATATGCTAAGAAGCATTTTGTATCTTCTCATTTCTGTAGCCAACTCTCTTGTGCTCAATATTTCCATAGTTGTAGCATTCAATATGGCTTAAGACCTAGGCATATGAGTTACTCTTTTTTACAACTCTTTTGTTAAAATCCCTCTCGTGGCTAGCATGCCTTCTCCTAGCCTTTCTGTGCATTCTTAAGTTGCTTCTACCTAGCACATCTTGTTTCCTTGCATGCCATCTACAATCTATGGCTTTATGTCCAAAATTATTGCAAGTAAAAGAAAACCCATAAAAATTCTTTTGATTACAGAGGTTACCCTTTCTTTGAAGGCTTTGTCCTTGAGTAGGAAAGGACCTTTTCTAGCTCTTCATGTGCCTTCGGTGACAACTTGCATTGCTATAATTCACTCTCTCTTGCAGTTGCCTTGCCCTCTTATGTTGCACTTCTTGTTTTTGCTTCTTAGCCTTCTATTGGACTCTTGGTCACTACTTCCTAGCCTTCTGTTGTTGCTTTCCTTCTTTCATTGATGTTTCTTTCCTTGTTTCTGCTGCTGTAAAACAACCTTTCTTTCTTTGTTGTTGTTGGAACCTTGGACTCCCTTTAGCTTCTGATATTGAGACAATTCTTTATTTGACATTTCTAAGCCATGTCTTAATGACACTACCTCAGTTTGTAGTCTCTCATAGTAAGCTTCCTTCTCACTGAACTGATTGGTTAACATCCCAATCAGTCTACTAGCCTCTTCTTTTTTAGCATTTAATTCAACCATTATTTTTCTCAACTTCTCATTCTCAAGCTCATAGATTTTCAGTTTCTTTTCTCACTTGAGATTTTCCTTTGATAGGTCCTTGATCTCATTTCGAGTTGATATCAACCTATTTTCAAAAAAGATCCTTTCATCTAGATCATTTTATTCACTACCAGAGGTGCTAGCTTCTGAGAAGCATAGTCTATCTTCTGAGACTTCTTCCTCATCAACAAGAGTGTGATGAGAAACAAATTCTCCATGTTTTGGTTCATTTCTAGGGTAGTAGAGATCCTCAACCTCTTCTTGAGCCACATGGCTATCTCCACCATACAGACATTGCAGTTTGTCCAACACTTCCTTTCCTGACTCACAATGCCTCACTTTATCAACATCTGACTTAGATAACCCCTTCATGATAATCTTCTGGGCTTCTTTATTCTACTTAATCTTTTCTCCATTCAGTATGGAGAACCACATATTAGCATCCAAGGCCATTAAATATGTTACCATTCTAACCTTCCACATTTCATACCAGAAATCATGGCCTGATTTTTATAAAAATTGAACTCCTTTTTCTATTAGCCAAGGTCAATTATCCATTTTTTCCCTTTAATCTACCTTCTAGCGATTAAGCTATTCTTGAAGGAGCTTGGCTCTAATACCAATTGTTGGAAACAATGATAATACTGAGAGGGCGGTTGAATTGATATTAAGGCTAATTTTAACTTTTTAAACCTATTTACTTTTCTTATTCAAGCTTGGCAGCCATCCATATAATCAACAGAAATATGTAATATGGTAGCAACATGAAATCAACATAAAAGAATATACACCATGATCATCATACACATGAGACACAAGGTTTTACGTGGAAACCCTTTTGGGAAAAAACCACCAAAGCTTGATGTTTTTATTGATGTAAATAAGAGCACCTACTCTTTTACATCAATCCGTTTTGTGAGAACCCACTCACAGGAAGCACCAACTCCTTTTGATTGCTTTCTAGCACCGACTAGTAGGAAACACCAACTCCCTCTTTTTGTAGACACTTGTCCTGCTTACCAGAAGCACCATGTGAGGCACCAACCTCACATAGTTTTTGCAAGCACAAACTTGCAGATCCTTGGATTTTTGCAAGCCAACTTGCAGGAGGCACCAACCCCCAAGCCTTCTCAAGAACCCACTAGATATGGAAGCACCAAATTCTTGTATGCAGGCACCAGCCCACACTCAAATAGGAACTGTATGTTCTTTGTAATTGGCAACCACTACCCAATCTCAGCTTTTTTCTCTGCTCACTCTGCAGCAACCCATTGATCATCTCAATCAATATTCACTCATCACCATCCATGCAACTCTTTGTTCTCTTCTCTTCATCAGCATTAACTCAACTCTCGGCCTCTTTCTCTCCACAACACAGTCTCAACTCTCAGCCTTCTTTCTCTGCACAAGAACCTTCAACCTTTCTCACAACACAGGCACATTCGACCTTTCTTACATAGTACAATCGACTTCGACCTTTCTCACACAACACAGGAGACTACGACCTTACTCACAACTGCGTACAAGTAAATTTTGGCTTTACACACAACAACACAACTCTCAGGGTCTCTTACCTTTGCATAGGCACTCTCAGCCTTTCTTTGCAGAACTAGTTCTCTCTCAACCATACACAACAGTGCACTCACTCAGATATTTTCCACTTAACTCACTTGCAAATATGCTGCTTCACCCCATTTCTCATATAAGCTCCTAGGTTTTGTTCCTTTGCTACCCCCCAATCGATGTTACCACTTTGTCCTACATTCACACTGTGCGAGTGTACCTCAACAAAGCTCTTCCATTCTATTATTGCATCTTCCTTGGTCTCTGCCATTGCATTAACCATGAGAAAGGGCAATTGACAGTTTCTCTATAATGAAAATGAATTCTCAGTCCACCTGCACAAACCAACCATGCACGGTCCCCTCTATATGAAACTCTCCTATAATTGAGGCTCTCCATGCTTATTCATGGTTTCACACAGCTTTTTTGTCTTTTGGCATGACTTCTCAACTGTAATCAGGCATGGCCTTCCTTGCCACTATTGCGTCTCCTGTCTGTTTCTTGTCACAGTGAAGAAACAGAGATCAACCTTATAGTCCTTGATCACCTAACTACATGGAGCTCCATGCTGAGAAATCAGTTCTCATATGACCTGCACACTACTTCATGAGTCCCATACATTCATTTAGCTTGTTGAAGATGTGCATCAGATCATAGTGATGGCTTGTCTCATCTCAAGGCAGGCCCAACACTCTTTTCTGAAGATCGTGGTCCTTACTGCCTTGACCCAATGACCTTTGACAGTCATCATTACTCCTCAGACCAACTCCTCTGCTCTTGCATTCAACTTCACATTTTCCGACCCATACGCTCTTTAAAGCCCTGTACTTTCTTATAAGAGTGATTACATATCACAATATTCACAATGGTGCAGTATTCTAATCTTCTGATTGTCGACCTTCGATATGACGAGCTCCTTTCGCTTATCCCTTCCCGAATTTCTCACCATAGGAATGAGGGTTGTGACCTGCCGCTTAGCCTTGAGGTGCTAGAGATTTTTTTATCCAACGAGGGGCTATTTTTCCTTTGTTAAGTGATTAACACCCTTGTTTCTTTAAGTTCTTCTTGGCCATGCGCTAACCAAATATCAAATCCCCTCTCATCGAAAGTTTCAAATCGGGGATTTAACTTTGGAGTTGTGATATTCCCAACTCTCTGTGCTCAGCCCTAGCTCTACACCTAGTTATAACATCACATAGCTATATATTATAGTTATGTATATATTGTTTATAAAATAACATAGTTCTCTAACTATTTAGTTCATAACATAAAGTTATTTAACATATCATAACATATAACTCTATAATTATTTAACATGTATAACATACATTTATATATCATAACAAACACACATATATATAACATAGTATGTAACTTAACTATAACTATTTTATAACTATGTAACTATATAATTATTTAAATATAACTCTGAACATATCACATTGTTAGATATATTATAGTTATATTGTTTATAACATAACATAATTCGAGCCCCAAGAGTTAGCTCAATCGGTCAAATCAAGTGCCTCGCCAATGGGAGGTCACAGGGTCGAATCCCGAAAGCTCTTGGGGTTAGGTCAGTAAATAGGCCGAGGGGTGTTGATTCCCTTTGGGTGGCGTCCACTCAGTGTTTAAAAACCCTGGACGTAGTGGCTACCCACTGACCCGAGTATCTGTGAACCAGTAAGTGAAAAAAACATAACATAATTCGATAACTATTTAACATAACACAACTTGTTCTTTAAAATTTAACATATATATATATATATATATATATATAGTAACATATATTGTGCATAATTATATTATAATATAATATAACTATAACATTTAACATAGCACAGTGATTTAAAACATAACAATATATATATATATATATATATATATATATATATATATATCATTTAACATATAAATATATATAAGTTCATGTTTCAACAATGCATCATTGATAGATACATTAAATCCATCATGAAAAGTGCATCTGGTATAGTGAATAAAAGCATTTAGACTCTTTTCTAATATGTATTATATTGTTTCATTATGTAGTGTACAAGAGACATTGTCTTCATGTGCTTGCACCTAGTACATGTCATGTATCAAAGTCAAATATTAAGAACTTAAAGTATATTGGAGTATTTGGTTGGCATGAAAATTTATTAGCTTTATAAATATGTTTATTTCAAAATTTTATGTATATATTTACATATTTATGTGCTATGTGTTATCACTGAGGTTGTTCCCAAAAGTAGTAAGAAAGGGAATACGGCCGAGGTAACCACAGACCAATCTTTTAGATCCAGATTCTAGCCAATCTGCATCCGAAGAGGGCTCTCTCTTTATGATTTAATTTTGTTTTGAAAGATGTTACGCTAGTTATGATGTTCAGCAGTTTGTTTGATTTTTTGGATGGTGAGATTCAATAGAACAAAGATGTAGATCTGAGAACTTCAGCCCATTGGGCAAATGGAGTCAATGAAGAGGGTTTTCTGGGTTTGGTTTCTTAACAGAGGATGGTTTCACAGAGCAAGGTAGTCAAACAGGGAACAAACAAAGATCTGTAATGGATGGAATGGGCTCAAAATGGCTGAAGGTCAGTTAAGAATCCTTCAGCATATTCAAAGAGGGAAAGGGGATGACTATTGCTAAGGAGCAGTTAAGAATTCCTTAGCAAACAATCAATATGAATAGAATTAGGAAATAGGAGCAATTAAGAGTTACACTGTTTATTCTAATGCTGAAGAAAACATAGAGAATGATAATGAATGAAACACAGAGTGCAGTCAAGAAAATTCTAAATTAATCTTTATCCTTATCATTTAGATTGTGAAACACAGGTGATATAAGAAACTAGAAAAATTACAAAACAAAATATAAAGGAGACTTATTGGTCCACTGGTTGATTCAAGAATTCTGTAACAAGTCCTCTGCTTCAATACTACATCCAGTAAGTCTAGCAACAGTTGATTCTGAAAGCTTTTTTATTCCAAAATTTCAGTATTACAGCAAAATCTAAGAATGCCTCACCAACCCCAAATACTTCGAATGGGGAGGTATTTATACAAAATATCTTAAGGAGATAATATCTAGTGATGATTCATCATTATTTACAAAAGATAGAGATGAATAGTCTCGATAACAGGGAAAACATAACTGATGCTGTGCTGGTTGCTATGTCCTGTCAGATGTGCTGGAGGTAGACTTTTTGAGTTGGTCTACAGTTGTCATCCACTGAGGCTGTGTTGTCTGATCCCTCTCGGTTGGATTTTTGAATTCTAACCTGATACGCTTTTATCTGTCTGACCCTCGTTCCTTTCTACTCTCCACATTATGGTAGATGGTGCAAAACTTTTATTTTACCAAAGATATCAAAGATAAGCTTATAAAATTTCTAACACACTTTGCCACCAGTCCTGTTTTGATAATTTATGTCTCGTCTCTGCAGCTTTCTCAAGGTTTCATCAGTCTCTGTGTACCTGAAGAAATTGGGTTGGATGGTGAATAGATGTTTCACTTCATGTTCAATATAAAATAAATTTTCCAAGTTGTCATAGAGGCTTTGGCTAGATGGGAGTCCTTTTGCTTCTGAAGCACTTACTGATGAAGTAATTTGGTCAGCGGAATATTTATTCAATTTGTGAGTGTAATCAACATGTCTCATTAGGCGGTCGTTACTTCCTAAAGGACTTGGTAAACCTTTCTTATGTAGAACCGTGAATTTTTCTATGAAAGAGTTGATCTCCACCTGCATGTCCTGGCATCTCCTTTCCAAATTCCGCATCAGAGTTTTCTTGGTCAGAACTCTCTTGATTTCCAGGATGGTGCCCATTCTTTCTGTGATTTCCAGTGCTTGTTCTTCACTGGTCTTGGTGTTCAAAAAATGTATTAGCCTGTTAGCCTGCTCAGGCATCTGTCCCAATAAAGCCATTGTCTTTTGAATCTCCACTTGGGCTACTCCTATCAAGTCAACCTGCTCATAAATGACTTGGATAGATCTCCACATATTACTAAGGGATTGATTGATGTTGGCCCACAAAATTCCTTTGATTTCTGCCAGAGGTTTATCCATAGAGAGATCCTTTTCTAATTCTCTCATTTTGTTCTCCAATGCTTTCACCTCCCTTGTCTTTTCTGCCACAGTCATCTTGGATTTATCATAAATTTTTTCTAATTTTTCCAATTTCTCTTTAACCAGTTTCAATTCTTATACCTGTAGCTTTAATTCTTCCATGGCCTTCCTCAGCTCTTCTATGTTCATGGTGGTACTGCTGCCTGGTGCTGCTGCTATTGCTGATGCTGATGTTCCTGTAATGTCCTCTGTTGTAGATGCTAGAATAGTGGGAGGCAATGTTGTCACAAGTGTAGAGGGGGCAGTAGTGAGTGCAGGGATTACTTCATGAGGCTGGGAGGTCGACTCTCCCTACTTTTCCTTTATTTCTTTCTCCAATGCCTGCTCTGTATTAGTTAATCTTTCATTGAGCTTCATGAGAAAATCCATCATGTCCTCTTCTGACTTCTGTTGTACAATTTATGTTGTTTGTGGATGCATGGAAGGATGCAGTTTCAGCTGTTTTCTCAAGGCAGCAATATCCTTTTCCTTCTTTTTCATCAATGCCTTAATGCCCTTAGTATCTTTTGGATCATGTCCCAGTTCAATAATAATCTCTTCCAAAGAGTTTATTTTGTTTTCTTTAGCTAGGAAAGAAGCTTTCTCCAAATCCAGTTGAGCAGAGGT
Organism: Pinus tabuliformis; assembly: GCA_031772625.1. Lineage (NCBI taxonomy): Eukaryota > Viridiplantae > Streptophyta > Pinopsida > Pinales > Pinaceae > Pinus > Pinus tabuliformis. Next base: position 849,101,705 of record CM062813.1, read on the forward strand.
GTTGTCCAAGGAGTTTTGTAATTTATGAACCAATAATTCTTTATCTGCCAATGTGGAGTAGACCATCTCTCGACTCTGTTTATGAAGCTCAATCTGGTCCATGGGATGGATGTCCTTGGCTGAGACCTAAAAATTGGTCCTAATATAGTCAGCTGCCGATTGTGGTTGTGTCACTTTGGGCTTAAAGTAACTCATGATCATCTTGCCCTCTTTAATGTCATAAGCTGACATTAGTCTTTGCTGGTTTGTGGGGGCCATCTTAAGAAACTGGTTGTAAATTTGAAGCCTTAGTGGGTCTTTTTTGGCCTTTATCTCTGTGAATGTCCTTTTGATGTCAGGGCCCTGTTTTCTTTGTGGCCTAGTGGATGAAACTTCCACATTGTGCTGCCTTTCTAGCTCCTGCCTATGTGAGCTAGTTGATGTGTCAATCACCGGGGAAGTCTGTTGGCCGGCTACCCCTTCTCCTCTCAAACTACCTGTTGTTTCTTCAATGATTTCCCCTTCAGACAGAGGATTCAATCTTTGCCTCTTTGCCCCAGGTTTTTCTGTAGGGCCACTGCTAGCTGTGGGGTCTTCCCTGTCTCTCTTCTTACCTCTTTCCTCATTTAGAGGAGTCTGTAATGCAGGGATCTCTATTGCTTTGGCTTGGTCTTGAGGAATTTTCCCCTGACTTTGTTCTTTTGACATTGTTGGCTGGTCTGTTGTTATAGGAAGCTGTGTAGTATCTATCTCTTTGCCCTTTGACGTCTCTGCAACTGGTGTGTTGGTTTCTTGTACAGGCTGATGAGAAGTTCCAACAGAGGATGTGCCAACTCCTATTTGTTGAGGTAGCTTGAAAGACACCTATCCAAAAGAGTCCAGGTCAAGGCATTTTTCAAGATCTTTGATTGCTTTTTCCATTTTTTTCTTCCTCACTAATTTCTTCTATTAATGTACCCTCTACCCACTCATCCTGATTAGCAAATTATTCAATCTGTGGAATCCTATGATGTGTATAAACTGATAGCCTGTTTCTCACCCTTCTGTAATTTATGAAGATATTTGGGTCGTATGGCACCCACCAAAAACTTTTCTTCAACTTAAGGCGTTCCCCTAAAATCTTGTCAGCTTCTTGCCAGGCATCTCTGGAATGAATGATATAAGGGCCTAACTGGTTTTTTATTTTCAACTGGGCCCTCTTCTTTGCATTACAAAAATGTTCTAAATCTGATTTTGTGAGTTGCCTGAAATATTCTAATGCAAATAGCCTCATGGGCACATATTTGGGCAGCTTGAAAGGGTACAGTTCATAGCCATATATTTTGATTTCGGTGTGATTCTGGTACAGGTACTGTTAGCACTTGAAATTTCACCTCAGGCTGAAAAGGCAAATCTCAAAGCTACATCAAACCATTCAGCCTCGTAGCTAGCCCTACGAGGCAGGAGAAGGCTCTCTCCGGTCAATCTCGGTAAATTTTCAATGGGAAGAGATGACCAATCAAGGTAACACAGATATTAGGCTAGTAAACTGATTTGAAGGTTGATTTGGGGGTTTTTGGGGTTTTTGGTGGCAAATTGAGGAACTGCAATTTAGGGTGCGGGGATTGGACACAGTTTCTGCAGGGGGGTCTTTGGGGCAAGGTAGGAAGCTGTATTGATGTCTTTAGCTGAAAGGGATGATTAGGAAGAAAGAAAAGAAGGCTAACGAGAGCAAACAATGGATTTGAATTCTCTTTAGACAGCAGAAAACATAGAAATTAAACAAATTTAAAAGTAGAGCATGGCAAACATGAATTCTGACTTTATCACTTCATTTGTTTAATATGCAGCAGTATAGAAAGGAAATGAATCACATCACAAAGCTTACAATAACATAAAGAAACACACCATCAACACCTGAGTCCACATGAATCCCAAAGATGACTGCAAAACCCTGGTCTTCCTTAGCCAAAAATTGCAGAGATACAAGCAAAATATACAATGATAGTTCCTCCCTCAAGAGTCCAACCATGAAAATGAGCATGAAAGTACATAATATAGATGATCTAACCTCTTTCCCTGCCTCCATGGGTCGAGCTCACTATCCTAGGAGCTGTTTGAACAACTTCTAAACCAAGCACTACAAAATAGGCAGTCAAAACAACTTGCCTCTAAAAACTTGGAAACCAGTTCATACAGTGAATTTTACCCTTTTACATGAGAGAAACTTCTAGAAGAGTAAAACAAGAGTAAAAGTATCCAAAAAGTGCCACAAGTACAGTCAAAAGGACCACCATTGACCTCAGCAAGTCAAACTGGAGCTAAACTTCAAATTCTGGGCTGAACTGGTCAAATCTGGCACAAATTCCTCAACGGGTCGCGCACATCCTCCTCAACGGGTCGCGCACTTTGGAGCCCTGTTTGGAGGCCTTCCCGGTGTCAGAATCAGGTGCAGGATAGCTCGTTGGAAAGGTCTCTGAGAATTATTTCCAACCCAACCTGAATTTTTGGATTTGAAGGTCATTTTCCTAGTCAAAAGTCAATTCTCCCAAGACTACTTCCGCAGCTCAAAAAAGGGGCAGAAAGTCAAAATTTGGCTGTATTTTGACCTTTTGGAGGCCAAAAACTCCATGAAAACTCAAGGTAATGGATAGGAATATGTAACTTTGCATGAAAAATCCATCAATGCTGAGTTTTTGCAAAACGGAGCTACGATGACAAAGGGTCTCACCAGGGGTGAGACCCATTGAGAAACCAAAACCTGTAAATTTCCCAAAAATGCCAAAAATGAGCCAAAACTTCCAAAAAATTTTGTGCTTGGTGCTGTGAAGAGGCTAGTGAGTTTCATGATGAGTGAGAGAAGCCTCGGCCAAGATGCGGAGTGGGTTGGCCTTCTTCTTCCTCTTGAGAGCCTCGGTCAACCTTCTTTGGAACATTTTCATCTTTGCTTTACAAACGTGCATCCTAGCCCAATAATGGTTTTTCATGTTCCTTAGCAGCCTTTTGTCTTGGTTGGCCTTTGCCAACAGTCTCTCCAAGTGGGCATTCTCCTGAATAAGCAATGACTCCCGGTCAACAGGCAATGGGTCACCGGGCCTCCTACGGTTTAGGACTCTGTCACTACGAATTCTCCAAATCTCATCAAGTGCCTTCTCCTCCTCCAGCTGTGTGTTCCATTGCTCTAGATATGTGATGGTCCATTGGGCACCCTCAAGTCTCCGCTGCAAAATATCATTCTCGGCCCTGAGCTGCTGAATGATCTCCTTTGCCTCTTGGCTAGGAGAACTGACTTCAAGATCGATCACTGGATCCTCATGAACCATGGGCTCTTTGCCCCTCTGCAATACCTGTGCTGGCGAAGAAAGCGAGGCCCCTTCCACCTGCTATGGAGATAACACCCGCTGCTCTGAATATGAAGGCGAGACCCCTTCCACCTGCTGTGGAGATAGTACTCACCTAGCTGCTGCAAATAAGGCCCTTGGGCCTTTCTAATAGGTGACCATAGGAGTGGAGCTGACATGTCGGGTGATGGGAGCATCAGGCTGCTGAGATGGTCCTCCCTCCTCATGAATAGCCTCCTGATGTGGCTGAGGTGGCACTGTGAAAAACTCATGGGAGATGAACTCCTCCCATGAGATACCCTGCTGAGTCAACTGATAAGAGACTATAAGCTGGATCAAACCATAGTGACAAAGGCTCCTGTAATGCTGGGCCGGGGTCTTCCTCTGCAACATGGGTACCATCCTCTGAATGTTCTGAAATAGGAAGATCGGGAGGTTCATCATCCTCACCCGGGTGAAATTCATCAACAGGCGAATGTGATATGAATACACCTGTGAAAATCTGCCCTCACATGTAAAATAATGCATGATAAGTCTCATGAGGGGAGCATACTCACTCCGAAGAAATTTGAATGGGAAAACACCTGTCAACAGTTTCACAAATGATGGCCGGACATAAGGCTCAAAATGAACAAAATCAAGTAACCGGCGCTTAGGCCACACCTCACCCACATTTGGTATCCCTGTAGCCTCGGAGATCACCTCGGGTGTCAATATGAAATTCACCCCTGCAAGAGTGACATGTCCATCATGGAGGTGTAAGACAAACAAACGGGCCAGCTCTCTATGATGCTGAATGTGAGTGAGCCTCTCACAAAACTGATAGCATGACATGTACCGGAAACAATTCAATGCCAAAGGACAAGCCTGTAACTTTGCCAAAGAAGTAGGCTCCTCCCTCTTATGATGACCTCCCTTACCCCCTCTACGAGGCCTCCTCTGTTCCTCAATCTCTGTAGATGATGAATGGTCATCACCTTGCTCATAAGTCTCAGTATCTGACATGGTTTTGGAGCAAGGTGGGCAAACTGAAGGACAAATTGAACTGCTGCCTCTGCCTGCAAAAGTACTGAACTCTATGCTGTTTCAAGGGGAAAAACATGAGGGGAATGTTAGGGGAGGGAAATTCTTAACGAGGAATGGGAATATATGAAAATAACAAGGAATTTTCAAGGGAAACTTTACAAATTGTCATGCATATAGGAACACATTTTAACATTGGGAAATCATTTGCAAAGAACATCTCATATGGGATAAAAACATGTATGATAATGAACATGGAAGGGGCATACATGTATCAATAGGGACATAGGGACACAGGGACACCATACACCAAATTTGCTTATATGAGTTCATGTGTGTCATAAGGCAAATTTTTCTCTTTTTGTTCTTTAAGGAGTACATGCACATTAAGGAGTACATACACATTATTTTCACATAAAGGGAAAGTGTTCATGTACAAAGGGATGTCAAGGGTATATAAGGGTTATGTACATGCCTTTTGATATACAACAACATTTAATTTCACCTGACTCTTTTCTTTATTTTCAAATGTATCTTTTCTTTTTGTTTTATCTTTTTGCATATGTATGGTTGAGGGAATTAGGGTTTTGTGTGCTTGTGAGAGGGGTAGGGTTTATAGCTTAGAGATGAGGGAAAAAGGAAACATTTTATGTACAAATAGAATGGGACAGAGATGCAAGCATGACTATAAATGAAAGAGGGGAAGAAGGAAGGGACCAAATGGGACAAAAACACTTGAAACAGTCACAAAACCCTAGCATTTTACAAACATTAGCAAACAGCCACATTAATCCATTCATTTGCAAATTTAGAAGATGAAATCATAGCATACATCATTATTTTCACCACCAATATCAACATCCATGGATTAAGAGCCTACCTCGACCAATTGAGCAAACTTGAAGTGGAATAATGGAATTTGTTCGAAGTTTTGATAGCAGGCAGTTGAACGGGTCGCACACAGCCCTGGACGGGTCGCGCACAGCCCAACGGGTCGTGCTCGTTATGGTTTTTCACTGCCGGAGACCGCTGGACGGGTCGCGCACGAGCCTGGACGGGTCGCGCACCTGCAAACTGCCCGAAACCCTTGTATTTTCGCCTCCTTCGACTTCCACTCTCTCACAATCTCTCTTACAAGCTTGAAATGCACAATGAGAGTGAAAGGAAGGAACAATACCTTTTATAATCTCATTTTGAAAAAATTTCATTCAAAAACCCACTTTATAAAGTCTATTTTGTCACTTTTTTAAAACATTGATTTTCTTGGTTTCCTTTATCCTGAAGTTGATATTTTGAGTGCTTTCACCTGATTCGTTTTGCAGGTAGATCATCTGAAGGATTGTGGCAAGGGGACCAGGGTTGTTGCTGCCTTTTTGAAAACATTTTGGAAATTTATTCTTTTTACAAAAATTATCATGACCTTGGCTTTAAAAACAGGGTTTTTAAATCCAAGGTTAAAAATGAACTGTACATGATGAAAATTTCAAAGGAAAATGTTTAACATCCTCCCTCTGGCTTGCTGGTCACTCAAGGACTTTCAGAGACATGACCTTGCTAAGACAACTGACCAAGAACCCTAGACCTAGAATTTTGACTTTAAGACCAAACAAGAGTAGCTTGACAAACTCAATGACTGATATGACCTGATCCAGCAAAGCCAAGAGGGGTATGAATAGACCAGCTCCTCCATCAGGGTTATGGCATGCCTAACGGGATGCAAATTTTGACACTGATGAGACACCTACCAATGCAAATGCAAAGAGCTTTGATCACTGATGGAGGGCTTTCAAGACCGACACTAACATTGGCTCCAATGGGGATGGTATCTCCTTGGAGGTACCAAGAACCTCAGACCTCTGGGAGAGCAGACCAGTGCTTTTATCATTGGGCAATGGAGTCAAATTATTTCACCTGTGACCAACTTGAAAACAACTTTATTTGACTTAGACAATTGACTGAAATTCAAAACTATCTTGGACACTAACTCACTAACTCTATACAGAAAATGAACTGACATGAAACAACTTGTAAAACTCACACCAACTAATCACCATTTTCAGAATTATAGCCTTCACCGCAGGCCCCAAACTGAAGATGGAAATCAGCTTCACACTTGCTGCAGAAAGAAAATGACATGGTATTTACAATGAGAGTGATTAGAGCAGAAAATGATCAAGCATGATACCTTTTGAGCAGCCGACCATTCACTGACCCTCCAAGACATTCATCTCCGTTCATTTCTTTGAGAAGGAAAGCATTTGGACCACGGTATGCTGCAATTTTATAAGGACCCTTCCATAAGTTGTCGAATTTTCCATGCGTCCCTTTATCCTCATTGCGGGCATCCCACCGTAACGCAACATCATCAATCTGAAACTCATCTGCCTTGGCCTTTTTGTCATAGATTCTCTTTATGCGCTCCTGCAACTTAAGGGAATTCTGGTGAACTTCTTCTCGTGTCTGCTGCAAATGAATCATTTGACTGATCCGTCATTGCATAGGATCCTCTTCACCACTAGCTTCTTGAAACAACTTGGCTACCAGGACACTAAGTGAAGTAGGAAACACTGCATCTACTCCGTAAACAATTTCAAAAGGTGACATACCAATTGACTTCTTTTGACTTACCCGATCAGCCCATAGTGCATTTATCAACTTCTTATGCCAGCTCTTCTTGTTTATTTCCAGCAATTTCTTGATAATATTCATAAGGGATTTGTTCGAAGATTCGGCCAGCCCATTACCTTGCGGATGATAAGCGGTTGAATGCCCCAAACTAATGTTATATTTAAAGCAAAAATCAACCAACTTCTTTGATTTGAATGCAGCTGCATTATCAGTAATCAACTTTTGTGGACAGCCAAAACGTGACAAGATATTATTTTCAAGAAAGGAAATAATTACCAAATCTGTGGCCTGTCGGGTGGGAATGGCTTCAATCCATTTTGTGAAGTAATCTGTAGCTGTCAAGATCCATCGATGCTGCCCGGAAGATGCTGGGTGGATCTCGCCAATAAAATCCAAGCCCCATTGCTGAAATGGCGCACTGGTTTCCACCGGTTTGAGAGGCAAGGGCTGTAATTTCTGTTTTCCTTGAAAAATTTGACATTCATGACAGCTCTTTACCACTTTATACACATCAGAAAATAAAGAAGGCCAATAGAAACCGGCTCTCAAAATCTTATTAGCCGTGGTTTTCCAAAATAAGTGACCCCCACAGTCACCTTTATGGAAGTCATCTACTGTTGTTTTTGCTTCCTCTTCGACCAAACAGTTCAGCAAGATGCCACCGGGATCCTTCCAATAAAGTGCAGATTTGATAATGCAAAATTTGGCAGCCTTAAGCTTCAATGTTCTAGCTTTGTTTCTAGGCATGACAGGAGGTGCAGATAAGTTTTGAAGAACATAAACTATATCAGCATACCAAGGAGAAGACATAAAGATATCGGAGACCTGTAGAACTAAATTTTCTTCATCTTCATCGGACAAGGCAGCAATCAAATTTATATCAAGGACATGAAGGTTCGCTTCAGCCATCAACTTAGCTAAGCCTTGGCATTTAATCAACTTGGTAGGCTTAATTTCAACATCATATTCTAAGAGTGCAGCAATCCACTTACCCCTTCTTCCTTCCGGTTCTGTTTGTACTAAAACATCCTTCAAAGCTGCATTAGGGACATATGCTAATACATGAGAATTCAATATGTAAACTCGGAAGCTTTGATCAGGGCCAATGCTTGCTTCTCAATGATATTATAATTCAGTGCTCCATCTCTTATGATTCGGCTGAAAAAAGCTATGGGCCTCTCAACTCCATCTCTCTTTTGCATTAACACGGCCGCCAATGTATGCTCAGAGGCAAATGAAAACAAAATAAAATCCTGTGTATAATCTGGGCTAATCAAAGTTGGAGCTGAAGATAAGATTACCTTTATCAAATTAAACGATTTCACCGCCCCTTCGGTCCATCTTAGTTCGCTATCCTTCTTGAGCATATTGGTTATCTCTCTGAGATGTTCAGCAAGATTGGGAATGAAACGACGCAGAAAATTCAACTTACCATTAAAGGACTGAATTTCTTTCTTGCTACGGGGCTGCTCCAATTTTTGAATTGCTTCCACTCGTGCAGGGTCTATACAAATGCCATCTTTAGAAATGATATGGCCTAGCAGCTTGCCTTCACTCATAGCAAAAAGACTTTTCTTCGGATTCAATGAGATGCCATATTTTCTGCATTTTTCAAACACCTTAGTCAAATGAAACAAATGCTCTTCATCTGATTTCAAAAACACGGTCAAATCATCAAGATAAACTACTAAAAAGACATCCTTCTCATTTGCAAAGGCCATGTCCATTGCCCGCTGAAATGTGGCACCCACATTCTTCAATCCAAACGACATCTTGGCATAATGAAATGTACCCCATGGAGTAGTAAATGTTGTCTTGTCACGGTCATCTTCGTGCACTAAAATCTGATTATATCCAGAGTAACCATCAAGCAGTGACATCCTAGATGCCCCCACAACCCGTTGCAATATGTGATCCATCTTGGGCAGCGGATAATTGTCCTTTAATGACACTTTGTTCAGATTTCTAAAGTCTATACACAAGCGAATCTCACCGGTTTTCTTCCTCACGGGAACCAAGTTTGAGATCCAATCGGAAAACCGGATTGGCACTATGATCCCGGACTTATACAACCTGTTGACTTCCTTCTCAATTAATGGCAGCAATTTAGAATTAATTCTTCTCAACTTTTGCCAGAAAGGCTTTTGATTTAGCTTTATAGGAATAGTGTGTTGAATAATGCTTGTGTCATAAGTTTTCAAATCTGAATAATCCCATGCAAAAACATTAGAATACAGAGACAATAATCTGATATACTCTTGCTTTACCTTAGGCGGCAACGCTTTTGAAAGCTTCACCATCTTTGGATTTGCAGCTGTCCCAAGGTTCACATCTTCAACTCCTTCGTCCGTTGGCCTCAAAGTTGGCTTGCGGGCCACATCATCCTGTTCAAACAATTCCTCTAAAGGAATCAATCCTTTTGGAATGTGATTGTCTTTGAGCTGCAATACATCCATCTGATTCACTCCTTCAGCTTCCATATCTATTGAGATGTCTTCAAACTTACCCTTAACTTGCAGAAAATCTTCAATTTCTTCGTCATCTTGGAACACTTGCCAACACCTTTGGTTATCTGGAACTGTAGGACGATGCTTCACATATATCTCAAACTTATTGTTGGAATTCATGGGTATTTTCAGATTACTTGCTGCCTTAGCCAATGCATCCGCAACACCATTTTGAATTCGGGGCACACATGTCAAGGTATGTTCGGAAAATCTTTTCAGGATATCTAAAACAACATTTCTATAAGCTCTCATGCGAGGATGTTTGGCCTGAAATTCACCTTTCACTTGCTTGATAACTAGTTCGGAGTCGGCATATACTGCTATTTTCTTTGCCTTTAACTTCAGAAGGATTTTCAAACCAACAATAAGAGCTTCATATTCTTCCTCATTATTCGAACAATCAAATGCTAATTTGTAAGAACATACCCGTACCTTGCTTGGAACTTGATCTTGAGCTGAGAATGGGCTTCGGATCCACACACCTATACCAGCGCCATCGCTGCCCACTGCACCATCAAAATCCATTGTCCAAAGACCCTCTTCATCATCTTCTAGGTGCTGAAAGTCTGATTTTGTTTCATGTTCTGTTTGCTGCCCATTTATTTCTGCAGTTGGCCTTATGATAGCAGACCTTTCTTCCCTTTCCTTTCTCAAAACATCCCTGAAATTTTCTGAAATGTCTGGTATATCTTCTACTTGAACTAACTAACTATCTACCTCATTGAAATTTTCCGCAAACAAAACAAAAGATTCTAAATCTGTTTGTACATAATTTACAGGATGATTCACGGGCTTTTCCTTACTAGTGATCATGTATTTCATCTTCTGTTCCCGATATAACTTCCTCATTTGACCGAAAACTGGAATTGAAGCATATGAAAAATCAAGCTGAATCGTACCTTTGAGTTTGGCTCCCCATGACCTAGACAACAACATGCCAAATCTTGGAGGAATGTCCGCCACCACCACATCCATTAAAACATTCTTCGCTGGAATTTGATCTAGACTCACCACTAAGTCTTTGATCAAACCAATGCATCTTACCCGGCTAGAATCAAACGAATACAAATCATGGTACTTCCTTGTGATGTCAAGCCCTAGCTTCTCCATGATTGTTTTCGGCATCAAATTATGTGAAGCTCCCGAGTCAAACATAGCATTGTGCAGCACAAACTCATGCAATCGCAAACTAATATAAAATGGAGGAATGTCACTCTCGGGAGACTCACCATTCAAAGCTGGCCCAAAGATTAACTCCGGTTGATCATCTTGTACATTCACCATGTCTAGCATTGGGTTAAAATTCAACAATTTGGAAATTTGGCCTCGGTAAGTAGCGTTCTTCATAACCTCCGTTAAAGGAATAGGTATCTTCACCTTTGCAATTTCATTCTCCAAACTGAAAACTGGAAACTTCTCACCTTCCTTTGCCGGATTATCTCTCTTCTCAGCTTTATCCTTTGGTGCATTTGATGGCTGGTCCACTTTAGCTGCTGATGATGATGGGATTGTTGAGGGACCAACTATGTCTTTACCTTTTGAAGAAACTGAATCATTTTTCGCTGCAATGTCTTTCCTCTTCTGCACAGGATTTATAGGAATAGTCCGACCTCTCAATTGCCTTTGTTGTCCTTGCTGAGCTGATAATGCATTCAAGTACCCTCTTTGATATTCTTCAGATTCTTCTTCAAGTATCATATCATTTGACAAAATATAATGCTCATCTTGTGGAAAGACGGAATTACTCACCAACTCATCTTCTTCCGTGATATATGTAGGCATATCATCAAGGGTAAAGAAATGATTTTCCTCGCCAACATTATCACCCTCATCTTCAGATTCTTGACTAACAAAATTCTGCTGAAAAGGTGGTTTCATTTGCTGCTGAACTGTTGTGTCTTGTGCCTTTGTTTCACGCTGCTTGATCCTATATTGTTGTTGCTGAACTCTGAAATTTGGGTTACGAATCCACGGTTCCGGCTTGTCAATTGTGACCCTTTCAAGTAACCTCTTCACCTGTTCAACCCGCTGAAGAACCTGATTTGATGTGGATGCCTCTTCCTTGATGGTGACGCGCTTTTCTGCCTTCATTCGTGTTTTTTTATCATTCAAATTTGCCTCAACGCTGACAGCAATTTTCTGCATATCCTCCAAGGTAGGGGGATCTCGGTCTCTCAGTGAATAAGCCATCTCCGGATCAAAACCATCTGGGAATTTGAGAAGTGCTGATTTTCTAGATGGCCTCAAATCATCGGGAATAACATTATAAACTAAATTGAATCTGATTATATAATCTTGAACTAACTCACCCGGATTACGCTTGAGGTTGTTATATTCGGCATTGATTTGAAGCGGATCCTTTCTGATTTCCCACCGATCTAAGAATTGATTTTGAAGTGCTTCCAAGGTAGCAATGTTGTTAGCTGTTAACCCTCTGAACCATTTTCTTACTTCTCCGGCAAATGTTTGCACGAACAACCACATGGTAACATCTTCTTCATCTAACTCATATAGATCAAAGAAAGTAGACATTTTATCGATATGTTGCTGAGCTGTAATACTTTGTGGAGTGCCATCAAACATGGGGATTTTACTTTGGTAATCAGCAAGCATATCATGAAGATTAGTAGGCAATGCAAGTGGGGCAAACCGGGCTACCATTTTTCTAGGTAAGGTAGGTCTTGGAGTAGCAGGCAGGGTAGGTGTAGCGGTATGAGGAGTAAGAGGAGGAGAAGCAGTATGTGATGCTGAAGGCGAAACAACTGTAGATGGAGGATGAGTAACTATGGGAGAGATAACAATAAAAGGAGGATTTGTCTGTTCATGCGCCGTGATAGAAGATCCAATATGACCAGAGATATTTTCAAGGAAATCAGCAAGAGTAGTAGCTTGTACACGTGTCTGGAGATTCCTCAAAATGAAGTTTTCAACTAATTTATTATGCCTCTCAAATTCAATAGCAGCTGCAAAATCAGGATTAGGAACTAGAGTTGCAAGTGCACTTTCAGATTTAGTTTTGAACAGAGACAACTCAAAGCTTTCGTCAAAATCTAAATCTTCAAGATACTCAAAAATAGCTGGGCATGAATGAGATCTGAAAATGGGTTTAGGAGCTGTAGCCAGCTTGTTTTCTCAGAATAACTAGGAAAGAAAAAGCGTTTCAGCCTGTGAAAACTCTCAACCTATCATCCACGGCTCAGAGTTAACAAATACATGGGGATAAGATGTCAAAGAAGCGCTATGTTCACAAGCTCACGGAGATTGACTGAAGCAGCGTTTATCTACTTGCGCTGATGTAAAACAAGAGCATTTTCGAAGGCTACCTGGCGTAACTTCAGGCTCCGTCTAAGACCTATGAAATAACACGTCAATGAACAAAATATCAGTTTGTTCTCCCCAGTATGGTCGCCAGTATGTTAGCACTTGAAATTTCACCTCAGGCTGAAAAGGCAAATCTCAAAGCTACATCAAACCATTCAGCCTCGTAGCTAGCCCTACGGGGCAGGAGAAGGCTCTCTCCGGTCAATCTCGGTAAATTTTCAATGGGAAGAGATGACCAATCAAGGTAACATAGATATTAGGCTAGTAAACTGATTTGAAGGTTGATTTGGGGGTTTTTTCGGTTTTTGGTGGCAAATTGAGGAACTGCAATTTAGGGTGCGGGGATTGGACACAGTTTCTGCAAGGGGGTCTTTGGGGCAAGGTAGGAAGTTGTATTGATGTCTTTAGCTGAAAGGGATGATTAGGAAGAAAGAAAAGAAGGCTAAAGAGAGCAAACAATGGATTTGAATTCTCTTTAGACAGCAGAAAACATAGAAATTAAACAAATTTAAAAGTAGAGCATGGCAAACATGAATTCTGACTTTATCACTTCATTTGTTTAATATGCAACAGTATAGAAAGGAAATGAATCACATCAAAAAGCTTAGAATAACATAAAGAAACACACCATCAACACCTGAGTCCACATGAATCCCAAAGATGACTGCAAAACCCTGGTCTTCCTTAGCCAAAAATTGCAGAGATACAAGCAAAATATGCAATGATAGTTCCTCCCTCAAGAGTCCAACCATGAAAATGAGCATGAAAGTACATAATATAGATGATCTAACCTCTTTCCCTGCCTCCATGGGTCGAGCTCACTATCCTAGGAGCTTTTTGAACAAATTCTAAACTAAGCACTACAAAATAGGCAGTCAAAACAACTTGCCTCTAAAAACTTGGAAACTAGTTCATACAGTCAATTTTACCCTTTTACATGAGAGAAACTTCTAGAAGAGTAAAACAAGAGTAAAAGTATCCAAAAAGTGCCACAAGTACAGTTAAAAGGACCACCATCGACCTCAGCAAGTCAAACTGGAGCTAAACTGCAAATTCTGGGCTGAACTGGTCAAATCTGGCACAAATTCATCAACGGGTCGCGCACATCCTCCTCAACGGGTCGCGCACTTTGGAGCCCTGTTTGGAGGCCTTCCCGGTGTCAGAATCAGGTGCAGGATAGCTCGTTGGAAAGGTCTCTGAGTATAATTTCCAACCCAACCTGAATTTTGGGATTTGGAGGTCATTTTCCCAGTCAAATGTCAATTCTCCCAAGACTACCTCCGCAGCTCAAAAAAGGGGCAGAAAGTCAAAATTTGGTTGTATTTTGACCTTTTGGAGGCCCAAAACTCCATGAAAACTCAAGGTAATGGATGGGCATATGTAACTTTGCATGAAAAATCCATCAATGCTGAGTTTTCACAAAACGGAGCTACGATGACAAAGGGTCTCACCGGGGGTGAGACCCGTTGAGAAGCCAAAACCTGTAAATTTCCCAAAAATGCCAAAAATGAGCCAAAAATTCCAAAAAATTTTGTGCTTGGTGCTGTGAAGAGGCTAGTGAGTGTCATGATGAGTGAGAGAAGCCTCGGCCAAGATGCAGAGTGGGTTGGCCTTCTTCTTCCTCTTGAGAGCCTCGGTCAACCTTCTTTGGAACATTTTCATCTTTGCTTTACAAACGTGCATCCTAGCCCAATAATGGTTTTTCATGTTCCTTAGCAGCCTTTTGTCTTGGTTGGCCTTTGCCAACAGTCTCTCCAAGTGGGCATTCTCCTGAATAAGCAATGACTCCCGGTCAACAGGCAATGGGTCACCGGGCCTCCTACGGTTTAGGACTCGGTCACTACGAATCCTCCAAATCTCATCAAGTGCCTTCTCCTCCTCCAGCTGTGTGTTCCGCTGCTCTAGATATGTGATGGTCCATTGGGCACCCTCAAGTCTCCGCTGCAAAATATCATTCTCGGCCCTGAGCTGCTGAATGATCTCCTTTGCCTCTTGGCTAGGAGAACTGACCTCAAGATCGATCACTGGATCCTCATGAACCATGGGCTCTTTGCCCCTCTGCAATACCTGTGCTGGCGAAGAAAGTGAGGCCCCTTCCACCTGCTGTGGAGATAACACCCGCTGCTCTGAATATGAAGGCGAGACCCCTTCCACCTGCTGTGGAGATAGTACTCGCCTAGCTGCTACAAATAAGGCCCTTGGGCCTTTCTGATAGGTGACCATAGGAGTGGAGCTGACATGTCCGGTGATGGGAGCATCAGGCTGCTGAGATGGTCCTCCCTCCTCATGAATAGCCTCCTGATGTGGCTGAGGTGGCACTGTGAAAAACTCATGGGAGATGAACTCCTCCCATGAGATACCCTGCTGAGTCAACTGATAAGAGACTATAAGCTGGAACAAACCATAGTGACAAAGGCTCCTGTACTGCTGGGCCAGGGTCTTCCTCTGCAACATGGGTACCATCCTCTGAATGTTCTGAAATAGGAAGATCAGGAGGTTCATCATCCTCACCCGGGTGAAATCCATCAACAGGCGAATGTGATATGAATACACCTGTGAAAATCTGCCCTCACATGTAAAATAATGCATGATAAGTCTCATGAGGGGAGCATACTCACTCCGAAGAAATCTGAATGGGAAAACACCTGTCAACAGTTTCACAAATGATGGCCGGACATAAGGCTCAAAATGAACAAAATCAAGTAATCGGCACTTAGGCCACACCTCACCCACATTTGGTATCCCTGTAGCCTCGGAGATCACCTCGGGTGTCAATATGAAATTCACCCCTGCAAGAGTGACATGTCCATCATGGAGGTGTAAGACAAACAAACGGGCTAGCTCTCTATGATGCTGAATGTGAGTGAGCCTCTCACAAAACTGATAGCATGACATGTACCGGAAACAATTCAATGCCAAAGGACAAGCCTGTAACTCTGCCAAAGAAGTAGGCTCCTCCCTCTTATGATGACCTCCCTTACCCCCTCTACGAGGCCTCCTCTGTTCCTCAATCTCTGTAGATGATGAATGGTCATCACCTTGCTCATAAGTCTCGGTATCTGACATGGTTTTGGAGCAAGGTGGGCAAACTGAAGGACAAATTGAACTACTGCCTCTGCCTGCAAAAGTACTGAACTCTATGCTGTTTCAAGGGGAAAAACATGAGGGGAATGTTAGGGGAGGGAAATTCTTAACGAGGAATGGGAATATATGAAAATAGCAGGGAATTTTCAAGGGAAACTTTACAAATTGTCATGCATATAGGAACACATTTTAACATTGGGAAATCATTTGCAAAGAACATCTCATATGGGATAAAAACATGTATGATAATGAACATGGAAGGGGCATACATGTATCAATAGGGACATAGGGACACCATACACCAAATTTGCTTATATGAGTTCATGTGTGTCATAAGGCAAATTTTGCTCTTTTTGTTCTTTAAGGAGTACATGCACATTAAGGAGTACATACACATTATTTTCACATAAAGGGAAAGTGTTCATGTACAAAGGGATGTCAAGGGTATATAGCGGTTATGTACATGCCTTTTGATGTACAGCAACATTTAATTTCACCTAACTCTTTTCTTTATTTTCAAATGTATCTTTTCTTTTTGTTTTATCTTTTTGCATATGTATGGTTGAGGGAATTAGGGTTTTGTGTGCTTGTGAGAGGGGTAGGGTTTATAGCTTAGAGATGAGGGAAAAAGGCAACATTTTATGTACAAATAGAATGGGACAGAGATGCAAGCATGACTATAAATGAAAGAGGGGAAGAAGGAAGGGACCAAATGGGACAAAAACACTTTAAACAGTCACAAAACCCTAGCATTTTACAAACATTAGCAAACAGCCACATTAATCCATTCATTTTCAAATTTAGAAGATGAAATCATAGCATACATCATTATTTTCACCACCAATATCAACATCCATGGATTAAGAGCCTACCTCGACCAATTGAGCAAACTTGAAGTGGAATAATGGAATTTGTTCGAAGTTTTGATAGCAGGCAGTTGAACGGGTCACGCACAGCCCTGGACGGGTCGCGCACAGCCCAACGGGTTGCGCCCGTTATGGTTTTGCACTGCCGGAGACCGCTGGACGGGTCGCGCACCGCCCAACGGGTCGCGCACGAGCCTGGACGGGTCGCGCACCTGCAAACTGCCCGAAACCCTTGTATTTTCGCCTCCTTCGACTTCCACTCTCTCACAATCTCTCTTACAAGCTTGAAATGCACAATGAGAGTGAAAGGAAGGAACAATACCTTTTATAATCTCATTTTGAAAAAATTTCATTCAAAAGCCCACTTTATAAAGTCTATTTTGTCACTTTTTTAAAACACTGATTTTCTTGGTTTCCTTTATCCTGAAGTTGATATTTTGAGTGCTTTCACCTGATTCTTTTTGCAGGTAGATCATCTAAAGGACTGTGGCAAGGGGACCAGGGTTGTTGCTGCCTTTTTGAAAACATTTTGGAAATTTATTCTTTTTACAAAAATTATCATGACCTTGGCTTTAAAAACAGAGTTTTTAAATCCAAGGTTAAAAATGAACTGTACATGATGAAAATTTCAAAGGAACATGTTTAACATCCTCCCTCTGGCTTGCTGGTCACTCAAGGACTTTCAGAGACATGACCTTGCTAAGACAACTGACCAAGAACCCTAGACCTAGAATTTTGACTTTAAGACCAAACAAGAGTAGCTTGACAAACTCAATGACTGATATGACCTGATCCAGCAAAGCCAAGAGGGGTATGAATAGACCAGCTCCTCCATTAGGGTTATGGCATGCCTAACGGGATGCAAATTTTGACACTGATGAGACACCTAGCAATGCAAATGCAAAGAACTTTGATCACTGATGGAGGGCTTTCAAGACCGACACTAACAGGTACCAGTCACCTATCCTGTACTGTTTGGAAAGATGTAAAATTTTCTTTATATCACTAGAGAGCCTAGGTGGAGGAGCTCCTATTAACAGGGTGGAGGTTGGATGCAAAAATAGGTCAATGAACTCAGCATAGGTATAAGGGGATTCATAGGTTCTGTGGAAAACTGAGCTCCAAAATATTACAGACCTCTGATTTCCCTTTGAGTCCAATCTTCTAATGGGGAAGGAAAAGCTGTCTGAATGATAGTATAACAGAAGGTGGTATATAATTGTTGTGTATTTGAAGACTCCTTCTCTGTCCAGATTGAGAAATTGGTCATGCATTTTATTGGAAATGAAAGTAGCATAGTCATATTTGACAGCAGGGGGCTGTCTTGGAGTAAACATTGATAGGAGAAATAGGGTAATGTCATCAATAAATTCACTGGTGTTGAATCCTAAGATGAAGGATATCATGTCAACAATAAGTTTCCCTGTTTCAGTGAACCAGGCATACAGATAGGGAGGTGGGCCTTGGGGCTGGAATTCTGGTTTCATGAACATTCTAGAAATATGGGTTATCTTTGAAGTGGGCAATTGGGGGGCTTGCTCAAGTAAAAATCCCATGGAAATAGGAGCCAAGGGCTGAGTGGGATAGAACTGTAACATCTCATTGATAGATTCAACAGTTATGTAAAAAAGCACAGTCTGGGAAGGAGACATAACTGCTCTGTGAACAAGGTCATAGTTAGCCCAACATTGGTGAATAATCTCTGAGAAAACATTGACTCTGGGGAGGTAATATATGGGAAGGTTAGATTCCCATATTCCAAAAATATCAGTTTTGTTTGAATCACTGTCCCTGACTTGGCAGAAGGCCTGGAGATGATTCATGTCACCAAATAACTCTTTTATCTGAAAATCCTTGTCGACTAAGGCCAAGTAATCCTGGTCCTCATGAGGTGCATTAAGGGGTGTGATGCTCAGGGCTACAGGAGTTTCCATGTTTGGTTCTTATGTTTCAAAGAGGAATTCAGGCTTCTGTGGAGAAACTGAGCAAAAGAGCAGTATTGGGTGTATTTGTATGGGAGCAACAGGCTTATTTTAACTTGAATTCAGCTTTTTGGGTAAAATTAACAGAGGAAAAACGAAATTACAGGTTTCGGGAAGTGAATTGGAGTAAATACCTATTTTTAGAGACGAAAAAGGTAATTTGCAGGTCGCATGACAAGCTGCAGAGTAGGGCACTGAGATTCCTTGGTCAGGTGGCGAACTGAACACTCGTATATTTGCGTGGACGTAATTTGCATGAAAACTGTTCACAGAGAAAAATGGACGAAAATGACAGTTTAACGTGGTTTTAACAAAATTTTGGCTTTGGCGGGGCCTTTGGCATTTAATGCATGTAGGACGTCAGCTTTACGTCAGCAGGACGAGATGTTTTGTCGTTTAGGGGGGGGGGGGTGGTAAGCGGTTTCCCCCGCACAGCTTTTGGGGTCGGGCGGTTTCGGCGGGGGTGAAGTGATCACAGCGAGAGCGCGATGAGTGTCCATGGTACGGGAGTAATACTGTCGGCTCCCCGGGAGTTAAATGTCGGATGGAAGGGGGGCGCGATATGAGTGTGGGCCGTTGGATGAGCGGGCCCAGATCCGATGGTGGGCACTTGGCGGAGTTGGCGGAGGTTAAATGCGTGGGCCTGACACAATAAAATGCATTTTTTAATGGTATCGGGGAGGGTTTTATTGGTCTACGGGTTTTAGGTTATTAATTAACCAGATGTTAATTAATCCCAAGATATTGCGCAGGGTTTAGGTTATAAAAAGGTTTCAAATAAACCTTTAATCCATTTTGTATAGTGACTATGGTTATAACTAACCGGGGGGCGGGAATATTGATATTGCGTGCATTTTATATATCTACATTAATACGGGGAAATGTATTTTTGCAAGGGGATTATATAATAAAAGTTAATTGTTAATATGAAAATGACTGAAAGCGCCAAGTTTAATATCAGGAAACTTAGGCTTAAAGGGGAAAAGAGGGGTTTATGTGATATTTATGCATTTCTCCTAAGTAAAGTGGGGGTTTACCTTAGGCAAAGGTTTATGAAATGAAATGAGATGGATGGAAGGGGTTGTTTGGTGATATTAAGCAGATTTTAATATCCTTGGGGGGGAATTAGTAAATGATTTGGGGAGAAGTGTGAAAGGGAGTTAGTAATAAAATCTGCCTCGCTTGAGCTGCATCAAAGTATTGGCTTTGCATTCGTGATGGGACTGAAAGTTAAGATATTCACACAACACATCACAAGTCATATTCTGCAACACCATTCTGCCTACCCAGCCTATTTTACCTAACATTTTCTCTTCCTTTCTTTGGGTGCACTTAAACTGGAAAACCCACATCCTCTTCTCTTTTCTTTGCATGATAAGCCTATCTAAGTCTGCACTTATTTCTTCCAAGGGCTCAGAGTAAATTGTTGAGTTCGTTTGCTTCTCTACCTATCTATTGATCTGCCAAGGTTGAACAATTTGGTCAGATTTATTCTCTATCTCTAAAACAAGTAAATTCTGACATGAATTGGCCAAGATTGCGCTATTTGGCCATTCATCAATGGTGGCATATGTGGAAAAGTTGCAACCACCATATTATTACAAAAATAGAATAGTAGTGGCATTTTGGACTTGCACACTTTCCTGGTCTATTTGATTTGGGGTTCATTTCTTTCACTTTTTTGACCATTCTATTCTTTTTGCCCTTTGATTTTTCTTTTAGGGCATACCCTATTTTCATTTTTAAATTTTTTTTTTTTGACAATATGGAAAACCTTTGCAACCAGAAAAGGTATGAACATATTACAGGGCTCATAAATGCCAATCATGAAACATGACACCTATTGGTATAGGAACCTAATAGTGGCTCCACTTGGGGATGACCTTCCCTGGTGGAAAGTCAAGAACAACAGGTCAGATAGCCTTCTCCATAACTTTGATTATGGTCTGAAATTTCCTTCTGCTAGTTTCTTTATTTATATGTATGATAGTTATAGTTGTGAAGCTTAGGGCCTTCTCTTCAGGCTTCAACTTCAGCAATTTGCTATCCAATCTAAACTAAAATTTTACTGAGGATATAGTATGTACATTATGAGGCAAGAATGCTTTCAAATAGTTGGATCAAAATAGTGTTTCAACATCCGGCCATTAACTGGTCCTTCTTCTGTTTCAGTGCCATCCAGGTTCTTCAAAAAGTATCGTTTCCTTGTGAGGTCTGGATAATAAAAGGTCCCTTCCATAGGAAGTCAAACTTCCCACATTTTCCTTTGTCCTCTCTCGTGGAATCCCATTTTAACACTTTGTCTTCAATATAGAAATCTTCTACCTTAGTCCTCTTATCAAATATCTTCTTGAGCTTTTCTTGTAGCACTTGAGACCTTTGATATACCTCTTCTCTAGTCTGTTGTAAATGGATAGTCTGATTTATTCTTCTCTGGATGTCATTGGGTTCTACCTGAGCTTCTTGCAGCAACTTCATTATAGGGACTCCCAAATATGAAGGAAATACAGCCTCCATGCCATAAACTAACTCATAAGGGCTAGTTCCAATAGATCTCTTTGTAGTTAATCTGTTTGCCCATAGTGCATTTGTGAGTTTCTTGTGCCAGTTTTTCTTGTTCTCTTCCAGCAATTTCTTAATAATATTGATTAGGCTTTTATTGGAAGACTCAGCTAGACCATTACCTTGAGGGTAATACGCTGTGGAATTGCCTAAAGTGATATGGTATTTATGACAAAAACTTATCATTTTCTTGGATTTGAAAGTAGCAGCATTGTCAGTTATGATCTTTTCAGGATAGCCAAATCTGGACAGTATATTGGTTTCTAGGAATCCTATAATCACCTTATCATTGGTTGGTCTGGTAG
The DNA here is from genome assembly GCA_031772625.1 of Pinus tabuliformis. Classification (NCBI taxonomy): domain Eukaryota; kingdom Viridiplantae; phylum Streptophyta; class Pinopsida; order Pinales; family Pinaceae; genus Pinus; species Pinus tabuliformis. The sequence goes on from CM062813.1 coordinate 849,123,282, forward strand.
GAATAGATTCTATCCACTTGGTGAAAATATCTGTGGCAGTGAGGATCCATTTATGCTGGCCAGAAGATCGAGGATGGATTTCGCCAATGATGTCTAAACCCCATTGTTGAAAAGGATTTTCTGTGGAAATTGGTTTAAGGGGTAAAGGTAAAGGCTTTCTCCTACCTTCAAAAATTTGACATTTATGGCAAGAAGTGACAAATTTCTTCACATCAGCAAATAGGGTGGGCCAATAAAATCCAGCCCTTAGGATTTTATCTGCAGTTGATTTCCAATAAAGATGTTCGTCACAATCCCTTGCATGAAATTCTTTGAGCACTTTGTCAGCTTCATCTTTTATTAAACAATTTAATAGGATACCTTCATGATTTTTCCAAAATAAGGCACTATCTAAAATAAAAAACTTTGAAGCTTTCATTCTCAAAAACCTTTTCTTTGTTCTGGATAACCCTGGAGGAGCCTACAGGTTTAATAATACATGATTTATATCAGCATACCAAGGTGATTCTAAGAAGGCCTGATTTATCTATGGAGTCACCATCTCCTGTTCATTATCCAGTTCATTGATATCAAGGACTTGAAAGTTTGTTTCATTCACGAGTTTAGCTAATCCCTATCCTTTTATAAGCTTTGTGGGTTTTAATTCAATATCATACTCCAGAATATTAGCTATCCATTTGCATATTTTTCCTTCAATTCCCTCCTGAGTTAGGATGTCTTTGACAACAGACATGAGCTATTACATGAGAGTACAATATATAAAATCTGAAGTCTTTAATAGCTTTGACAAGTGCATAAGCCTGTTTTTCCATAATTTGGTATTTTAGAGGTGCATCCCTAAGTGATTTACTGAAAAAGGCTATAGGTTTTTCACACCCTTGATCATCTTTTTGTAGTAAAACAACAACAATGGTGTGTTCTGATGCAAATGAAAATATCATGAAGTCTCTATCCAACTTTGGACTTGTAAGGACTGGTGTCTTAGTCAAAGCTATTTTAATTTCTTCAAATGCTTGTTTGGCTTCTACTGTCCATTTTACCTTGGAATCCTTTTTTAACATGTTGTTTAGCAGTCTAATTACTTTAGCCAACTTAGGTATAAATCTTCTTAAAAATTTGATTTTCCCTAGGAAGGCTTGAAGTTCTTTGACATTTCTGGGGTGAGGTACTTGCAGAATGGCTTGTATTCTATCCGAATCAATTCTGATGCCATCTTTGGAGATGATGTGAGCTAACAATTTACCTTCCTCTAGACCAAACAATGATTTCTTAGGGTTTAATGAGATGCCATACTTTCTGCATTTTAAAAATATTTGTCTCAAATGATCTAGATGCTACTGATCCGATTTAGAAAACATCGTAAGGTCATCTAGATATATGACTAGAAAATCATGAATCTTCTTTGCAAAGGCTATGTCAATTGCTCGTTGAAAGGTTTCCCCTGCATTCTTAAGTCCGAATGGCATTTTAACATATTTGAAAGTTCCCCAAGGTGTTGTAAAAGCAATTTTTTCTTCGTCATCAAGATGGACTAGAATCTAGTTAAAACCTGAAAATCCATCTAAGAGTGAAATCCTAGAGGCACCTACTACCCTTTGTAAAATGTAATCCATCTTGGGCAAGGGTTTTTCTTTCAGAGAAACCTTATTCACATTTCTTAAATCAACACAAAGTCTGATTTCCCCTGTTTTCTTCCTAGTGGGTACTAGATTGAAGACCCACTCTGAAAACCTGATAGGAGCGATTATTCCTGCTTCATACATCCGTTTGATTTCCTTTTCAATTAAGGGGAGTAGGATAGGGTTAATTCTTCTAATTTTCTGCTTGAATGGTTTCTGATTTTCCTTGAGGGGTATTGTATGTTGAATTATAGAGGTGTCATAAGATTTGAGATCTTCATAGCTCCAGGCAAAAACATCCTGGAATTCTTTGAACAGTTCAACATATTTAAGCTTTTGATCAGGGGGCAAAGTTTTGGACAATTTTATCATTTTTGGATTTTCCTCAGTCCCTATGTTATAGTCTTCAATGTCTGCTTTTAGAGGCTGCATTTTGGGTTTCCTTGGGATATCATTGGAATAAAAAAAATCTTCCAAGGGAGTCAATCCTTTGGGCAAATGATTATCTTTCAAATCAATAACTTCATATTCTCCTTCAATGATCTCATCAATATCTATTTCTTTCAGATCTTGCATTTCTTTATTGGTAAATTTTGTTGGATGAAGCATTTGATTTGCACTCTCTGCCGAAATGTCTGTTTCTATTTTATCCTTTTGATCAAACATGCTAACGATATCAATGTCTATATTGGTGGTAGAAAACTCTTCCTCTAGAGTTAAAAAATTGTTGATCTGAATATCATTATCAAACACTTGCCAGTTTTTTATATTGTCAGGTATGGCTGGCCTGTGTCTAATCTCAGTTGTGAACTGATGATTAGGTTCAAACAGTAATTTACAAGTGCTAGCAAATGTTGCTAAGCTGTGAGCATGCAAATTATGTTTCCTTGGAATTTTGGCAAGCTGTGTTTCAAGAAATGTGTTGAGGATGTCAATTGTTGTTCCTCTATAAGCTCTCAGTCTGGGATCAATTGTGAGGAAGTTTCCTTTTATCTGTTGAATGACTAAATCAGAGTCTCCCAAAACTGATATCCTGATTTCCCCTAAACTTTTGACCAATTTAAGTCCTAGCAGCAAGGCCTCATATTCAGCCATATTATTGGTGCATTTAAAGTTTAACCTGTAAGCATGACCTTTAGCATGATCATTTTCTAGATTGTGCACCCAAATTCCAGCTCCTGCTCCTAATTTGTTAACTGAACCATCAAATTCTAAGTACCAAAGGGTTTCATGTTCGTAGTCAGTATCAGGAGTCTCAGTAATCTGCTTTATGGGAAAATATATTTCTTTGGTTCCAGTGGATTTCTCTTGATTGTCTGATGTACCACTATGCTCAGAAATCTCTTGAATGTGAATATTAGAGGTTTCATTTGAGATTTCTTCTTGTTCAAATGTTAGAACTTTGACATCAGCTGGAGGATCAATTTCAGCATTGTAGAGAATGAAGGAGTCCATGTCAGAATGCACAGAGTAGATGGGGAAATTTTGGGGTTTCTCTTGACTGCTCACCACATATTTCATTAAAGTTTCTGGGTATAACTTCTTTGGTTGACCAAATACTGAAATAGTAGCATAAGACATGTCCAACTGTAATGATCCTTGCAGTTTTGCTCCCTAATACCTAGACAATAACATGCCATATTTGGGTGGAATATCAGCCACCACTTTGTCCATTAAAATGGTTTTGGCAGGGTATTGTAGTAATGACACGCATAAATCTTTGATCAGTCCTAGACATCTGACCTGGCTTGAGTCAGAAGAGAATAAGTCTTTGTATGGTCTGGTGATATCCAGCTCCAACTTCTCCATTACAGATTTAGGCATTAAGTTGTGAGAAGCGCCGGAATCAAACATAACATTATGAAGTATTTTATCATGTATGTTCAGACTTACATAAAAAGGAGGAACACCTCCATCTACTGATATTCCGTTTACCTCAGGTCCAAAAATTAATTCAGGTTGGTCATCAAAAAGACTTTGTTCACAGAAACTTGGAGTGATCTGCTAATTTGACTTCTGTAGACATCATGTTTGGCCAATTCTGACAATGGAATGGCTATCTTTAATTTGCCTATTTTAGTCTCAAGATTGAAAGGTTTTTCAGTTTGAGTTTTTTATTTTGGACAGTGGGATTCTCCTTTACTGTTGTATTTTCTGTGCTTTTCTCTTTTTCAGGAGTAGTGTAACGCGCTGAAGTTGGTTGCAAATTAATTTCTAGGGGTTCCTCCACATTTCCTTTGGGAGGAATGGAAGTGGAAGGTTGTCTGTTTGGATGTTGCTCGTCTGGTATGTCTTCAATTATTGTGTTTTTTAGGTTAGGACTTGTTTCACGAATGGCTTGTACGGGGGGTTTATTGATCTTATGTTATGAAACCAGCTCACAAAAAGATAGAAAAGAGAGATCCACGCCTTATAATTCAGCCTCTTCAAGGGGGCAACCTCCTTTACATTACATAAATGAACAATTCTTGGATGATACAAATGAAAAAACCTCCTTTCTATATATAGGAGTCTAAGGAGTCACAATATAATTCAGCCGACCTAACAATAATAATATAAAGCCACACAAATAACAATAGGGGGCTTCTATGGGGCACAGAAATAACAATATGGGGGTAATAGGGGCACAACAATATAAATAAGGGGTATAACTACAATAGTAATGGGGTAATCACTAGTATTATAGGGACCCAACATGCCCCTCTCCTTCAAAAAAGTGTTGTCCTCAACGCTTGAGTAGTTCTGGATACTTCTGCATAAAATTCTCATCCTCCCATGTGGAATCTTCAGCGGATAAGTTATTCCACTTGATAAGATACTCTGAAATTGATCGATTTCGTAGCTGTCGAGTTCTTGTTTCTGTGACTGCTTCCGGTTCCAATATAATTTTTCCTTCCTCGTCAAGTTCTGGCAATATTGTTTGAATTGGGAGCTTGTCACCTATAACCTTCTTTAAACATGAAACATGGAAAACTGGGTGCAATCGAGAAGCTGCAGGAAGCTCCAATTTGTATGCCATAGTACCAATCTTTTGCAACACCTTGTACGGACCATAATACTTTGGTGATAATTTATTATCCTTCTTAGCTTGCTTTAGGGACATTTGCTTATATGGTTGTAGCCGTAGGAATACCCAATCACCTACATCAAAACTTCTTTCACTGCGATGTTGATCTGCCTGTTGTTTCATTCTATTTTGTGCCAACACGAGGTTATCCTTTAAGAGTTGGAGGACTTGTTGTTGATGTTCGATGTGATGTTCCACTGCCTGAACCTTAGAATTTTCTCTTAAATATGATGTGATGGATGGTGGTTGATACCCATAAAGTGCCATAAATGGGGTCATTTTTGTTGCTGTATGGAAGGAAGTGTTATACCACCATTATACCACCATTCAGCCAGAGGCAACCATTTGACCCATTGTGTCTGTTTATCAGATACAAAGCAACGAAGATATCCTTCCAAACATTTGTTTACTATCTCAGTTTGCCCATCAGATTGAGGATGATAAGATGAGCTATGAGCTAACTGAGTACCAAGACAAGAAAATAATTCTGTCCAAAAATTTCCAGTGAAAATGGGATCTCTGTCACTTACAATAATCTTTGGGTTTCCATGTAGCTTTTGAACTGTTTCCATAAATGCAGTAGAAACTGTACTGGCTTTAAATGGATGTGATAATGCACAAAAGTGTGCATACTTGGTAAGTCTGTCAACTACCACCATGATGACACTCTTTCCCTCAGACTTGGGTAAACCTGTGATAAAATCCATTGAAACCTCCTCCCAACGTTGGCTTGGAATGGATAAAGGTTGTAATAGACCCGGTGTCTTAATTGTTTCAACTTTATTTTGTTGGCAAACCAAACATTCCGCCACAAACTTTTGAATATCTGATTTAAGGCCATCCCAAAAAAATTCCTTCTTAACCCTGTGGTAAGTTTTTAAAAATCCTGAGTGCCCTCCTAAGGGAGAAGTGTGCAATTCCATAAGAATCTTTTGTTTTAGCTGGGAATTCTTACAGAGGTATAAGCGATCTTTGTACCATAACGAATCATTTTTCCAGCTAAATGTATCAGAAGTACTGGAATCTTGTTGTAGCTTTCGAATAAGTGCCCACACTTCTTCGTCATTCTTCCATTCCTCCCTTGCTTCGTTTATCCAATCTGGTTGGATAATAGAAATGGCACACAACAATGCTTCCACATCCTCATCCTTTCTTGAGAGTGCATCTGCCACCACATTTTGCTTCCCTTTTTTGTAGATGATTTCAAAGTCATAACCCAACATCTTTGTGACCCACTTTTGTTGCTCTTCAGAGGATAATCTTTGTTCTAAAAAGTATTTAAGGCTATCATGATCCGTTTTTACCTTGAAGTGTCTTCCCATTAGGTAGGGTCGCCATTTCTTAAGTGCATGGAGTATTGCCAACATTTCCTTCTCATAAATAGCTTTGCTTAAAAACTTTCCCTTGATTGGACGACTTTCAAAAGCAATGGGTCTTTCATCTTGCATTAGAACAGCACCAATTCCATTTCCTGAAGCATCACATTCCACAATAAAGGTTTTTGTGAAGTCCGGTGTAGCTAAGACCGGTGCTTGGCACATTGCCTCTTTAAGATGTTCAAAGGCCTTTGTTGCTTCCGGAGTCCATGAAAATGAATCTTTCTTCAATAATGTTGTTAGAGGTGCTGCTATTCTCCCATAATTCTTAACAAACTTGCGATAATACCCTGTCAACCCAAGAAATCCTCGCAGATGCTTTATGGATGTGGGGATTTTCCATTCCTTAATGGCTTTAATTTTGCTAGGGTCTACCTTAACTCCTTCATGAGATACAATATGACCCAAATATTCCACCTCCTGGACTCCAAAGAAACATTTGGATCTTTTTGCATATAATTGTTTCTCCTCCAATAGTTGTAGCACCCTGTCAACATGTTCAACATGATCCTTCCAAGACTTGCTGTAGATTAGTATATCATCAAAAAATACTAACACAAATTTTCTAAGGAATGGTTTGAAAATTGAATTCATCAAACCTTGAAATGTTGAAGGTGCATTGGTAAGGCCAAAAGGCATGACCAAAAATTCATAATGACCCTCATGAGTTCTAAATGCCGTTTTTGGAATGTCTTCAATCTTCATTCTGATTTGATGATATCCCGAACGAAGATCCAACTTGGTGAAGTAAATTGATCCATGCAATTCATCCAGTAATTCATCAATGACAGGAATGGGGAACTTATCTTTAATAGTGAGCTTGTTGAGCTCCCTATAATCTGGACACATGCGCCATGATCCATCCTTCTTGTGCACCAATACTACTGGAGCTGAGAAAGAACTTTGACTCGGTTGAATTATACCAGCCTCTAGCATTTCTGCAACCATACGTTCAATTTCACTTTTTTGGACATAGGGATATCTGTACGGCCTGATGTTTGGAGGAACACTTCCTGGAATCAGATGAATAGCATGATCATGATCACGCATAGGTGGGAGACCCTTGGGAGTCTCAAATACCTTGGAATGATTGTCCAGGACTTTTTGGAGATCTGGAGAAATAGATGATTCCAATGTGGAAACATCTAGCGAACATAATTGTGCAATTACACCTCTTTGCTCCTTTTTTAGAAGCTTTGTCATACCATTAGAGCTGATTATCTTTCCTGGTTTCCCTGCAATACCCCTTAATTCAACTTCCTTTCCTTCCAAGAAAATTTGATGAAAAGTTCTTGAAAATTAAAAGCTATTGTACCCAAGGATTGTAGCCATTGGACTCCTAGTACAACATCAGCACCTCCCATTGGAATGGAAAGCATTGGGCTAGTCAATACATATTCTCCCATGGATAGCTTGATATTATGGCACTTTCCAGAGCAATTTATTGTTCCTCCATTTGCAATCATCACTTGACACTCTGGTGCTGGATATAGGAAGCAATTCAATTCTTTTGCTACCCTACAATGAATAAAATTGTGGGTGCTTCCTGAATCAATCAACACTATTACCTTTTTCTTCTTGATTTGTCCTTCTATCTTGATGGTTTGAGGAGTGGTAATTCCCGCCAATGCATTACAAGATATGGTCGGATTTATTTGTTCTTCATCTAGGCTTTGTTCCTGGAATATATCCTCTTCTTTTGACCTTTCTTGCTCCTTTTCTTCTTCCTCTTCACAATCTATGTAGAATAATTTCTTCTCAGCACACTTATGACCTTTTGTGTATTTGCTATCACAATTGTAACAAAGCCCTTTTGCTCTTTTTTCTTCCAATTGTTGTGGTGTCAACCTTGTAGGTTGTGGAAGACTATGGGCAACAACACTTCCGTCTTTATAGTTGTGAGTGGTATGCTTCCTAGTTGCCATAATTTTGCTTTCCATTTTTCTTGCTAACCTGAATGCCTTCTCTAATGAATCAGGTTCCCAAAGGCGCACATCATGTTGGATATTATCCTTTAAAGACCCTATGAACACATCAATCCTATGCTCCTCTGGAATATCTTTTACCCTTATGTTCAATTTTTGGAACTCCTCAATGTGCTCCATTATTGAACCCTTTTGTTTGAGACTTATCAATTGGCTAAAAAAAGTGTTGCTTTTTGTATCCTCATAATGTGCTATCAATTCTTCCGTAAAAATTGCCCAAGTGATAAATTGTTTACGAGAACAAAGCCATTGATACCATACAAACTGATTTGGTTCCAAATATAAAGTTGCCATACGTACCTTTTGTGTGTTTTGCACATTATTGAGATCGAAGAATTGCTCCATCTGTAATATCCATGTGGCGGGATCCTTGCCATCAAACTTCCTCATATCGATTTTTGGAACATGGTGAGTCTTCGATCCAACATTAGAGTCTATGGAATCATGATTAACATTTCTTTTGTTCTCATCATGAGTTTCCTTTACTACCTTTTCACCATTAGTGACCCTTTCTTGTAGCAAGTTCTTCAATTCTTCCATGTCTGTCTTCAAATCTATCTTCAAATTTACCATCGAATCCTCCACCTTAGTTTCCATGCCCTTTATCTTATATTCCACGACATTTATCTTAGATTCCACGCTATTTATCTTAGATTCCACGCCACTTATCTTAGCTTCTGTTAGCTTTTGTGAGCGTGACATTTGTTGCACTTGTTCTTGTAATTTTGATATATCATGTAGCATTTCTTCCTCTTCTTCATGAGTCATGCTAGAGCTTTCAGGTTCCTTACTAGGTGTTTGCATTTTCTTTCCTCGGGGCATCAGTTACCGATAATAATGCTTTACTATGCCCTTTGAATTCCGTTAAACCAAGCTTACATAAAAATTTAAAAAAAAACTACACACCTTTTTTCACTTTATAGAAGCCTGATATTGAATCTGATGTATCTCTGTAATTTCGGATCATCCAGTTCTGAAATTGCTACCTGTAGTAGCCTTCTGCGTCCTCTTTCCAATGCCACAAGTCTGAGCCAAATTGGATTCTCCAAGGAAGAGTTATGTGAAATCTCCCACAGTGACTTGATTTTAGACTGGTTCAGTAGAGCAAACTTGTACGATGTGCCACGAGTCACTGTTTCAACCTTTGAATCTGAAACACACATACAAGAAACTACAGTCTGTCCTCTTTCTGTACCTTTTTACGAAATTTCAATCCGATCCTCAGAGAGAGAGTTATGACGATTTTCCCCAGGTCACCTGTTTTGAATGTAATTCAGGAGTCTGCAAAAAGGCCAACTTCCTCAGATCATATCTCCAAAAATATCGCTCGAAAAGCTCTGAAATTCGGACCCAAGGTTCAGCGCCAATTCTTCTCAAATGGGTTTTTTTTGCAACTTCTGAAACGTCACAGAAAAAAGTTATAGCGAAAATTCCACGATGACCTGTTTGGAGCAGCGAAACCCTAGAATCCAAAGCTCTGATACCAAATGTTATGAAACCAGCTCACAAAAAGATAGAAAAGAGAGATCCACGCCTTAGAATTCAGCCTCTTCGAGGGGGAAACCTCCTTTACATTACATAAATGAACAATTCTTGGATGATACAAATGACAAAACCTCCTTTCTATATATAGGAGTCTAAGGAGTCACAATATAATCCAGCCGACCTAACAATAATAATATAAAGCCACAGAAATAACAATAGGGGGCTTCTATGGGGCACAGAAATAACAATATGGGGGGTAATAGGGGAACAACAATATAAATAAGGGGTATAACTACAATATTAATGGGGTAATCACTAGTATTATAGGGACCCAATATCTTAGCTTTGTTAGGCTTCTTGGTCTCCTTCTGCTTATTGGTTTCAGGGACATCAATTCTTCTGCTTCTTAGATTGTATTTCTTGTGAACTTCATAAATGGTTGTATCATATCCTTCCATAAAATCAAATGACTCACCTGAATGTGTTTGGAATTGTTTGAGAGTGTGAGCTTCTTGGTCTTCTTGGGTCAGGAAAACTTGTCGTTCATTATTGAGGCCCATCAAGTTAATTTGAGTGTCTTCTGGTGGTTCCTCAGAGGTTGAGGCTTCAGCAAAATTTTCTTGGAATGGGGGGCCTAATATTTTGGTCAGGTCCAGACTTTCCAATGTTAGGGTTCTGGTTCTTCCTGAAGTTTGGATTTCTTCCAGTGTTGCTTGGTTGGCCATCCCAAGAGGATTTCCTCTCAATTGTTTCTACTCTATCTCCAAGTCTATCCATTCCCTTAATAATAGCATCTAATTTCTATTCAAAATCAGAGGGTTCTTCCTTAAAAGGTATCCTCCTTTCAGCTCTAGCTCTAGCTCGCTTAGAAATCAGGTTGGCCTCAATGCTAATAGCTATACTCTGCATTTCTTCTAGGTCTCTAGGAGCTCTTTCCATAAGTTGGTATGCCATATCAAAATCAAATGCATCAGGGAATTTAATCAAAGCCAAATCTGAAGAAGGTTTGAGATTTTGAGGAATAGCGTTATAAACATTATTGAACCTAGTACAATAATCTTGGACAGTTTCTTGAGCACCTCTTTTCAAGCCTTCATATTCGGATAAAATATGCAGAGGATCTTTCTTCTTTTCCCATCTGTTCAAGAAGGTCTGATAAAGAGCTTGAGGGTCATTGATACTGTTTGCAGGAAGGGCTCTAAACCATGTTCTAACATCTCCAGTCAAACTTTGAACAAAAATTCTCATTCTAACATCATCATCATCAACTTCATATATTTCAAAATAATCTGTCATTTTCTTAGTATGTTGTTGAGTTGTGTATGTGCCTGTGCCATCAAAAGGAGTGATTTTGCTTTGATAGTCTTGGGGCATAGCCCCTAGATTGGCAGGTAAGTTCAGAGGAGCATATCTGTTTGCCATGTTAACAGGAATATATGTGACAACTGGTGCAGTAGGGACAACAACAGGAATATGGACAGTGGATGGAAGAGTGGAAGGGGTAACTTGAGGTTGGGAACTGTAATATGCTGATGGATAACTTGGAGAAGGGGAAGTAATCACAGAAAGATATGGTGTTTTTCAGTACTAGGCTCAAATTGGATAGAGTTGTGCAAATGTCTACGAGGATGTGGAGTAACAACTTCAGGCTGCAAATTTTCAAGGAATGTGGGATCTTGAATTATGTGGGTTAATCCAGATTCGGAAAAGGTCTCCAATAAAGAGTCTTCAATATAGTTAGCAGAAGGTTCGTTCTCAAGGTGGTTTGACCTCACAGGACAGGATTTTGATATGGATAAAGGCTGAGAAATAGCAAAATTTTCTGGGCTCACCTGTCTTCTAAGGATTTTAGGAATCATATTAGGATTTTCAAACACAAATGGTGGGTTTGGATCAGGGTGTGATCTAGTGTAATGAATCCTTTTTTAAGCCAGGCTTCTAAGTGTATTTTTTGGTTTTTCTGTAACAAGTTTAACACTACAACTTTAACAGTTTCCTTAAGACACTTCAGATATAAAAACTGTGAACTTTCTTAAAGACTTATAAAGAAGGGACTGATTAGAGATTTGAAACTAGCTACCCAATCTATAAGCTAGACCAGAGGTAGACTGAAGTAGCATTCATTTACTTCTGCCATTGCAAAGCAAAAGCATTTCAAAGGCTACCTGGCTAACTTCAGGCTCTGTCTGTAGCTTATAAAGTATATAGTAGTAACAAACAAATTATTCAAAGTCCCCAATGGATTCGCCAATGATGTTATCACTCAGGTTGTTCCCAAAAGTTGTAAGAAAGGGAATACGGTCGAGGTAACCACAGACCAATCTTTTAGATCTAGATTCTAGACAATCTACATCTAGAGAGGGCTCTCTCTTTATGATTTAATTTTTTTTTGAAAGATGTTACGCTAGTTATGATGTTCAAGGGTTTGTTTGATTTTTTGGATGGTGAGATTCAATAGAACAGAGGTGTAGATCTGAGAACTTCAGCCCATTGGGCAAATGGAATCAATGAAGAGGGTTTTCTGGGTTTGGTTTCTTAACAGAGGATGGATTCATTGAGCAAGGTAGTCAAACAGGGAACAAACAAAGATCTGTAATGGATGGAATGGGTTCAAAATGGCTGAAGGGAAGTTAAGAATCCTTCAGCATATGCAAAGAGGGAAAGGGGATGACTTATTGCTAAGGAGAAGTTAAGAATTCCTTAGCAAACAATCAATATGAATAGAATTAGGAAATAGAAGAAATTAAGAGTTACACTGTTTATTCTAATCCTGAAGAAAACATAGAGAATGATAATGAATGAAACACAGAGTGCAGTCAAGTAAATTCTGAATTTAGCTTTATCCTTATCATTAGATTGTGAAACACAGGTGATATAAGAAACTAGAAAAATTACAAAACAAAATATAACGGAGACTTATTGGTCCACTGATTGATCCAATAATTTTGTAACAAGTCCTCTGCTTCAATACTACATCTAGTAAGTCCAGCAACAGTTGATTCTGAAATCTTTTTTATTCCAAAATTTCAATATTACAGCAAAATCTAAGAATGCCTCACCAACCCCAAATACTTCGAACGGCGAGGTATTTATACAAAATATCTCATAAAATATCTTAAGGAGATAATATCTAGTGATGATTCATCATTCTTTACAAAAGATAGAGACGAATAGTCTCAATAATAGCGAAAACATAGCTGATGCTATGCTGGTTGCTCTGTCCTGTTAGATGTGCTGAAGGTAGACTTTGTGAGTCGGTCTACAGTTGTCTTCCACTGGGGCTGTGTTGTCTGCTCCCTCCCGGTCGGATTTTTGAATTCTGACCTGATGCGCTTTTATCCGTCTAACCCTCATTCCTTACTGCTCTCCGCATTTTGGTAGATGGTGCAAAACTTTTATTTTACCAAAGATACCAAAGATATCAAGGATAAGTTAATAAAATTTCTAACATACTTTGCCACCAGTCCTGTTATGGTAATTTATGTCTCTGCAGCTTTCTCAAGGTTTCATCATTCTCTGTGTACCTGAAAAAATTGGGCTGGATGGTGAATAGATGTTTCACTTCATGTTCAATATAAAATAAATTTCCCAAGTTGTCATAGAGGCTTTGGCCAGATGGGAGTCCGTTTGCTTCTGAAGCACTTGCTGATGAAGTAATTTGGTCAGTAGCATATTTATTCAATTTGTGAGTGTAATCAACATGTCTCATCAGGCAGTCATTACTTCCTAAAGGACTTGGTAAACCTTTCTTATGTAGAACTATGAATTTTTCTATGAAAGAGTTGATCTCCACCTGCATGTCCTGGCATCTCCTTTCCAAATTCTGCATCAGAGTTCTCTTGGTCAGAACTCTCTTGATTTCCAGGATGGTGCTCGTTCTGTCTGTGATTTCCAGTGCTTGCAGTTCTTCACTGGTCTTGGTGTTCACAAAATGTATTAGCCTGTTAGTCTGCTCAGGCATCTGTCCCAATAAAGCCCTTGTCTTTTGAATCTCCACTTGGGCTTCTCCTATCAAGTCAACCTGCTCATAAATGACTTGGATAGATCTCCACATATTACTAAGGGATTGATTGATTTTGGCCCACAAAACTCCCTTGATTTCTGCCAAAGGTTTATCCATAGAGAGATCCTTTTCTAATTCTCTCATTTTGTTCTCCAATGCTTTAACCTCCCTTGTCTTTTCTACCACAGTCATCTTGGATTTATCATAACTTTTTTCTAATTTTGCCAATTGCTCTTTAACCAGTTTCAATTCTGATATCTGAAGCTTTAATTCTTCCATGGCCTTCCTCAGCTCTTATATGTTCATGGTGGTACTGCTGCCTGATGCTGCTGCTGTTGTTGATGCTGATGTTCCTGTAATGTCCTTTGTTGTAGATGCTGGAACGGTGGGAGGCAATGCTATCACAAGTGTAGAAGGGGCAGTAGTGACTGTAGGGATTACTTCAGGAGGCTGGGAAGTCGACTCTCCCTACTTTTCCTTTATTGCTTTCTCCAATGCCTGCTCCGTATCAGTTAATCTTTCATTGAGCTTCATGAGAAAATCCATCATGTCCTCTTCTGACTTCCGTTGTATAATTTCTATTGTTTGTAGATGCATGGAAGGAGGCAGTTTCAGCTGTTTTCTCAAGGCAGCAATATCCTCTTCCTTCTTTTTCATCAATGCCTTAATGCCCTTAGTATCTTTGGGATCATGTCCCAGTTCAATAATAATCTCTTCCAAAGATTTTATTCTGTTGTCTTTAGCTAGAGAAGAAGCTTTCTCCAAATCCAGTTGAGCAGAGGTGTTGTCCAAGGAGTTTTGTAATTTATGAGCCAATATTGCTTTATCTGCCAATGTGGAGTAGACCATCTCTCCAATCTGTTTATGAAGCTCAATCTGGTCCATGGGATGGATTTCCTTGGCTAAGACCTCCAAATTGGTCCTAATATAGTCAGCTACCGATTGTGGTTGTGTCACTTTGGGCTTAAAGTAACTCATGATCATCTTGCCCTCTTTAATGTCATAAGATGACATTAGCCTTTGTTGGTTTTTGGGGGGCATCTTAAGAAACTGGTTGTAAATTTGAAGCCTTAGTGGGTCATTTCTGGCCTTTATCTCTGTGAATGTCCTTTTGATTTCGGAGCCCTGTTTGCTTTATGGCCTAGTGGATGAAACTTCCACACTGTGCTGCCTTTCTAGCTCCTGCCTATGTGAGCTATTTGATGTGTCAATCACTGAGGAATTCTGTTGGCCGGCCACCCCTTCTCCTCTCAAACTGTCTATTGTTTCTTCAATGATTTCCCCTTTAGATAGAGGATTCAATCTTTGCCTCTTTGCCCCAGGTTGTTCTGCAGGCCCACTGCTAGGTGTGGGGTCTTCCCTGTCTCTCTTCTTGCCTCTTTCCTCATTTAGAGGAGTCTGTAATGTAGGAATATCTATTGCTTTGGCTTGGTCTTGAGGAATTTGCCCCTGACTTTGTTCTTTTGACATTTTTGGCTGGTCTGTTGTTATAGGAAGCTGTGTAGTATCTATCTCTTTTCCCTTTGATGTCCCTGCAACTCGTGTGCTGGTTTCTTGTACAGGCCGATGAGAAGTTCCAATAGAGGATGTGCCAACTCCTGTTTGTTGAGGTATCTTGAAAGACACCTGTCCAAAAGAGTTCAGGTCAAGTCTTTTTTCAAGATCTTTGATTGCTTTTTCCATTTTTTATTCCTCACTAATTTCTTCTATTAATGTACCCTCTACCCACTCATCCTGATTAGCAAATTGTTCAATCTGTGGAATCCTATGATGTGTATAAACTGACATCTTGTTTCTCACCCTTCTGTCACTTATGAAGCTATTTGGGTCGTATGGTACCCACCAAAAACTTTGCTTCAACTTAAGGTATTCCCTTAAAATCTTGTCAGCTTCTTGCCAGGCATCTCTGGAATGAATGATATAAGGGCCTAACTGGTTTTTTATTTTCAACTTGGCCCTCTTCTTTGCATTACAAAAATGATCTAAATTTGACTTTATGAGCTACGAGAAATATTCTAATGCAAATAGCCTCATGGGCACATATTTGGGCAGCTTGAAAGGGTATAGTTCACAACCATATATTCTAATTTCAGTGTGATTCTGGTACAGGTACCAGTCACCTATCATGTACTGTTTGGAAAGCTGTAAAATTTTCTTTATATCACCAGAGAGCCTAGGAGGAGGAGCTCCTATTAATAGGGTGGAGGCTGGATGCACAAATAGGTCAATGAACTCAGCATAGGTATAAGGGGATTCATAGGTTCTGTGGAAAACTGAGCTCCAAAAGGTTACAGACCTTCAATTTCCCTTTGATTCCAACCTTCAACTTAAGGTGGTATATAAAAGTTGTGTATTTGAAGACTCCTTCTTTGTCCAGATTGAGAAATTGGTCATGCATTTTATTGGATATGGAAGTATCATAGTCATATTTGACAGCAGGGGGTTGTCGTGGAGTAAACATCGACAGGAGAATTAGGGTAATGTCATCAATAAATTCACTGGTGTTAAATCCTTAGATGAAGGATATCATGTCAACAATAAGTTTCCCTATTTCAGTGAACCAGACATACAGATAGGGAGGTGGGCCTTGGGGCTGGCATTCTGGTTTCATGAACATTCTAGCAATATGGGTTATCTCTGAAGTGGGAAATTGGGGGGCTTTCTCAAGTAAAAATCCCATGGAAAGAGGAGCCAGCCGCGGAGTGGGATATAACTGTAACATCTCATTGATAGATTCAACATTTATGTAAAAAAGGATAGTTTGGGAAGGAGACATATCTGCTCTGTGAACAGGGTGATAGTTAGCACAACATTGGTGAATAATCTCTGGGAAAACATTGACTAAGGGCGGGTAATATATGGGAAGGTTAGATTCCCATATTCCAAAAATAATAGTTTTGTTTGAATGACTGTCCCTAACTTGGCAGAAGGCCTGGAGATGATTCATGTCACTAAATAACTCTTTTATTTGAAAATCCTTGTCAGCTAAGGCCAAGTAATCTTGGTCCTTATGAGTTGCATTAAGGGGCACGACGCTCAGGGCTACGGGAGTTTCCATGTTTAGTTCTTGTGTTTCAAACAAGAATTCGGGCTTCTGTGGAGAAAATGAGCAAAAAAGCAGTCCTGGGTGTATTTGTATGGGAGAAACAGGATGATTTTAACTTGAATTCGGCTTTTTGGGTAAAATTCACAGAGGAAAAACAAAATTACAGGTTTTGGGAAGTGAATTGGAGTAAATACCTGTTTTTAGAGACGAACCAGGTAATTTTTAGGTTGCATGACAAGCTGCAGAGCAGGGCGTTGAGATTCCTTGGTCGGGTGGCAAACTGAACACTCGTATAGTCGCCTGGACATAATTTGCATGAAAACAGTTCGCAGAGAAAAATGGATGAAAATGACAGTTTAACATGGTTTTAACAAAATTTTGGCTTTGGCGGGGCCTTTTCATTTAATGCATGTATGACGTCAGCTTTACGTCAGCAGGACGAGACGTTTTGTCGTTTAGTGGGGGGGTGGCAAGCGGTTTCCCCCGCACAGCTTTTGGGGTCGGGTGGTTTTGGTGGGGCTGTAGCGATCACAGCGGGAGCGCGACGCGTGTCCACGGTACGGGAGTAATACCACCGGCTCCCCGGGAGTTAAATTTCGGACAGAAGGGGGGCGCGATATGAGCGTGGGCCGTTGGATGGGCGGGCCCAGATCCGATAGTGGGCGCTCGGCGGAGTTGGCGGGAGGTTAAATGTGCGGGCCCGACACAATAAAATGCATTTTTTAATGGTATCGGGGTGGGTTTGATTGGTTTGCAGGTTTTAGGTTATTAATTAACCAGATGTTAATTAATCCCAAGACATTGCGTGGGGTTTAGGTTATAAAAAGGTTTCAAATAAACCTCTAATCCCTTTTGTATAGTGACTATGGTTATAACTAACCGGGGGGGCGGGAATATTGATATTGCGGGCATTTTATATATTTACATTAATATGTGGAAAGGTATTTATGCAAGGGGATTATATAATAAAAGTTAATTGCTAATATGAAAAATGACTGAAAGCGCCAAGTTTAATATTAGGAAACTTAGGCTTAAAGGGGAAAAGAGGGGTTTATGTGATATTTATGCATTTCTCCTAAGTAAAGTGGGGGTTTACCTTAAGCAAAATTTTATGAAATGAAATGAGATGGATGGAAGGGGTTGTTTGGTGATATTAAGCAGATCTTAATATCTTTGGGAGGAATTAGTAAATGATTTGGGGAGAAGTGTGAAAGGGAGTTAGTAATAAAATCTGCCTCTCTTGAGCTGCATCAAAGTATTGGATTTGCACTCGTGATGGGACTGAAAGTTAAGATATTCACACAACACATCACAAGTCATATTCTACAACACCATTCTGCCTACCAAACCTATTTTACCTAACATTTTCTCTTCTTTTCTTTGGGTGCACTTAAACTGGCAAACCCACATCCTCTTCTCTTTTCTTTGCATGATAAGCCTATCTAAGTCTACACTTATTTCTTCCAAGGGCTTAGATTAAACTGTTGAGCTCCTTTGCTTCTCTACCTATCTATTGATCTACCAAGGCTAAAGAGTTTGGTCAGATTTTATTCTCTATTTCTAAAACAAGTAAATTCAGACATGAACTAGCCAAGATTGCGCTATTTGGCCATTCATCAATGGTGGCCATTCATCAATGGTGGCATATGTGGACAAGTTGCAACCATCAGATTATTGCAAAAATAGAATAGTAGTGGCATTTTGGACTTGCACATTTTCCTGGTCTATTTGATTTGGGGTTCATTTCTTTCACTTTTTTGACAATTTTATTCTTTTTGCCCTTTGATTTTTCTTTTAGGGCATACCCTCTTTTTTTTTTCTTTTCTTTTTTTTTGACAATATGGAAAACCTTTGCAACCAGAAAAGGTATGAACATATTACAGAGCTCATAAATGCCAATCATGAAACATAACACCTATTGGTATAGGAACCTAACACTGTGAATAAAATGCATTATTTAGAAAAAAGAAAAAGTGTGAAGGTAGACTTGATCACTTCTTTTGATTGTGTTTACATGGAAATCAATCCTTTGGTTGATAAATTATTAAAAAATGGACTCTAAATTTTAGGACTTCTGGCTATATTATTCTGCTTGGGTTTATAAATGGCTTTTTTTCAACATTCTTTCTAAGTCAACCTTTTTTTCTTAGATTAGTTTATATGTTGTATATGTAATACTTTAGTCAACATTTTTTTTCTTGGATTAGTTTATATGTAATATGTTGAGGCATCCCATATACACGCCCCAACTGTAGGCCATTGCAGTGTGAAGGGGTTATACGTGGTCAGGCTTGTGATAGATCATGTAGCCCACCAAGATTTCATGTTCCACTCATAGATCTTGCCTCTGATGCCAATCAAAGTGTCAAAGGTAGTTTTTTTTTCTCTGTTAATGATCATGCTACCTCTATTGAACCTTATTCGCCTATTTTTAGTACACCTCTTGCATTTTTAAATCCTATTTAAACTTTATGTGTTTATGTCTTGAAATTGTCTTTAATTTTTAAATTGTCTTAAACTGATGTGTTTGAATTTAATGTATATGTTATTACGCTTCTAGTTTGTTAATTATATATTTTAAATTATTTTTATGATTTGCGGGCCATCAGCAAGCCGAAGCTAAGGATCAAAGTGCAACGTTGATCATTCCATGGGATGATGCTACATCTCATATCACATTAGAGGATATTACGAACCATCATACGTGGATCACAAAAGAGGTACGTAACATCCCTACTAATTCACCAACTCGTCTTAGTTTGTCTTAGATTTTGAATAACATCAACAGGTTGATCGAGACATATGCAAGGTCGGGCCCACATATCCACCTCCTACAGTGCATACAGAGGATAAAGAGGCATGAGGTTAGAGGCCCAAAAACTTGGGAGGTGGTGAAAGAGCCCACCAAGGACATTGATGTTCGTGGGGAGTTGTTCAACATGCCTCTAGATCACCCTACTAGACATAGAGGTATGATTCAACTAAAATATTTTAGGAATGTTGATGCAACCCATTTTTAATATGATAGATTCATTGAAGGTTGGGGCCAGTTCCCCCACCATGACCAGGGCACCATTTATTTTTCCAAGCATTTATATGCAGAGTTTGTGTTACATATGAGGCTCGATTACAATGATACTGGATCTCATTATTATGGACCCATCTTGGGACATACCTATGAGTGTGATGGGGCTTGTAGGGACTCTGAGAATGTACCACCACCTCCGAGATTCTTGCCACTATTGTCTTGAAGCTTGGTATTACTGACAGAGCTAGAGGAGTTATCACACTCGGTGGTGAGACTAGGGAGACTATTATATACAACATGTGGGCATCATTGGTTAGTGCGCATGTTGCATTGGATGGAGAGATTAGGAGACCACCACCATTTCCTTGTGACCTGCCAATGCTCTTATATGATGATGCATTTCTTTTGAGTTTATCCTTTGACCAACTTTTGACATATACATGTATGTGTCTTGATGCCATTCGTGAGACTTGGAGAGTGCACTGGCTGTGTGAGACAGATTAGGTACATATATACACAAAAATTTTAACTCTTCTTGTCAAATTATGCATAATTATTTATATTAATTTCTAGCTCATATTAGATATCATTTATATTAATAATTTCATGATAACATTTAGACACAACCCAGCTACATGGATGATCTTATGAGGTTATCCGAGGGGGTTCAACCAGGTCATCCTTGACCAATTTCCATCGATTCTCCTCCACCTCCACCTCCACCTCATATGTTCACTAATGTGGAGGAGATTCACTATATATAATCACATCGACCAAAAGTTGAGGTAAATGTTTTTATTCCTACGATTTCAACATTTTCCTTTTTTAAGTTACACATATATGCTACTTAATTTGTAGACTAGTTATAAATTTTCCTTGCCAATGTGTACACAGACCTGTATATAGAGTGTTGTTAATGTCGTTTTTATGTGGAGACATGAGTGGGATGTTGGGTTTAGAGGAACTGATGACGCAAATCCATCGATGTAGGCCCCAATGATTAAGCTATAGGTAGGGGAGCACCAAACCAAGATTCATTAGACCCCTATCCTATTTGACTTGCATTTGGACTCGACTAAGGTTAGTAGATTCATGTATATGTAATTAAAATTGTTGTTCAAAATCATTTATTTACATATTGTTTATTTTGTACAAATAATGATCTAATTAGTTTGAATTTGAATATGTTATATTGCATTACCAGCTTATGGACACTTACTTTGGATGATGGAACTCAAATAGGAGTTTTGGTGGTACTCAAAGTGTCAGAGTTTCATAGGGCACATTCACATGTGATACAGACTTTGTATATTTTCATACATGGATAGTTTATGGATGTACATCATGGACATTATTTTAGTTTATGGATGTTCATGTGATATTTGTAATTTGTATATATTTTTATATGGATAGTTGATTGATGTACATGTATTCACTATTTCAGTTTATGGATTTGTATTAATCTTGTTTATCGATGCTCATTAGTTTTTGAATTTTATGGATCTGTTAAAATTACTTCGCTAATTTTTTTTAAAAAATCTATATACTATAGATTTTATTAGTAAAATATATGTTCAGTTTTGATTTCTAGTTGCATAGACTAAGAAAATAAGTACAATCTTAAGTTATAATGCAATTCACTTTAATACTCAAAATGAACTAAAACATATCATGTATCAATTTAATATTGAACATGGAAAGAATTCCAAACATGTTTCATAATGGTTTGTAGAAAGTGTCTTTTAGTGCAATCAACATGTATGTTATTACAATTCAATTTTAAAAATAAATTATTTGAATTATAAATTCATCCATATTATAATAAAATATATATATATATATATATAGATATATATATATATATATATATATATATATATATATATATGAACATTTTTGTGACCCACCGATATATCATTGCATGGACAACTTTTTAAAGTATTTCAATCAATTTCTTATCTCAAGATTCAATTAAGAAAAATAAATAGATTGAAATAAGTTTTATTCAATTTTAAAAGATGTCATGTAAACAACAAATAGGTTTTATTCAACATTATTTCTTTTGAAATTATCTACAAGAGCTTAGTCATAACACGATATAAGTCAACCGTATTGAAATTTAATATATAGGTCAAAAAACAATATATAACAACATTTCTATAATTTTATATAATGTTATCAACTTTCCTAAGTTTACTAGTTATCCAAGTATTTCAATCAATTATTTATGATTGAAATAAGTCTTTTTCAAATTTTAAAAACTCAAATATGATTGAAATAATTTATATTCAATTTTAAAAGATGTAGAGATGTAAAAGTTACAAATAAAAGTTTTATTCAATTTTATTTTGTTTGAGTTTATCTACAAAAGCTTAGTCATAATGCATGTTGGCAATAATTTTTTTGTTCTTACTCTGAAATCAATCCACAATGTTAAACTAATTACCTTGAAATTAATGTACACCATATATCTAGTTATATCAACAAAAAATCAACATCTTCACTGAAATCAATGCATCTAATGCAAGCAATCAAATAGGATGAGAAATCAAAGTCTACACTAAAATCAATGCATCTAATGAAAACAACCAAATAGGATTAGAAATCAACTTCTACATTGAAATCAATGCATCTAATGCTGCAAGCAATCAAATAGGATTAGAATTCAACATCTACACTGAAATCAAAAATTCTAGTGGAATGTTGCATGTGCTTTTAATATGAATATCTCTAGCCAGTTTGTTGTTGTATTAAAGGTTGTTCGGTTCTCTGTGTGGTGAAATTTTTACATGCCGTGGTTGCTACTTTGTGTTGAATGTATAAATACAACCTTAAATGTTGCTTGCGATATGTATGTGTAATGCTATTTCGTTGAATGATCAGTTTCTCTATTGGTCCATTGACTAGTAGGTTCATGTGCTCATTGTTTGATTTTAATGCGTTGGCTTTGTCGAAGGTGCCAAGACTCACCAAGTATTCTTTGGAAATGTCGGTGGCCCTCTTCACCAAGGCCTCGCTCATAATCCGCTCAAAGTGTGTGAGATTGCATGAAAATTGTGCAAGCAATTAGAAGGGATGCTTAGACCTGAAAGGAGCCGATCCAAACTTTCCTGCAAGTGTTTGGAGGATATTTCAATTGAATTCATAGAAAATAATGGTTACAACCTACAAATTTTGTGTTTCTATGGCCTTGCAAAAGTGGTTTACTCTCAAAATTACATCATGAGATTTCACCTTTGAGAAAAATGCGTTCAAACTAGTGCCTTGTCAAAGTATCACTTTCTTCATTTTTTATAGTTTTAGACTCACAACACCCATTCTTTAAGAAAATAGTTCAAGATGAAAGTGCCATTATAGATTAAAATGACCATCGTTGGTTTTGGCCCCAGTAAATTAAAGGCAGAATATCAAAGTTGATAAAACTCTTTGCACATTTAGTAAATAAGTAGTTTCTTTAAGGAACAACTTGCATGGCCTTCGATATTATTTTGTGACCTCCAAGGACAAGATACCAATTTTTTTGTTATTTTGTAGTCTAATCTAAAGAGTGGTATTTATGTTCAAGGTGACATTGTTTCCTGCTCTCTGAATTCGAGAGGAGTCTTCAAATAGTAATGGAATTATCCTTCCTTTGAGAATATTTCCCTTTTATCATTGGGCATATTTAATTTTGAAGAATATTGCATTGCTAGCTATCTTCCTTTACAAGTACATTTTTGGTCATTTGTTGACTTAGGTTGTTTGAATAATGGTGAAAATTCATGGATTATTATAGTTATCAAGCACTCTAATTCTATCTACTACTCACAATGCTGTCAAAATGAAGAAAACTACTCTTGCTGACATTCATGTTTGTCTATAAAATGCACAAGAAAAGATTGAATTTTTTCCATCTTGAATCTCAATTCCAACAAGAAGAGCTACAATAGAATAGGCATCATTCCGAACTTGTTTTTTTTTTAGAACAACCCTTTATTTGAGATTGAGAAATATTCCCATTAGCAACAAGCAATTGTTGATGTAGTACCCATTTTAGGAGTAGACATGCAAAAAGATGCAAAAATTCATCTTGGACTTCCCAAGCCAATAATTATACCTTGGGAAGAGTTTGTCAACAACAAGCATAGAAAAACTCTTGGATATGATAAGGAGGCGTCTTTTCATATTCCAAACTACACAAAGCCCATCAAATTTTAGAGTGTTTTATTTCTTCAAGGCAGTTCATCTTCACCTGTTCCTTCTCCTCCTCCACAACAACGATTGTGAAATTCCAACATTGTGACTGAGTTGGACATGTAAAAGATCATTGTTTTAATCCTCATTCATGCAAGAATTGTGGAAAGCACACTCATTCTTAAAACAAATGCTTTAGAAACAAGCCTCTTGCAAGAAAAAATAATTCACATTGGATGCATTGCTTCTTGGCAATGGGATTCAACAACCAAGAAGATATTTTTCTCATACAACATGATCTATTCCCGAATATTGAAAAGTCTTGCAGTTCATATCTCTTCATCTTCTCACCTTGTATATGACATAGGAGGAATTGATGGTCATTTACAATTTTCAAAGAAAATCAAGTGAGCCTGAGCCACAACCTCAACCTGCGCCTAAGCCTAAAACCAAAGACAAGCATACCTAGATTCAAAGTTGTAGCCATACACAGAGAAGCCCCTCAGCATGTATTTGGTTGGTGGCATTTCTTAAACAGTGCTTAAACCACAGTAGGTTTTAGACCTCCGTTTTTCTAGGTTAAAGGATCCCCTCTTCAAAGCATTAGGGACTTCCTCTAGCAAAATATTTTTACTTCTTTCTAGATTTGGAATAGTTTCCGGAACATCACTAAGCATTCCAGGTTGAGACCCCAATTGTCTCCCTTTTATAAAAAAATTTGGGAGCACTTCCTCTAGCAGAGGACTTCAACTTCTTACTAGATTTGGAAGAGTTTCGGGAACTGCACTAAGAGTTCTAGTGTTGGTGGTCATCCTTAAACCACCACTGGTTAAGACCTCGAGTTTTCCTACCTTAGACCTTCATTTGAGAGAGCACATTCAACCTATTACTGTCATGCATTGTTGTATTTTTTTGTTATAGCTATGTTCTTGGACTTGTATATACCCCTTCAGATTAAAGGGGCGAAAGTTGGACACCTAATCCACTAAGGGTTGGTGTAGAATGTGAAATGTGACTGGAGTCCAAGAGACCACTTGGTAAAAGGAAACCAAGGGTCATTTGAATGTATTATAATTGTATATCATTTGTGACTAATTTAATTCACGTTTATCTTATCTGTCGTCTTCTCCATGTGTGTTTTTAATAGAAATCATGCATGGATTTGATTAAGGTCTCTTTAGTAGACTATGTATGGATATGATTGGTACCATGATTGTGAGACACTAGTTGTTAGTTGTCTTTTGGGTAGATCATGCATGAATAGTACCATGACAGTTTGGTACGGTGTGGTTGATGTTGGTAATGATGAACTATTGATGATGTTGATCTAATATTGATCTTTCCTTAACAAACCTTTCAACTATTTTGACATCTTGAATGTGATTATGAATACCTCCCTAGCTAAGAGGGAGTGTTGAAATTATAGCTATGGTCGATCTTCATAAAATTACTCTCTTGTTCTTTTTTTGGTAAAAAATTATTTTTGAAAAGAAGAAAATATTATTTAATTTATAATTACAAGTGGCTCCTCATGTGTAAGTCGTCCAATTTGGCTTGCTTAGAAACACACTCATTTGGATCAGATCAACCCTTTTAGATGGTTAAGTCAATTTTCGTAGAAAGTCACCCATTCGGATCTAATGATGGCTATAAAAAGAGCTCCATTCATCCTACTTCAAATGCAATTTGATCACATATACATTACTCATCTGTTCTCCTATGTGAAGTGGTATGAGATCTGGTCATTATACTTTTGATTTGAAGTCTGGTGGTCCAATATCTTCTCATTATACTTGTGATCTGAAGTCTGGTAGTATGAGATGTACTTCCTATTCTTGTGATCTAAAATATGGTACTAGACCGAGATCTAGAAGGATAATCCAAAAAAACATTTAGTGGTATGAGAGCCTACTTATCCAAGATATTTTGTCCTAGTCTCTGACCTAAACTTTGGTGTCTCTTGTTATTGTGCCCTATGATCTCTACTTTCTTGTCTTTGCTATCTATTGGATTTTTGAAGTGTAATTAATTGATGAAGAAGATGAATTAAAGAAGCTCTAATAAATTCACAAATAATTATCATTATTTCATAATTGTTCTTGTACATATTTTACTTGGCTTTTCAACAAAAATGGCATACAAGGGCTATATTTTTGTATTCCCACTCAATGAGCCACCTCTTCTCCCTTTGTCCATTTCTACGTCGGTGCACCCATCAATTCAAGCCTTGATCTTTGGTTCAGAGAGCGGTGTTGAAGCACAAACCCTAGCTTACCAAACACCTCATTGGTCATAAAATATTTAACTTATTATCACAAGTTTAAAAACTTAAACTTAAATTAAACTTTTCTTATTGAATACTTTGAACAATATGAATTGAAAGATATTATTTTGAATGGTTAAGTGCTAAATTTTGAGTGAATTTAAATTTTTGATGAAATATTTCACCTCCATTTACATGTATATTTAAAATTATTTAATATTTGTTTTATACTAGTGATGAATATATAAAATAAATGGTTGATAAATATCAATAGAAATCAATTCATAATACATGAAAATACTCACTTCATAATACATATTACTTGATAAAATTAAAAAAAAATCATTAAACTAATTAAATCATAACCTTATTTTAAATTATTATTAATATTTTAGTGAGATATAAATAATGTATTTAATTAAAAGCTATTTTAATGAGAATTTTATAAAACTGTGTTGTTTTTGGCATATAGTTTTTATTATTTGTTATTTATTATTTTCATAAAAATTCAATTTACTTGTAATTTTATTATAAAATAAAAAATTAGGATGAAAGATTAAACTCCATCGATAGAACATTAAGAAATTCAAAATTTGAATTCCATTAAATGGTTCATACCAAGACTAACAGTTGACTTCTGTTATTTCCAAGTCTGTCGCCCTACCTTTTGTTTTTGTTTATATTAAATGGGTTACTGGCATTTTAAAAATATAATCATGCTCTGCATCTCACATGGGAAACTGCCATTTTAAAAATATGTGTTTAATTATTGTATCTTCATTTACTGCACTATGAGGTTGCAAAATCTTTCCGCTCTCTTGCCTCTTTTCATCCTCGCCCTGTTTCTACACCCATCATCATCTGCCCTCCAAAATCCATCAATCCATGGAGATGCCAATGCGCTCATTTCAATGAAAGCAGCCCTCCTTGATCCTCACCATTGGTTAGATACGTGGACAGTCTCTGATAAAAACCACCATTGTGCATGGACTAGCGTCCATTGTGACCTCATGGGTCGAGTAGTGGCTCTAAATTTCTCATCAATGGCTATTTCAGGCCCATTCCCCTCTCATGTCGCAAATTTTTCATCACCCTGATTGAAAGACCTCTCCTATAACAACCTCACTGGAAGCCTTCCCTCCAATCTATCAAACTTGAGGAATCTAAAGGTGTTCAATGTGGCCCATAACAACCTCACTAGAAGTCTTCCCTCAAACATATCAAACCTGAGGAATCTAAAGGTGTTTGATGTCTTCGAAAATAGCCTCACTAGAAGTCTTCCCTCAAACATATCAAAATTGAGGAACCTCGAGGTCCTCGACGTCTCTTTCAACACTTTTTCAGGGGCATTGCCACTAGATTTGACCTATCTCCTAAAGCTCAACCATCTTCATCTCGAAGGTAATTCCTTGTCGGGCAGCATTCGTGGTGAGTATGGGAACCTAAAAAGTGTTGAATATCTTTCAATCGCTACAAACAGTTTGAGTGGAAAAATACCCAGAGAGCTTGGAAAATTAGGGAATTTGAAAACACTTTATTTGTAGGGAAATTCATTTTATGGTGGGATCCCTACTGAGATAGGAAATTTGAGAAACCCTTTAGAACTCAGTCTGTTCTTTTGTCGCCTCACAAGCCCTATCCCTCCTCAACTGGGCCAGCTAAAAGAGTTGAGGGAGTTGGACCTGTCCAGTAATAGACTACATGGTAGGATTCCATATTTCATTGGGGACTAGCCAAATTTGGAGTTTTTGGGGCTTTTGGGAAACAATTTCATAGGTCTCGTGCCACAACAATTGGGCGTAAGTGGAAAGCTACAGATATTAGATATAACATATAATTCATTTGTTGGCCCGATTCCTGACTCTCTCAGCAAATGCGATTCACTGGTTGAAGTCTACATGGGGTAAAATTATTTGAATGGTTCCATTCCTGAAGGCTTGCTATACTTACCCTTGTTGACTGTGATCGCATTGGACAACAATAATCTCAGTGGGAGTATCCCTGACATAATTAATAATGTATCCTCGATGTTAGAGACAATGATAATTTCCAATAATCGTTTGAGTGGCTCTATTCCTTCATCCATGTGGAAATTATCTGATTTTCGGTAGCTTATGATTGATGGGAATCAACTAATAGGTAATGTCCTGCAAAAGATTAGCTGACTGGGTAAAATTGAAGAGATCAATTTCAGCAAAAACAGGTTATCGGGAATGATTCCTAGGGAGATAAGCAACTGCAGTACTCTGACATACATTGATCTCAACTCAAACAAGCTTTCTGGTATGATTCCTAGGGAAATTGGTAACTGTGTTTCTCTAATACACATTGATATTAGCCAGAACAAATTCAGTAGTCCCATCCCACTGGAAATCACAAGGATGCCCAATCTAAACTCTTTAAAACTATTGGGAAATGGATGTTCTGGGGAAGTTCCCTTAGACATTGGTGGTCTGAGCCAAATTGAAATTGTCGACTTCAGCAAAAGCAGACTTTCTGGTAATATTCCTAAGGATATTGGTAACTTTATTCGTCTGACAGAAATTGATTTTAGTCACAACAAGTTCAGTGGTCCCCTCCTTGTGGAAATCACCACGATTAGATCTCTCAACTCTTTAAACCTATCTAGAAATCACTTCAACGGAAGAATTTCCAAAGATTTTGATGCATTGATGAGCTTGATCTCTGTGGATTTCTCTTTTAATAATGTTTCTGGTCTTGTGCCAGAGGGTTCATTATCTCATTTAAAAGCAAGATCTTTTGTAGGGAACCACTTGTGCGGAGAATAGTTGGGCAACTGTAATTCTAGTGTCCTAACACACATCAAGCTTGAACTTCTCTTGCCTCTCTTAAGGCTTGGAATTCTCTTCTTCTGTTAGCTGGTGTTGGCAATTTGAGCAGACACAATTAAGAAGAAAGATAGCGAGGGCAGGCCATGGAAGATGACGGCCTTCCAAGCACTCAGCTTTAGAATCGATGACGTGGTGGAATTCATTAAAGAAGAGAATATCATTGGCCAAGGAGGAGAGGGTGTTGTATATAAAGGAATCATGCCTAATGGGGAAGTAGTTTCAGTGAAAAAACTTACGTGGATAGGCTCTTCAAATGCTCATGGCTTCTCAGCAGAGATCAAAACTCTGGGTAGAATCTGCCATCGACATGTTGTTAGATTGCTGGCATTTTGCTTCAACCATGACACCAATCTTCTCATGAGTACATGCCGAACGGAAGCCTGGCTAAGTTGCCTCATGGAAACAATGCCACGTCTCTAGTGTTGGGTTGTGTTATATTCTTTCCACAACTAGCCCATGTAGTTAACCGGGGGTTAGAGGGGGGGAGGTCACAGGGGGCTTGAGGGACACCCATAACCCCACTTTTATGGGGTCTGGGGCAGCGCCCTGGAAAATTTTGGTTTTGGACCCTATGTTAGGTTGGGCGGACCCACCTATGGTTTTGTGCATGATTTTCGCACATGTTTTTGGACGTGATGGTTTTCGGTCCATGGTATTAGATGGGATGGTTTTGCGGTCCATGGTACTGGATGCTTCGGCATGTATAAATATGTATTATAACATTGAAAGGAACATAATGAAAAATCAAGCTGGTAGTCCCGGTATTGGGATCCATGGGAAAATATCTATGTATTTGTGTTTTATGTGTTATGCTCTCGCATTGTTTATTTTATGTGTTTTAGAATTCGTATGCAGGTAATTTCTGTACAGGGTTAAAACCTACATTTGGTATTAGAGATGTTTTGGCTTCAAGGGGACGCCTTTGTTGCTGAGAGGTTTCGTTCAGGCCTATGGTAGACCCTGTTCAGTGGGAGATCTACGAGATCGATTCTAGTGGTGAAAGAAGATGGTGAGCAGCGAAAAGATAGAGATCGAGAAATTTAATGGTCAAAGTTTTGAGTTGTGGCAACTCAAGATGGAGGATCTATTGGTGGATAAAGATCAGTGGATCGTGGTAGATCCGGGTACTAAACCAACGGGAGTGTCCGATGAATAATGGAATAAGTTGGATCAGAAGGCAAAGAGCACAATATGATTGTGTGTCTCAGATTCAGTATTGTTGAATGTATCAGGGGAAGCTACGGTGAAGGCTTTGTGGGACAAGTTAGGGACTTTGTACCAATATAATTCTCTGGTGAATAAACTGTTCCTGCGGAAAAAGCTATATAACCTAAGGATGAAAGATGTAGACTCGGTGACAGAGCATCTGAATGCATTTAATACTTTGGTAAGTCAGTTAGCGTCTATTGATATTAAAATTTCAGATGAAGATAAGTGCATCAGTTTGTTGTGTTCTCTACCAAATTCGTGGGATAGTCTGGTTATTGCAATAGGTAGCAATGCAACTACCTTGCAGTTTGATGAAATAGTCTCAGCCTTGCTAACGGAGGAGATGAGATGGAAAAATATGGAGAGCCAGAATGGTGATGCCTTTTCTGTACGAGGACGGTCCCAGAACAGAAACAAAATTAAATCATCGAGTGGGAGATCTAAATCTAGAGGGAGATCTAAATCTCCAGGAAAACCTGTAAAGGTGGTGTGCTGGAAATGCGGAAAGGAAGGGCACTACAAAAGGGACTATAAATCTAAAGCTCCTGATAAAGGAAAGGGATCTGATGATGCTTCTTTTGCAGAGGCAAAAACCACCTCAGATGAAGGTGGGGATGTGTACTTGGCTTCTTCAAGTACACATGTAGATCATGAGGCATGGTTAATTGACTCATGTGCATCCTTTCACTTCACTCCCCATAGAGAGTGGTTCTAGGAGTATGAGAAATATGATGGTGGTGATGTCTTCTTAGGGGATGATAGGAAGGCTAGAATCGTTGGTCACGGAAAAGTAAAGTTGAAGCTGCAAGGTGGAAGGGTTAGAACACTTCCAGGTGTTCTGCATATTCATACATTGGCCAGAAATCTGATTTATGTAAGCAAGTTGGATGATGCAGGCGTAAAAACAGTGTTCGAGAAGGATACCTGCAAGATGGTTCGAGGAGCACTGGTATTGTTGTGGGGAGTTCGGATTGGAACTCTATACAAGCTGCAAGGTAGCATGGTTGTTGATGGGTGCAATAGTTTTGCGGTTCCTGAAAGTGGAGTAGAAAATATAGTGGTCTCTAGAAAGAAGACCATGTTGTGACATCAAAGGCTTGGACATATTGGAGAGAAGGGCCTTCGAATACTTCATGGTAAAGGTATGCTAGAAGGTATGAGTAATAGCTCTTTGGATTTTGATTTCTATGAAAATTGTGTATATGGGAAGTAGAATCGGGTGAGTTTCCCCTCTAGTAGTAAGAGGATGAAATAGATATTCGAACTTGTGCACAGTGATGTGTTTGGACCTGTGAAGGTTCCATCACTGGGTAAGTTTGTGTACTATGTATAATTTATAGATGAATTCTCAAGGAATACATGGATATATTTCCTTAAGAAGAAATCTAAAGCCTTTGACAGGTTTAAAGAATTTAAGGCTCTCGTGGAAAATCAGACAGAGAAGAAGATAAAGGTGCTGAGGACAGATAATGGTGGAGAGTTTTACAACAAGGAATTTGAAGAATTCTGTAAGAAGTGTGGTATAGCACGGTAGAAGAATACTCCATATACAGCTCAGCAAAATGGAGTTGCAGAAAGAATGAATAAGACATTGATGGAAAGGGCAAGAAGCATGCTCAGTGGTGTCGGGTTAGGACAATAATTCTGGGCAGAGGCGGTGGATACTACATGTTACCCAGTTAACAGGTCACCTTCATCAACGTTGGAGGATAAGACTCCACAAGAGGTATGGACTAGTAATAAACCCTCTCTTTCACATCTAAGGGTATTTGGATGTGATGCATGTGTACATGTTCCAAAGGAGAAACGAACCAAGTTAGATAGTAAATTTGAAAAGTGCATCTTTATTGGGTATAAGGATGGTTTAAAGGGTTATAAGCTTTGGAACGCAGTAACAAGGAAGGTTGTTTACAGTCGAGATGTGGTATTCAGAGAGGCAAAAGATGTTATTAAACATGAATTCCAACCAAAGGAACCTAAGAAGATAGATTTTGAGCTAAAGGAGTAAGAATCAGACTCTACAGCAGAGGAGGAATCAGAAGATGAAGAGCCACAAACTCCGGCTGTGAGAAGATCAGTTCAATAAAGAAGGCGGACAGAAAGGTATAGTCCATCTACTTTCTGTTCAAATTTTCTTTGTCTGTTACTGATGATGATCCCAGAACTATGAAGGAAGTAGTGGATTCGGAGGATGGAAAACTCTGGAAAGAGGCCATGGTTGATGAAATGGCATCTTTGCACAAAAATGAGGCTTGGGAATTGCTGGAGTTTCCGGTTGGAAGGAAACCCATTGGCAGCAAATGGGTGTTCAAAAAGAAGACAAATGCAAAAGGAAAAGTGGAGAAATACAAAGCTCTGTTGGTAGCAAAAGGTTATTCCCAGGTGCCAAGAATTGGTTTTGGTGATATTTTTTCTCCTGTTGCCAAGGTAACTTCTATTAGATTACTTTTATCTGTTGTTGCTGCTTTTAATTTTGAGGTAGAACAAATGGATGTGAATACAACATTTCTTCACGGGGATTTGGAAGAGGAAATCTACATGAAGCAACCTGAAGGCTTTGCGGTGAAGGGTAACAAAGAACTGGTATGCAAGTTAAAGAAGTCTCTGTATGGTTTAAAACAATCACCAAGGATGTGGTATGAGAAATTTGATACATTTATACGGGGACTTGGCTTCACCAGAAGCAAAGAAGATCACTATGTGTATTTTAAATTAATTGGTGACCGTGTTATTTATCTGGTCTTGTATGTGGCTAATATGTTGCTGGTTGGAAATGACAAAGAAATTATCCAGGATTTGAAGACCCAATTTTCCTCCAAATTCGACATGAATGATCTTGGTGCTGCAAACTATACTTTGGGCATGGAAATTAAAAGAGATCGAGCAAATAGGAAGCTCTGGTTAAACCAGAGGAAGTATGTCGAGACAATGCTACAGAGGTTTAATATGCAGGATAGTAAACTGGTGAAGGTTCCTATTCATGTAGGTGTGAGGTTATTTGTTGAACAGTGTCCCAAGACACAAGAAGAGGAAGAGGACATGTTCCATGTTCCATATGCAAGTGCAGTCGGTAGCCTAATGTATGCAATGGTCTGTACTAGACTAGACATTGCACATGTAGTGGGAGTATTGAGCAGGTTTATGTCAAAACCAACGAAGGAGCATTGGATAGCAGTGAAGCAGGTTTTCAGGTATTTGCGTGGCACTAGTGATTATGGTTTGTGCTACCAAGGAATATCAGGATTGGATAGAGTTTTGGATATTCATGGCTTTGTTGATGTAGACTGGGCTAGAGATCTGGATCAGAGAAGATCTACAAGTGGGTATGTGTTTAACCTGTTTGGTGGTGCAGTCAGTTAGATGAGTAAGAAACAATCTGTAGTGGCACTATCAACTACAAAGGCAGAATACATGGCAGCCACTCATGCAAGCAAGGAAGCAGTTTGGTTGCAGAGATTGTGTTCAAGTATGGGGTTAGTACAGGGAGCTATAAGGATAGATTATGACAGCCAAAGTGCAATTTTCTTGGCAAAGAACCAAGCATATCATTCAAAGACAAAGCACATTGATGTTCAGTATCACTTTGTGAGGGATATGATAGAAGACAGAAAGGTGTTGCTGATAAAGGTGGACACTTTGAAGAATACTGCAGATGCATTGACAAAATATGTGAGCTCTGAGAAGTTCTCTTTACATAGAGAAACAATGGGCGTTGCAGGGCTGGATAAATGACTAAGCTCTCTTGTGGCCCCCTGTGGAAAGAAAACAACAAGTGGGAAAATGTTGGGTTGTGTTATATTATTTCCACAACTAGCCCACATAATTAACTGGGGGTTAGAGGGGAGGAGGTCACAGGGGGTTTGAGGGGCACATGTAACCTCACTTTATGGGGTCCGGGGCAGCGCCCCGAAAAATTTTGGTTTTGGACCCTATGTTAGGTTGGGCAGACCCACCTATGGTTTTGTGCATGATTTTCACACATGTTTTTGGACGCGATGGTTTTTTGTCCATGGTATTGGACGCAATGTTTTTTGGTCCATGGTATTAGATGCTTTGACACGTATGAATATGTATTATAACATTGAAAGGAACATAATGAAAAATCAAGCTGGTAGTCCCGGTATTGGGATCCAGGGGAAAATATCTGTGTATATGTGTTTTATGTGTTATGCTCTCGCATTGTTTATTTTATGTGTTTTAGAATTCGTATGCAGGTAATTTCTGTACGGGGTTAAAACTTACATCTGGATTGGAACACCGGATACAAAATTGCAGTGGAAACTGCGCAGGGGTTGAGCTATCTTCATCACGATTGTCGGCTGGCCATCCTTCATCACGACATGAAGTCTGGCAGTATGCTTTTGGACTCCAACTTTGAAGCTCGTGTTGCAGATTTCGGCCTAGCCAAACTCTTACATCAATCTGGTACGTCAGAATATGTGTCTTTAGTTGCAGGCACCTTTGGCTACATAGCTCCAGGTAAGTGGTTGTTTCATATTTAAATTTTAAAGTCGTTGATTTTGAAGTGGTTGTTTCATCTTTAAATTTTAGTAGAGGGTCACCGCAATGTTTAACTGAGTTGCTAGCTTTCCGAAATGGTTTGTTATTGAAGTCCATCATCTGTTATTGCCAAGGCAGAGGCAGTGCAGTGCTACATTATAAATAAAAGCAATTATATAGAAGTCAAAAGTGCTTCATAGTATGCATATTGCTTATTTTGCGGTGGTTTTACCACTAGCCTTTGCTGTAGCATACCATTTAAGATTGGCTGTTGAATTTACAAAGTATGCATACACCATGAAAGTGGACGAGAAGAGTGATGTATACAGCTTTGGATTGGTTCTGCTTAAGCTCATCATGGGGAAAAAGGTAGCGGGTGAAAGCAAATTTGAAGAGGATACGAACGTCACAGGGTGGGCGAAGAAGATGACCAATTGGAATAGAGAAGAAGTTATGAAGATTATTGATCCCAGGATTATCAATGTCCTAGTTGAGGAAGCCCTGCATATATTCTTAGTGGCTCTGCTCTGTATACAAGCACAGAGTGTCCATAGACCTACTATGCGCTAGCTAGTAGTAATGCTCACATACTTCAGTCCCAGGCAATAATTTTCATCATTCACATTTGACCGCGGGATATGATTGGAAGAGGTTTTATAGTAGAGAATCAGGAGAAGAACAACTTCCAACAAGCATAGCTTGGATAGAAGTTGTTAGAGAGGGTAATTCCATAGTGAGTGTGGGTATAATTTCCCATAGAAAGAGATAGAAAAAGAGGCCAAGAAGGAGAACTTGGTACTATAGCAAGTCATGGAATTGTTATGAGAGGAAGAAAACTTGTTGCAACCCAAAAGAAATGGAAAAGAAGTGTTCACGAAATAAGAATAAGGAATGGATACTAATAGTCACATACATGGTTCAAAGAAAAGAAATCACAACCAGTCAAAGAAAAATTCCAAAGCAAGTCGCATAAGGAGAATGAGTGATAAAGAATTTGAAAGGGAGATGATTTAGTTAAAGGAAGAATTCAATCATTTGAGACAACTATTGTGAGACTAGGGATATGTCTAGATGATGAAGAATAAGATGGTGAGATGGCCTTCACTAGAGAGGAAATTGAAAGAGAGGATGTGTGCTAGGATGCAGGAAGAATTCATAATAGCTGAGTACCAGATGGAAGTTTATTATGAACCTGAACAAGGAGTGATCCTTGGAGAGGATGAAAGTGATAGAGATGATGAAGATAGATATTTTGATGCCAGAGAGTCTTTTATTTTTCACTGATGATTGGTGTGTGAATGCAAGAAGTTTTTCATATGATGTGCATAACATTGGTTTTGTTTATTACAAGAAGAAAGAACAACCATGAAGCATTGTTGTAGACACAAAAGGGAAGGCATAATTGTCTTGTAAAGGAAAACAAGATGGAGATTGTATACAGTGGATGAATGCAATAATGAAGGAAGAACCTGAGGTGGAGAAAATTTTGTTCTTAGATGAGGTGTATGAGATAGAGACATTTACTTTTTGTAACAAAAGTGATGAGAATGGTGAATCTTTGGAGGAAAAAGTTGTTGTAGTGGAGAGGAACTTGATGAATGGTTTCATGTTTCCAACAATGTATAAGGAAGAGACATTGGAGGCATCTACAGAGACGTTAAAGTCTCATAGTTTTAAAATTAATATATTTTTTGTGTATATAGGGGA
Source organism: Pinus tabuliformis (assembly GCA_031772625.1). Lineage (NCBI taxonomy): Eukaryota > Viridiplantae > Streptophyta > Pinopsida > Pinales > Pinaceae > Pinus > Pinus tabuliformis. The sequence goes on from CM062813.1 coordinate 849,159,595, forward strand.
TGATCAATGCAAGGATAGGCATGCTTATGTGAGAAGGAAATATAATTGAAAGGACATGTAGATACAGTCAATGAAATTTGTCAAGAGGATGAGGACATACAAGAAATGATATGATGGTATGGAGAAGTACAAGGAATTTTGGACGAGGCTATACAAGATTACAAAAGAGTAAGCATGGAATTGGTAAAAAAGAAAGATGTTGCAGAAGAATGGAGAAAAACTATAGAGGAAACCTTGCACAAAGGGATAAGTTGTTTGTGGAAAATTTGTAATTTTAACAAAATACATGATATGGACTTGTTGGAATAGGCGAACAACTTGAAGTTTCAGCCCAAAAGCATGCAGCAGAGGACCTATAGGCTTGTTAAACAACAACAAAATAAATTGGAAATGATAACAGTTGTACAAATTCGTTGTGGGGATCAACAATCAATAAATTATAGCAACAAAGTTCAACTAGAATACACCAAGGATTGGAAGAAGATGTACCAGCCATAGGACAAGCTCAACATAGAGATTGGTGAATTATGGATGCTAGCAAGGAAAACATCCAGGAAGGAGAAAAGGTGCAGTAGATACAGGAAGATAGGCCATCAAAGGTGCAACTAACCGAAGCCCTTTGAATCAACAAAATTAGTGGGAAATTGCAACATAAAGTATGGAACCTAGGAAGGAAAAAAGAGACAATTGTGGGACAACAATAGCATAAAAAACAGTTGGTCTATTGCAAGTCAAATGTTGGGCTCCAGGAGAATTACATCATCTTATGAAAGCACATGGTCAGGATACCATGAATCTTTTGAATCTTGGGATTATGATGTAGAATCATCTTACGTCCAAGAAAAAATGTATTTTGACTAGACCTATCGATTTTATTTTACCAAGGGAGTTGGTTCCCTAATATTGATTTCATTCTATATTTTAATGTATAAACATATGTTTTTATGAGATCTCTATGATTGTGAGGAATATTGTAATGAAATCTTCTCCTTAAGAGAGATTTAAAGTATAGTGTATGAGTTAGAGAACATATTGGGTTAGTTCATATGAAGAGTTACAATTGTTATGAAATGGAACAAGAGAGTCGAGTTTAATTTGTCCTTGAATTAAAATGGAAATTAAATTCAAATGCTATTCTCATAACAACTTAAAATAGTTAAATTTATTTTATTAAACTTACTTAACTTAGGAAATTCAAGTTGGAAGTCTTTCTGTCGTCATGTGTATATTCTCCCTACTTTGTAGGAGTCCAGTATGAGTTAATTGTGAGTTGTAAAATAGAAGACTCAGCTTCATGAGTCAGCTCAGTTAAATTAGTTTTCAAACTGATTGAGAGAACTAATAGTGAGTGAACTATCGGTGGTGTCACTAATGAACTTTGTCACTGCTACTCTTATTAACTGAATATTTACTCATGCATGTCAAATCAGAGAAAGACTGAGTTGAGACTAGAGCGCAGGGACAGTGTGCTATTTGTTTTAGATTTTTCTGAGTTGCACTAATAGTGCATGCATTCCGGAATTCAACCTTAAGGGATTGCACATTTTTTAGAGGCTTTATTTCCCTTTAAATACAAGCTATCCTCCATAGGAATTACGGATTGGAATAGAGACTTGGAGAGCTTGTGAAGAGACTAGGATTTGGCCTTAAGCTTGCTTATGAGTTGGATATTGAATTTGCTGAGTGCTAGTATTGTTCTAGAGAGAACAAGCATTGTAATTTCATCTTGATTTTTTGGATTAATACAAAACATAGAGTGGGGTTTTGAGCTGTGGATTTCCCTGTATATTTATTGTGTTATGTGCCTTTGATTCTCTTCCTCTATTGATTATTGTTTGCTCGATGTTTATGCGATTCCATTGTAAAGAGTAGGAGTAGATTCTTGTCTCTTTCTTTAGAAAATTGCATTAGCTTGTGAATCTATAGGAGTTTCTACATGGTATCAGAGCTAAGAACATTGTACTAGACGATATTTCGAAGTTTTGAGTTTTTGGGTTACAGGTGAAAGTTGAATTTGCAATACATACTTCAGGATCGGCAGATGGCGTTCCATGGGTTGAGGCTTGAGTATGCATTGGAATTCAACTCAAATTTCATAGCCTAGAGGGACATGATGGAGGTTGTGATAGAGGACAATGGCTTGAAGGAATTTGTTGAACAAGCAATTCCTAAGCTAGTAGCTACTGATGCACAAAACTTGGCCAAGTGGAAGAAGTGTGTGGCGCAGGCAAGACAGATAATCCTTAAGGGAGTTAGAGATCATATTGTCTCAAGTCTTCATGGAAAGGAAAACCCACATGATATGTGGACAACATTGACGAACTTGTATAGGAATAACAGTGATCAAAGGAAGTTGGAACTGAAGGATAAACTTCGTAAAATCAAGATGGAAGGGGGCGAGAAGATTCCAAAGTACTTGGCCAAGTTCAATCAATGTCGAGATGATCTTGGATGTGTTGGAATCATGGTTTCCAAGGAGGCTATGGTGAAACTTTCTCTTCTTGGACTCCCAAAGAGTTGGCATAGTTATCAAGACTCTGTCAATGGTCGGGAGAAGCTGCCAGATTGGGAATGACTATGGTCAGAATTGGTGTAGGATAAGATCAGGAGGAACACCAGGGATGGCTCTTCATCAAAGACTGATGATGAAGAGAATTGTGCCTTAGAGATTAAGTAAAGGAAGGGGAAAGGTAAAATTTCTCATTCCAAATCAGATTCTTACCATGTGGGTAAGAAGAAGGACATGACGAACGTTAGATGCTTTCATTGTCACAAGATGGGTCACTTTGCTACAAATTTTCCATTGAAGAAGTCCAAGGAGAAGTCCTCAAGAGGAGCGGCGGGTGAGGATTTGGCTTCCCAATTTGAATTGGACTTTTCCCTCATTGCATGCATGGTGTCTTCAATGATGGGAAGTGTCTGGTACTTAGACAATGGAGCTTCTTTCCACATGACTGGCGACAAAGAGTTATTCACTGAACTGGAGGATAAAGATCTCAAGATGCATATAGAGATGGGTGACTATGGTAAGTATAGTGTTACTAGATTGGTCACTATTACCTTTCAAAGGGAGCATGGGGATCCACTCACCTTGAAGGATGTTATGCATGTACGAGGACTGATGAAGAACTTGGTATTTGTTGCCATGCTTGAGGATAGAGGTTATGTTGTGATCTTCTCAAAAGGAAAGGCATTCCTTCAATACATAGCCATGGGTCAAGTAAATAATATAGGGGTTTGAGTTCGAAATCTCTATAAGTTGGAGGTAGAATATTGTGCTGCTTTGAGTTCAAAAGCAGAAAAGATGTTGAGCCGAGACGCCGGTGAGTTGTGGCACAGGAAATTGGGCCACTTGCATCATGAGGCTTTGAAGATATTGTAGCAAATATCTACCTATCTTTCCAAAGGTATGCTTTAGAAAGTTGATACATGCAAGGGTTGTAATTTGGGAAAATACACCAAGTCTTCCTTTGGAGACAGAGATAGTCAAGTAGAGTCTATTCTAGAGAGATTCCATTCAGATGTGTGTGGACCATTCTCAACAACATCCAAGGCCAAACATAGGTATTATGCTATATTTGTTGATGACTATTCTCGTAAATGTTGGGTATTTTTTACGGAGAAAAAAGGATCAAATTTTCACAAAGTTTTGTGAGTTCAAAGCATTGGTAGAGAAAGAGTTTGACAAGAAGGTTAAAGCTCTACAGAGTGATAATCTTGATGAGTATGTCTTCAATGAGTTTAATAACTTTTGTGCAGTGGAAGGGATTAAACAAGAGTTGACGTCACCCCATAACCCTCAACAGAATGGGGTTTCCAAGAGGAAGAACAAGAGCATAGTAGGGGCAACAAGGGCAATGTTGCATGGTCAGGGACTACCAATACACTTGTGGGTTGAGGCAAGCAACATAATGGTTTATGTTCAGAACCATAGCCCACATTGGATACTTGAGATGAAGACACCAAAGGAGGCTTATTTTGGTAAGAGGCCTGATGTTGGTCACTTCAGCATTTTTGGGTCATCGGTTTATTGCCATATGAGCAAAGATGCATAGAAGAATATTGAGCCAATAGCAGAGTTGGGGATATTTGTGGGTTACAATGATACTCCCCACAACTATCGGGTGTACATGCTGACCAGTCATATGACAGTGTTTTGCAGGGATATAAGGTTCAATGAGGAGAAGGTCATGCAGGTTTCCCTTGAGAAGGAGCTTTAGGTACATGCATATGAGGAGATTTTAACTCCTAAGGTTGAGGGGCCTCAGATTGATGTGGAGAAGCCACATGCAGAGGTTCAGAGAGTGGAGACATCCACTCAGGCAAAGTCTTCCAGAGAGGGAAGAAAGCGCACTAGAGAGGCTGACAGATTGTTGGATGATGCACGAGAGAATGTGGGAGCACCCACTTCTCAGTGCAGAAAGAGGTAAATAGAGATGTACAACGGATACATGGCACTTATGGGTGCATGTGTTATGATAGAGCCATCTTCCTTTTAGGAAGCAATGCAGCATCTGGTTTGAGTTGATGCGATGGTGGGCGAGTATGACTCCACAGTTTGAAACAGTGTTTGGGATGTGGTACCGAGACTGGAGGACAAGTCAGTTGTGGCCTGTGGCTTTTCACAGGTAGAGGGGCTTGACTATGATGAGACCTTTTCTCCTGTTGCAAGGTACTCATCAATCAGATCTATTTTGGCACTATCAGCACAGATGGGTTGGAAGATCAATCAGATGTATGTGAAGTCTGCCTTCCTCAATGTCATGATTGAGGAAGAGGTGTACATAGAGCAGCCCGAAGGGTTTGAACCTTGGACCGTGAATCCAAGCATATTGATATCCAGTATCATCATCTTAGAGATTGTGTATTGAGGTGGATCATGTTGTTATATTACATTTCCACGAAGGAGTAATATGTTGACATCATGACAAAGGCATCGTCAAGATGTAAATTCGAGTTTCACAGAGATAGGATCGGGGTAGTTGATAATCCATTCCTTGTTGAGAGGGAGTGTTGAGAAATGGAAACAAGAGAGTCCAGATTAATGTTTCCTTGAATTAAATTGGAGATTGAATTCAAATTCTATTCTCATAGCAACTTAAAATAGTTAAATTAAGTTTATTAAACTTACTTAACTTAGGAAATTCAAGTTGGAAGTCTTTATGTCATCATGTGTATGTTCTCCCTACTTTGTAGGAGTCTAGTAAGAGTTAATTGTGAGTTGTAAAATAGAAGACTCAGTTTCATGAGTCAGTTCAATTAAATTAGTTCTCAAACTGATTAAGAGAACTAATAGTGAGTTAACTGTTAGTGGTGTCACTAATGAACTTTGCTAGTGCTACTCTAGTTAACTGAATATTTACTCATCAGAAACTCATGCATGTCGAATCAGAGAAAAACCCAGTTGAGACTAGAGTGCAAGGACAGTGTGCTATTTGTTTTAGATTTTTTTGAGTTGCACTCACAGTGTATGCATTCAGGAACTAGTCCTTAAGCGATTGCGTAGTTTTTAGAGGCTTTATTTCCCTTTAAATACAAGCTTTCCTCCATAGGAATTACGCATTGGAATAAAGACTTGGAGAGCTTGTGAAGAGGCTAAGCTTCGGCCTTGGGATTTCTTATGAGTTGGAGATTGAATTTTCTTAGTGCTCGGATTGTTCTAGAGAGAACAAGCATTATAATTTCATCTTGATTTTTTGGATTAATACAAAACAGATAGTGGGGTTTTGAGTTGTGGCTTTTCTCGGATATTTATTGTGTTATGTGCCTTTGATTCTCTTCCTATATTGATTATTGTTTGATCGATGTTTATGGCCTTCTGCTATAAAGAGTAGAAGTAGATTCTTGTCTCTTGCTTTAGAAAATTACATTAGCTTGTGAATCTATAGGATTTTCTACAACAACAACCCTAAATTAGAGGGCCTGGGTGAGACTTTTGTCAATCTAGGAGGAATTCTTGGATATGAAATCAAAAGTGGTTTCAATCCCTTTTTGTATAAAATATTTTATGTAATTAGAGTAGAGAGAATAGAGTAGAGTAGCTTGAAAAAAGACGAGAGAGACACTTGTAAAGGCCAAGAATGGGCTTATTGTAAATCAAGTCAAAAGGGTCTTTTAAACATCCTTGTGTGTGTGTGTGTGTGTGTGTTGTGAATTAAACATCGAGTGGATTCTTTTTGGAGGGCTTTGTTCCTTAATCTTATGTGGTTGAATTTTTATGAGTGGACATATATGGGTATGAGCACTGATAGAGTAGTGTTAATACCTTAGAGAGAGATGGCTTATGAAGCTTTGACTTAAATCTAAGGAGGGATAGAAGCATGTGGTTCACAGAGAATCACATTAGACTATGTCAACAGTTCAGGAGGATAGCCTTACGTATATGCGAAAGGCATACAAAAATGGTTTCATAGAGAAGCCTTGAAGGATGAACCCAATCAAAGAGATGTAGGGAAGTGTGGAGCGAATCCGAGAAGGATTGATATTGGCCAAAGTGGTGTAGTGGAGATGTATAGAGAAGTATTGAAGAATTAAGCTGATTAGAGTGGCGCAGTGGAAGCATGAAGAAAGCAATAAGATACACGGGTCAACTTAAAAAGAATTGCAGGATATAGAGATGAAGACAAATTGCCTTGTTAAAGAGTTGTAGAGGAGTAAGAGGGTCATCTACTCGAGTACAGAGGGACATTATAGCACAAAGGAGAGAATATTTTTAAAAGGGACTTGGCCACAAAACAGAGATGGAGGACGAAAATTGAACTGGAAGAATTCTCGTCCATAAACAGTACGTGGAAGGATTTAACTGGTTTGGACAAAAAGGAAAATCCTAGAAAATGCTAGCAAGCTGACCTCGGAATCTTAAAAGACAGGAATCACTTAATTCATTTACAATTAGTGTTGGGCTCTAGGATTTGTTAATTGAAATTACCAGGATATAGTAATAAACAAAGTAGGGAGACAAAAATAGAGAGCACTTGGTCAGGATCTCGGAAATTGGGGATCTCGTAACTTCTTTTTAATAAGACCCGAGATTGGAAGCTGAGATCGTTAAGTGTCGGAGACGATAATATCTTCATCACCTAGATTAGTCAGTCGAAAAGAGGCTATATCGAAAGTAATGGATCTTAGAAGTCGAGAAGGAGACGAGCTGAGATTCAGAACCCATTTCAAAAGCGGAGCCTTCCGAGGAAGTTCTTCCGAGATCATACGTGGTAGCAAATTTGTTAAGCCAAGACCCACAAAGCATGTTGAAGGTGATTTTTAGTGTTAAATAAAAAGGCGAAATCTCTTAAGTCTCAGAACTTTTAACGAAGTGCATTTCGAAGACCGTCTGAGATATAAAAGTCCTGAGGTCTCAAGATTACGGGGAAATTGATGTTCTAAGGTCACTAAAGGCTGTGAACTTGAGATACGAGAGGTGCCAATATTATTATGAAAGATGAAATTACCTTCAGGGGCTATTCAAATTAAATGAAAGGCTTGAGACGATAAGAGGAATTTAGCATCAAGAGGAGGAAAATTAAGGGTCGAGACTGTAAATGAATTGGGCTTGCACCCCAAGGACTATATAAAGCTTAGAGCTTGAACTAGTGGTTTTAAAGGAGGGTCGTATACCCTTTGAGTACCACCACTTGTACGAGAAATGGATTTATCTCCCTACAGGGCGAAGGAAACAACTTTTAGACAACGCAGAGTACTAGGACCGTGGGTTAGAGTAAACTTGACCTTGGATATGACTTTGGGTTTGCATTAAACTTCCTCTACTCTCTCACACAATCTCCTCTCCTTTTCTCACACATAGAAGAATTACACCCAGCCACAATACAATTCCCTCATATAAACCAGGGTCTCCTTCTAGGGAAAAATCCCTTAAACTAACATAACTTCTATCATCTTATACCTAATGAATGACCTAGATTGATTTCGAAATTAAAATATTTTACAAGGCAATTGTTTTATCTAAATTTTGCTTTAGGGGCGCTTCCCTGAAACACTCACCAAAGGGGGGGGGGGTGTGGGGTGTTAAGGGTTGCCGCCACCCCCCAGCAGCACTAGTGGGGGAACAAGTCGCCCCTCGTATGGGACTAGATCCAACCACAGTTGAAAAAAAAACCTCTAAATCAAGAAGATAATTAGGCTCCACACCCAACGTGATCTCTGGTTCAGAGAGCAACATTGAGGCACAAACCCTAACTTACCAACCACCTCATTGGTCATAAAATATTTAACTTATGATCACAAGTTCAAAAAACTAAACTTTTCATATTGAATTGATTTTGAAATATATGAATTGAAACATAATATTTTAAATAGTTAGATGTTAAATTTTCATTGGATTTAAATTCTCAATAAAATATTTCTCCTCCATTCACATGTATATTTAAAATTATTTAATAATTTTTTTATACTGGCCATAATTATATAAATTAAATGGTTGGTAATATTAATAGACATCAATTCATAATAAACATCAAAATACTTGCTCCATAATTAATTAATTAATTATATATATATATATATATATATATATTCCTTATTTTAAATTATTATTATTATTTAGTGAAATGTCTTTATTTTAAAATTATTTTAGTGAGAAATTTAGAAAACATGTTGTTTAGGCGGTTTTTATTAAGAGATCTTTCAACAAAAATCACATAAGAAACTTACTATGAGGAACCATATATTGACATCTATTTAAATAGATGAGGAAATTTTTTTACTAGACATTAGGATATAATGACTAGTTTTCACTCAAAATTATTATAACTTATTTTTTTATTTATTTAATTCGTAGCTCACTTAGATCCGCGAAGGACCCTAAAAATGGGAAAGGTGTTTATGTCATCCCATGCCCCTATGGGATTATGTACTGATCGCTCAATAAATCAAAGAATTCATGAACACGCAGCTGATATCAAACATAGAAGGTCCCGCTCCTCAGCTTTGGTAGATCATGCAAAAAAGAAAAAACATCACATCTGCATTGAAGAAGCCAGGGTCATTGCAAGGGTTGATTGAGAACATGTAGAAAAGAAAAAACATCACATTGCATTGAAGAAGCTAGGGTCATTGCAAGAGTTGATTGAGAGCATGCAAAAAGAAAAAACATCACATCTACATTAAAGAAGCTAGGGTCATTGCAAGGGTTGATCATTTTCATCACGAGAAGCCATGGAAATTGAAAGGAAGCTTAACAATCTAAATAAAGATGATGGTTGCGTTATTAGTTGATGCAGGTGTCGAAGTCGTGCCTTGTCTTCTTAGGTATTTAGAATTAATTGTTAACTCTATTATTAATTTTATTTTTATTTTCTCTTATTTCCTCTATTTATTTTGTTTATTATTATTCTTTTTATTTATTTATTTATTGTTATGTTATTTGCCTCTATTTATTTTGTTTATTATTATTCTTTTTATTTATTTATTTATTGTTATGTTATGTTATGTGGCTTGTTTTCTTAGGTATTTAGAATTAATTGTTAACTCTATTATTAATTTTATTTTTATTTTCTCATATTTCCTCTATTTATTTTGTTTATTTATTTATTTATTACTATGTTATTTTTATTTACATTATTTATCAAATTTCTTTCTATTATTTTTATTAATTTGTTGTTTGACTATCTAAGTTTGATATCTTTATTTTATTTATTAATTTTATTGTTTGAAATTTTAAGATTAACTTTTTGAGTTATTTCAATTAAGTTTTTCTTTTGACTAAAAACATTAATTTAATTTAATTCCTATAATAAAATTAATTTTGTTCATTATTCTTTTTTATAATAATACAATTAGTTATCATAAAAATAATTTCCAGATTATTTATTTTGTATTTTTAAAGTTGTTTTTCAATTTCTTATTATTATTGTTCTTAGTTATTGGGTTTTATTGGACCTTTCATTATTTTACTCTGCGTACTTTTTTTATTAAAACAATATATTAATATTAATAATTTGTATTTATTATTTTTTACTTATTAAATATTTCTTTATTTAATTAAAAAATTAAAAATAAATATAAATATAAATTATAATAATTAAAAAAAAAAATCTAAAAATCAATATTCATCAATCTCATAAACCTAAATTCTATTATTATTTTATTTTAATCAAAATTTCAATTTATCTCTATTTTTATTATACAAAAAATATTATAAAATTATTTTATTCTAATCAAAATTTCAATTTATTTGTATTTTTTATATAAAAATCAAAATTTCAATTTATCCGTATTTTTATTTTAAAAAATATTATAAAATTATTTTATTTTAATCAAAATTTCAATTTATTTTTATTTTTATATAAAAATATTTTATTTTATCAGAATTTCAATTTATTTGTATTTTTATTATTAAAAAATATTATAAAAATATTTTATTTTAATCAGAATTTCAATTTATTTGCATTTTTATTATTAGAAACCATTTTTTTTCAAAAGAAAAAAGCGATATATATTATATGAAGTATATAAAATCAGAATAATACATTTTTTCTCTGTTGTGCAAAGAACAGAGATATGATCCCCTCTGTATATAAGAACAAAAAGCCTATATCAGAAAACCAATTGACTCTGTATTCGACTTTGATAAATTCTGATATCAAAAACTCCAAAGAGAGGACGGCTGCCATGCAAATTCTTTACAAATCTGGAAGGGAAAAATCAGATATCTGATAATGGACATCATCAGATACAATGTCGAGATGCCAAAATTCTGAAGAAGAGAAGAGTCCCTTTTTAGAAAGACCGTCTGCTGTACTGTTTTCCTCCCTATTGATGTGTTGAATTGAGCAATTCTCCAGGCAAGACCAATAGAATTGTATCCTATCTCTCCAGCCAGACAGATGATGAGCCTGAAGGTAGTTTTTCTGGTTAACCGAATCAACCCATAGCTTTGAATCACCATAAAAATCCATCTGCTAAATATCAAGGAATATGCAAAATTTCAGAAGGCCAGAGAGAGCCATAGCTTCCGCCATATTATTAGATCCCTGACCCCCATGCCAATAAGCAGAGAATTGAGAACTTTCAGAAATAAATATGTAGAAGCTACATCCGCATTGACCCTGTTGAGCTGCCCCATCGAAAAAGGCAGAAGGTTGATGAGGACGAACATAAGAAAGCTTGTCTGAGGATGATATTATTCTCTTAGCTGGTTCCTGAGGGAAAGATTCAACATAAACAGTAATTTGATCGATAACCTTAGCTGGGGGAAATTTGGAATGATTAAAAATGCAGGAGTTTCGCCCTTTCCATATAAACCATAATGTTAAGATGCCAATTCTGCGCCAAAATTTCTTTTTCTTGCTGCAATCCATAAGCCACTCCTGAATCGATACCAGCCTGTCAATCTTGAAACCATAGGCATGTTCTAAATCTCGCCATATATGAGTTGACTGCTTGCATTCTAGAAAGATGTGGAGGTTCGATTCCGCCTCTTCCCTGCATAAAGAACAAACATTAGGACCAAACCAACCTCTCTTCAATAAATTTTCCCACGTCAAATTCCGGTTATGAAAAACGAGCAGGCAAACAGGATCATCTTCATAGGACAGTCGTCCTTCCAAAAAATGAGGGGAAAAGACAGGGACCAGGAGGGTTGTTTCCCAATGATCAGCTGATATAAACCTTTGACAGATATATTATTCGGATCACCCGAAATGTCCCAAGCAAGACAATCGGAGTCTCTCGTACAGGTAATGCCCCCATTTTGAAGACTATGGACGACAGCAAGCCACCTCTGTTCATAGTATTTTGGAATGTTTAGGTCCGAGAAAACTTTCCAACGCGGCACTGGACCATCCCATGCAGCGATCAACTTGTCCCAAAAAAAATTACCGCCTCTATGGAGATGTTTAATGAGAGTGCTTGGGATTTCAATAATCTCTGATCCACATCTAAAACGATCTTTGCCAATAATGATTTTGTTGCCCTTATAAAAATGCCAAATCAGCTGCTCCAGAACAATAGCCTCAACCTTTTGAAAACTGCGCCAGATGGGAGAACCATAGTGAACACCTAATTTGCCTCTTCAATACCATGCCTCCAAATCCTTATTGGCAAGATATTTGGATTTTATCAGCCGGCTCCATAGACCATCCCCTTGAATAGCTCTCCATAATGATTTGCCTTCAGAAAAAGAAAATGCAATTTCTAAAAAAAGAAGAAATTTATTGGCGCCTGAAAAGCAGAGCTGTTTGGATGAGAGAAGGCGACAAAAACTCAAAGTTTTTCCAGAGGTATGCTAATGTCAGAAGGCTAAATAATTTCATTTGGAGAATTAAAGATGAGAACGGGGTGGAGCTCTTATCTCAGAAAGATATTGCGGAGCATGCTGTCTCTCACTTCAGGAAGCAATACCAGAGGATGGATCGAAGTAGTTTCCAAGATATCTTATGGGGGATCGACGCATACTCGGTAATGTTTAATGAGGAAGAAAATGTCCGACTTTTTAGCCCCATTTCAGAGGAGGAATTATTGGAGACTATGAAATCTTTCAGCCGGGACAAAAGCCCTGGACCAGATGGCTGGTCTATTGAATTTTTTATACATTTCTTTGACTTCATCAAGTCTGATCTTCTAAGGATGTTAGAGGAAATCAGGATGGGGGGGATGATCAGCAGGCAGCTCTGCTCAACATATTTGACCCTCATCCCAAAGAAACAGAAAGCCATGACTTTCTCGGACTATCGGCCTATTTCATTATGCAACACCACTTTCAAGATTATGTCCAAGATCATTGCTCAGAGGCTAAAAGATAAATTATCAGATACTATTTCTAAGGAGCAGTTTGGTTTTCTTAAGGGGAGGAGCATCCATGATGCAGTTGCTGTGACTCAGGAGGCATTATTTGCTATTCATTCTAAGAAAAGTGAAGCGGTCCTTCTTAAAGTTGACCTAAGGAAAGCATATGATTGTATTGATTGGGCCTATATCAAGTGCTTATTGGCAAAAATTGGGCTGAACAGCAACATGATCAGATGGATTATGGCGTGTATCGACCCTGTGGATTATGCTATAATCATAAATGGCCTCCCAACTTCCTTCTTCAGAGCTGAGAGGGGGCTCCGTCAGGGATGTGCTTTGTCCCCTTTATTATTTATTTTAGCCATCGACTCCCTCAGTTTACACATTCAAAAAGCCTTTGATGAGAACATTTGGTGCCCTCTTAATATCTGCAGAAGCATATCCCTATCTCACAATTTATTCGTTGACGACATTTTATTATTTGCAATGTTTTGTAGGGCTTCCTGGTTACATATTCATAAGATTTTGATTAATTTCTAGAGGGCCTCGGGACTGTAGATTAATCTGGACAAATCTTCTATTTTCCATTCTGACCTCAAGCTGGATGATGTTATTTGGCTATCCAATCTTTTTGGGGTAAAAGCATCCCATATCAGCAATGGTATTAACTATTTGGGGTTTAGGATCAAAGCGACAGGCTATTCCAAAGCTGATTGGTCATGGCTGGTGGACAGATTTTATAGAAGGATCTCGGGATGGGAATCCCGGTGTCTTTCTCTGGCCGGGAGAATCGTATTAGTTCAATCCAGTCTCAATCAATTGTCCGTTTACTGGGCTCACCTTTTCCACCTTCCAGTGAGTATAATCAATAGTATGAACTGTCTATCGGCTAATTTCATTTGGGGGGTAGGGCAGAGAAGCATAAATATCATCTGGTTAAGCTTTCTGGCATCTCATCTCCTAAACCTCTGGGCGGTTGGGGTTTATTAAATCTATTAGAAACCATTATAAAATGAAAAATTAGGAAGAAAGATTAAACTCCATCCCTTTCTAATTTTTTTCACTGAAACAATCAAAATGGAGATAGAAGATTAAGAAATTCAAAAGTTGAATTCCATTGTTTGAATTGGCCGACAATCTACCGTTCATACCAAGCCTAACGGTTGACTTGTGTTATTTCTAAGTCTACTGTGCCTTCTTTTGTTTATGTTAAATAGGTCAGTGGCATTTTAAAAATATATTGCTCTGAATCTCACGGAGTATCAAAAATCCGTGTTTAATTGCAATATGAGGTTGCAAAATCTTTCCGTTCTCTGGCCTCTTTTCATCCTCGCCCTGTTTCTACACCCATCTTCATCTGCCCTCCGCAATTCATCAATCAATGGAGATGCCAATGCGCTCATTTCAATGAAAGCAGCACTCCTTGATCCTTACAATATGTTACATAACTGGACACTCTCCCATAACACCACCCATTGCGGATGGACTGGCGTCCATTGTGACCTCATGGGTCGAGTGGTGGCTCTAAATCTCTCTTCAATGGATATTTCAGGCTCATTCCCCTGTCATGTCACAAATTTGTCATCGCTCCGATTTCTCGACCTCTCCAATAACTTCCTCTATGGAAGCCTTCCCTCCAACATATCAAATTTGAGGAATCTAAAGGTGTTCAATGTCTCCTATAACATCCTCCTCACTGGAAGCCTTCCCTCAAACATATCAAACATGAGGAACCTCAAGGTCCTCGACGCCTATGACAACCAATTGTCAGGGACGTTGCCATTGGATTTGGCCTATCTCCTGAAGCTCAACCATCTTGATCTCGGAGTTAATGCCTTCTCGGGCAGCATTCCTGGTGAGTATGGGAACCTAAAAGGTGTGGAATATCTTTCAATTGGTGCAAACAGTTTGAGTGGAAAAATACCTGGAGAGCTTGGAAAACTGGGGAATTTGAAAACACTTTATTCGATGGTGGGATTCCTCCCGAGATAGGAAATTTGAGCAGCCTTGTAGAACTCGATGTGTCCGATTGTCACCTCACAGGCCCTATCCCTCCTCAGCTGGGCCAGCTTGTGACCTTAAAAACCCTGTATCTATTTGATAACAGTCTTTCTGGTGAAATACCGGTGGAACTCTCGGAACTAAGACTGTTGAGGACGTTGGTGTTGTCCTATAATAGACTACATGGCAGGATTCCATCTTTCATTGGGGACTGGCCAAATTTGGAGGCTTTGTGGCTTTCGGGAAATAATTTCGTAGGTCTCGTGCCACAACAACTGGGCGTAAGTGGAAAGCTACTAGAAGTGTATCTTGATTCCAACAGGCTCAGTGGTTCCCTCCCTCTGAATCTATGCAAGGGTAGAAGGCTACAGATATGAAGTATAACAAATAATTCATTTGTCGGATCGATTCTTGATTCTCTCGGCAAATGCGATTCGCTGGTTGCAGTCTACATGCGGCAAAATTATTTGAATGGTTCGATTCCTGAAGGCTTGCTATACTTACCCTTGCTGAAGGTGATCGGATTGCACAATAATAATCTCAGTGGGAGCATCCCTGACGTAAATAATAATGTATCCTCTATGTTACAGACAATGATAATTTCCAATAATCGTTTGAGTGGATCTATTCCTTCGTCCATGTGGAAATTATCTGATTTGCGGAAGCTTATGATTGATGGGAATCAACTAACAGGTAATGTACCGGCAAAGATTAGCCGACTGGGTAAAGAAGAGATCGATTTAAGCAAAAACAGGTTTTCGGGAATGATTCCCAGGGAGATAAGCAACTGTAGTACTCTGACATACATTGATCTCAGCGCAAACAAGCTTTCTGGTATGATTCCCAGGGAGATAAGCAACTGTAGTACTCTGACATACATTGATCTCAGCTCAGACAAGCTTTCTGGTATGATTCCCAGGGAAATGGTAACTGTATTTCTCTAAGACTCATTGATCTTAGCCAGAACGAATTCAGCGGTCCCATCCCACTGGAAATCACAAGGATGCCCAATCTAAACTCTTTAAAACTATAGGGAAACAGATTGTCTGGGGAAGTTCCCTTAGACATTGGTGGTCTGAGCCTATGTTACCAGAAACGGGAAACGAAACGAGAAATGAAAACGGTACGAGAAACGGAGTTTGGAGGTTTCGCACTCAAGAAACGAGGAGAGAGAAAATGAAAATAAAAATAAAAAATACAGCTTTAGTTTCAATTTTCAATATAGTTTCAACTAAATTTCCAGCCCAAATTTTATTAAAAACCTAAATAATTTAAATAAAAAACTGATGCTTAGCAAATTGACTATTAAATATATACATTCTTATGCCTCCTAATCAATTAAGTGTATACATTTTTATGTATTTTGCGCCTTCAGCTAATTATTGTTTCCTTAAAAAAAATTCCAAATAATTATATATATATATATATAAACAATAAATAGAATTTACAATTAAATGCGAATTTCTTGAGTCACATATAGAATAGTGTTTAAACTATGAATTTTAACAATATACATGTTAAATGAAAACAAATCAACTAAAAAAGGAACAATAGTACAGAAATAATCAATTTTCTATATACTTGGCATAGGCTTATTGAATAAATACATGAGTGAAATCTACAATAAAAAGTGAAAATACAGGGCTGAAAATGCCCTGCAAGAGCAGGCTACCACCAGTGAAAAATTTCCCATAAAATATATTCACCCGTTAACTAAAACAACTGTACAAAACGGCGTTTCCGTCTGGTTTCCGTTTCTTACAGGTTTTTCACGGGGAACGGTGGCAACCGTCCCGTTTCTGGTAACATAGGTCTGAGCCAGATTGAAATTGTCCACTTCAGCAAAAACAGACTTTCTGGTATGATTCCTAAGGATATTGGTAACTTTATTCATCTGACAGAAATTGATTTTAGTCAGAACGAATTCAGCGGCCCCCTCCCAGTGGAAATCGCCACGATAAGATCTCTCTACTCTTTAAACCTATCCAGAAATCACTTCAACGGGAGCATTTCCAAAGAATTTAATGCAATGGCGAGCTTGATCTCCGCAGATTTCTCTTTCAATAACTTTTCTGGTCTTGTGCCAGAGGGCGGTCTATTATCTCGTTTAAAAGCAAGCTCTTTTGCAGGGAACTAGTACTTGTGCGGAGAACAGTTGGGCAACTGTAATTCTAGTGTCAAAGGGTTGCCCGTCCGAGTACACATCAAGCTTGAACTTCTCCTGCCTCTCTTAGCGCTTGGAATTCTCTTCTTCTGTTCGTTGGTGTTGGCAATTCGAGCAGTCACAATTAAGAAAAAAGATAGCGAGGGTAGGCCATGGAAGATGACGGCCTACCAAACACTCAGCTTTGGAATCGATGACGTGGTGGAATGCATTAAAGAAGAGAATGTCATCGGCAAAGGAGGAGAGGGTGTTGTGTATAAAGGAATCATGCCCAATGGGGAACTTGTTGCAGTGAAAAAACTTACGCGGATAGGCTCTTCAAATGCTCATGGCTTCTCTGCAGAGATCAAAACACTGGGCAGAATCCGCCATCGACATGTTGTTAGATTGCTGGCGTTTTGCTTCAACCATGACACCAATCTTCTGGTGTATGAGTACATGCCGAACGGAAGCCTGGCGAAGTTGCTTCATGGAAACAATGCCATGCCTCTGGATTGGAACACCAGGTACAAAATTGCAGTGGAAACTGCGCAGGGGTTGAGCTATCTTCATCACGATTGTCGGCTGGCCATCCTTCATCGCGACGTAAAGTCTGGCAATATTCTTTTGGACTCCAACTTTGAAGCTCTTGTTGCAGATTTCGGCCTAGCCAAACTCTTGCATCTATCTGGTACGTCAGAATATATGTCTTCAGTTGCAGGGACCTTTGGCTACATAGCTCCAGGTAAGTGGTTGTTTCATCTTTAAATTTTGAAAACGTCGACTTCTAATTTTAGCGGAGGGTCGCCTTAAAGTTTAACTGAGCTGCTAGCTTTCTGAAATTCTATGGTCTGTTATTGAAGTCCATCCATCATCTGTTATTGCCAATTATAAACATAGTATGCTGAGGCAGAGCAGCGCTGCATTATAAATAAAAGCAATTGTATAGAAGTCAAAAGTGCTTCATAGTATCCGTATTACTTATTTTACGGTGGTTTTGCCACTGGCCTTTGCTGTAGCATACCATTTAAGATTGGATGTTGAATTTACCGAGTATGCATACACGATGAAAGTGGACGAGAAGAGTGATGTATACAGCTTTGGAGTGGTTTTGCTTGAGCTCATCACTGGCAAAAAGGCGGTGGGTGAAAGCGAATTTG
Source organism: Pinus tabuliformis (assembly GCA_031772625.1). Taxonomy (NCBI): domain Eukaryota; kingdom Viridiplantae; phylum Streptophyta; class Pinopsida; order Pinales; family Pinaceae; genus Pinus; species Pinus tabuliformis. The sequence continues at coordinate 849,177,643 of CM062813.1, forward strand.
AAGAGGATATGAACATCACAGGGTGGGTTAAGAAGATGACCAATTGGAACAGAGAAGAAGTTATGAAGATTATTGATCCCAGACTTATCAACGTCCCAGTGGAGGAAGCCCTGCATATATTCTTAGTGGCTCTGCTCTGTATACAAGAGCAGAGTGTCGCAAGACCTACTATGCGGCACGCAGTAGTAATGCTAACATACTTCAGTCCCAGGCAATAATTTTCATGGTTCACATTTGACCCCGGGATATGATTGGAATAAGGCATTCTCATCCTCAGCCAGGCAGTTCAGGGTTGACTGAAGATCCATATCCATCTGCTCTTTTAGCATCTATGTGCGAGAGCTTCCAACCTCAAAGTCCCTACGTTTATTTTGAAGGAAATAAGTTGTGAAAATGTATACAACCAAGGCATCTGAATCCCTGTTGCCCTGAATTTCCTCTGTTTTCTGTATTTCCTTGTAATGGGCATCTAAATCAATTTTGCTTTGAGATTCCTCTGTTTTCTGTATTTCTTTATAATGGGAATCTGAATCAGTTCTTCTGTTTTTTTATTTCTTTTTAATTTGTTTTCAGAATCGTCATTATTTTTCTCTTTAATTGGTTTTCTTCATACCCTTCTAATCAAAAGCTTTAATTCTCCTAGGTTGTAATGATGAGTAACTTAATGGTTAAGAGCATCTATTTCCTCCTAAGAAATGATAAGTTTAAAACCAGAGCAGGTAGAATAAGTATGTCTTTATAGATTTAGCAGTTAAATTGGATAATAATAATAATAATTTCTTTTATCTACAGTTTGTTGGCATATATTAACTCTTTGTCCCACAAACAAAAAATCCCACACTAATTTGACATCTGACTTTAAAATTAGATAACAATTTCTTTCATATACAATCTATTAACACATATTAACATTTTTCATTTCAGAACAACATCAGCATCAGATCTCCATTCATTCATTACTCTTTGACAGAAAAACCTCGAAGATGTCTAATTAATTTCTTTATCTCTTTGAATAATGGATCTCCTAAACTCCTCTTCCTCTGAAGGCTGGGTTTCATAAACCCAGCCGCTCAAAATATCAGAGCCCAAAGACAATGGCCCAGGTCCACATGTAGCCTAGGAGGCAACAAACCTCCTATAATACTTTGTCCAACAACAAACCTCTTATAACGCTTTGTCCTCAGGTACATGGTTTTAATTTCTGAAAGTATCTCTGGGTTCATTTTGTCCGATCTATTCACTTTAACATAGATAGTTCTAAATCAATTCCTACGCATTTCAAATCCATGCGAGTCATACATACATAGCTTTTTGTTGAGAATTACAGTAGGGTGTAAACTTTTCACACGAGCAAAAGTAAAAAGTTTAAAACATATATTAATCGTTATTAATAAATATTTATTTTTATCTGATAAAAATTACAAGTTGCCATGAGGAAATTACTGCAAGAGTTATTCAGTTTTTTCAGCATTTCTCAATAACGAGGATCAAAGGGTATTCAACATAATGGGTGTTGATTCTTCCTTTTCCTTTTCTTTTTTATAAAGAATATTTAGCAAACTAAAACGGCAGAGCTCATGTAAATTATGAATAATTCTCCATCACTGGAACCAAACCAAAATAGGTAGGAACGGGTTTGACTTAGGTCTCAACCATCCGTACTTTATTTACATATCAATGATTTTCAATTATCATAATATTTTGAGTTTTAATAAGTTTGAATTAATTTTCAATTAATAATTTGGAAAAAATATTATTGAAATTGAAAATATATTTAAATAATTAATATACTTAATTTTTATGTGTTTTTAAAAAGATATGGAGTTTTAGATTATTATTAGATAATTTTGGATTATAAAATACAATAAGTTATTGAATTATAACTAATTATTATATAATTTGTTATTTATTTTAGTATTTTATAGATGGAAAAATGGGAGGAATTGGCTTGCCGGGCTCATTTTAGAATTAATGATTTGGAGTTCAGTTTTCTCTATTGTGATCATATGTTAAAAACAAAATTGTACTTCATCAATCATTTCATTGCTTTTAAGTGGATGTTTTCACGCTGATAGGCAAAACCCATAATATTTATGCACTGTTTTGGGAAAATATTCATAGTCTATGTTTTCTTCAGTTTAGGAAGAATCCATGTTGCTTACATGCTCTTTATAGCTCCTCACATGTCTTTAAATCACCTCAACCATCAAACCCTGAAGTGATGAGCCTTGTGCCTACCTTGCTCCATTGAACACCCTACAATTTTGATCTAATTTCCTTGCCCTAACTATTTGGCTCCTTCTAATCCAACAAAACCCCTTCAAAATCAAATCAAACCCTATGCTACTATACCTAGCCTACTATCAATTTCTATATCCAGTAAAATTTGGCTGAGATGCTTATGGAGATAGCCCTCTCCTCACCTAGTAGGGCTAACTACTTGGCTAAACGTGGTTTATGGTTACCCTATAATTGCCTTCCTTCAGCGTGAGGTTCAATCCAGGTGATAACATAGTGGCGACCATACTGGGGAACGAGCAAAAGGTTTCGTATTCCCTGGGAAATATCATGAAAGTTAAGATATATATATGATTGTTGATGGTGGACAACGATCAGACACAGGAAGGCTGAAATCATTCATCTGGTGAATCCAAATCAGTTTCGAGATCATATCCAAAGACTCCACTGGAGGATGAACCTGACCAACAAAAACATGAAAGGACAATATGGAAAGATCAAGTATTCAAGTTGGAATTTCATCCAAGACATTATGTTCTTTGTCATCAATTATTTTTTCTTTTTTCCCGAGAATGTCAAAAAGGCTTTATAAAGTATATTGTATTTGAGAAAATATCTTAGACCTGCATGTGATTCCTCCCCTTTAAATATTGTGAAAACAAATTCTTTGTATGCCTTTGATCTTGATCAAGACCCTTATTATAAATCTTATGATGACCATATTCAACTTGATGAGCCTAAAGAGACCAAGACTAATTCTACAGCTTCTGTACATACTACTACACCTTGTAAAATTCCAAATCGATGCAAACCACTCATCTTACCTCCTATACTCCATGCTTTCCCTGAAAATCATTACCTATACCTGTAGAGGTTGTAGGAATTTATAGGGTAAGTTCCTCAGACAGAACACCAAAGGACACCGCTCACAACCAGATCGCAGATCAATACACCAGTATTTTTGACGTGGTTAAAACCCTCAAAGAGGGAAACAGTCCACGGCCTGAGCCAACGCAACCACTTCAGGCAATTTATTAATAAAAGAATGAAAATTTACATAAGCTTCTCTCATGCACGGATTACCCTACAAATGACCCTCCATGCACTTTAAATAGAAATCATGGACCAATCGGGTGTCAAGCCACGGATCAAGTGTCGGTAATACCGAGGAGAGAATGAACCGTCAGATCACTACATATCGTGACCGTCGGATTGTAAGTTACAAAATGTACAACGGTAAAGAAACACACTTTACCTAACTCTATACCTAACTCTATACTAGACCAAGTTGTACTTAACTATTTCCTATGTGTCGGAATATCCTAACATCCCCCCTTAAGAACAACTTGGGATAGGATTGAAGGATTTACAAATATGACACAATAGGAGAAGGAAGGAGGCACTAGAGCCTATCCCCCCTTAGTGACAACTTCCTGAACTCCAACCATAAATCGAAGTTTAGTGAACTTCGCCTCTGTGAGAGCCTTTGTGAAGATGTCTGCAACTTGATCATCTGTTGAACAATATTGCACTTCAAGAACATGGTCGTGAATGAGCTTTCTGATGAGGTGCATGTGCAGTTCAATGTGTTTGTTGCGTTGCTGTTGGACTGGATCTTTGCATAGTTGAATGGCACTTTGATTATCACACCAAAGTGTATTCGGATGCTGCTGCTGAAAGCCAAACTCTGACAGGATCTGGCGAAGCCACAAGGCTTCCTTACTAGCTTCTACGGCACCACGATACTCTACTTTTGCTGATGAAAGAGAAATGGCACCTTGTTTCTTGCAAGCCCATGTAATAGGTCCTAAACCAAGAGTGAACACATAACCGGCAATAGATTTCCGATCATCAGGGTCACCAGCCCAATCAGAATCAGTGAAACCAACCAATAGAGGAGCTGCTTCGGCACTATAATGAATCCCAAACTGAACTGTACCTCGAACATAACGAAGTATTCTTTTAGCTGCTTTCCAATGACTTTCATGTGGGTTTTGCATAAACCGAGCAACAAGGCCAAAAACAAAGGAAAGGTCAGGATGAGTATGGGTTAGATACAAAAGTTTTCCTACAAGTTGATGGTATAAGGTAGCATCAACTTCAGGAGAAGTACAAGTGATTGAAAGTTTGACTCCAGACTGAAAGGGAGAAGGGGATGGCTTACAGTCTTCCATGTGAAAGTGGCATATAATATCACAAGCATACTTGGACTGAGAAAGGAAAATACCTTCCTTGGATTGCAAGACTTGAAGACCGAGAAAATAATGTAAGTGTCCTAAGTATGTCATTTCAAACTTCCTTTTAAGGCTAGACTTCACATGGTTTATAAGGTTGGGATCACTACCGGTAAGGATAAGTTCAACATAAAGAACAAGAATGATAAGAGACTTGCCCACTTTCTTGGTGTTGACAGTATTGCCAGAATGACACCTAGAAAAGCCAGATTCTAAAAGAAAGCTATCCATTTTAGCATACCAAGCTCGAGGAGCTTGCTTGAGACCATAAAGGGATTTCTTAAGTCGACATACAAGGCTGGAGTCTGTTTTTATGAAGCCAATGGTTTGTTCCATGTAGATTTCTTCATGCAAGTCCCCATGCGAGAAGATAGATTTAACATCCATCTGATGGACTTCCCATTTGAATGAGGCAGCAAGGGAAAGAACAAGGCGGGTAGAGTTCATTTTGGCAACAGGGGAGAAGGTTTTAGTGTAGTCAATGCCTTCAACCTGTGAAAAATCTTTAGCAATAAGACGAGATTTATGTTTATCAACTTTCCCATCTGGTCCATACTTGGTTCTGTAAACCCATTTGCATCTAACAAGTTTTCGTCCCTTTGGTAGAGGAACAAGATCCCATGTATCATTTGCCAACAATGAATGATATTCTTCATTCATAGCTGCTTCCCAATCTGGATGGCCTGAAGCTTCTGCAAAGGTGTCAGGATCATAATTTACTGGAGCTTGAGCCAGTAAAGAAGAGGCTCTCTCGAACTGAGAGCGTGTACGTCGCTGATTTGTAGGATCACCGGCAAGATCACCTGCTGCATCCCGAGTAGCATGGACCCATTTTGGAAGCTGAGGAGCTGAAGGAGGATCCTGAGGGGGAGGATTGTCATCCTCACTTTCATCATCTGAAGAAGAAATGTTTTCAAAAGTAGAAGAGATAGGGAGAGGTGGCACATCCGCTGGACTAGGCTCGCAGGCTGATATGTTTTCATCAAATTTTACATCTCTTCTAATGATAACATTTTTGGACTTAAATGGAATAAGTCTATAGCCTTTGAAATCTTCAGAATATCCAACAAAAGTACATTTCTCACTCTTAGGTTCTAAAGCTTTATGCTTTTCATTTGGAATATGGGCCCACGCTTCACTTCCAAAAACAAGAAAGTGACTTACATCTGGTTTGATTGAGCTCCATGCTTCTTCTGGAGTGATATTCTTTAAAGCCTTAGTAGGAGTGTGATTTATTATGTAATTTGCATAGTTAATTGCTTCTGCCCAAAAAGTAAGACCAAGTCCTTTAGATTGTAGCATACAATTAGCCATTTCCTTTAAGGTGCGATTCTTCCTTTCAGCTACACCATTTTGTTGTGGAGTATATGGAACAATATGTTGCATTTGAATTCCATTCTTAGTGCAAAAGTTGATGAATGTGTTTTTAACATATTCTCCGCCATTATCAGATCTTAGCTTAAGAATTTGATGTGCAGATTGTTTTTCAGCAAAGGCTTTGAAGCCAAAAAATGTGTTAAATACTTCACTCTTGAGTTTTAAGAAGTATACCCAAGTGCGTCTGGAGAAGTCATCAATGAAAGTTAAGAAATACTTGCAGCTAGAGAATGAGACAACAGGAAGTGGACCACATAAATCACTATGCACAAGCTGTAAAGGGGCTGAGGTGTGCCAAGAGGCACGTTTTTCAAAACTGTCCCGATGATGTTTTCCGAGTACACATCTGGAACAAACACCATCTCTGCAAGATACCATAGGAAGACCTGTCACCATATTTTCTTTACATAGATGCTGAAGGGAGCGATAGTTTAAGTGACCAAATCGCTCATGCCAAAGTTTTCTCACTTCATCGTTATGAGCAACAAATACTGAGGGAAGATTTGATGACCCAAAGTTGTGAAACTTATACAACCTTGTAGAATCATCAACAATGCCAGTAGCCAAAATATTTTTAGGATCTCTTAAGTCCTTGATTACAACATCATGAGGTGAAAATTCAACGATTTTACCTTCACCTGAATGAGTTATCTGATATACAGATAGAAGGTTGCAGGATAAGGTTGGAACACATAATACATCATTAAACTTACCATTGTCTAGATGAACAGTTCCAGTCCCTACAACACTAAGAGATCTATCATCACCAACATATATATTTTTGGTGTTACAATCATTTAAAGAAGAAAACATGGCTTTGTTTTTGGCCATGTGATAAGAAGCTCCAAAATCAATGAGCCACTCATGAGAATGAGAAGAAGAAGATACATTTAATGCATAACCAGACCGAGATGATTGACAACCACATGCAGAAAGAGCCATTCCTGAAGATGAAGTTGAAGGTGAAGAATGCTCCAAATGGATGTTATGTTTCTTCATCGCTGCTTCCAAGGCTTCCATCTTCTTAAAGCATTTGGATTCTAAGTGGCCATCTCGATTACAAAAGTTGCAATGTCTATCAGTCTTCTTCCATTTGTTTTTATTTGTCTTATCATTTTGTTGAAATGATTTTTCATTTTGAGGCTGAGATTGCTTAGGACCCTTGTTTGGTTTAGGACCATTCTTTTTAGGATATGACTTCTTAGGATTCTTTGAATTTGGTTGCTGCTGGGTGGCTAACGCTTTCTTGGAAGAGTTTCCAAGATTAAGAAGACCAAGGTGTAAGAGTTTTTCTTGTTCTCTTATTAAAGAATCACAAAAAGAGTCAAAGGAAGGGGACTTGTAGTCTGTTCCTTGAGAAATGAAGGCTTCTCTTGTAGAATGGAAGGTGGAAACAAACACAGAGTAGGCTGGTCCCAACTTAGTAAGAATGGAATAGATAAGGTTACTATCTTCTTTCTTAACTTTAACACCTTCCAAGAGATATCTAAGGGTTTTGAACTTGGACAAGAAATATTCAATGCAAGAAAAATTATTAGGGTCCAATGTAAGCAACTCATTTTCAAGTTGATGGGCTCTAAGTTCATTTTTAATCCCAAAAACTTTATTGATTTGTTTCATTGCTTCATCAGGAGTATCAAGTTCTGCAATATGGAATCTAAGATCTGGAGAAATAGACATCCCTATCAATCCACGTGCTTGATCTTGCCTATTTTTCCATTTAGCAGCCTTATCTTCATCCTTTGGTTTCTTTTCTTGGCCTGAGGCTATTCTGTAGAGACCTTTACTTCTAAGTAAATCCTCAATGTAGGACAACCATTGGAAGTAGTTGGTGCTGTCAAGGGTAACTTGGTATTGACTTTCCATTTCAATGGAAACTGAAGCTAAAGATGCTAAAAATAAGTGTTCCAATCGCTAGATCTCGAAAAATTAGGCTGGTTTAAAAAAAATGGCTTTGGAAACGGCTTCCGGATGAAGAAGTTATGGCTTTTTGAAAAAAAGTTGATTAAGTTGCCAACAAAGTGCGGGAATGTGCGGAAATTAAAAAGTCTGCCCCCAAAAAATGGAGACTTGAACCCAAGACCTCTACTCTCTTATAATAGCTTTGAACCAATTGAGCTATACAAAAAATTTGAGAGAGAGAGAGAGAGAGAGAGAGAGAGGTGCTTTGGGTTGCGTGCTTGCTTTGAGAAAGCTCTTTTTCCCTACAAAAAAAAAAAACAAAACCCAACACGGACATGCAAAGAAAACGAACCTTACGGCTCGAAGTTAGCTTTAGCCGAAAAACTCAATATTTTCAAAAATGAACCTTGCGGCTCAAAGTTAGCTTTGGCTGGAAACTAAATATTTTTCTCAATGTTTCTGATTTTCTGAGATCACACTGAGGCGCAGGGAAAAGAGCATACGCATGAGAAAAATCCTTCCTTTATGTTTCTGATTTGCCCAGATCGCACAGAGTCGCAGGGCAAAGAGCATACGCAGAAATGAAAGGTATAGATCCGGTAATAAAAAAGGCTAAATAAACCGAAACCAAAATAAACAGAGAGAAAATAACTGTAAACTGCAAATAAACATTGTATACCTCCAGATCTTAAAAATGACGCAGCTAGGGCTACCGGAAACCTTTTCGCCTGAAACGAAAGGGGTTCCTCACTGGAACAGATGCTCCCAACACAACAGAGTAGTCCTCTCGGCCCGAAAGCAGTCAGAAACAGTAGATCTAGGAAACGGCAGTCGGATGCAGTTCTACCGGCTTCAGATTTGGATCACCAACAGACGCGGCCCTCAAATAGCTCTGATACCATGTAGGAATTTACAGGGTAAGTTCCTCAGACAAAACACCAAAGGACACCGCTCACAACCAGATCACAGATCAATACACCAGTATTTTTGACGTGGTTAAAACCCTCAAAGAGGGAAACAGTCCACGGCCTGAGCCAACGCGGCCACTTCAGGCAATTTATTAATAAAAGAATGAAAATTTACATATGCTTCTCTCATGCACGGATTACCCTACAAATGACCCTCCATGCGCTTTAAATAGAAATCATGGACCAATCGGGTGTCAAGCCACGGATCAAGTGTCGGTAATACTGAGGAGAGAATGAACCGTTGGATCACTACATATCGTGACCGTCGGATTGTAAGTTACAAAATGTACAACGGTAAAGAAACACACTTTACCTAACTCTATACTAGACCAAGTTGTACTTAACTATTTCCTATGTGTCGGAATATCCTAACAGAGGTTTGATGGTGAATATGACAATATCACTGCTGAGAGACATATGAAGAATTTTGAGACTTTCCTTGACCTTTTTAAAGTCCACGAAGAGGATGTTAGTATCAGGCTATTCTCTCTTTCTTTGCAAGAAAAAATCAAGAGTTGGTTCAAAAACTTGCTTGATGCGAGGATCTCAGATTTCCAGCAGTTCTTCAAAATTTTCCTCGACAAGTGGGTGGTCAAACAAAACCCTCTCTTGATTCTAGAAGAGTATAACCAGTTGAAAAGACTGTCAGGGTGGATAGTACAACAATTTTCTGCCAGGTTTAACCAAGTCTATTTTTTGATTCTTGCTAATATAAGGCCTCCTCCTGGATCCACTCTCTTGTACTACTTGGATGCCTTTGATCTGGAAATGGAGTTTCAGCTGAGGGAAAGGAACCTTGCAACACTTGAAGAGATGCAGAATAGTGCAGTAGATGTAGAGGCTAATCTATTGATCAGAAGGGAAAAGCTGAAGGAAGAAGAGAGGGAGAACATTATAGAGCACCTAACATATTCAGAGGTAAATCTCGACATTTTGGTAAGTAAAATGGAAGAAATGATGCAAAGAATCACCTCGTGAAATGAATTTTCTATTCAAGATCACCATGACCCACCTGTCCCAGAAAAAGAAAAGATTGCTAGCCCTAAAACTTTTCTTGCTAATCGTAGCTACCATAGATTTGAAAATGGATTTGTAGATCAATCCGAAGAGAAACAATCTTATAATATAATGTGTATGATTGGTCACATTACTTATATTAATGATTTTCCAATGTTTGATCAGTGCGAAAATTATTATGTTCTCCAAACAGAAGCTAATCTTGTAGAGCAATCAGTAGTTGGTTTGTAGGAAATTCAGTTTCAGCAGCTCAAATACAGTAATCAGTCGAAGCATATCAACTATGACAGTGATGAGCAAAGTGTATAAAATTTGGAAGTAAGTGAAGGATCTTTGCCTCTTTGTTTTACTTCATTTCAGTTCATCAGAGGTAACTTTGATGCGATAAAAAATCAACACTCAATGAGTTTTGATCTTGACAATCAGGAGGATAATCAATTTTTTTATCAAAGCTCCTTACCCTTGTGTTTCTCCTCATTTACAAAAATAAGAGAAAATTGTAAGCAAGTAGATAAGCGAGTGGTCAACAGTATAAAGAATAAACCTTCTCATGAATTGGTCGAGGAAATAATTTGCGACATAGAAGCCTCCCTAGCTCTAGATTTGCAGCCACCGAGTTCCATTGAATTTCAAATTGCAGATGAAGGCTTGGAAGCTGAAACATATGATCAAATGATGCAAGATGACTCTGTACTACTATGTTTTGAAACATTTCAATTTTTAAAGAAAAATTTTCATAATATCTCTAAAGAAAGGGATGAGCAGCCTCTAGAGTGTCATGCAGTCTCATTAAAACTGATGGAAAATAGGTTACAATGATATTTGCAAGTTTTTCATGACCCAATAGCTGATGTGTTGGATGATATCTATGGTAAAATTTCTTCTCCATTATCTAACTATGAGCCTGAAAAGAATGTTGATATAAACTTGATCCGACAGTTGACTTCAGTGTCTTGTTCAGCAGGGGTTTCATTACAAAGCTCATACCAAGATTTGCAATCATATCAGCAGAGGAATGAAGAAGATTTTTGTTTTGTTGTTGATCATCAAGAAAAATTAGTCATTTGTGAGTTTCAGGATCCTTTTGTCAATTTGTTGTAGTCATCATAGAAAGAAAACATAGATGTTAGGAAAAATTTAAAATGAAAGTACGAAGTCTACCTAGAGAAGAGCAGTAACGTATTAGATGGGCTGGAAATCAATATGTATTCCTATGAAGATACTTTCGCAACATTCTTGAGGTCAACAGGTGGGCTCGTGCTTTAAAATTTCATCAAGATTCAATTTGTTGACAAATTTTTATGGGAATTTCCTTTCAGTAGTTCTCTCTTCTTGCTCATAAGCAAGCACTTGCGAAGAATTCAAACATCATCCAAAATACTAACTTGGTTGCATTGGTTTTTTCATTTCAATTGATCAAGTGATGAATGGAATAGTTAGAGTAGGTTTTATTGAATAAGCTCTGCCAGTTGTGTTTTAGTATTGAGTCAGTTTTCAATTGAGTAAAAGTCAGTTTGTGTCTTTGAGTCATCAGTATTCAGTCATGTATTTCAAATAGAGTTTTTTTTTTTTTACTCCATTCCAAATGGATAAGGCTACTTGGTCTACGGTTTTCTTAGCACCTCCAAGGAAGCTACCATCTCCAATGGAGCCAATGTTAGAGTCAGTATTTGCATACTTCCATCAGTGATCAAAATTGCTCTTTTCATATTCATTTTAGGTGTCCCACACAGAATTTTTTTATCATTCCACTAGGTCATGCAAAACAAATTAGTCACTGATGGTAGTCCTAGTCCAAAAACATCACTCTTCCCTAAATGTGATTACTTGTTGGCATAGTTTCATATCTTGTTGATTGTACATCATCCATAAAGTTATTTTTATCATGCCATTTGTATTAGTCATGAGGTTATTATGTCATCTTGAAATTCAGTCCTTCAAGGTCTCATTAGGTCTTTTAGGGTTTTTAAAGGTTTCATTAGGTCATTAGGGTTGCTAAGGTTCCATTCCATTGCATAAGGCCAACAAGTAAAGGGTGATCAAATAACATCCCTTCACCATGTGAAGATGATTTGTAAATAGAAATTCTTATTTCATTATGTAATTTTATGTCTTTCAAATGTAATAATTTCACCATCCCAATCTCTTATCTTAGTGTTCCAAAGATGCCAGACCATCAAAAGACCAATTTTTCAAAGGAAATAGTCAAGTGAAAGGGTAAAGTTTCAAAGGGTTAAGTGCATGCCAAAGGGAGTTGTCTTTTCCCAAGGGTGTCCAAATCATCATTTTCCAAAACCACTAAACCCTAATTTCCTCACCCATTGAGCTAGGGTTGGCTATGGAATCAGAGACATCTAAGTATATGAGGCATAAGGGAGGTCATTTCAGCAAGTATGAGGACATTCCAACTCATAAACATCATGTCTCCATTGTTTTTCAAGAAGTCATTCAAAAGGACAAATCATTTGCCACACACAGGGCTGAGTTTTCTTCAAACTATGTTTTAGACAAAACAACGTTGCATTTGGGAACAGTGAGAGAGGTTTTTTTCCATAATAGGCCAAGGATGAAAAACCTCCATCACTTTTTACATAGGTGTCATGGTTTTAGAGAAATGTCAAAAATACATTTGCTACAAGAGAGTTGCTGCACTTCTGGAGTGACTTTGGAAAAATCACATTTTCTTCTATCTGGGTTCTCCAAATGACTTTTTTTATGCATCAAATGCTAACTAGAAAAACGTAGCTTTCCAATCAGCTATCATGCACTCAATTTGGAGTTGAGGAAGACCTCCAAAAGTTTCCTACAAGAGAACACTTCATTTTTTCACCCTCATTCTGCACTTTTTGACCAGTCTTGGGAGAATTGACTTTTTGTCAGGCCAGGTAGTAACTCCACAAAATTCAACTCATATATTATTCCTTCAGGTTGGCATTTATTATATACATGAGGGATAGAGTGTTCACTTAATCTCTTGATGACTGTTCATATTTCTTATTATTTATTTACATTAATTACATTCACCCAATCCTGATGATTAGGTGTCAACATTTCCCCCCTTAATCTGAAGGGATGTTGGTGTGTCCAAGCATCATTCTGAATCATTCAAGCTTTTCTCTTCCAAGCGCTTTGGTGAAGATGTCTGCAATTTGTTCATTAGTAGAACAATGAAGGAGATGGATTGTTTTGGCCTCAACATGATGTGGAATCAGATGATATTTAGTATTGATGTGCTTCGTTCGATCATGGAACTTTGGGTTCTTGGCCAACTTTATTGCAGAGGTATTGTCAATCATGAGTGGAGTTGATTGTACTTGTTTTACCTTCAAATCTTCAAGAATTTTCCTGAGCCACACAATTTCTTTTGTTGCCTCAGTTGCTGCTACGTATTCTGATTCTGTTGTGGAATCTGCTGGAACTGATTGTTTGCGTGATCTCCATTAGACACCTCTTGATCCAAGACTCATAGCATATCCTATAGTAGATACCCCAGTTTCTTTGTCTCCATCGAAGTCTGAATCAGAGTATCCAATCAAGCTGAAGTCGTCCACCCTTGTATACTTGCTTCCAAAGTCTTGAGTTCCCTTCAAGTACCTTAGAAATCTTTTTGTAGCAGACCAATGTCCCTCACAAGGATTTTTCATAAACTTGGAAAGGATTCCAACAACAAACGAAATGTCTGGTCTGGTAGTAGTTAGGTAGTTGAGACTTCCTACAAGCTATCTATACTTTGTTGCATCCTCAAATTCTTTTCCTTCAATAGATGTGAGCTTTAAGTTTTGTTCCATTGGAGTAGTAAATGGATTGCACTCTGTCATGCCAAACTTGTTCAACAGATCTCCAATGTACTTCTTTTGAGAAAGAAATATGGACTGTGGATGTTGAGTTACTTCAATACCAAGATAGTAATGAACATAGCCCAAATCAGTCATTTCAAAACTTTTCCCCAATTCCTTCTTTATGGCTGCAATGTAGCTTTCATTGTTCCTTGTCATCAAAATATCATCTACATATACCACAAGATATACAATTGTTTTGCCAACTTTCTTGACAAATAAAGTTGCATCATCAAGATCATAATGTTTGAAATTGAGTTTTAGAAGATGCTCAGTTAGATTTTCATACCAGGCTCGCGGTTCTTGTTTGAGGCCATACAAGGATTTCACAAGTTTGCATACCTTTTTTTCATGTCCTTCCACAGAAAATCCTTCAGGCTGGGACATAAAAACATTCTCTTTTAGATCTCCATTCAAGAAAGTAGTTTTTACATTCATTTGATGGACTTTCCAACCGTTCTAAGTTGCTAGGGCAAATAATGTCCGGAAGGTAGCCCATTTTGTTGTGGGGGAAAAATTCTCCTCATAGTCAACCCCTTCCTTCTATGAAAAACCTTTTGCCACAAGCCTAGCTTTGTGCTTGTCAAGTGAGCCATCAACTTTATACTTGTTCTTGTAGACCCACTTGCAGCCAATTGGTTTGGTTCCTAATGGAGGATCAACCAACTTCCAAGTGTTGTTCTTTATGAGGGCATAATACTCCTTTTGCATCGTTTCTTTCCATTCATCATTAGAAGCAGCTTCTTTGAAGGAAGTTGGTTCAAAATCTGTAGACAAGTTCAATTCACAATCATAAAAAAAAATCCATATCAACAGGTGAATTAGAGTCATCTACATCACCTTCATTTTGTTGGTTTGAATTTCTAGTTCCTGTCTTTCCAACCTCATCAGGATGAACACTTTCAAGTGTCTTTGTCAGCCACTTTGGGGGACCTTTCTCAGATGGTCCAAGTTGCTCCGTTGATTGAGTTGGGACTAAATCAAGATTGAGTCTCCCAATTCTATTAATCACATCACTTAAAGCATCATCCATTGTTGGAGTTTCATGCGAGGGAGAGAGTTCTTTAGAAGAAGATTCCACATGTTGTTCTAGTATAGGAATCCCCCCTTCAAGATGTGGAATCTGATTATCAAATTCTTGAAATGATTTTGCATTTGCGAATCTATCCAAGCGATCAAGTTGCCACTCAACAACATTGTCAGTTTTGGATGATTCAAGAAAAATTACATCTCTAGATACAACAAACTTTTTATTGACTTCATCAAAGAGACGCTATTATTTGGAGGTGTTTGAATACCCCAGGAAGATACACTTACGACTTCTTGCACCAAGTTTATTTCTATGTACCTTTGGTATCAAGGCATAACAGGTGGAACCAAAGACCCTGAGATGCTTTACCGAAGGAACGTGCCCATACCACATTTCATATGGAGTCTTGTTTCTGATAGCATTAGATGGACATCTATTCTTTATATATGTAGCACATAGAACAGCATCAGCCCAAAACATTATTTTTACATTTTTGAAGAAGAGCATGGAGCATACCATATTTAATATTATCCTATTCATTCTTTCAGCTACACCATTTTGTTGGGGATTATAAGGTACAATCATTTGATGTTTGATCCCATGTTGGCGAAGATAGTTTTCAAATTCATTTGATGTGTACTCTTTTCCATTATCAGTGCGAATAGACCCAATATGATATTGTGCATCATTTTCAATCCATTTATGAAAGTTCTTGAATGTTTGAAAATCATTAGATTTGTTCTTCAATAAGTAAACCCAACACATTCTGATGTATTCATCAATAAATGTCATCATATATTTATTTCCATTTGCAAAGAGAACAGGCATTTGACCACATAAATATGAATGAATGAGCTCAATTTTTCTATGTGCTCTTGAATGTGAATCATGAAAAGACTGTTTTCAATGCTTTCCTAGAATGCAAGCATCACATTGCTTAAATTTCTTAGGAATTGTAGGCAAACCAGCAACACTATTTTTCTTTAACAAGTGGAGGTTGTCATAGTTCAAATTTCCAAATCTAGCATGCCATAATAAACTTGATGAAGTGTACCTTCTTCATAATGAGAATTGTATGAGAAATGTTGTGCACGAGCAGAGGTACCTTGCAACTTGAGAAGCCTTTCTTCTTATTCTATTCCCCTCATGACAAGTGAGTGGTCAGATGCTTTTCTTTCCTCAAGCTTTCCATCAAACATATGAATGGAGTGACCTCGCTGGTGGATGTGGACCAAGGATAGCAAGTTTCTCTTCAACTATGAGAGATATAGAACATGATGCAAAAGAAAGTCTGGAAGATCAGGAAATTTAAGCCCGATTATGCCAAGCCCTATTGGCTTGATTTTTGATTGGTCTGCGAAGTATACTGCTCCATCAACATTGTCAGTGAATTCTTCAAAAAAAAATCTTTTCTATGAGTCATGTGGCAAGTTGCTCCTGAATCAAGCAAAAAATTATTTTTCCAAGAAGCAAGTGAAGAATTAAATAAATCTTCATTTACTCCAATATTACATTGTGCCACCACATAATGAGCAGATTCAGGTGCTCTACATTTTTCTGTGTCATTACTTTTACCTTTCTGTTGGTTTCTTTGCTGCTCAATTTTGTCCCAAGGTATTTTGCATGTAGAGGCATCATGACATCCATTTTTTTACAGCGTATGTAGTGCAAATCTTCATTTTCTCCTTGAGAGTGTATACCCCCCCTGCCTTTGAAATATCTTCCTCTTCCTCTTTGACCACCTCTTCCTTTGGAAGAATCTTGAGTAGGATTATTTTCTTTATGAGCAAGGCACATAGCCTCTTCAGAAGATTCAGGGGCTGTCTTTTTTCCAAAAGCTTTCTCTCTTTCAACAAATTTTTTCAGAAGAGAGTCAAAGGTAATATCTTTGAGATTTCCATTTGCTTGCAATGACTTAATACAATTGGAGTAAGTAGGATAAATTTCCTTGAGAAAAGCGATAAGAGGAATATCCAATTCAACCTTAGTGGATTTGATATCATGCATTATAGATTTTACTTCAGATGCAAGAGCAAGAGGATCATTATTTTGTAATTCAAGAGTGAAGAGTTTAATCATGAGTTGAACAACTTCAAGTGTAGAATGTGAGTCATAGAGTTCTTTCAGATTTTGTAAGGCTTCGAAAGCAATTGAAAATGGTGAAATATGGTGACTCACCTCTTCATTTACAGATGCTGAGATTAATGCATAAGCTTTGCTATTCTTATTTCCCAAATGGCGAGCTCTTTGTCTAAGTTAGGTTGTTCTAGCTCTTTTTCTCCGTCTTCAATGCACACTCCTTTCCACAACTCATTGAAAATGAGGGTGTGTTTTATCATCTGGGACCACTCAGGATAGTTCTCCTTGCCAGTGAGAACTATTCCCACAATGAATATGATTGAATGCATACTGTAACAAAAACTTATGCTGCAATTTTTTTTTTATTTTTTACTCTTAATGCGAAAAAATATAATTTAGCCTAA
Source organism: Pinus tabuliformis (assembly GCA_031772625.1). Classification (NCBI taxonomy): domain Eukaryota; kingdom Viridiplantae; phylum Streptophyta; class Pinopsida; order Pinales; family Pinaceae; genus Pinus; species Pinus tabuliformis. The sequence continues at coordinate 849,194,728 of CM062813.1, forward strand.
ATATATTGTGGGGCAGCTCCAATACACAAAAAAAACTATACAGCACATTCAACAGAGGTATCATATCAAAGGTATATACCATACATCATGAGACCATAGCGTTAACAACGCTTCATGCCATAGTGCTTTGACCCATGACCTTGTTTTAAAAAACTCTATTCAACACATGGCATTCAACGATTTTTATATGCCAGAAAAAGCTTCAACGCATACACAAGTTGTTATCAGGAAAAGTGTCTATTCAGAACGACCCTATCCCACTGGGTTGTGACAGTGACCTCAGAAACAAACAGGGAAAACTACTCTTGTATTCTCCTTTATGAACTATAAACGAAGAGGAATAGGATGAACCAACCTGTGTCTTGCGCTAGTCCTTTGATCCAATCTCTCTTCTCTTTGATAGCTTCCAACTACCTGCTCCCTTACTTGCCCAACGTCACCAAGTTCCTGCAAGATCACAGAAGAAGGAAACTACACAAAGACATAGATTTATGTTCATAAAAAGCTTAGGATCATATTTAAGCTAAACATACAAATATAACAAACATCAGTGATATACAAGCATGTAGGAGAAACTAAAATAGTTTTATTGATAAAACAAGAAGATCCAGAAGGAGTTACAACCGATGATTCCTGATCCAGCATCAACCTCCCAGCATAGAATCCCCTCTTCACCTCCAACAAAGCATAAATCACCCAATACTCTGATATCTATCTCAAAACTAACAGCAATTCTCTGCAATGTACAAAATTTGAGCCTCTGGATCTCTTGGTGAGGGATCCATATATAGATGTATGCAAAGAGGATGATTCATCTCATGAATTGATTAGTGGCTTCTCTCTGTCAGTTTTTGCTTCCACTTGGAGACTGAGAGCCTCTTACTCATCACTGGTCGAATTCAGTGAGGCAAGTGTCATTGGAGAAGATTCTGGAAGCTTCCATTGTCTCTCCACCTCGTGGAATGACTCTGCCACTTGTCATTTCCAGCTCAACGTACCCTGGTAGTGCATTCAAGTGTGTTGCAACGCACCTAGCCAGTGTATTTGGGTGCTTTGCAACGCAGCTAGCTAGTGGAGCATCTGAAATGATTCTGATTTGACTAGTTCTGAGCAGTTTCTGGTGGAGAACTTCTGGGAGAAGCTGTAATTTGTTGACCTTGTTTCTTTAGGAGCTGGAACAACACTTTTAGGGACTTAGGATCCCTTGGTTTATGGACATTTCATGCTTATAACTGTAAGGCACAAAAATGTCTATAACAGTTGCCCCCTAAAGTATGAGGCCGTTTATCGGGAGAAATTCTTTATTAGGAGGATCCGAAGTTCTTCTAATGCTGGGGAGGAGACCTGTAATAAGATACAATACAATACATTATCTTCATACTGTTTTCATGATCTAGCTGAGGCGGGCATTCCCATGCTCAGCTTTATAAATTCATTTTCATGTACATAGGACAGACAATCGTCTGATGGTAGACTGATGATTCTGATGAAGTCATCATCCTTTTGGTAGGATGATTATCTGTGCTGCAATGCTGTACATTTCAATGTCTTTATATTTCCTGAATATATATCGCAGCCCGGATGGATGAAACTAGATCCGGGGTCTTCAATCTCGTCTGATCTTCACTCGAAGTACAAGTCGATCCATGTGAGAAATGTTTTGAAGTCGAACATGGAAAGACATTGCTTGATTACCAGTCAATGATGTAAACTGTTAACAAGCGCGAGAGGAATCATCGATAATGATAATGACCCTCAAGGTATTGCAGTACAATTCACGTGGTGTGAATAAAGGACTTGGCGTCGAACACCACGCAAAATCTTTCGGTTGAAGGTCGTTGATGTATACCTGTCGTCGGAAGTGAGAAACTTGCCATTGATGCATGCAAGCTTCAAAGTACTGAATGGGTTGTTCCTAGATCAACTTCTTGGATAATGAGATGATGTCGACAAGAAGCGATCCGTCAAAGGAGGGCCTTAATGAATCCCACATCAATGACACAGAACGGAGCAAATTATTTTGATGGAGGTGAAAACGATCTGGTGATATATGGTTCAGGGTGGCGGTCATGAAAGAATGAAGTATAATGTATGGTAGTGGATGGGACACGGGTGACTTCTCTGGATGACTTCTCTTGAACATGTCGGCGACACTTATGTGATGGATTGGTAGCATTTACCCCAAATATGGATGGTATGGCGTGACCATGGTGATGTGATCGGTGAATGAAACAACCCAACCCGACTCAGGCACGGAGTGGAAGTGTCATGTTCAAGAGCGACTTGCTACCAATAAAGTTTCTTTGAGTTTTCTTCCCAATTTTTCCCCAGTCATTGCTGACCAATACCTCTTTATTTTTGTCAATCTTGAGGAGGATAACATATGCTTGTTCTATAATTTTCCCTTCGGGCAAACCCATCGCTATGTTTTAACGAGCCTAGCGATAGTGAAACTCGTTCTCGCCTAAAGACAAGTTTGTCGCTATTAATTTTTTTTTAACGAGTCTAACGACAAAGATAACTCGGTCCTTTTCATTTTTAGAGAGTCTGAAAAGATACGTAAAGGTAACTCAAAAGTTCCTTTTTCATCATCTAATCCCTTAAGTCCGAAAAAGTATAAAACAATACATAAGGGATGAGTTTTCGATAGTTTTAACGAGCCGAACAAAACAAGCGCTCGATCTTTTTGTGCAATAATCCCTCAGGTCAAAAAAGATTAAAATCTAGAGGAGGGATAACACTTTCGGTCGCTTTAAGGAGCTGGAAGGCCAAAACTCGGCAATATTTTCATATTTTACGAGTCGGATGAAAAGAGCTTAAAGAAGACTCGTCTTTTGATGAACGAGTGATAAAATGGGTAGCAGCTAATTCCAGGTAAGGTTTGGAATTTTCCAATCACGGCAGTGTGACAAGGATGGCTAGTGAAATCACTCTTCGCAGCTGTTCCTCAAAATGGGTAAACAATCAAATGGAGGTGAATGATCGGCCAATGTAAAAGTGGAGGTGACGGTGCAAACATGACCAAGGCTTTAATGGCTGAAAATGCTTCATTCATGGTGGTTATTTAGCGGGGGATAGTTCATTTTTTAACGAGCTTAAACGCGGGTGGAAACATTTGCTCGGTCTTATATTTATTTTCTAACGAGCTTGAACTATGCGCTAAAACTGCTCGATTAATCCAGTCATATGATAAGAATGTCTCATATAAAAACGGAAACTTTTAGATTTTTGCCCCACATCCTTTCTTTATGCAAGTTAGATGACGACCAATCCTACGAGTTTAAAGGGTTAGCCTACGGGTTTAAAGGGAGGACCTAAAAATTAAAAAAAATAAATAGTCGCCCTTCGCTTGCACTCCAAAAGGTTTGCATGCCCCCAGGTATAAAATACGGTTTCAAGGTTACCCCTCAATTTGCAGACAAAACATTTGTTCTATCGGGAGAGGCCTACCTCTTACAGGTTACCCAAATATTGCTCTATTCGTGGTGCAAACAAAACACTTCTTCGGCGATGTCTACCAAGATAAACAAAGGGGAGTGACTCAGTTCTGCCAACTCACGTAACTTTGACAAGAGAATCTTATTCTAGAATAACCCCTCTTCCAATCACGGACGGGGTACAGACTAGTCATATTCTCCCGCGGAAACCTACCCTATACCCAAAGTTTTCCTGCCGAAGCAGACCAGGACGCATGCCCCCTGGGTTTCAGTCATATTCCTCCGAATTACTCGTGCTCATCGGGAGGACGGACTGGGAATTGAGACATTTCTTGCGTGAAGAGACCATTTAGGGACGGTATATGACTATTTGCTATGCGTGATCCAGAAAATGAAAGTTGGTCCACGAGCTTGACCACTCTTCCTTCGTGCGGAAAACACATTACTCTAAAGAGTGAGGAGACAATGGCTTCCATGCAATAAATATAGTCTCGTCCAAGGAGTAGGTTATAATCCAAGGGTCCTTGAACGACCATGACGTTCATGCGAACTGTCTTCCTTCTCAATGTTATGGGCACATCAGGAAGGATCCCTAAAGGTCGACTGGTTCCTTTATCAAAGCCTGTCAGATTTCTCATTTCAGGCAACAACGATGGTGAACCAAGTGCTTTCCAAGCAATAGAGGAAAGGATACTCACAGAAGCCCCCTCATCAATGATGGTACCAGCCATGACCATTCTATATATTTGAACGATAATTCGGAATGGTATCCTTGCTGGCAAATGGGGTCTGCCTAGTTGATTCCAGTCGAAGGATACAACTAGGTTGCTTGGAGGTGGGACCGAGTAGACGGCCAGGTATGGCTCTGACGAACTTCCTTCCTACGGTAAAGGAATGGGTGGATTGCCCCCATGTTCGTCGGAGTCTGTGTTGATGAAGAGAATTTGGAAGGTGTCATCCTTGTTCTCTTCAGTGATTGTATCATCCGAAGATAAAACCTCTGAAGGCAAGACCAGGTCAACTGCCGCCTCGAAATTTTGACTTTCGTCTGGTATGGATTCAGTTGGTTTATCTTCAATGATAGACGCTTCAGCCGACCACTTGAGCGGGCCAGCTGGGTTCTCAACTAGTGACGGACTCGGCAAGAGTTTTTTATATCCAGGAGGAAGTCGTAACAGTGAAACCAGACGATCATCCAAAACTCTTTTAGCCTCGTCTAAGAAGGGACAACAGTGGAGGGTATGGTCACCTTCGCACAGTTTACAAGGAAATCTCGCTTTCCCTTTTTGTCCTGGGGCTTCACTTTCACTAGTTGACGGTGTGCTTTCAACATGATCTCCAGAGGTTGATGACACCAGATTGTGCAAACGAGGAGACTAGTCCCTTAGTGTCCGGGGGATGCAAGGACAATCTCTGTGAAAGTGGTCTCCTCTGCAAATGACACATGGTGATTTAGGCCTGGTCAGTGCTGTGTGTGAATTTTCGTTGGATGACACTCGTTTTCCCCCATTCGCCTTTGGCTCCTTCTTCTTTTTCTCTTTCTTCTTCTTTTCCTTCTTCTCTTTAGGAACTTGGCTTTTAGCTTTACCAGTCCCGTTAAGCGAAGAGGAAGGAGGAGAGGAAGAATTAGAGGAAGTAGAAGGCTGGTGGGTAACTCTGGACTCGTCTAAATGCTGATTCGATTGTTCAGGAATAGTGATGTTCTGAACGACATTGGTTGAGAAGAGCCATACTAGCAAGCCAATTGTCAGTCCTGGAAGCGACAATGTGGCCATATGGGGCACACCAACATCTCCCCAAGAGGAGAAGGGACTAGGATTTCCACCAAGGGGAATTCCTTGGTTGGTAGGCTCCATTTTCTCAGCCTAAAGATCAACCTAGGAAAAGGGTATGAATATTCCGTTTAAAATAAATTTTAACACGCTTTCACACAACTTGTTGTTTCAGTTTTTAAGAGTCGAGAAAAAACAAAAGATGACTCTAGTCTCCTTCGATTTTTAATGAGCCTGAAGTGACAAGTGCTCAGATGGACCTTTTCCATTAAGGAGTCTGAAAAGGAATGAAAGGGACTGCTCTGGAGGTCTAGGTAGAGGGAGTACCAAACCAATCGCAAAACTGCAGAATACTTTTTAAGGTACGGCAGTCAATCTTCCCGAATGCTGTGTTCGGTGCATTGCGATTAGTAGGGCGGCCGACACAGCTTCCTATGGATAAAGGTTTTATGCCTATAGGGGTCTCCCAATATATACTCGACGGTACGTGGGAGCACAAGTCCGTACTGGCACTTATCATCTCAAAATGGAGGAATCACCCAACCATCAGTGAGGACAACAGTTACCAGGCTTTACGACGCTGGAATACGTCTCTAGCCTAGACCTCTAAATGTTGTGCGTTAAGTTACAAAGCGTTGCTAAGTTCATTGAATTTATTTTAGGTTGATCTTTCTTATGAAGTTTTCCTTTTGGGTTCACCACGAGATGTAGATGTAATTCCTAAAATGCAATCTAAAGATGATAAGCAAGCTTTTATCTCTTTTCAGAAATGAAAATCCTAGCTACAAGGGGAAAAGAAAGACACAATCTTTTCTCAAAGAGCAAAGAGCACACTGTAAATGCACTTTTCCTAAATCAAGCCAAACAGACTGTCAATATGCAAATGCACATGTGCATGTATTTGTTTTTCACTTTCTTACTATTGATGCCTAAAAAGAAAGTTGTTGTACAAATTTGAATTCGTTTTCAAGTGAAAAACACAAACAAGCTTCTTTTCAAAATCAAAAGGTAGAGACGATTACGACACTTTATGATTTTGAAGTAAACACTTGTTTCGACACTAGAAATTCACAAATTCAAGCCAAAGGAAAAAGTAAAAGCATAATCGACCGTCAACAGCAAATAAACTTTCTCCTAAGATCAAAATCGACACTTACGACAGATCTAAATCCAAGGACGACAATATGACTAGTCTACTTTTGCAATGGAAACTGTAAATGACGTAACAAACACACAAAAACAAATACAATTTCTTTTATACAACTGAGGTGGAATTAAGGCAAAGAAAAGGGGCTTTTAAACAGACACACACACTGATCACAGGCTGCAAAAATCAGAGGCAAAACTGGAAAAAGTGAGCAAAGAACCTCAGCTGCACAGGGCTAGGCTGATCAATGCACCTGGTACACAGAGAAACTGGATTGCAACGCAGGTTGCCCTCTCGGGAACTGCGCTGAAATGTAGGGACTCTTCACAGCACCTGCGCTGGGGCAGAAACGAGAATTCTATCCGGGTTCTTGGTCACGGTTTGCAGTTTAATCTATGGTTTTTGGCTGGGTAAAAGCAATCAGTAATGCACAATCAGAGGGTTGATTTAAAAGAGGTTTAAGAGCTATCACAAAGGGTAATCAGATCATTTGTGAATCAGCTGTTCAAATCATAAACAGATCCAGTGAATGGATTGAAGTAGCAGATGTCTACTTTGCATTTTTAAATGGAAAATGCAGTTCGATTCGCTACTTCTAAGTTTATGAGATGAACAACAAGAGAAACACAAACAAACTAACTAGACACGTTCCCCAGCGGAGTCGCCATTTTGTTATTGGGAAAAGTGTCTATTCAGAACGACCCTATCCCACTAGGTTGTGACAGTGGCCTCAGAAACAAACAGGGAAAACTACTCTTGTAATATCCTTTATGAACTATAAACGAAGAGGAATAGGATGAACCAACCTGTGTCTTGCGCTAGTGCTTTGATCCAATCTCTCTTCTCTTTGACAGCTTCCAGCTACCTGCTCCCTTACTTGCCCAACGTCACCAAGTTCCTGCAAGATCACAGAAGAAGGAAACTACACAAAGACATAGATTTATGTTCATAAAAAGCTTAGGATCAGATTTAAGCTAAACATACAAATATAACAAACATCAGTGATATACAAGCATGTAAGAGAAACTCAAATAGTTTTATTGATAAACAAGAAGATCCAGGAGGAGTTACAACCGATGATTCCTGATCCAACATCAACCTCCCAGCATAGAATCCCCTCTTCACCTCCAACAAAGCATAAATCACCCAATACTCTGATATCTATCTCAAAACCAACAACAATTCTCTGCAATGTACAAAATTCCAGCCTCTCGATCTCTTGGTGAGGGATCCATATATAGATGTATGCAAAGAGGATGAGTCAGCTCATGAATTGATTAGTGGCTTCTCTATGTCAGTTCTTGCTTCCACTTGGAGACTGAGAGCCTCTTACTCATCACTGGTCGAATTCAGTGAGGCAAGTGTCATTGGAGAAGATTCTGGAAGCTTCCATTGTCTCTCCACCTCGTGGAATGACTCTGACACTTGTCATTTCCCGCTCAACGCACCCTGGTAGTGCATTCAAGTGCGTTGCAATGCACCTAGCCAGTGTATTTGGGTGCTTTGCAACGCAGCTAGCTAGTGGAGCATCTGAAATGATTCTGATTTGACTAGTTCTGAGCAGTTTCTGGTAGAGAACTTCTGGGAGAAGCTGTAATTTGTTGACCTTGTTTCTTTAGGAGTTGGAACAACACTTTTAGGGACTTAGGATCCCTTGGTTTATGGACATTTCATGCATATAGCTATAAGGCACAAAAATGTCTATAACACAAGTGGGGCAGCATTCAATATATGTTGCATAGTAAGTCTGATACAAGACTGTGTATTAAGGCCACGTAAAAGAAACTATCACCGTTCAAGAAACTATCAACGTTCAAGAAACTATTCAAACTTCAATGGAACCAACATAGTAAGGATGATACAAGACTATGTATTAAGGCAGCGTAAAAGAAACTATCATCGTTCAAGAAACTATTAGCGTTCAGGAAACTATTCAAACTTTAATGGAACCAGTGTTGAATGGAACCAACGTTCAAGAAAATATCAGCGTTCAAGATATATATATATGGATGGGGTAGCATATGATACTAGCGTTCAATGGATGGGGTAGCGTATGATACCAGCGTTCAATGGAACTGGCATTCAAGAAACTATCAAACTTTGTAGAGTTCAACGACCACAATTCAATGCACAACCATGCACCAGATGCCATGCGCAACATTCCACGCATAAAATGAACTTATGTTTTCTCCAATGACTAAGAGACAGCTTCTGACTGAGCCTTTCTCGGATCGCTTCAAAGACAAGTTCAAATTGAAAGCAAAAGAAGGGAAATCTTCGAAACAAGCACATAAGGATTAAAAAACGCTCCCGCATAAGCTGCCATCCTCCCTCCACTTCTCAGCAAAATTGAATTGCTGAGAGATCAATCGTTGGCATCACATTGGAGCAATCCTTCCAATGATGATGGAAAATATCCCAGAGAGCATATAAAGGAGCGTAGAGGGCATAGATAATGATAGATATTTGCAGCTATGACTGTGGATAGGGCAGTAGATAGACTCCACAGGGGGCAGTGGACAGACTGCAACAAAATGGCAGAAGGGAGTTACAAAACTAGAAGGAGATGCCAAAAATGGAGCTAGCTCTGATACCATGTTAGGCCAGGTAGTAACTCCACAAAATTCAATTCATATATTATTCCTTCAGGTTGGTATTTATTATATACATGAGAGAGAGACTATTCACTTCATCTCTCGATGACTGTTCATATTTCTTATTATTTATTTACATTAATTAAATTCACCCAATCCTCATGATTAGGTGTCAACACTTTTCAGGGGCTATAATTGATCATTTTCAATGCTTGATAGGCCCATCCCATAGCCAAGAGAGAGACCTTTCCAACGAGCTATCATGGGCTCAATTTGGACACCAGGAAAGCCTCCCAACGTTGCCTACAACAAGAGTTGTGCATAGAGCTAGGGTGATGCGAATAGAGGAGGGAGCGCTACACATACAGACAGAGCGTTGCACATAGAGCCTATTTTCTAGTGCATTTTTGCACGATACTACGCATATAACAGGGTGTTGTGCACTTGTACAAGGTGCCGCGCATAGATCCAACAAACATCAAGGCTACCCTAATAACCATTTAAATCACTCTTTTGCTACTTAGAGCCTCTAAACAAGTAAGTACACTCCTTGAACTATCCTCCTGGCACTCATTTCATGATTTTGAAGTTTGTTTGCTATTTAAATTTTCAAACCCTAGGTTGCCTAAAAACCCCTCCCTGCTTATCATATCATTTATTCCCACATTCTGTTGAAAAATCCCTCCACCTATCCCCTATACCCTAATTCCCTCAAACAAATCCCTACACCTATCCCCTATACCCTAAATCCCCAAAACAAAATCCTTAAATCCCTATTTGCTAAACAGTCCCTACCAAAAAATACCCTCCTTCTCACTCCCACATCATATATATCTCATCCTACATCACACAAACTCCTCTCCCTTCCCCTATCCCTATTCACCATAATTCCCACTTCCTTATTACCTTCTTTAGGGTTTCTAAAGCTTCAAACTAAAAAACATGGATAAATAGGATAAATATTATGAGGAGAAAGATAAAATCACTCAGGCTGCCTTAAAAGCAAAGGATGCCAAAATCAGGAAGCTTGTGACCAGTTTACAAAGGGCCAAATATATCATCTCCTTTTATGAGCAAGAGAACAAGCAGCTAGAGGTCAAGCAGGAATTGATACAAATAAAGTACATCAAGGCAAAGAGGGAGGCTGAGAAGGCTAAGTTTCAGCGTGATGAGGCTTATGTAGATTATGGAGAGTAAGAAGATGAAAAAGGATAGAGAAAAAGACTCGGAACAAGATTTGTAACATAAGAGTCAAGTAAATGAAGACAATGCTAAAACAAGCACTTAAAGGCAAAAAGGAGGGTGATAGGCTTAGGTTGCTTTCTGAAGATTCGTTAGCTAACCTAGACACTTGGTGGCAGTATCCCACAAATGTTGAGAAATTTTGAACAAGTTTTGAGATTTTTTGCATTTTTTAAGAATTTACCAGTTTTTGACACAGAAATTTTGGCTCTATGCGCAGTGCCACTAGAAATTCACTTTTAATAGGGGCATCCAATGAGGAAATGGTCAAAATTTTTGGGTTCACAATGATGAGTACATGCACCCTATGCATTTTCTAAGATTTTGGAGCAAAACTGGTCAACCAAAAGGTCAAAAAACACCCAAAAAATGACCTTTCTGCCCTCTTTTTCAGCCACAGAAGCAGTCTCGAGAGAATCCATTTTCGAGGGGTTAAATGAACTCCAAATGAAAAAACTAAAGTTGTTCTGGAAATTAGACTTGAATTTATTTCCAACAAGCTATTGTGGGTCCAATTTGGACATCAGGAAGGCCTCCAAAATGGCCCTGCAAAATGTGCTGCACATAGAGCTTGGGCGCTGCGCATAGCACAATTTTCTGCTCAATTTACACTTTACTGTGACATGACTGTAATTTTTGGGTTTTCTCTCATGGATGATGTTTTTACTGATGTAAATGGTGACTAGGCATGTAAATAGGATGAATATTAGTTACCAAAGGGTAGATTCATTGGATCAAAAGTTCTCTTGAAGTCAAATGAATCAGTTTCCTCCCTTTTAGAGGCAAGTTGTTAGGGTTGCCTAGATTCCAGTTTCTTGTTCAACTTTTAATGGATTAGTTCCTCATCTTAGGGATTCGGCCTCTGAGGATGGGAGGAGGTTGAATTGAGGTCTATATCTTCTTTTTCTTTCTCATTGTAAAGGGTTGGAATCATTTGGATGCTTATGCTTTGAGTAGACATCATTTTGTACCAGTTTTCAAAAGGAGATTAATGAAAGTTGTAGATATTTATTTGGGATCCATGTGGTATGATGTTCAGTTCAGTTTTCTCTATTGTGATCAAATGTTAAAATTTTTTTTGTACTTCATCAATCATTTCATTTCTTTTAAGTGGATATTTTCAAGTTGATAGGTAGAACCCATAATATTATGCATTGTTTTGGGAAAATATTCACAGTCTATGTTTTCTTCAGTTTAGAAGAATCCATGTTGCTTACATGCTCTTCCTAGCTCCTCACCTGTCTTTAAATCACCTCACCCATCAAACCCTGAAGTGCTGAGCCTTGTGCCTACCTTGCCCCATCGAACACCCTGCAATTTTGACCTAATTTCCTTGCCCTAATTGTTTGGCTCCTCATGATCCAGCAAAACCCCTTCAAAATCAAATCAAACCCTGTGCTACTATACCTAGCCTAATATTAGTTTCTAGATCCAGTAAAATTTCGCTGAGATCCTTACAGAGAGAGCCCTCTCCTTGCCTAGTAGGGATAACTACTTGGCTAAGCGTGGTTTATGGTTACCATGGCATTGCCTTCCTTTAGCCTGAGGTTTAATCCAGGTGATAACATAGTGGAAACCATACTAGGGAATGAGCAAAAGGTTTCATATTCCCCGGGAAATATCATCAAAGTTCAGATCTAGATCTGATTGTTGATGGTGGATAACAATCAGACACAGGAAGGCTAAAATCATTCACCTGGTGACTCCAAATCAGTTTCGAGATCATATCCAAAGACTCCACTGAAGGATAAACCCGACCAACAGAAACATGAAAGGACAATATGGAAAGATCGAGTACTCAAGTTGGAATTTCATCCAAGACATTATGTTTTTTTCATCAATTATTTTTTCTCTTTTCCCGAGAATGTCAAAAAGGTTTTACAATGTATATTGTATTTGAGAAAATATCCTAGAACTGCATGTGATTCCTTCCCTTTAAATATTGTGAAAACAAATTCTTCATATGCCTTTGATCTTGATCAAGACCCTTATTCTAAATCTTATGATGACCATCTTCAACTTGATGAGCCTAAAGAGACCAAGATTGATTCTACAGCTTCTGTACATACTCCTACACCATGTAAAATTCCAAATCAGAACAAACCACTCATCTTACCTCCTATACTCCATGCTTTCCCTAAAAGTCATTACCTGTACATGCTGAGGTTTGATGGTGAATATGAAAATATCACTACTGAGAAACATATGCAGAATTTTGAGACTTTCCTTGACCTTTTTGAAGTCCATGAAGAGGATGTTAGTATTAGGCTATTTGCTCTTTCTTTGCAAGGAAAAGTCAAGAGCTGGTTCAAAAACTTGCCTGATGCGAGCATCTCAGATTTCCAAGAGTTTGTTAAAATTTTCCTCGATGAGGGGTGGTCAAACAAAACCCTTTCTTGATTCTAGAAGAGTATAACCAGCTGAAAAGACTACCAGGGGAGACAGTACAATAGTTTTATGCCAGCCAAGTCTATTTTTCGATGCCTGCTAATATAAGGCCTCCTCCTGGATCTGCTCTCTTGCACTACCCAGATGCATTTGATCCGGAAATGGAGTTTCAGTTGAGGGAAATGAACCTTGCAACACTTGAAGACATGCATAACAGTGCAGTAGATGTAGAGGCTAATCTGTTGATCAGAAGGGAACAGCTGAAGGAAGAAGAGAGGGAGAACATTGTAGAGTACCATTGTAGAGCACCTAACATCTTCAGAGGTAAAGCTCAACATTTTTATAAGTAAAATGGAAGAAATGATGCAAAGAATCACCTCGAGATATGAATTTTCTATTCAAGATCACCATGACCCACCTGTCCCAAAAAAAAAAGATTGCTAGCCCTAAAAATTTCCTTGCTAATCCTATCTACCATAGATTTGAAAATGGATTTGTAGATCAATCCGATGAGAAACAATTTGACAATATAATGTATATGATTGGTGACATTACTTATATTGATAATTTTCCAAAGTTGGATAAGTACGACAATTATTATGTTCTCCAAACAGAAGCTAATCTTGCAGAGCAATCAACAACTAGTCTGTGGGAGGAGGAAGTTCAATTTCAGCAGCTCGAATACAGTAATCAGCCAAAGCATATCAACTGTGACAGTGATGAGGAAAGTGTAGGAAATTTGGAAGTAAGTGAAGGATATTTTCCTCTTTGTTTTACTTCATTTCAGTTCATCAGAGGTAACTTTGATGCGATCAAAAATCAGCACTCATTGAGTTTTGATCTTGACAATCAAGAGGATAATCAAATTTTTTATCAGAGCTCCTTACCCTTATGTTTCTCCTCATTTTAAAAAATAAGAGAAAACTATAATCAAGCAGATAAGCGAGTGGTCAACACTATAAAGGATAAACCTTCTCATGAATTGGTCGAGGAAATCATTTGTGACATAGAAGCCTCCCTAGCTCTAGATTTGTAGCCACCGAGTTCCATTGAATTTCAAATTACAGATTAAGGCATTGAACCTGAAACATATGATAAGATGATGAAAGATGACTCTGTACTAATATGTTTTGAAACATTTCAATTTAAAAAAAAAAAAAAAAAAAAAAAACATAATATCTCTAAAGCAAAGGATGAGCAGCATGTAGAGTGTCATGCAATTTCATTAAAACTGATGGAAAATAGGTTGCAGCAATCTTTGCAAGTTTTTCATGACCTAATAGCTGATGTGCTGGATGATATCTGTAGTAAAAGCCCTTCTCCATTAGCTAACTATGAGCCTAAAAAGAATGTTGATATAAACTTGATCCGACAGCTAACTTCAGTGTCTTGTTCAATTGGAGTTTCATTACAAAGCTCATACCAAGATTTGCAGTCATATCAGGAGAGGAATGAAGAAGATTTTTGTTTTGTTGTTGATCATCAAGAAAAATTAGTCAATTGTGAGTTTCAGGATCCTTTTGTCAATTTGTTGTAGTCATCAAAGAAATAAAACATAGATGTTAGGAAAATTTTAAAACGAAAGTACGAAGACTACCTAGAGAAGAGCAATAATGTATTTGATGGGCTAGAAATCAATATGTATTCCTATGAAGATACTTTTGCAGCATTCTTGAGGTCAGCAGGTGGGCTTGTGCTTTGCAATTTCATCAAGATTCAATCTGTTGACAAATTTTTATGGGAGTTTCCTTTCAACAGTTCTCTCTTCTTGCTCATAAACAAGCACTTGCGGAGAATTCAAACAGCAGCCACAATGCTTACTTGGTTTCATTGGCTATTTGATTTCACTTTATCAGGTGATGAATGGAACAGTTAGAGTAGGTTTTATTGAATAAGCTCCATTTTGAGCATCTTTTTCAGTTTGTCAGTTGTGTTTTAGTATTGAGTCAGTTTTCAGTTGAGTAAAAGTTAGTTTGTGTCTTTGAGTCATCAGTATTTAGTCATGTATTTCAGATAGAGCTTTTTTTTTTTACTCCATACCAAATGGATAAGGCTACTTGGTCTATGGTGTTCTTAGCACCTCCAAGGATCTACCATCCCAAATGGAGCCAATGTTAGAGTCAGTATTTTCATACTGCCATCAGTGATCAAAATTACTCTTTTCATATTTATTTTAGGTATGCCATGCAGAAATTTTTTATCATTCCACTAGGTCATGCGAAAAAAAATAGTCACTAATGGTAGTCCTAGTCAAAAAATATCACTCTTCCCTAAATGTGATTACTTGCTGGCATAGTTTCATATCTTGTTGACTATACATCATCCATAAAGTTATTTTTATCATGCCATTTGTATTAGTCATGAGGTTATTATGTCATCTTGAAATTCAGTCCTTAAAGGTCTCATTAGGTCTTTTAGGGTTTTTAAAGGTTTCATTAGGTCATTAAGGTTGCTAAGGTTCCATTCCATTGCATAAGGCCAACAAGTAAAGGGTGATCAAATAACATCCCTTCACCATGTGAAGATGATTTGTAAACATAAATGCTTATTTCATTATGTAATTTTATGTCTTTCAAATGTAATACACCATCCCAAGTTGTTAACTTAGTGTTCCAAAGATGTCAAACCATCAAAAGATCAATTTTTCAAAGGAAATAGTCAAGTGAAAGGGTAAAGTTTCAAAGGGTTAAGTGCATGCCATAGGGAGTTGTCTTTTCCCAAGGGTGTCCAAATCATCATTTTCCACAACCACTAAACCCTAATTTCCTCACCAATTGAACTAGGGTTGGCTATGGAATAAGAGACATTTGAGTATATGAGGCATAAGGGAGGTCATTTTAGCAAGTATGAGGACATTCCAACTCATAAACATCATGTCTCCATCGTTTTTCAAGAAGTCATTCCAAAGGACAAATGATTTGCCACACATAGGGTTGGTTTTTCTTCAAACTCTGTTTTAGACCAAACATAGATACATTTGGAAAAATTGAGAGAGGTTTTCATCCATAATAGGCCAATTATGAAAACCCTCCTTCACTGTTTACACAAGTGTCATGGTTTTAGAGAAATGTCAAAAATACAGTTGCTAGAAGAGAGTTGTTGAACTTCTGGAGTGGCTTTGGAGAAATCAATTTTTTCTTCTATCTGGAGTCTCCAACCTACCTTCTTGACGAGTCAAATGATAACTAGACAAAAATATGTTTCCAATGAGCTATCATGCACTCAATTGAGAGTTTAGGAAGACCTCCAAAAGTTTCCTGCAAGAGAACACTTCATTTTTGCACCCTCATTTTGCACTTTTTGACCAGTCTTGGGAGAATTGACTTTTCAGGGACTATAATTGATCATTGTCAGTGCTTTATAGGTCCATTTTGTAGCCAAGAGAGATACCTTTCCAATGATCTATCATGGGCTCAATTTGGACATACGAAACCCTCCAAAAGTGGCCTGCAAAAAGAGTTGTGCATAGAGATGGGGCGTTGCGCATAGAGAGTGAGCGTTGCACATACAGACAGAGTGTTGCACATAGAGCTTATTTTCCAATGCATTTTTGCATGGAACTGTGCATACAACAGGGAGCTATGCACCTATACAAGGCACTGTGCATAGAGCCAGCAAACGCCAAGGCTACCCTAACAATCATTTAAATCACTCTTTTGCTACCTTGAGCCTCTAAATAGGTAAACTCCTTGAACTATCCTCTCGACACTCATTTCATGATTTTGAAGTTTGTTTGCTATTTAAATTTTCAAACCATAGGTTGCCTAAAAAACCCTCCATACTTATCATATCCTTTATTCCCACATTCTGTTGACAAATCCCTCCACCTATCCCCTATACCATAATTCCCTCAAACAAATCCCTAGACGTATCCCCTATACCCTAAATCCACAAAACAAAATCCTTAAACCCCTATTTTCTAAATAGTCCCTACCAAAAAATACCCTCCTTCTCACTCTCACATCATTTATATCTCATCCTACATTGCACAAGCTCCTCTCCCCTTCCCTTACCCCTATTCACCATAAATCCCACTTCCTGGTTACCTTCTCTAGGGTTTCTAAAGCTTCAAACTCAAAAACATGGATAAGGAGGATAAAGATTATGATGAGAGAGATAAAATCACTCAGGCTGCCATGAAAGCAAAGGATGCCAAAATCAGGAAGCTTGTGACCAGTTTACAAAGGGCCAAATATATCATCTCCTTTTATGAGAAAGAGAACAAGCAACTAGAGGTCAAGTAGGAATTGATACAAACCAAGTAGATCAAGGCAAAGAGGGGGGATGAGAAGGCCAAGTTTCATCTTGATGAGGCTTATGGAGATTATGGAGAGCCAAATGATGAACAGGGATAGAGAAAAAGATCTAGAACAAGATTTGTAAGATAAGAGTCAAGCAAATGAAGACAAGGCTAAAACAAACACTCAAAGTAAAAAAGGGGGGTGATAGGCTTAGGTTGCTTCTTGAAGCTTCCTTGGCTGACCCAGACACTTGACGGTGGTGTTCTTCCACAAATTTTGAGCAATTTTGAGCAAGTTTTGAGAATTTTTGCATTTTTGAAGAATCTAGCAGTTTTTTACACAAAAATTTTGGCTCTATGTGTAGTGCCACTGGCACTGTGGTTTTCCTAGGGGCATGCAATGAGGCAATGGTTAGAATTTTTGGATTCACAATGATGAGTACATGCACTTTGTGCATTTTCTAATATTTTGGAGCAAAAATGGTCAACAAAAAGGTCAAAAGACACCCAAAAAATGACCTATCTGCCCTCTTTTTGAGCCACAGAAGCAGTCTCGGGAGAATCAGTTTTTGAGGGGTCAAATGAACTCCAAATGCAACAATTCAAGATGTTATGGAAAGTATACTTGAAGGCCTCCAAAATGGCCTGCAAAAAGTTTTGCGCATAGAGCTTGTGCACTGCACATAGGACAATTTTCTTCTCAATTTGCACTTTACGATGCCATGAGTGTAATTTTTGGGTTTTCCCTCATGGATGATGTTTTTACTGATGTAAATGGTGACTAGGCATGTAAATAGGATGAATATTAGTTACTAGAAGGTAGATTCATTGGATCAAAAGTTATCTTGAAGTCAAATGAATCAGTTTCCTCCCTTTTAGAAGCAAGTTGTTAGGGTTGCCTAGATTCCAGTTTCTTGTTCAACTTTTGATGGATTAGTTCCTCATCTTAGGGATTCGACCCCTGAGGATGGGAGGAGGTTGAATTGAGGTATATATATTCTTTTTCTTTCTCATTGTAAAGGGTTGGACTCAGCTGGATGCTTATGCTTTGAGTAGACATCATTTTGTAGCAGTTTTCAACAGGAGATTAATGAAAAGTTGCAGCTATTTCTTTGGGATCCATGGGGTATGATGTTCAGTTCAGTTTTCTATATTGTGATCATATGTTAAAATGTTTTTTGCACTTCATATACCATTTCATTGCTTTAAGTGGATGTTTTCAAGTTGAAAATAAAAACCCATAATATTTATGCTCTGTTTTGGGAAAATATTCACAGTCTATGTTTTCTTCAGTTTAGGAAGAAGCCATGTTGCTTACATGCTCTTTCTAGATCCTCACCTATCTTTAAATCACCTCACCCATAAAACCTTGGAGTGTTGAGCCTTATGCATACCTTACCCCATCGAACACCCTGCAATTTTGACCTAATTTCCTTGCCTAACTGTTTGGCTCCTCCTGGTCCAGCAAAATCCCTTCAAAATCAAATCAAGCCTTGTGCTACTATACCTAGACTAATATCAGTTTCTAGATCCAGTCAAATTTGGCTGATATCCTTATGGAGAGAGCCCTCTCCTGGCCTAGTAGGGCTAGCTACTTGGCTAAGCGTGGTTTGTGGTTACCGTGGCATTGCCTTCCTTTAGCGTGAGGTTTAATCCAAGTGCTAACGCATAATATATTTGTTGAGAATTATAGTTTATAGATGGATGTAAATATCACTCTCTATGTTGGAGATTTGCAGCTACAGGCTTTCATATCGTTTAAGAGAAATCAAATTGATTATCACCTTTCCACAAAATCATCTGTTATGAATGAAGAAAAGGCAACCTTGATGGTAAGATCAAAACCTAGTATGGTCACTACTATGAGACAGGAATTCAAGAAGTTCTCAGTAACCCTGGCATGATAGACAAACTATCCCTCTACAGGAGAAGGATTGGTGGGTTTTTTTTTAATATTCATGAAAAATTGAAAAGTAGAGCATTGGTTGGGAACCTGAAATGGTGGGAATCTTGCAGTGACGCATTACAAGTAGGGGATCCCTTTGGATACCCCAATTTCATGATTGTTGTTACTCGAGTCCCTAAATATCTGTGAATTGTCAAAATGATGGGAGCTTTTTGGATGGGGCTCAAATTCAAGTTTCCTTTGATTTGGCTCTAGATTGAGAAATACCATCCTTAGTTTCACCTGAACAGATATGATGAACGTTCCTGGACAACTCAGCTTATGTCTACTCAGGGGTACATGAAAGATGACGAAGACATTGTTGGCACCTATGATTTCACAAGGCTGCATCAACAACATGCCAGTGTCACAATAGATGAGGACCATGAAGATTTCAAAGAGACTGCATGAGGACATGCAGTGGCTTCAGTTGGGGGGAGATGTTTGGTGCAATATTTAAGGATATTTCAAGCATCCTTTCCCCAAATTTTGACCAGTTTCCTCATTTCAGCCTACAATCGCCCTAGTAAAATGTTACTCTCTCTAATAAAGAAGCAATATTTTCTTTGATCTATTATTATGTTATTTTCTGCTAAGTATTGAATGAAATGATGCTTTCTTTGGGATGACTAACTAGGGTATCTCTAGAGGAGTTCTTCAAAATGTTTTTCTTTTAGGTATTTCCATAGCTATTGATAGCCATGAATGAATGGTTGTTGATTCCTTGTTGTTAAATGGTTCAAGTTGTTGTTACACCTTAGGTTTGTCATTTTATGTTGTACATAAGTCGAGTTGTTTTTACACCGCAAATTGTCAAAATTGTAGTTGTTATTTCCAAAGACAATTGTTAAGGGCCATATAAAGTAATTCCACATAGACGGTTAAGAAGATATGAGCAGTTATAATTGTGTCTAAATAAGAGTGGTGTGACCACAACAATATTTACTGAAAGATCTTGTAACAATTTATATCTTTTTATTATCTTTGTTAGTTTAATCAGAATGAGAATCTTAGATTCTCATGACTGATTCATTTTCCTAATTTTGTGACTCTAAAAAGACTTTATAAAAAGATCTTAGTCTCATGTGAAAAGGGTGGGGCGAGAGGGGGAACAGAGATAGTACCGACATTTTGACCTAGTACTCTTCAATTATTTTGAATAAGAATATCTGGTGAGGTTATTGCAATTTTTGTGTTGAACTTTTAACTAAGTTTTCGTTTTCTTCCTACACCCTGTTAGGGAGGAAGGGCCCTCCTCTTTATCATGGATCACAGTGTTTTTAGGATATTTATATCTTTTTTGCATTAAAGTGTGGATTTCTTATTATCGTTGTACATGTTCATTGTAGACAGATACACTTCTGCTTCCATATTTATTGTGTGTTGTTACACATATTAATCAATTCAATATTATTTAATTCTTGTTATATCTTTAGTTGATAACATATGGCGTGCCTATATTTATTTTGAAGTTTCTATGAAGTGTGGATTATTTCCTTGCTGAGTGTGTTTCATTTCTGCAATGTGCTTTTTAATTCCTACAAGTTTGTATTTCCATTATGCAAGAGTATTTTAATTTCTGCAAGCGTGTTCAACGACATCTTTTCTTCTCTATTTTACCTAGATGTTACATGTATCGACATAGATAGTGCAGACACCTTTGAAATAAAAAGACTTACCATGGTTGATAATTAATGATTATGGAAGTGATAAAAATGACCAAACACCCTAGATCCATAATATTTAGATCTTGTTGCTAAAATAACTTGCGAAGACATTATCATGACATATTCCGATGTGGAAAAAGAGGATGGATTATGTGAAGTCTTGAGAAGGAAAAGGATCTTTCAAAAAAGCAAGAGTAGGGGAACCTTTTATAAATTTACTAACCTCGACTTGATGTGGGAATTCCCTTGTATAATAATCTTCATTATAGATCATACAAGAATAATGAGGTTTATTTTTCTCGTCAAAAGGTTCATTTTTTGTTGGTTTCTCTTTTTGAGAAGATTTTTTCTTTTGTTCACCTTTCCCCTTATTTACCTCCAGATGGTTGATTCTTACTAGTAAAATATTCTATGTCATTAATTTAAGAAGTAATTTTTGGAGAAAGGTTTTCACAGGGTGAATCTTGTATAGCCAAAGTCTAAGTGTTTTTAGAATTCTTATTTTACCCTTAGACTGATGGTTGACAGAACACATTACACCATCAACAGTGTGAGATCCTATACGAATTGAATCTGGTTGATTTGAAATTGTTGGACGAGGTAGATTTGGGATTTTCTTGTACAAAGTGTCAAATTAGGTGTAGACAAGGTCTAGGTACTAGGAATGAGCAGTTACATGCTCTTTCATTACAAAACCTCCTTTAGCAACAACCTCGGTAATATCAGGAAATCATTATTTTGTGAACCATTCAGCCAAAATTTCATCTGGAATATAAACTCTAACTAAACATCACCTACTCCTCCATTCATGTATATGATCCGAAATGTAGGTAGGTGTCGATTGTTTTAGAAAAGTCAAAAGTTTAGTACCAATTTCATATCAAATTGTTAACTAAAAATGTGTCAAAAAAGTTGTTACTAAGGAGTTTGTTATCATGTCAATAAACTTCAGCTTTTAATTTTTTTAGAAAATGCTGATAGTTGTAGTTTCAACATCTTAATTGAAACAAACAGGGAAAATTATTGATAACGGGGCTATCAACGTTTTGTGATCTGATATCGTCTTGAAAATAAAATCACTAAAAATGGGGATATCAACATTTTTCATTTTGGCTGATAGGCCAATCGTTAGCTCGAAAACCAATTTTTTAAATTCAAAAATTATGACTGTGTTGACCACGTCAGCATCGGTGTTTTCAGCAAAACATGTCTCCATATGTTTCGAGAGGGTGAAAGTACTGTTAGATAATTTTCCCTCCGCTACAATTAATCAACATTATTTAACATGATATTATCATATGATAAGAATTTTATTCGTAATCATAACCTGACACGATGTGATTATTCACTTGCCACCTGTGTTATCTCGACCGCGTGTCAAAGTTATCTCATCTTGTCTCGTAAGTAGTTTGTTTGTGCTACTTTGGGATTATTTACAATTGGCATTGGAAATTGTTTTTTTCATAAGGATTTAGGATCCAATCCTGGAAAGACCACCTAGTGAAATGGTAAAATGAGGTAAGATGAACCGGTTTTAGCCCAAAGCGCCGAATTTACTGGATATTTACCCTGAAATTCTTTGGTTGTTTCAGTAGGAAAGTTGGAGTGAATTCTTCCACTGTTGTACTGACTACCACGATCTTTTGGCTCTTGTTTTTGCGTAGGGGTTCGATGGGAACTGTGTGGACGTCAAAGGTTTGTCATTTGTAGATATAGAGAAACCATTGTTGAGGCCGCAATCTTACCAGCGGATGGTGAGAAGATTTTTCATAGTCATGTTTTGGTAGGGATCAATGTCCCTTTCTTCTTCAAAGAAGAATTCAGAGGAAAAAATTGGAGGGTTTGAGTTTAAAAGGAGTGACTGCGGGACCAATGGCATGTCCCTTTATGCCATTGTCAACAAATATGTGAAGGTGAGTTCAATCAAGTAAAACTCTACCATTTTTATTTTCTAGCACATCTTGTTGGTCATATTAGAATCAATCCATGTTTTTATTTGTTGGAGAGCCTTAAACATATGACATCTAGGTTTAGGGACCACCCTAATACCTCTTCTCATTTTATATACCACGAAGCCTTGATAATATTGATAATAGAAAGCCAACAAGCTAAGGCAGAAAGAACTTGGAATCATTTCCTTTTCTGGGGAGGTTTTCAACCTCAACCCCTTAAGAGAAGAAGAGGCAGACCACAGACTGCCAAGAAAGGGAAAAAGACTAAAACTCAAGCTCCTATTGAGCCCGCTCCTAGCTAGGAAAACCTAGGATTTCCATCTACATCATGTGGTCCAAATATCCATAAATTTTACAAGAGGAAAAGTGCTCGACTTGATAAACCAGACCCCGTATCCCATGCTACAAGTCCACCTTCCAAAACTTCCTCTCCAAACACTGCTAAAAAAGAGGATACTAAGGGCAAAGAACCAGAGGTTGAAAGTAAGGAGGATGAGCCATTGTCTGAGGTCTTCAAGGTTGGAAATAGACGTGTGAGGCCAACTAACTAGTTAAGATACAAGATAAAACTCATAAATAACACAAAGTTGGCCAAGGAGGTGATTGACATTGACAATTGTTGGGTAGGGGTCCCCCAGGTCTAATATTTTGTCCAAGTCATGTAAAGTCTCCACATTTTGAGGAGCAGAGCGCGATTAGCGTAGGGTTATAAGAGTCAAAGGGGATTTAGGGCGAGACAAAGCCCCTTCTTTTGTAAAGGGATGTTGGAAATAATACTGAGAGGGGGGGTGAATCAGTATTATCAAGTCAAATATTCCTTTTTCAAAATCAAATGATATACGCTACTTCAGTTAATTAAACCCGCATATATATGCAACTATACAGAAGGAAACCATCGTATACAAAGCAAACGTTTAATTTACTTTATCTTTCTGATGTTGATTGTTAATCTGTGTTTTCAGAATCAAATAACCAATAACCAGAAACAATAAAATAGAGCAGAAAGACAATCTCACAAAAGAACACAAGATATAAGGTGGAAACCCAATGTGGTGAAAACCACCTGCTGCAATTCGTCTCTATCTTTCTTTAAATTAGAAACTTCTTTTACAATGTACTGGTGCAGTCCTTTACCAGTACGCAGGCTGCAAACTACAGAGAGATACAACCCTCTCTCGTTCTCCAGCTTCTCCTGGAAGGGAGCTAAAACCCCCTTAGCTCTTGCACTAGCCAAGATACTAGTACGTAGGTGCTGGCCTATAGAAGGCTACAACCTTCTCTTTCTTCCAGGGACCACGTTTCATAAATTTTTAGACTGGATCCATGAACATCAATCAATCATCAAGAATTTCTGCATCAAACAATCTCCCTTTTCACCAATTAGATCTGGATCAAGTAGATACTTCTCTCACAATTGTACCCAAAATACAGTAACAGTAACCACACACTAAAATCTGAACCCAGAACACTGCAGCAATAAACAAAAGCAGCTAGATCACAACTCAAAAGATATACACTATTTCAATAACCTGCAACATGCGTTCATACGCCTCTGTGTTTGGAACAACTTGCGTATACGCTGTTTTCATTCACTGAACCAGTGTGTATACGCACCTTCGCTTCACTGAACCTGCGTACAGATCTATAAAGGATAATTTGCTCTTTTAGATATTCAAACACTTAATTAACCCAGATTATCAGTTTTATAGATCAAGCAAGCGCCACATATAATAGATCAAAGTCATACAAAGATACTATCATTCAAGCATAAAGATTATGATCCATCAATAGAACTTATCCTTCTCTTTGCGCTAAGGTTCCTCCTTCACTCAGATCCAGATCTGCACCATAACCCAATTACTAGAATTCCAGATCTAGCACTTTATCAGATATTCAATAATAATTCAAATGATCCTTTTCCAAATGATCTCCTTCCTCTTTTATAGTCTTAGGCCTTCCACAATACCACGGTCTAAAACCATAATAAAACAATACCACGGACCTAATACTTGGGTTCAACACTTCTAACAAGGTACCATGGTCCAAAACCATAGGTTCAAATACCAAGGACTAACTACCACGGACCAAAGATAAGTTCTCCAACATATACGCGGTCCAAAACCATAGGTTCAAATACCAAGGACTAACTACCACGGACCAAAGGTAAGTTCTCCAACATATATGCACTTTCCCTTGCGTGAAAGTGCGTGTGTACGCATACGCGCCTTTGAAACGTCTAACCCGCGTGTATACGCGTCTTCGTCTAGATGAAACTACGTATATGTCTTTTCCTTCATTCTGAAAGCCTGAACTGAGATCTGTTACCAAAGAGAGTTGCCATCAAGGACAACACCTGTGCCATAGTTCTAAATCAGTGCCATAATGCCAACAATCTCCCCGTTTGGACTTGATGGCAACCCCAAGATCCTTAAAGTCATTCTCCCCCTTTATCATCAAGGGCAAAGGGTTGTGCTCCCCCTGAGTATATGCTGAAATCTCTACCCTATTGTGCTGCCCATGCTCCCCCTGACTGTAGGCAAGATCTGCAAAAAGATGTTCTTCAAGAAGACCTTCCTATCACCAAAAGACTCAATACATACATCCATCACCCAACCAAGTGGGGATCATCTACCCAACCAAGTGGGGATACATAAGAAATTTACATATGACAACCAAATACATTACATTTTCATCCCAGGCATAGTGGGGAAACCAAAATAGGCCGTTACATGACCTTGACACCATAAAAGAGATACATGACATAGAGACGAAATATCTAGAACAAGACTTATGAAAGTCACCAATAATTGATAGCAGCAGCATCTGTCAATCACCATTCAGATAAGCAACCATGATTTCCTTCTGTTCTCCCTCTGCAATTGTTCCACCTGAAACCAACAATAGTTGTGAACTAGAACCAAAAGCTTATAAGATAATGCCAACAATGCATCAAGAGATGATTATCTGCTCCCCCTAAACCTGTGCCAGATGGTCTCTGTCAGTCCCAAATCAGACTAATTTCAACCAGAGTCTGTCCCTACTGATATCCATCAAACCTCCATATACACGATTGTCTCTGTACAAACCGGCGTATGTACGCGGATCCTCCTCAGGCAACTTGCGTACACCCATTTTTCTCTGAAACAGATAAGATTTAACAACAAGATGATGCATCAACTACTCCCAGCTTCTGTCTGAGGTATTCAAAAGTTTCCCTGGGCAGTGGTTTAGTGAGAATATCAGCAACTTGTTCCTTAGAAGGAACATACTCCAATTTGACCTTTTGTTCCAAAACTTGTTCCTGGAGAAAGTGATACTTTATCGGTATGTGCTTGGACTTTGAATGCATGACTGGGTTCTTTGAAATGCTGATTGAACTTGTATTATCACATAAGATGGAGATAGGTGGTGTACAAGTGATTTGAAAATCTTGCAAGGTCTGCATCATCCAAAGGAGTTGAGTGCAGCAAGATGTAGCAGCCACATATTCCGCTTCAGCTGTAGATAAAGCAATCGAACTTTGTTTCTTGCTAAACCAAGAGACTAACCTGGAACCCATGAAGAATGCACCACAACTAGTGCTTTTCCTGTCATCTACGCTTCCGGCCCAATCTGTGCCTGTATAAGCATGAAGAGTGAGATCTGTATCTCTTGGGTACCACAAGCCATAGTTTTGAGTTCCTTGAAGATACTTGAAAATTCTCTTCACTGCCTGAAGATGGGTTTCCTTAGGATTTGCCTGAAATATTCCAACTATTCCCACTGCATGAATGATGTCTGGTCAGGTACCTATCAAATAAAGTAGACTTCCAATCATGGATCTATAGGTTGGTTGATGCACTGCTGCCGATTCATCATTTGCATTGAGGCTGCATCCTGTAACCATAGGGGTACATACTGGTTTTGCATCTTCCATGCCATATTTCTTGAAGATCTTCTTGAGATACTTGGTTTGAGACGAAAAGATACCACCTTCATTTTGTTGGATTTGCAACCCAAGAAAATATGTCAGTTCTCCAAGCAAATACATTTCAAATTCTTTTTGCACCACCAAGGCAAAGCTTTGACTCATAGCTTCTTCATTGCTGCCAAAGATAATATCATCTACATACACAACAAGTATTATCAATTTGTCATTTTCAATTTTTATATAAAGATTGCTATCTGCTGATCCTTTTGAAAAACCTTGTTGATGAAGATATTTGTCCAAACGGTAGTACCAAGCCCTTGGAGCTTGTTTAAGACCATAGAGAGCCTTTTTTAGTCTGCATACAAGATTTGGATCATTCCCAAGAATGAAACCATCAGGTTGCTCGATGTACACTTCTTCTTCTAAGTCTCCATTCAGAAAGGCTGACTCCACGTCCATTTGAAATACTTTGAACTTCTAAAAGCTTGAGAGAGCAAGGAACATTCATATGGCCTCAAGTCTAGCAACGGGAGCAAAAGTTTCTTCAAAGTCTATTCCTTCTTGTTGAGCATACCCTTTACAAAAAAGTCGGACCTTGTTTCTAATAACTTCCCCATTTTCATTTAACTTGTTCTTGAAGATCCATTTTGTTCCTATAACATTCTTATCTTTTGGTCTAAGGACCAACTCCCAAGTGTTGTTATTTTTGATCTGCTCAAGTTGTTCATCCATTGCCTTGGCCCAACATTCATCTTTGCATGCCTCTTTTACATTTTATGGTTCAGTGGAGGAGAGAAATTCCAAATAGCTTGAGGCTTCTGCAATTGTTCTTCTTGTTTGTATACCTGCCTCTTTCTGCCCCAAAATTTGAGATTCTGGATGATTCTTCTGAACATACCTATATGGAGTCTTCTCTTCTATCCTTATCTGTTCCTCTAGTGCCTCTTGAGGTTCTTCTTCTTCATCATCAGTCTGATTTGAAGGATGGTCTTCATCTTCTTCGATATTTTCATAATTTACTTGCCTAGGAATGTTTCCTTCTTCATCAACCACTACATCAATGCTGTCAACAATTCTTCCAATTCTTTTATTATAACACTTATATGCTTTGCTATGAGGAGAATAACCAAGGAGAATGCCTTCATCTGCTCTAGGTTCAAACTTGCCAAGATGTTCATCATTATTCTTAATATAGCATTTGCTTCCAAAAATTTTGAAATGTTTTACCGAAGGAGTCTCACCATACCAGAGCTCATGAGGAGTTTGAGTGTTGTTCACCCGGACATTTGTTTTGTTGAGAATAACAACCGCAGCAAATGCAGCTTCACCCCAGAAGGTTGCGGGAGTTCCAGACTCATAAAGTATAGCATGAGCCATTTGTTGAACCCTTCTGTTCATCCTTTCCACTACTCCATTTTGCTGAGGAGTCCTAACTATAGAGAATTCCCTTCTTATTCCATGTTCTTCACAAAAATCGGAAAAATTCATTTGAGGTAAATTATCCACCTCTATCAGACCTGAGGCACTTAATTTTGTGATTTGATTTGTTTTCAACCAAGGCTTTGAAGGATTTGAATTTTTCGAAGGCTTCGTATTTGTGCTTCATAAGTCCTATTCAAACCATCCTGGAGAAGTCGTCAATGAATAGTATAAAGTATTCTTCTCCTCGGGGTGACCTTTTCCTAGATGGACCACATACATCTGTATGGACTAGTTCAAGATGCTTGCTAGCTGATCCTTCCTTCTTAGGGAAGTTAGTTCTGGTTTGCTTGCCAAACTGACATGATTTGCATATTGTGTTGTCTGGAATTCTGATGTCTAGAAGACCACGAACTGCCTGGTATTTGCATGCTTTCCTTATCTATGAAAATCTTAGATGCCCCAACCTCTGGTACCATAACCAGTGTTCATCATTCTTGCTCAAATAACGTTGTTGTTGTCCTTCTTCAAATATGTATAAATTATTTGGAATTCTTATGCCTTTGATCACTGTTTTTCCTGTATCAAGATCGCGAACACTACATCCATTTGATCGAAATATTACCTCAGTTCCTTGGTCGCACATCTGACTGACACTCAGTAGATTATGCTTCAAGCCATCAACATACAAAACATTTCCAGCTTTGACTCTTTCTTTCAACTGAA
The DNA here is from genome assembly GCA_031772625.1 of Pinus tabuliformis. NCBI lineage: Eukaryota > Viridiplantae > Streptophyta > Pinopsida > Pinales > Pinaceae > Pinus > Pinus tabuliformis. Next base: position 849,223,167 of record CM062813.1, read on the forward strand.
CAGTGCCTTTTCCTTTTATGACTGCAGGAGTATCATTTCCAAATGAAACTTTCTTTCCCTTTTCTAAAGCACTATATGATTGAAGTTTTTTCTTTATCACCTGTCATATGCTTCCAACATCCACTGTTGATGTACCATTGATTTTCTTGTCCTTCTGCATATAAAGCTATCCCACATCTTTCTCGTTATGGTTCCTTCATTCTCCATGTTCTGGCACTTGAGGTTTGTTCCTTCTGAGTTTTCTTCCAAAACCCGCTCCTGCATTCAGAATCTTCATGACCGAAGTTATTACAAATAGAACATTCAATTTCTTTTTTGAGGGCTGAAAAGTTGTTATAGGTCCTTTTCGTGATTCCAGTCATACTTCTTTGTTTTTGAGCTTCTCTAGTCATGATTGTCTTATAGGCAACACATTGAGCAGCTTTGTGGCCAAAGTTATGGCAAGAGAAACATTGGCCATTGAAGAAACTCCTGTGATTATCAAATCTACTAGCCAAATGATTGTAGTTTCTATTGGCATCCATTCTTGAGGCAAATTGAGAAGGTTTTACCTGTGGTTGGTTGTAGCTTCTGTTTGTCCTTAAAGTAGATTGTCCCCGATTTTCCTAATAGTCTTTGTTCATTCTTGAGGAAAACTGTCCCTGATTTACCTGATGATGTCTATTAGGCCTTTGCTCACTCCTCCTTGCTGCATCAAGATAGATTTTGGAAGTGGATGCTTGTGATGCTTCTCCATTATATCCCAAACCTGTCTTGATTAGTGGAGAACGTTGCACATTGATTATCTCATCCAGAGTTTCAGATCCTTTAACAAATTTAAGATTAAGAGCTTTTGTTTTCTCAATCTCTTTTCTAAGACCAACAATTTCACATTCCAATTTTTCATGATGTTTTTCCCTTTCAGCCAGTTGACATTGCAGAGAATCAATAATCATATTTTTCTCTTCTAAACAGACTTTGAGTTTAGAAATTTCTTCATAAAAACCTTCTTCATCTATAGCATCCATGTAATCATCATCTTCAAAAGCCATTAAAAGTTTATAATTATTACCTCGTTCATCTTCATCACTATTTGATAGTCCATCACTATCTTCATGAGTGTAATAGCTTTTCTTATTCTGTTTCTTGTTCCATCTAACAGGTTTCTTCCCCTTGTCAATCTTATCCTTATGAGGACATTTGGCAGCATAGTGACCTACTCTTCCGCAAGAAATGCATTTGAAAGGTAACTTACCACGGAATCTTCCAAGCCCCCGTTGAAGGTTCTTGACAAAATTTTATTTTTCTTCTTCTTCTGACATGTTTCCTGATTCATAGTAGTCTCCTTTGCCTGAAGCCTTGAAGGCAGCTTCTCTCCTGTCTGATGGTCCTCCTTTCCTCATTTCATAAGCAGTTAGAATTCCATGCAGCTGTGACATTGTAAGGTTTCGTAGATTCTCTTTTTCTTCTATTGCAGAAACTTTAGATTCAAACTTAGGGGACAAAGATCTTAGAAATTTTTCAACCACAACAACCTATTTTATTTCTTCACCCAAGTTTTTCATACAATTAACAATCTCATCTACATGAAGAAAATAGTTAGCCACACTTTCATCATTGCACATTCTGAGATTTCATACTGAATTCTGAGGGTTTGAAGTTTTTCTCATTTTACCTGATCATCTCCTTCATAGCTCAGAACAATCTTGTCCCATATTTCTTTTGCATATTTATACTGCATAACCTTGACAAATTATGATTGAGATAGACATCCTAATAGAGTATTGACCGCCTTTTCATTTGTTTCATATTTCTTCTTCTCAACCGGATCTATATGAGTTGCTGATGGAAAAGTATACCCTGTATCTATGATATCCCAGACCTCTGTACCAAGAGATTGAAGATAGGCAGTAACTCTTACCTTCCAATATACAAAGTTTGTCCCATCAAAAATCGGTGGCCTGATTGATGCTTCCCTCTCGTAGTTGATCATGATGAAAGATCTTCCTTCAAGCGATCAAGCTTCTTTTGAAGGACCTGCTCTGATACCAATTGTTGGAAATAATACTGAGGGGGGGGGGTGAATCAGCATTATCAAGTCAAATATTCCTTTTTCAAAATCAAATGATATACGCTACTTCAGTTAATTAAACCCGCATATATACGCAACTATACAGAAGGAAACCAGCGTATACAAAGCAAACGTTTAATTTACTTTATCTTTCTGATGTTGATTGTTAATCTGTGTTTTCGGAATCAAATAACCAGTAACCAGAAACAATAAAACAGAGTAGAAAGACAATCCCACACAAGAAAACAAGATATAAGGTGGAAAACCAATGTGGGTGAAAACCACCTGCTGCAATTCGTCTCTATCTTTCTTTAAATTAGAAATTTCTTTTACAATGTACTGGTGCAGTCCTTTACCAGTACGCAGGCTACAACCTACAGAGAGCTACAACCCTCTCTCGTTCTCCATCTTCTCATGGAAGGGAGCTACAACCCCCTTAGCTCTTGCACTAGCCAAGATACTAGTACGTAGGTGTTGGCCTATAGAAGGCTACAACCTTCTCTTTCTTCCAGGGACCACGTTTCATAAATTTTCATACTAGATCCATGAACATCAATCAATCATCAAGAATTTCTGCATCAAACAATCTCCCTTTCCACCAATTAGATCTGGATCGAGTAGATACTTCTCTGACAGTTGTACCCAAAACACAGTAACAGTAAGCACACACCAAAATCTGAACCTAGAACACTGCAACAATAAATAGAAGCAGCTAGATCACAACTCAAAAGATATACGCTATTTCAATAACCTGCAACATGCGTTCATATGCCTATGTGTTTGGAACAACCTGCGTATATGTTGCTTTCATTCACTGAACCAGCGTGTATACGCGCCTTCGCTTCATTGAACCTGCGTACAGATCTATAAAGGATAATTCGCTCTTTCAGATATTCAAACACTTAATTAAACCAGATTATTAGTTTTATAGATCAAGCAAGCGCCGCATATAACAGATCAAAGTCATACAAAGATACTATCATTCAAGCTTAAAGATTATGACCCATCAATAGAAATTATCCTTCTCTTTTCACTAAGGTTCCTCCTTCATTCAGATCCAGATCTGCACCATAACCCAATTACCAGAATTCCAGATCTAGCACTTTATCAGATATTCAATAATAATTCAGATGATCCTTTTCCAAATGATCTCCTTCCTCTTTTATAGTCTTAGGCCTTCCACAATACCATGGTCCAAAACCATAATAAAACAATACCACGGACCCAATACTTGGGTTCAACACTTCTGACGAGGTACCATGGTCCAAAACCATAGGTTCAAATACCAAGGACTAACTACCACGGACCAAAGGTAAGTTCGCCAACATATACGCGCTTTTCCTTGCGTGAAAGTGCGTGTATACACATATGCGCCTTTGAAACATCTAACCCGTGTGTATACGCATCTTCATCTAGATGAAACTGCATATATGTCTTTTCCTTCATTCTGAAAGCCTGAACTGAGATCTATTACGAAAGAGAGTTGCCATCAAGGACAACACCTGTTCCATAGTTCTAAATCAGTGCCATAATGCCAACAAGGGATGGGATTATCTAGAGTATTTTGAGCTCACTCATGGTTTGCGGACCATGGTATTGTAAGGGTAAAATAATATATAAAGGGATGTCTTAGCAAGTCTAAGGAAATTAATTAAGAAGATATATGTTTTTGTGTATGTAATTAGGAGATATCTATGTATTCAACGAAGGGGAAGGCTCCTGCAACTGTGTGCATGGAGAACTTGGTAAGTCTGCAGCTGTGTGTGTAGGCCCTTGTAGCTATGCGCGTGGAGACCTTTGTAAGTCTGCAGTTGTGTGTGCATGCCCCTAGAGTTGTGTGTGTAGGGTTAGAAAGATTGTATCTGTGAATACTTGAACTAATAAAGAAGAATTTGAGATAGATCTATGTATTTTCTTATGTTTGCGTAGTTTCTGTGTTTTAGCCTGTTTATGGTTCATTTTTGTACATTTCTTCTGCAATTGCATTGCGAAGGTTCAAATATTGTTTTATATGATGAATAATACATGTTAGACTAGTTATGTGCAACTCACAAGTCTGTTAAGTAGGAAAACACTTTACGACTGTAACAATAAGGTTAATGGTTCACAAAGGTCGAATTAATCCCTAAACTAATAAAAATTTTACAACCACACTGCATAATCCCTATGGATGCAGAAACCTGGTTCTAGCATCCCCCAATATTGCCTCAGGTGATACTGTGGTCTGCACTACACAGATCATTGTCGAAAGGGCTGGTAGTATAGGGTTTTCTTGGTTAGCGTTGCTAACTCTGAACTTGGGTCTAAGCCCTTCAAGCCAAAAAATGGTTATGCTGCTGAGTAGTATAGTATGTTGCATCTTGAAGGAGATTGAGCAGGATTTTATGAGTTGAGGGTTAGAATCCATCATGACCACTTCACATCCAGCTCTTACTACTACACTAAGATCACCAAGAACTAAGCCTACTTCTGTAGAAACAGTGGCCAAGAAGCAAAAGAAGGCCCAAAGGATCCCGATTAGGAAATCACCGAGGAAAATCCCCCCAAAGAAATAGATTAAGGAGAGAATGGATACACAGAAGGAACCAATGGAGCCCTAACATCTTGATGAGGAAGAAATAGCCAGTGGATTTGAGGACATCAGTGTAGATGAGGTGGAATCAATCTCCAGGTTTCCACCCTATATGCCGCCAAGGAAGCCAACTTCAAAGGTGACAAAGGACCCAGATTCTATCAAATACAATATATTTTCACTCCTGTTACCAGAGGAAGTACCAATTAAGGGAGAGTTGTTAGCCACGGTGCCACAACTACACATGGAGGACTGTGATTTCAATGATTGCAACAAGTATCCCCAATTCGAGCCTAGCAGGTACCTCCAATATATTTATTACGAAGAAGCTAGAGTGACAAGGGTTGAGCCGATGAAGTGGGTAGCAGGGATTCAACACACTGGGTTGTTGAATATGCTTTATCTTCCACACTTTGGGCGCAACAACATAAACAAAATCTGTGTTCACCAACTATTGGCATTAGTACATGATGGGTTTCTGTGGCTTGGAATGCCAATCCCGATTAATGATATGTTAATCTAAAGGATTAATTTACTTCCTTACCAAGGGGCTAACCTCGATGACACATTTGTCGGGAAGTCTCAAGAGAAAAATCTAGTTAATCAGATGAAGAATGACTTTAGCTTAGTCAAGAAGTCCCGAGGCTATTCTATTAGTTCTATTAATGATGAGGTTATGCATTTCACCATATCCATTTTGGCCGGTAATATCATGATGAAGTGTCGAGCAGAAGAAGTGTTGATCCCAATTGTATCCTTCACTCTGCAATGCACCAAGCGGGTTCAATTTGACTGGGTTGGATATCTATGTTAGGATACTTTCGATGACTGTCGAGAAGCATAGGAAGAGGGAAGTCATTCCACTACACATGGCTATTGCTTTAATCACATTGGTAGCATGGAGACTGTTGTAGGAGTAAAAGTTCCCCAAATTGGACCCTGATGTGTGTGAGGCTACAAAGTATGCCTCGATGTAGACATCTAAGGAACCGAACTGGGTTACAAAGAACAAAATTTTCTAGGTTCTATTTGAGATGGGTCTGCACACAACCATCAACCAAAGGGCATGGCTATCACCTGCATTATTTCAAGAATATAGCGACATTTACAACTTTAAAGCCAATTTTCATAGTGTCTTTATCTACGCCATGAAAGATTTAAAGGTATGGCATGAGCTACCATACTTAGTTTCTGAAGAGGACATCTTGATGGTCATCTGTAAGTGGTCAAGTAATTGATTTACCCTAGCTATAACAGCAAAAGAGAAGGCAGGCACAAGTAAGACTACTACATGTACATAGGCCAAAAAATCAATGACCAATATGGATAAAAAGAAGGTTCCTCTGACAGTCACAATTGACCTCGAGGAAAAGACTACGAAGGGAAACGAGCGCGCAGTTGAGTAGGAGACTGACGAGGGGGATTAGGGTGGTGAAGACCCTATTGTGGACATGGAGGATGTTGATTCCCAGTTTATAATAAGGAAGAAGAAAAATAAGAGTGTTGGCGATGCTTGGAAGAAGCAGAAATTAGATAAATCTGCAAGCGTAAAACTATTGGTCCTCATTGAGGTGGACTTTGACAAAATTGGCGACACCGTTCAAGCTGCGACGGATGAGATGTGGGGGGCTATTAAAGATCAATACAGGGTAGTATTGATAAAGGTCCAACAAGGCCTTAAAGAATTGCAGATTCAGATAAGTGTGATCCAAGTGAGCATGGTTCAAGAGAGCATGACTCAAGCAAGCATGGTACCTTCAATAGTAGAGCTTACCATAGACCTCCAAGCAGTACATTTTCCAGAAGGAGCACTACATGTCGAGACTGTAGAAGAAAGGAGGAGCACATAAAAATTAAAGAATCTTTACCTCAATCTTGCGCACTCCCACTTTAGACGTTGCACGAGCTACACCAGGGCATCAAAGATGAGCTCGAGGTATGAGAGAAGTGAGCTATCTTGGTCATCAACAAAGTCAAAATCAACAACCAAAAAATGTTCAAAGTAAAGAATAAAGGGATGCAAGATTACGAGGAGGTAGTTGCATGCAATCAGTAGCTGGAAGAGGCCATAACGAAAGTATGCAATGAGCTTCCAAAGCTCTAGATCCCCGCCGAGGCAGCATCAACAGAAAAACTTCAAAAACTAGCAGCAACAATCAAACAATTGAAGGAAAAGGTGGGAAAGGTTAGATTTGAACTACAGATGCAAATTACATAACTTCAGATGAATATGCAGCCTATAATGCCACCGGAAGTTCGAGTGCAACACGAAGCTTCCATAAAAGTTGTTATGACACATATAGCGACTCTAGTGTCAAGGACTATAGTCCACTTTTTGAAGATAAAATGGAAGTGTGGGCCTCACTGCAAGAGGACTCACATATGCATAATATCAAAGTGGAAATGAGAGACAAGAAATTGTAATTCAATGAGCTTAAAGCAGTAGTGTGGACCTTAGCACTTGTGCAATGGTTCACCCATCTTCAGGAAGGAACACTTCTGCAGGGACAAATTGATGAGTTGCGGAGGAAGGCATAGATCATCTCTGCATGCATGCAACCTTGGGAAGATGAGGCCTGCTAGCTCTCACAGGAAGTAAAGGGAAAATTGAAGAGCATGCAATAAACACAGAGGAGAATTGACCTAGCGGTAGAAGGGTTGACAACAAAGAAGCTCGTGGATGAAGTTCGCTAGGACACATAGAAAATCACAACAACACTTCATCCATTGAACTCTGCATATAGTGGCTTGAAAGCAAAGATCGAGGGCATACCAACTGAATGACTCAAGGACGAGTCACATATTTGTGTTGGGGTCTTGTTGGGTAGGGGTCCCATAGGTCTAAATTTTTGTCCAAGTCATGTAAAGTCTCCGCATTTTGAGGAGAGAAGTGTGATTAGTGTAAGGTTATAAGAGTTAAAAGCACTTTAGGGTGGGTCAAAGCCCCTTCTTTTGTAAAGGGATGGGATTATCTAGAGTATTTTGAGCTCTGTCCATGGTTTGTAGACCATGGTATTGTAAGGGTAAAACAATATATAAAGGGATGTATTAGAAATTCTAAGGAAATCAATTGAGGAGATATATGTTTTTTAGTCTCTAATTAGGAGATATTTCTATATTTGGTGAAGGGGAAGGATCCTGAAACTGTGTGCGCAGAGACCATTGTAAGTCTGCAACTGTGTGCAGAGGGTCAGAAAGATTTTATCTGTGAAGACTTGAACTAATAAAGACAAATTTGAGACAGATCTTTGTATTTTCTTATGTTCACATAGTTTTTGTGTTTTAGCCTGTTTTTGGTTCATTTTTGTACATTTCTTATTCAATTTCATCTCGAAGGTTCAAATACTATTTTATATGATGAATAATACATGTTAGATTAGTTACTCACAACACAGAAGTCAGTTAAGTAGGAAAACGATTTACGATTGTAACAATAAGGTTACCAGTTTGTGAAGGTCAGATTAAGCCCTAAACTGATAAAAAACTTACAACCACACAGTATAATCCCTTTGGATGCAGAAACCTGGTTCTAGCATCCCACGATATTGCCTTGAGTGAGACTATGGTCTGCACTACGCAGATCATTTCTGAAAGGGTCGGTAGTATAGGGTTTTGTTGGTTAGTGCAACTAACTTTAAACCTGGGTCTAAGCCCCTTAAGTCAATAACAACATGCCACTAAATTACCTCATTATTAACAGGAAAAATGCTATAGGCTCTAAGAAGAGTAGAGGCAAAGAAACTATGAAAAAGGGCCCATGGAGACAAGGTAGAGAAAAAACCAAAGATTAGAGAAGGTAGAAGTATTGCTTAGAAATCTTAGTACCCTAAGCTAAGATGCTTGGGGGAATAAAACTCAGAATTTTGCCTATCTTTTCATGAAACAGGGTTTTCATTTTATCACTGACAATCGGCCTTATAGCTTTTGTGTGTAGCGTAATAGTTGGGAGGACTGACATTCCTATCATCAACATTTTTTATAAATTTGATAGAGCCAATATCAGCTATTTTACAGTGAAAACTATGTGTGTTGGTTGATAGAAGCGATACAGGGAAATGTTGACATTTAGCCCATCAATGATTTTGGAGCAAAGAGGGAGCACTGACATCTCTGTTGTCAGCAATATTCAGACAGGATAAAATAATGACCCTCAGTTGTTAGCGATTTTGAACTCAGGTAAGAAAAAAAAAATGTTGATAGTTAGCCTGTCAACGGAAGTTACAAATAGAAAAACATTGAAGCTCACAACAACAATACCAACATTTTTTCCATGAGTTTCAAAGGAAAGAGGGATGAACAGAAAAGTGGTTTTTGGAGAAGTTTTGGGCCTGATTTGCAGAGGGACCTATTTTTCCATCTAGGATGATGAGCCACCAGATAGGGATCTGTTTCTTTTTCCAAGGAAAATATTTTGAGAGATATTTTACTTCACCTACATATCAACATATTTTCCTGTAGTTATTTTAGGAAAAAAATAATGTATCTAAGTTTAATATTTTACATGCATGATTTTAAAATATATTTTAGATATCTCAGATTTTTGTAATTAATATGGAGATTATTATTTTGCAAATAGTTTACGTAAGTTCTATAAAACATTTTATGAAGAATGAAAAAGGGTTGGAATTTTATTAAAAAACATATTTGCATTCTGGTATATTTGAGAAAATCTTGAATATATTTATAGTTTTTAGTGAGCAATTTGTATGAAACTCATGTGTTGTAGTTCCATGTCAGTTTTCCTCTTTGTAATACAAGCTTTCTTCGATGTCTGAAAATGTTAATTTCTAAGATTGGATTTCATTTATGCTCCTTTCTTGTATTATTAGTTGTTGACACCTAATCATGGGGATTCGATGAACACTTGTAAATAATGTAAATAGTAAATAATGGAAAAGGAAGAGTCATCGGGAGGTGAAACCCAAGAGTCACTCCCTCATGTATATAACCATGAGTAATCTTAATGAAGTAGCACAATTTCATTTGAGGAGTTACCTCCTAGCCTAACATGGTATCAAATCACATGTCCGAAATTAGTTTTCTGCAGTGTAACTCCTATCAAATTTCTCTAACATATTTTGTCCCACTGATGGAGGTTGCTAGAGGTTTTGTCGTAGTATTATTGTGCTGCAATCAAGCATAAGTTGTAACACATACTACAGTCATGTCCCCTAACCTTCCTCCATTGCATAGTCTACCCACATGGAGGTTGCTAGAGGTTTTGTTGCAGTATTATTGTGTTGCAGTCAAGCATAAGTTGTAACACATACTACAGTCATGTCCCCTAACCTTACTCCATTGCATATCCTACCCACATGTCCCAAGACCCGCTTGGATCGTCCCTCCATTACACAGTCGGCTCTGCTGGCCTCCCTAGTATTTTTTTGTGGTATTACTTGGCATTTTTAATGTGCTCCAATTGTGCGTTGAATTGTATAATGTGAAGGCCATGACCGTTTTAATACTCTGTGTTTTAAATACATACAGTTGGTCCACCTTCACTCGCATACTGTGTGTTTTTAATACATACCAACGGTCCTCCCACAGGTCCCCTCACATACTATACTGCTTGAATGTTCTCACCACTCCCATAAATCCGCTCCTGGTTTTTACGTTAACACGGTTTCAGTTTCGGGAAGGAAGGCGCAAGGATCACACAACTTATTTGAGACCTGGCCTCCCTCATCTAAGCCCTTCCACTGTTGTGTTTAAACGCTGCCACTGCTACCATGCACTGGCCATATAACTCGACTCCTTGGCTTAGGAAGTAACCGGAGCTTGTGCGGACTCTGCTCTCCACGTTTTTTCCTATTTTGCTATCCACAACATATGACCTTTCCATGTGTGGTTTCGCAGTATTAATTAAATATTCACATTCATCCTTGGTCAAAAAATTGTGATATAGAAAGGCTCGTGGCTCCCATGATAGAACCTCCACCAGCTACCTTGATTCTTCATTTCCGTAACTGTGTCCGTCGGAATTTGTACTCTCAGTTAAATTTTTTATATTTCCTGACTTTTAATTTTGCGTAGTTAAAATATTCACTGCCATACCATTGTTTAAAATGGTGCCATACCACCATTTAAACGTTCCCATAAACCACCTCCCCCACATATACACCCCACTCCCATTATATGCTATCCATGTAAACCCTTCCCCATAAACTACCTCCCCCACATATACACCCCACTCCCATTATACACTATCCATATAAACCCTTCCCCATAAACCACCTCCCCCACATAATACCTCCGTTTTGATATATCAGAGTTCAATTTTTATACATATTACTACCAGAAGTAAAATGCATTCATTGATATCTATTGTGGGAGTGGTTTTCACCAGGAAGGAGAACTATCCAGAATGATCGTGGAAGATCAAACACACTCTCATTTTTAATGCGCTGTGCAAAGGAGTTTGTGTTGGAGAAGGAGACATTGAACCAGTAAAGCCTACCTCAGATAAGGAATTCACCATTTGGGAAAACAAGAAAAACAAGGCCTATACCTTGATTGCAGCATCTGTAAATGAAGAGGTGAGTCACCATATTTCACCATTTTTGAAATCTTTTGAATCCTTACAAAAATTGAAGGAACCCTATGACTCACAATTTGCACTTTAATTTGTCCAACTAATGATTAAATTCTTCAACCTTGAATTACAAAATGATGATCCTCTTGCTCTTGTATCAGAAGTAAAATCTAGTATGCATGATATCAAAGTCACTAATGTTGAAATAAACATTCCTCTGATAGCTTTTGTCAAGGAACTTTATCCCACTTATTCAAATTATCTTGAGTCATTGCAAGCAAATGGAAACCTCAAAGAAAATACCTTTGGCTCCCTTGTGAATAAATTTGCTGAGAGAGAGAAATATTGAACTCATTCATTCAAATTTGTGTGGTCCAATGCTTGTTCCTTCTGCAAATGGAAATAAATATATGATGACATTTATTGATAACTACACCAAAAGGTGTTGGGTTTATTTATTGAAGAACAAATCAGATGCTTTTCAAACATTCAAGAACTTTCATACATGGATTGAAAATGATGCACAATCTCATATTGGCTCTATTCACACTAATAATGGAAAAGAATACACTTTAAATGAATTTGAAAACTATCTCCACCAACATGGGATCAAACATCAAATAACTGTGCCTTATAATCCCCAACAAAATGGAGTAGCTGAAAGAATGAATAGGACAATCTTAAATATGGTATGTTCCATGATGTTTTTCAAGAATGTAAAATTGATGTTTTGGGTTGATGCAATTCTATGTGTTGTATATGTAAAGAATAGATGTCCATATAATGATATTAGAAATAAGACTCCTTATGAAATGTGGTATGGCCATATTCCTTCTGTAAAGCATCTTAGGGTCTTTGGTTCCACCTGTTATGCCTGGATACCAAAATTACATAGAAACAAACTTGGTGCAAGGAGTCGTAAGTGTATCTTCTTGGGGTATTCAAATACCTCTAGAGAATACCATCTTTATGATGAAGTTAATAAAAATTTTGTTGTATCTGAAGATGTAATCTCTCTTGAACCTTCCAAAGCTGACAATGTTGTTGAGCAGCAACTTGATCACTTGGATAGATTTAGACATGCAAAATTATTTCAAGAATTTGCTAATCATATTCCACATCTTGAAGGGGGGATTCCTATAATGGATCAATATGTAGAATATTATTTTGAAGCACTCTGTCCCCCACATGAAACTCCAACCACTGATGATACTTTGAGTGATGTGATTGACAGAATTGGGAGACTCAATCTTGATTTAGTCCCAACTCAATCAACTGAGAACCTGGACCATCTCAGAAAGGTCTCCCAAAGGGGCTGACAAAGACACTTGAAACTCTTCATCCCGATGAGCTTGGAAAGACAAGAACAAGAAATTCAACCAAGAAAAATGGAGATGATGTAGATGATTCTGATTCACCTCTTCATATGGATGTTTCTTATGATTTTGAACTGAATTTTTCTACAGATTTTGAAACAATTTCCTTCAAAGAAGTCGCTTCTCATTGTGAATGGAAAGAAGCGATGCAAAAGGAGTATGATGCCTTGATAAAGAATGGCACTTGGAAGCTAGTTGATCCTCCATTGGGAACCAAACCAATTGGTTGCAAGTGGGTCTACAAGTACAAGTATAAAATTGATGGCTCACTTGAAAGCAAAAAACCAGGCTTATGGAAAAATGTTTTGCACCGAAGGAAGGGGTCGATTATGAGGACACTTTCCCCCATAGAAAAATGGGCTGCCATCTGGACACCCTTTGCCTTAGCAACTCAAAACGGTTGGAAAGTCCATCAAATGGATGTAAAAACCACTTTCTTGAATGGATATCTAAAAGATAATGTTTTTATGTCCCAGCCTGAAGGATTTTCTTTGAAGGGACATGAACATAAAGTATGAAAACTTGTGAAATCCTTGTATGGCCTCAAGAAAGCACCGCGAGCCTAGTATGAAAAGTTAACTAAGCATCTTCTAAAACTCAACTTCAAACATTATGATATTGATGTTGCAACTTTTTTTGTCAAGAAAGTTGGCAAAACAGTTGTATATCTTGTGGTATATGTAGATGATCTTTTGATGACAGGGAACAATGAGAGCTACATCGCATCCATAAAGAAGGAATTGAAGAAAGGTTTTGAAATGACTGACTTGGGATATGTTCGCTACTATCTTATTATTGAAGTAACTCAACATCCTAAGTCTATATTCCCCTATCAAAAGAAGTACATTGGAGATCTGTTGAATAGGTTTGGCATGGATGAGTGCAATCCTCTAACTACTCCAATGGAACAAAAATTAAAGCTCACATCCATTGAAGGAAAATAATTTTAGGATGTAATAAAGTATAGACATCTTGTAGGAAGTCTCAAGTACCTGACTACTACCAGACCAGACATTTCATTTTTTGTTGGAATCCTCTCCAGGTTTATGCAAAAGCCTTGTGAGGGACATGGTCTGCTACAAAAAGAGTTCTAAAGTAATTGAAGGGAACTCAAGACTTTGGACTCAAGTATACACAGGTGGGAAACTTCAGCTTGATTAGATACTCTGATTCAGACTTTGATGGAGACAAAGAAACTGGGGTATCTACTTCTAGTTATGCAATGAGTCTTGGATCAGGATCTGTCTCCTGGAGATCACGCAAACAATCAGTTCCAACAGATTCCACAATAGAGGCAGAATATGTGGCAGCAGTTGAGGCTCTTAAGGTCCTATAATTTATAGGATCTCAAGGTGACTGAGTATCTCACATTTTTCAGATTTCATATTGTTCATAGATTTCAATATTCAATTGATTTCCAAAAAAAAAGAGAGGGTATTTTAAAAAAATAGGAAAAGAACAAAAGAGAAAAAAAATGAAAAGAAAAGAAAACCCCAAATATTGTCCAATTCATACAGTCTAAGCATGATTGAACAAATTTAAATTTCTGTTGATAGCGTAGAAAATAAAGATCTGCCAAACAGTTTAAGCTTTGGCTAATCAATAGCTAGGTAGAAATGAAATTTGTTTAATTGTTCAATCTGAACCAATAGGAGAGATAACTAATAGAATAGGTTAGAAATTTGAAAAAAAAAAGAGAAGAGAAAGTGAAAAAGGGTGCAAGTCTAAATGCACCCTACAAAAAGAAAAAATGTTAGATTAGAAACAAAGGGTGGGTAGATTGAAAGAATAATAAAGAGGAAAAGGACATGAAAATTCCTTTTAAAGTCATTTCAATATTTTATTTGTTTTCCTAACGTGGGGAAAAGGAAATTAATAAACGATAGGGGCCTAATAATATACTACTAACCTTATTCCATACTTTGCCCCCATTTCATTTCTTTTCCCAACTGCACCACTCACTCGCCCATCACATCAGTAATTATCCACCCCGCATCTTCTCGTCGAATCCTCACACTCCATGATCGATCCAACGACCCATAATATTTTTCGGCCCCCCCACCCTTCGAACGTTAATGCCAAGGGGGGGTCCAAAATTAGTGGTTTCCTTCCACCTACATGTCACACTATCATAATTTCGCACCCCCCCACCAATTCCTCTTACCACTCAACAAGCCCTCTGAAAAGTGGTTTCTGCTCTCAAACAAACCACCCATCTAACATGACCGTTCACCACTCCTGTCACTCCACAACACAACTCTATCCCATCCACCTATCACCTCCATTCTCACGCTATACCGTTGCACATTCAATTCACTGGACCCTTAGCCAATGGACCCGTGCCACATCATGCCACATCAACGAGAACTCTGCGAAAATTACAAATGCATCATCTCTAACCCATTTATAGATTTTTGATATACCCTCGTTGCTTACATGTGAAGTGAAAATTTGCTGAGACATACACAAAGAAGTAGTTAACATAGTGAATTATCAGCTGAACAAAAGAAAGCTGCATTTGTCTACATTTAGTAGGTGTTTCCCTTCTTGATTATTGTTTTCTGATCATTCCCTTTCTGTTTTCCTTCTCTGAGTTCCCTCTTCTTCTCATTCCTTTTCCTACCAAAGACAATCTAGGTTTAAAGTCCCCAGAAGATAGCCATGCCACCGAAGAAGAAAGAACACGAGTTGTGCAATCCAATGGTGCACCCACTAGTGGACTTGGACTATATTCCACTTGTAGATAGAGACTTCAAGATACATGAGAAAATGTCAGAATTTGATCTTTTTGACATCTACTGTTGGTGGGAGGACAAACTCTTCGATGAAATGGATGATATAGGACTCTGGGATACAAATTTTCCTTTCTAACCCATAGTTGCCCAGAATTGATCAGAAAATGCCAGTCCTGCTATAGCCCACAATAAAGAGCAGTAGTAGCCCCTGCAGGAAAATATTGCTCACCATTGATGCTAAATCCATAATGCAGATGATGCAAGCTCCTGTCATTGAAGGAACCACTCCTTTTTCCCATGAATTCCTCAGTGAAATGTACCAAAGGTTAGACTTTGCTGAAATAGCTAAAACCCTAGAACTATTCATCACTGAATAGACCCCACTGCCGGGAAAAAATCCTCCATATCCATCCTCTGGTTTCCCTGATAGAACTAGGCATATAGTCACTGTGATTTCATATCTTCTAGGGTATTATTCAGATCATTGGCTTGATGAGGCCATAATAGGTTTCCTGTCCATATTGTCATCCTAGTCAAAGCCCTCTATCTTGTTTAATTTTAGTCGATTCCTAGCAGATGTCATCCATGAAAAATAAATAAATTTTACTATAGAAGAAGTGTTTCAGTATTCTTCAGTACCAGTTTATATTTTTGTTTATTTTTCAGGAAAACAGGTTTCATTTTGTGATGAGAAAGCTAAATGAAGAACGTGAACCTCAGTCTGTCATCTTCTGGACAACCTTGGTGATGAAGGATCAAAGTGACTTCATATACAAAACATTCATATAGTTTGTCCATCTAGCTATGAGCCTCCTCAGTGGTACAGCAGAACCCAGAATCAATGAAGAAATCAAAAGAATTATGCATCTGACTAACCAAGCTAGAACAATAGATTGATATTGTACCAAAACTACACAAAATTAAGGATATATGGATGTGAATTGGCCCCTTACAAGCTACCAAAGTTCCTCCCCATGAGGATCTTGGCACTAGATTATATCAGACAGTTGATTAATGCAGATGAAGTGTATTTTGTAACAGCAAAGAAGAAATCTCAATTCAGGATCAAATCCGAGATTGGTCCTTTTATTTGTAACAGTAGGGCAGCAGGTGAGCATACTCATAAGAAATTGAAAGAAATGAAGTTCACCTACATCTTCACATGGTCCTATGACCCATGGGGTATCATCTCCAAGAAAAGGGTGGAAAAGAAATCAACACCTTATATTCACACTCACAGGCCTGAAATAAAAAAATTCAAGAACTAGACAGATTCGATGCCTGAAACCTTGCAAGAGGTTGAGGAGTAGATACTTTCTTCTTCAAGTGCACAGACTCCTAGGAATCAAGAAAGGTAGAGTATAGAGGACAAACCAGACAAGGGCAAGGAACAGGAAAAATAAACAACTAGGAAAAGACATAGAGAAGATCAATCACCAGGGACTGATACTTCTATAAAGGAGTTCAAGTTGAAGTTTAGGAAAAGGGCAAGAATTCGTATGGACATGGACCTAGGTAAAGAATCACCACAAAAAAAAATTTATCAACCTCAGTGATATTCCTGGTTCATCTCCACTAGGAGGTCAATCTTTTCCTACAACTCCTACCTCAGAAAGGCAACAAACTCTTCAAATTCCCACATCTACAAGTGTAACAAGAGAAAAGGAGGAGACCAGTTTTTATACTTTCATAAAGATAAAGATAAAAAATGAAATTTTGAAAAAGAGTACTTATGCTCAGTTTTGGAAGAAAATTTCTACTTCCCAAGGCAGACTTCTATCATCTTTTGATTCAGAGAAAGGAAAAATGCATATGGAATTCCTTAAGGCCAAACTGTAGAACCTAAAACTCCAGCTGATTATAAACAAACTTCCTTTGAGTTTGATGCCAGAAATGTTCATCCTATTGATCTACTAGAAATGCATAAGCAAACAAGTGAGATGATCTCTTCCACTCTAACAAGTACCTCTATGAGTTTGTTTAAAATGTAGGTGGCTTTATCAAATGCCCAATCTTAGCTGAAGATGGAAAATATTTCATCTCAATCAAAAGATAGCAAAATTAAGTCCTTGGAAGATTTAGTGGTGAAAATTGGGTATGATCCATCAGATGTGAAAGTAGTAGAAGATATTATTAAAAAGAAGGAATCTGATATAGCAGCCTTAAGAAAACAGCTCAAAATGCCTACAACACAGGATCCCTTGACTAAAGAAATAGAGGAAACGGAGAGTCAGAAGGCAGAACTGATGAAACAAATAATGGAGCAGTCACTCCAAATAAAACAAATGGAAACATAGATGGAGAATATGGTACAAGAAAAGTAGAAAGAAGCACACTTGACCACCACCACTATGGATTTTGTCCCTCTTACAACTATTCCCACAACTACTCCAGCAACTACCACTACCGGGATAGGAAGCAGTGTAGAACAACTAACCAAATCTATGGAGAGCATTAACCTTCAGACAGAAGAAATCAAGAGATTGGAAACTCAAGTCAACATTTTGCAAGACCATATTAAAAGAGCTGAGAGTGCACATTCAGTAGAAATGCAAAGGGCACGAACATTAATTGAAAAACCGTAGAAATCTGAAAAGGATTCATCAATTGGAAACACTCTGGGAAGGGTAAAGGAAATCATCTAGAGCAATAGCATTAATGGTATGAATGGGATTTGGCCCAGCATCCAAGTCATATTTGAGAAGAAGGAGCTAGTTGAAAAAGCTAAAGAAGCTATTTTAACCACTAACCTAGATTTGGGAGACATGCCAGCAACAACCAACAAAATCATCAAATTTCTAAATTCAAAGAATAGGTATGAGCTAGAAGAGTTGGGAGTAGTAGATAGAACAAAAACTATCCTACAGGTGAAGAAGGTATTGACAAAAGAGAACTTGACTGTACAATTTGAAGAGAAAGGCCATAATTTGGAGCTGACAGTAAACAAATTTTTCAACAGAATTGAGCCTTTGACACAAAAAGGTCTCCCTTCTTTGTTTATCATTAATGATAAACTCATGACCAAAGAAGATTATGTCAAGAGGCTAAAAGACATCGCAAAGGATGTTGTCAATCTCTCCAATATCAAAGGCAGCATAACAGGAAAAGCAATGATGGATGCTATCAGCAATCCAATTTTCATTAAACATGAATTGAAACACGTTTTCATAGTGAAGCCCACTTTTGTGCGGTACACAGAAATAGATGAGATATACTGAAGGTTAATTAAGGTTAAAATCCCAGATGAAGATGAATGGAGCAATTTGTGCAACTACCGGGAGGATCATGCCAAGCAATATTGAAGAGTCAGCACAGAGGCTGAGTCAACACCCAACTGAGTCAGCAAAGCCAACACAAATTGTTAAAGAACAACCAAATTAGCCACTACAGCAGAATTGATTACCCAGCAATGGAATTAAAAAAAAGGGAGCCAGATGTCAGAGTTATCTCATCGTGGCCACTTTGTGGTCACACTAGTCAAATTTTAGTTTCTTTGTAATTAATAAAAAATTTCCAAGTGTATACAGTAGTTGTTGTAGATTTTAGTTAAATAATTCATGCATTGGAAGTATTAGAGATTGGACCCGAGAAATTGAAAAACTTTTCTTTTGGAGCACTGTAATTTTGGAGCTGGAGTATTGATAATAAAGACCGTTTGCAAGATACTTGAGCTATTATTATCTGGTGATGTTTTTCTTTCTATGCTAAATGTTTTGTTGTTTCCTTCATTGTGCATCATTCAAATCTTGTTCTAAAACATAAAGTTTAGAGTAAGATATGTTTTCGGAGAACCTTATTTCTGTATGTGTTGACTATATAAGTGTTTTACTCTGAGGTCTGGTTAAGAAATTCTTAATTGCTTTTTAACCACTACTAATTTAATTATTCTATCATTTCATTCCTTATTGTGCTTTAAGATCCCATAGATATAGATAGCTAGCATTTTGAATGCTCTAAAAAATTTGATGCTACAATCCAGCTTTTGACTCCATAGCCCAATGGAAAAGGTTTAAATAAGATCTATCCCAACCAACTAGACTATCAACCAATTAATCAATCTTTTATCTATATAACTAGCCTAAAATATTAAAACGCCAGAAAGAAAAATCAAATCTCAAAATATACAGAGAGATCCCTCTCTAAGCCTAGGATGGCTAGATCCTAGACTCCAAAGTGGTTTGATGTATCCTTTATGATCCTTTTTCTTGCCAATCTTAAAAATCATAGAGCGACAACAGAGGGAACAAAAGATATTGTGTGGCTCGGGAAAATTCTAGAAGATTTGAGGTAAAACAAGTACATTCAACTCCACTCATGATTAACAACACCTCTGCAATACAGTTGGCCAAGAACCCAAATTTCCATGATTGAACAAAGCACATCAATACAAAATACCATCTGATTCGACATCATATTAAGGCCAAGACAATCCATCTACACCATTGCTCCACTAATGAGCAGATTGCAGATATCTTCACTAAAGTGCTTGGAAGAGAAAAGCTTGAAAGATTTAGAATGATGCTTGGACTCACCAACATCCCTTCAAATTAAGGGGGGGAATGTTGACACCTAATCATGGGGATTGGGTGAACACTTGTAAATAATGTAAATAGTAAATAATGGAAAAGGAAGAGTCATTGGGAGGTGAAACCCAAGTGTCACTCCCTCATGTATATAACAATGAGTAATCTTAATGAAGTAGCACAATTTGATTTGAGGAGTTACCTCCTGGCCTGACATCATCCATTAGTATTTGTTATTTCAGTTAGCTTTAAACTTTGTCTCACTTCATTTTTTTCTTCCAATTTCTTAAACAGTCAAAGGATTTGTTTCTATCATGCCTTTTATAGCTTTCTCATTAGATTTGTAACCTCACTTATTTAGAACTAGACACCATGCCAAATGGTATGTTTTCTAAAATGCCCAACCAATTTTATTCCATAAACTAAATCTATCCATCGAAGTCAATTGTGAAACCTTATACTACAGTTACCATATAGTAGTTGAGTTTTACAAAGAGATCCCTCTCCAAGTTAAAGGGTCAACTTTCAACATAAAATATGTTTGAGGTTACCTTACGGTTTTTTCCACATCGATTGTTTTCCCTAAGTGATGTAATTTTGGCGTTGTTGCCAGGGAATGAGAAGCATATTCTTTCCCCTGACGATTTGGTTGTTGAAGATCAAATCTCTAAGGACATACAGAGATTTGTATATCATTTCAGCTAAAGATGTTTGCTCTGGTGACTCCACACTATGATCTGAAGGTTTATTATTGATGGATTTCTGGCTCATACAGGCGTTCATATTCGGAGGAACTCGGATCCAAATCCACCTCATATTTTTTCAAGCACAAAAATGTTTTTCAATAAAAATAATCCCAAGGAAACATGTACAGTTGATTTAGAAAGACCTTTCTCTCTACCTACAAAGCTTGAAACGTTTGAAGACTTAGTGCTAGATATAAAATTTGAAAGTAACTTACTCAGATATAAGTCCGAGAGTAGTTTTTCAGATATTGTTCTAGATCCAATAGATCTTGAGACCTTCACTCGTTGGCCCTCTATCCCGGAACTGGAGCTTTTACCCTAAGATTTTGAGATTTGGTCTCATTTCCATAAATTGGAACAAAAACTACAGGAACTTCAAGAAGTTGTTGTTAAATCTCCAAATTATCCTTATTTCAGCCCATCTTTGTTTACCCCAACTACTTAGTTTTCCTTTGGAGGCTTTCAAAAGCCTATGTCATCAACTATCATTCCAACAATCTTAGTACCTGTAACATTTTTTTCCTTAGTCCTGTTGTCAGTATAATTTCACATATATCAGCCCTATGGCTATCCAATATGCACCTTTGGATCTTGGGGGTAAGATCCATGACCTCCCAAAGAATTATTGATAATGTATTATTCAATTTCATGGCACTGAATATTATACAACTCAGCAGCATGT
The DNA here is from genome assembly GCA_031772625.1 of Pinus tabuliformis. Taxonomy (NCBI): domain Eukaryota; kingdom Viridiplantae; phylum Streptophyta; class Pinopsida; order Pinales; family Pinaceae; genus Pinus; species Pinus tabuliformis. Next base: position 849,244,383 of record CM062813.1, read on the forward strand.
AGATAAACTTACTGATTTCATAGATCTAGAAGAGTTAACCATGAGGACGTCAAAATCAAACGTTTTGCACAAATTTTGTTGGTGAGGTAACGAAATGGTTCAAACCTTTACCTGCAGTTGGTATTAATAACTTCCAATAGTTTGAATAGTTGTTTCTCACCAGATAGGAAGTGAACAAAAACCCCTTGCATATTTGAGCAGAGTATGATGCCCTTAAAAGGAACGCAGGAGAATTTGTACAAGATTTCACTGTTAGATTTAATAAGATTTATACTTCTATCCCAACTGAAATTAAACTGCCTCTTGGTTTGGATTTATTACAATATCCTGATTGTTTTGATGCTGAGTTTGCATATCAACATCGTGAAAGGAATCCTACTGCTTTAGAGAAAATGCAAAGTAATGCAATTGGAGTGGAGGCCAATTTGTTTGCAAAGAAGACAAAAATGAAGGTTGAAAGGAGAGTGGGTTTCAAATAAGATTCATCTTCATCTTCTAACTTGAAGTTTGATGTGATGCTAAAAAATATGGAGAAATTGGTGGATAAATTGACTCCTCCTCGAGGTGAGAATCAACCTCAAGTCAGAAATCCAAATTTCAGGAGACCCCAGGCTACTCAAAATCGTCCTAGAGAGGAAAAAGCTCCTGAAGAACAACAACTTGTTGTTTGAACTCCTTTTCCAGAATCTTTTGATGATGAAGATACTATTAATGAAGAATATTGTTAGATTGGGCATTTCGATGATAAGGAAACCCAAGTGTTTGCTACCAAAGAAGAACATGACATTTTTACTGGATGCTAAGGTGAAAAGGACAACTTTCATCTCTGCAATTCAATTGTTTATCAGCAAGGGCATAATAATGCGGTGGCATATTTTCAAAGGTAGTACAACCTCAGAAACTGGAATGTCCCTATCAAAACTCCTCCACAAAAGACAATAGTTGAACAACAAGCTGAACCCAGAAATACCCAAAAAGGATATTTTGAATAAACCAGAAGAGCCAAAGAAGGAAAATCTAAAAAGGATAGAAGAAATAAGAAATGAGGCCAAATATGCAGAAAAATCACAACCATATTTTAATCTAGAGTCTAAAATCAGTAAGTTGAAAGTATCCATCCCTTTTTATTAAACTTTTAAGGAATGGGAAATATAGGAAAATAATTTCTACTATGATTAAAAATTCAGAAATTGATCAAGTCAACATAAATTCACAAGATTATTTGAACCTAGATGATGATGCTCTTGAATTCATGTTTGGACCACACGTCACTAGTTCAAACGATGGTGTGCCCCCATTTTATGTAAGTCTAAATTTATATGATATGATTCTTTGCAATGCCATGTTAGACTTTGAAGCTTCACATAACCTCATTCCTAAATCAGTCATGGACCATCTAGGATTCCAAATTACTAGACCCTACAAAGATTTGTTCTCCTTTGATTCTAGAAAGGTCAAATGCCTAGGGCTGATAAAGGATTTGGTTGTCACCTTAGCTCAAATTCCCGCTAAGAGTGTATTGATGGATAAAGTAGTAGAAACAATTCTAGCCAAATTTTGCATGTTGTTATCCCGATCTTCGGCAGCAAGATATGGAGGGACTTTACAGATGGACATGTCATATGCCTATATTGTAGGTTTTAACCCTATACAGAAATTACCTGCATACGAATTCTTAAACAAAGAAAATAAACAATGCGAGAGAATAACCCATAAAACACATATGCACAGAGATTTTTCCCTGGATCCCAAAACCGGGACTACCGGCTTGATTTTTCATTATTTTCCTTTCAATGTTACAATTCATATTTATACATGCCGAAGCATCCAATACCATGGACCGAAAACCATCGCGTCCAATACCATGGACCGAAAACCATTGCATAAAAAAAAAACATGTGCGAAAGCATGGACAAAACCATAGGTGGGTCCGCCCAACCTAACATATGGTCCAAAACCATATGTGGGGTTACGGGTGCCCTTCAAACCCCCTATTAACTATGTGGAAAGAATATAACACAACCCAACAATCTCCCACTTGTTGTTTTCTTTCCACAGGGGGCCACAGGAGAGCTTAGTCATTTTTTCAGCCCTGAGATTCCCATTGCTTCTCTACACCAAGAGAACTTCTCAGAGCTCACAGATTTTGTCAATGCATCTGCAGTATTCTTCAAAGTGTCCAACTTTACTAGCAACACCTTTTCGTCTTCTATCATATCCCTCACAAAGTGATACTGAACATCAATGTGCTTTGTCTTTGAATGATAAGCAGGGTTCTTTGCCAAGAAAATTGCACTTTGGCTGTCACAGTCTATTCTTATAGCTCCCTATACTAACCCCATACTTGAACACAATCTTTGCAACCAAACTGCTTCCTTGCTTGCATGAGTGGCTGCCATGTATTCTGCCTCTGTAGTTGATAGTGCCACTACAGATTGTTTCTTACTCATCCAACTGACTGCACCTCCAAATAGGTTAAACAAATACCCACTTGTAGATCTTCTCTGATCCAGATCTCCAGCCCAGTATGCATCAACAAAGCCATGAATATCCAACACTCTGTCCAATCCTGGTCTTCCTTGGTAGCACAAACCATAATCACTAGTGCCACGCAAATACCTGAAAACCCGCTTCACTGCTGTCCAGTGCTCCTTCCCAGGTTTTGACATAAACATGCTCAATACTCCCACTGCATGTGCAATGTCTAGTCTAGTACAGACCATTGCATACATCAAGCTACCCACTGCACTTGCATATGGAACATGGGACATGTCCTCTTCCTCTTCTTGTGTCTTGGGACACTGTTCAGCAGATAACCTCACACCTACAGGAATAGGAACCTTCACTAGTTTACTATCCTGCATATTAAACCTCTGGAGTATTGTCTCGACATACTTCCTCTGGTTTAACCAGAGCTTCCTCTTTGACCGATCTCTTTTAATTTCCATGCCCAAAATATAGTTTGCAGCACCAAGATCTTTCATGTCGAATTTGGAGGACAATTGGGTCTTCAAATCCTGGATAATTTCTTTGTCATTTCCAACCAGCAACATATCATCCACATACAAGACCAGATAAATAATACGGTCACCAATTAATTTAAAATACACACAATGATCTGCTTTGCTTCTGGTGAAGCCAAGTCCCCGTATAAATGTATCAAATTTCTGATATTGCATCCTTGGTGACTGTTTTAACCCATACAGAGACTTCTTTAACTTGCATACCAGTTCTTTCTTACCCTTCACCGCAAAGTCTTCAGGTTGCTTCATGTAGATTTCCTCTTCCAAATCCCTGTGAAGAAATGTTGTCTTCACATCCATCTGTTCTACCTCAAAATCAAAAGCAGCAGCGACAGATAAAAGTAATCTAATAGAAGTTACCTTGGCAACAGGAGAAAAAATATCACCAAAATCAATTCCCGACACCTGGGAATAACCTTTTGCTACCAACCGAGCTTTGTATTTCTCCACCTTTCCTTCTGCATTTGTCTTCTTCTTGAACACCCATTTGCTGCCAATGGGTTTCCTTCTAGCCGACAACTCCACCAGATCCCAAGCCTCATTTTTTTGCAAAGATGCCATTTCATCGACCATGGCCTCTTTCTAGAGTTTTCCATCCTCTGAATCCACTGCTTCCTTCACAGTTCTGGGACCATTATCAGTAACAGACAAAGCAAAATTTGAACTGAAAGCAGATGGACTATACCTTTCTGGCTGCCTTCTTTCTCGAACTGATCTTCTCACAGCCAGAGTTTGTGGCTCTTCATCTTCTGATTCCTCTTCTACTGCAGAGTCTGATTCTTCCTCCTTTGGCTCAAACTCTATCTTCTCAGGTTCCTTTGGTTGGACTTCATGTTGAATAACATCTTTTACCTCTTTGAACAACACATCTCGGTTGTACACAACCTTCCATGTGACTGGTTTCCAAAGCTTATAACCCTTTAAACCATCCTTATATCCAATAAAGATGCACTTTTAAGATTTACTATCCAACTTGGTTCGTTTCTCCTTTGGAACAAGTACATATGCATCACATCCAAATACCCTTAGATGTGAAAGATAGGGTTTCTTACCAGTCCATACTTCTTGTGGAGTCTTATCCTCCAACGCTGATGAAGGTGATCTGCTGATCAGGTACCATGCAGTATCCACCACCTCTGCCCAGAATTCCTGTCCTAATCCGGCACCACTGAGCATGCTTCCTGCCCTTTCCATCAACGTCTTGTTCATTCTTTATGCGACTCCATTTTTCTGATGTGTATATGGAGTAGTCTTCTGCCGTGCTATACCACACTTCTTACAAAATTATTCAAATTCCTTGCTGCAAAATTCTCCACCATTATCTGTCCTCAGCACCTTTATCTTCTTCTCTGTTTGATTTTCCACCAGAGCCTTAAATTCTTTAAACTTGTCAAAGACTTCAGATTTCTTCTTAAGAAAATATATCCATGTATTCCTTGAGAAGTCATCTATGAATGATACATAGTACACAGACTTACCTAGTGATGGAACCTTCACAGGTCCAAACACATCACTGTGCACAAGCTCTAATATCTGTTTCATCCTCTTACCACCAGAGGGGAAACTCACCCGATTCTGCTTCCGATATACACAATTTTCACAGAAATCAAAATCCAGAGAGCTATTATTCATACCTTCTACCATACCTTTACCATGAAGTATTCAAAGGCCCTTCTCTCCAATATGTCCAAGCCTTTGATGCCACAACATGGTCTTCTCTCCAGAGACCACTAGATTCTCTACTCCATTTTCAGGAACCATAGAACTATTGCACCCATCAACAACAGTGCTACCTTGCAGCTTGTACAGAGTTCCAATCTGAACTCCCCGCATTAATATCAGTGCTCCTCGAACCATCTTGCAGGTATCTTTCTCGAACACCGTCTTTACACCTGCATCATCCAACTTTCTTACAGAAATCAGATTTCTGGCCAATGCAGGAATATGTAGAACACCTGGAAGTGTTCTAACCCTTCCACCTTGCAAATTCAACTTTACTTTTCCCCGACCAATGATTCTAGCCTTCCTATCATCTCCTAAGAAGACATCACCACCATCGTATTTCTCATACTTGCAGAACCACTCTCTATGGGGAGTGAAGTGAAAGGATGCACCCGAGTCAATCAACCATGCCTCATGATCTACATGTGTACTTGAAGAAGCCAGGTACACATCCCCACCTTCATCTGAGGTGGTTTTCGCCTCTGCAGAAGGAGCATCATCAGATCCCTTTCCTTTATCAGGAGCTTTAGATTTACAATACCTTCTGAAGTGCCCTTCCTTTCCGCATTTCCAGCACACCACCTTTGTAGGTTTTCCTGGAGATTTAGATCTCCCTCTAGATTTAGATCTCCCACTCAATGACTTATTTTTGTTTCTGTTCTAGGACCGTCCTCGTACAGACAAGGCATCACCATTCTGGTTGTCCATATTTTTCCGTCTCATCTCCTCCGTCAGCAAGGCTGAGACTATTTCATCAAACTACAAAGCAGTTGCATTGCTACCTATTGCAATAACGAGACTATCCCACGAATCTGGTAGAGAACACAACAGACTGATGCACTTATCTTCATCTAAAATTTTAATATCAACAGATAATAACTGACTTACCACAGTATTAAACGCATTCATATGCTCTATCACTGAATCTCCATCTTTCATCCTCAGGTTATACAACTTTTTCTGCAGGAACAGTTTATTCACCGGAGACTTAGATTGGTATAAAGTCCCTAACTTGACCCACAAAGCCTTTGTCGTAGCTTCCCCTGATACATTCAACAATACTTAATCCGAGACACACAATTGTATCATGCTCTTTGCCTTCCGATCCAACTTCTTCCATTCTTCATCGGTCACTCCCGATGGTTTAGTACCCAGATCTACTGCAATCCACTGATCTTTATCCACTAACATATCCTCCATCTTGAGTTTCCACAACTCAAAATTCTGACCATTGAACTTCTCAATCTCTATATTTCCAGTGCTCGCCATCTTCTTTCACCACCAGAATCGATCTCGTAGATCTCCCACTGAACAGGGTCTACCACAGGCCCGAGCGAAACCCCTCAGCAACAAAGGCGTCCCCTTGAAGCCAAAACAGCTCTGATACCAAATGTAGGTTTTAACCCTGTACATAAATTACCTGCATACGAATTCTTAAACAAAGAAAATAAACAATGCGAGAGCATAACCCATAAAACACATATGCACAGAGATTTTTCCCTAGATCCCAAAACCAGGACTACCAGCTTGATTTTTCATTATTTTCCTTTCAATGTTAAAATACATATTTATACATGCCGAAGCATCCAATACCATGGACCGAAAACCATCACGTCCAATACCATGGACCAAAAACCATCGCGTCCAAAAAAAACATGTGCGAAAAGCATCCACAAAACCATAGGTGGGTCCGCCCAACCTAACATATGGTCCAAAACCAAAATTTTCCGGGGCGCTGCCCCGGACCCCATAAAGTGGGGTTACGGGTGCCCTTCAAACCCCCTATTAACTACGTGGAAAGAATATAACACAACCCAACATATATACCATTGTTTGGTGAAATGAAAAGAATATACCGAGAGGTTCAAATGGTCTATATGGTGAGTAGTAGAACCCAAGCATCTAATCACCCAATCTATGCAATAGACACAGAGGTAGGATCACAAATATTCTTCAAATATTGTTGTTTTGAGGGAGAAACATCAACAACAATTGAAACTAATATTTAGTAGGAACAGGTTCAGAAATTTTCAGATGAAGTTTGGAAATTACATTTTGATGGCTCCATGTGTGAGAAAGGTTCTAGAGCAAGAGTGTGGATTGTTCCACCAGATTGTATAAGTCAATTACATTCATTTAAACTGCACTTTGATTGTATGAATAATGTAGCAGAGTATGAAGCTATCATCATTAGATTAAATTTGGTAAGAGAGCAAAAGGCGTAGGAAATTCACATTTTTTTAGGACTTGGAGCCGATTTTGAATCAAGTCAAAGATACCTATCAAACTAAGAATATGAGAATGAGAGCCTACTGGAACAAAGATTGGGATTTATTTTCTAACCTATTTTTGAAACATGTGATCTCCCTAGTATCAAGAGAGGAGAATGGTACTGCAGATTCCTTAGTGACAGCTGCTAGTGCATTCAGAATTCTAGTTTATCCAAATGAAAAGTATGAGATAAATGTTAGACACAGGCCTTCAATTCCAAACAATACAAAGCACTGGTAGGTGTTTGAAGACGATCAACAAATCAAAATGTTTCTGGAAAGAATGGATGAATTTCTCAACACTTCAATAAAAAAACATGAAGATGAAACTACAAATAAAATTTTTGAAACAACAGTCTTTTTGAATGTTGCGGTTGCAAATGAAATTATTCAACTAAGTAATAATTTGATTCCTAGAGGCTTGGTACCTTTAGAAAGATTATTTTATTCTAATGATGTAGCACTAAAGCCAAGAATTATGCTGAGTGATGGTGAAATGGAGGATTATAATTTGGGAACTAAAAGTGACCCAAAGATAGTCAAAGTTTCCAACACTTTGAAAGAGGAGGAAAAACCAAAATATGAAAAATTATTGCTGATATATATTCTTGGAGGTACGATGATTTGAAGATTTATGATCTGTCTATCATCCAGCATACTATACCACTTAAGGAGGATGAAAAACCATTTAAAAAAAAGTTAAGAAGGATCAATCTGAAGCTACTGTCACTGATTGAGAAAGAAGTAAAAAGGCTAATGGCTGCAAAAATTATCATTACACTTGGATTTTCCAATTGGGTAGCGAACTTGGTGCCAGTAAGGAAGAAAAGTGGGGAAATTCACCTATGTGTGGATTTCAGAAATTTAAACAAAGTTTCGCTGAAGGATAATTATCCTTTGCCGAAAATGGATCACGTTCTGCAGAAAGTTGTTGGTGTAGAAATGATTTCCATGCTGGATGGGTTTTCAGGATACAATCAGATCCTGATCGACCCAAAAGAGTAGGATAAGACTACCTTCACCACACTGTGGGGTACGTTCATGTATTCTAAGATGCCATTCAGACTCATGAATGTAGAAGCTAAGTTTCAACGCACAATAGAAATTACCTTTGTTGATGAAAGAGATAAGTTTGTGGTAATTTATCTAGATGACATCATTGTTTTCTCAAATTTTGAATCTACCCATCTGAAACATTTGAGAATAGTATTTAAAAAGTGTAGGAAATTTGGAGTTTCTATAAAACCAAAAAAGCCTCATTTCACCATAAAAGAAGGTAAGCTATTGGGACACATAGTATCAAAGGATGACATCAAGATAGACCCTATCAGGGTGACAAAAATCCAAAATATTGAGCAACAAAGAAACAAGAAGGAAGTGCAATATTTCTTAGGTAAAGTAATTTTTTTGCGGCATTTTATTTTGAATGTTACAGAAATTTTAAAGGTGATAACATGTATGCTTAAGAAAGGGAGCGAAATTAAGTGGATGGAGCAAGAAAAGAATTATTTTAATGATATCAAGAGAGATTTAAGCCAAGAAGCTTTGCTCATTAGTCCAATTTTTTCAAAGGATTTCATGATCTTCTCTTTCGCCTCTGAACACACTACCTCTGGTGTGTTGCTTCAGAAGAATGAGGCAGGTCAAGAATAACCCATCTCCATTTTCATCAGGGCATTGAGGGATGAAGAACTAAAGTACAACATTGATCCAAGTGGATATTGGTGGCCACCTGCCTATTCCACCTAGACCCCCTAGTCAGTTTCATCTCTTTCCTTGTTCATTTCAACATTTACTAATTTTAGCAATTTTCCAAGTCTTGAACTTGCGAAGCAGTTTTGACCCCCTAAACAGTGTTTTTTGGGGTCCGCAACAGGGCCAATAGTAGGGGCATGCAGTGAAACCTGTAGTACATAGAGAGACCTTTCCAAAAGGTAATTGTATGCAGAAAACAAATATAATATGACCAAGTTACGACCCAAGGAAATTGGCTGCCCAACTAAGCCCAACGGGACCCACAAACTATTGGTGTTACATCTCCTGGGGTTAGGATTTTGGTTGTTTATGGTTTTCTCATGTTTTCAAATAATAAATAGGCCCTTGAGCCTCATTTTCACATAGTTCTGAGGCATGTAGCCACCACATATCTTCTCAGAGATAAGCTACCATCGCCTAAGCTATCTTATTTCCATTCTGTTTGTAAGCATAGTTTAGTATTTTTCCGTTAATGAAATGAAGTGTTTTTATATTGCATCTTTGTGTTTATTATTATATTTGTAAGTTTTTACATTCCTTTTAAAGTTCGGATCAGTGGTATCATAGTGATCTTCTCTTTCTCTGTTTTTCTTTCCTGTCCTCAACAAGGTTAGGGTATAAGGAGTTAGGGATTGATCTGGTTGAACCATTGCAAGATCAACCTTGGAAAACCCAATGACCTCCCATGGTAGAAGAAAATAAAGACGAGGGGGTAGGAGATCCTTTGAAAATGTTGCTCTAGGAGGCCCTCAAGCGAAAAAGGGATGTGATGATGGACAAATTTGCCTAGATCCTTCGACGCTACCCACACATGATGCATATTCATCCAGCAGCCACTCTGGAGGCGCCACTCCTTTTAAGGTACAAGTTAGATTTGATATTCCCATATTCGAAGGCCTAATAGAAGTGGATGTTATAGATAAATGGTTAAATCTCTTGGAAGGATATTTTTCAGTTCATGATTTTGCCAATTGAGAAAAGATTAATTTTGCACTTCTTAAATCCACCCCACACGTCAAGGATTGGTGGGAAACCTACGATGAACAAAAGTAAGAGAGTGAACCCTCACTATTTTCAGCCGCACCCACTTGGAATTCTTTCCGTGACACCATCAAGGAACAATATTACCCTGTCGGGAGCTATGAAGACAAATAAATAAAGTGGACCATGCTACGGCAGGAAAGAGACCAAGATGTGCCAGAGTTCATAAATACTTTCCATACCCTTCGCACGAAGCTAGGTATCAAAGATACTGAGAGGCATTTGGTGCTCAAGTACTGCGGTTGTCTACAAAAGTACATCCAGGACGAGATGAAGTTCCTAGGGATTTCCTCGCTCGGCATAGTGTATCGGTATGCTTTCAAGGTTGAGCATAAGTTTAAATAGAAGAAGTGGGACTTTGGATCTGTGAATCCAAATCAAGGAGAAGGCACCCCCAAACCACATAACAAAGGACCAAGCCAAAGCGGTGCTACCCAAGACAACCCGCCGAAACTGTAATCAAAGAACAACACTCTGAAGACAAATAAGGACACAAGAAAATGGTGTGAGTTCCATAAGAGCTCCACCCACAATACAAGTGAGTGTCAAGCCAACCAGTCATTGCTGGCTGAGCTGAAGGCTTCCGAATTAGATGCAGGTTCCAACTCTGAATTAGAACCTGATAAGGGAACTGACAAAGTGAAGAAGATCATTGATGCAAAGCCCAGTGCCACCATGGACACAACCAAGATCCAAAGATGGAGCCTGAAGATCCAAAAGAGGGGGAACGCCTCTTCCACTCATAGATGTGGGTGAAGAGTTCTCCGTTGTAGTTCATTTTCGACATTAGGAGCCAAAGAACCTCATTTTAGTAGAGGTCATGAAGCGGCTGGGCCTAAAGACTATATCACATCCATAGTCATACACTATCGGGTGGCTTCACCAAGGACGAGATCTTCATGTCAGCTAGCAGTGTCACCTTCCCTACAGCATCAAGCTCTTCACAGATGAGGTACTGTGTGACATTGCGCGTCTTAAAGTTTGTGATGTATTGTTAGGAAAACTGTATTTGTGGAAGTGACATGTTGTATATGAGTCTATACCTCACTCTTTGATTATTACTTTGACTATTAATTTGTACAGGATACCGAAGGTAGCCTTGCCTACCACCATCTCTTTGATCACTACAAATCAATGCAGTAAGATCATTTCCCAAACTAGGAATTTTTTTCCCTTATGATTCACCCCAAAGGCAGGAAGAAGGTTGTCACCACGGCTTCTATGCAGGGCTCCTCTACACAACGTTTGCAGATGGACAAGGTCATGAAGGAGTACAAGGATATTTTTTCCTCACCTACAAGGGTACCTCTGCACTTCAAGTCAAGCACTCCATCGATTTGACCCCGGGCACACCGCTGCATAATGGACTGATCTATCAACGCTTTGTTCTAGATAACGATGAGATCAAGAGGCAGATTCAAGAACTATTACAGAAAGGGCACATAAGGCCAAGCTCATCACCTTGTGGGAGCTCGATTGTATTAGTAAAGAATAAGGATGGGACCTGGAGGCTCTGTATTGTTTATCAGGCGTTGAACAAGATAACTGTGCAGAATAGGTACCCAATCTCGCAAATTGATCACCTTCTCGACTAGATCAAGGGGGCCAAATATTTCAACAAGATTAACTTAAAGTCAGGTTATCACCAGGTTCCTATTGAACCCTCCTATGTGTGCAATATTGTCTTCAAATCTAAGGAGGGCCTTTTCGAATGGTTGGTAATGGCATTCATATTGACGAACGCCCCTGCAATCTTCATGAGATTGATGGATGACATCTTGTGACCCTTCACCAATGCATTTTTTGTGGTGTATTTAGATGACACCTTGATCTTCAACCAAAGTTGGGAAGAGAACCTCCACCATATTCGATAGGTCCTTCAAACCTTATGCCAACACAAGTTGTGTGCTAACTTGGAGAAATGGACCTTTGGCTTGAACCGGCTTCAATATCTGGGGTACATCATTGATGAGAAGGGTGTACATGTGGACCCATCCAAGATACAAGTCATTCGGTATTGGCCAGCCCCAACCACTCAAACAGAGCTCTGCATCTTTTTGGGTCTTTCCAATTTCTACCATAGGTTTGTGTTGGGGTTCTCTCATATCACTTGGCGTTTAAGTCAAGTCACCAAGGGCAGAGCGAAGAATCACCTTTGTTCTGCAGCAGTGCTCACAACCATTTAAGATTGAGATAGATGCCTCTGACTATGTTATTGGTGTAGCTCTTACTCAACATGGGAATTCAGTGGCTTATCATAGTGAGACACTTTCAGACACAGTATGAAAGAACCCCACTTACAACAAAGAAATGTATTCCATTTTGCAGGCCTATTGTCAATGGAAACATTACATTCTGGGGAAGGAAACGGTCATCCACATAGACCACTGACCTTTGCAGTTCATACAGACATAAGGGAAGTTGCAGAATGATCGCCATCAGAAATGGTCCACCTATTTGCAACAGTTCCATTTGATCATTAAGTATAAGAATGGAAACACCAATAATTTTGTTGATTTCCTCAGTCGACCACCATTCATGGTTCTGATCACTATGCTCTACTCCTGTGGGCACGAGACATTAGTCTGGCCGCATCTTTACAAGAGTGGTCCAGAATTCAGAAGCATATACCAGACACTCCTGGAAGGGAAGCAAGTTCCAAATTTTCACCATTAGGATGCACTTTTATGCCACATGGGACACATTTGTTTTCCTTCAAGTGAGCGTGCCAAGATGATTTGGGAGGTGCACCATAGTCAGGTCGTTGGACATTTTAGAGTAGAGAAAACAATGGCGATATTGCAGAAGTATTTTTATTGGACAAAACTTCGTCAAGATGTTGGGAAGTACATTAGATCCTACACCACCTGCACCATTTCCAAACCAACCATCAAGAAGAAAGGTCTGTATACTCTTCTACCTACTCCTAGCCAACCTTTGGAATATGTCTCCATGGATTACATGTCGGGCCTTCCTTCTACTAAGCATGGAAACGATCACATTTTCATGGTCATCGAAAAATTCTCTAACATGGCCATCGTGGAGGCCTACAAGAAGAGTATCATAGTAGAGGCCACTGCTAAGCTCTTCTTTGAGAAAGTATGGGTACACTTTTGGATCCCATAGTTCATTGTCTCATATTGGGACATCAAATTCCTAAATGCATTTTGGTGACATCTCTGGTTGATGTTGGATACAAAACTTACTAAGTCCATGGATTTCCATCCCAAAAATTATGGGTAAACAAAGGTTGTCAACAAGATGATTGTACACATTCTGCGCATGTACAACTTGAAGCATCCACACATGTGGGATGAAATTTTCCCCTGTGTCCAACATAGCTACAACAAAGCTCTCCACAACTCAACATGTCACAACCCCTTTCAAGTAGGGTTGGGATTTCATCCATTATGCCCCATTGATGTGGCCATACCATTTACAACCACTCAGGTAGATTTGGGTCACATTCAGTCTAAAGCTGAAAGGGCTAACAACCTCATTGAGCACATTCAACACATCCACCAATAGGTCCATGATATATTGGACAGAGCCAATTCTAAGTACAAGTAGTGCCATAATCAACATCGAGTGTCGCACAAGTTCCAGGTGGGCAAAAAAGTTTGAATGCAGTCGGAGAAGGAGCACCTTGTTGGACCACACTACAAGCTTCGCCTACTCCGATATGGGTCATACACCATCACCAAAGTCATCGATGACAATGCCTTCAAGCTCAGCATCCCACCATTCCTTGGTCTACACCTAGTGTTCAATGTAGATCACCTTCGACCATACTTTCCACCATTGTTGGACACATCTGACATTGCAAAACAACTCACACCAACATAGCTCAACCTGGGCTGCATGGAATAGGCCACAGGTGATCAGATCATGGGCACACATATCAAGGACACTCACCAATAGAGGATACATCTATATTAAGTTGTCAAAGTAGGCCAACTCCTTCAATAGGGCAAGTGATTCACCGGGGACTAGGTTCAACAGAAATTTCCTCACCTCATGGAGGCTCTGCATGCAATGGGGACCACTGCTTCCTAAGGGAGAAGGAATAATCTAGGTGGATATTGGTGGTCACCTGCCTATTCCACCTAGACCCCCCAATCAGTTTCATATGTTTCCTTGTTCATTTCAACATTTACTATTTTTAGCAATTTTTAAGGTCCTGAACTTCCATACCCGTTTTGACCCCCTAAACGACATTTTTTGCGGTTCACAGTAGGCCCATAGCCATAGGCTGGTATCTACAACAAAACTGCTGGTATCTACAACAAAACTTGTAGTACTTAGAGATACTTTTCTAACAAGGTATCGTATGCGCAAAATGGAGATAATATGACCAAGTTACGATCCCAGGAAGTTCGGTGCCCGACTAACCCCAATGGGGCCCACAAACTCTTGGTATTACATCTCCTGGGGTTAGTGTTTTCTCATGTTTTCCAATAATAAATAGGCCATTCAGCCTCATTATAACACAGTTCAGAGGCATGTAGTCGCCACATCTCTTCTCAGAGATGAGCTACCATCACTCGAGCTATCTTATTTCCATTTTATTTGTAAGCATAGTTTAGTATTTTTCTATTAATGAAATGAAGTGTTTTTTTGCTTCATCTCTATGTTTATGATTATATCTATAAGTTTTTTCGTTCCTATTTAAGTTCGGATCAAAGATTCTAGACAAACAAGCATATGCATTAATTAAAGCACTAAATGATTTTAGAGTTTTTATTTTGCATTCTCATATGACTGCGTATGTGCTAGATGCCGCAATAAAGAGGATTTTAGTACAACTAGACAGTGATGGAAGAAGAGGGACATGGATTGCTAAAATGTTGGAGTTTGACTTGGAAATTAAACCTACCAAGTTAATTAAAGGACAGGGTCTGGCTAGACTAATGACTGAAACAAATATTGATGATGTTGGTATAAATTCTATTCTTGAATTATTTGATCTACTAGGTGAAGGATCAGTTGTTTATGTTGAATATTGTTTTAAACAATGTCTATGGTATGTTGATGTTGTTTACATTTTGCAAAATTTACAAGTACCACTAGGAATAGATAAGACACGGGCTAGATTTTTGAGATTGAAATCTGTTAAGTATTGTCTTTTAAATGGTTATTTGTATTGGAAAGATCCTCAAGGTATTTTATTAAACTTCCTACTAGAAGACGAAGCTAAGAAAATGATTAAAGAGTTTCATGAAGGAGTATGTGGGGGGCATCATGACTGGAAGGCCATAATACATAAAATCTTGAGAGTTGGATTTTATTGGCCTGGTACTCTATTTTCTGATGTTAGAAAGGTAGTAGCACCTTATCACAAATATTAGTTATTCGAGGGTAAGTCAAAACTGATGTCTTTACCTTTGAAAAATCTCTATGGAGGCACCTTTACAGTAGTGGGGCCTTGACTTTATAGGTGAGATTCATCCAGCATCATCAGCACAACATAGATGGAACTTGACAGGGATAGATTACTTCACAAAGTGGATTGAGGCACTTCCGAGCAAGCAAGCTACTGATCTTGTGGTTATTCAATTCTTAGAAAATATTATTTCTATATTTGGTTTCCTGAAGGGGATTATTTCTAAAAACTCACAATGTTTTAAGACTAAGAGGTTAGTAAAATTATACGAAGGCTACCATATCAAGATTAATCATTCCACAACCTATTTCCCTCAATGTAATGGACTTGCAAAATCCTCTAATATGAGTTTGGTCGAAATTATTAAAAAAAGGTTACAAGATAACAAAAAGGCTAGGCACACAAAAATCAATTTTTCCTTATGGGTAGATAGAGTTAGTACTAAGAGATTACTCAACACTCCTCCTTTCTAGTCCGTGTATGGTGTTGACGCATTGTTTCATATTTCAATTGGAATTCCTTCTATGAAATATTTGCAAGAATTGGGTGAAGAACCGAATCGACTACAAAAAACGATAAATAAGCTAGTTAAAGTGAAAGAAACCAAAGAAAGGGTGTATGAAAAATCTCAAGAAGTACAAGACCAAATTAAGAATTTTTTTGACAAAAAAACTAAAGAGGATGACTTCAAATGCCAAGACTTGGTTTTAAAATTGGATGCACGCATTGACGATAAGGTTAAACATAGGAATTTTGTGAACATTTGGAAAGGGCCATACATAATTGCGGCTTTCCAGGGTAAGAATAGTTTCATCTTATAAGGTTTGCAAGGAGAATTCCTGTCAGGGGGTCTAGTGAATGGACATTTCCTGAAGCATTATATCTCCTAAACACAAAATGGTTTTAAAGTTTCATTGTACATATCCATATATTTCAAAAAGTAAATTGCAGGTGTGGACAAATATTCAAAGGGAACTAAAGCCCAAAGCGAAGGCCCTAAGGTTATGTTGATATTCATCGAATTTTTTTTTTTTTTTAGAAACAATGATATTTTTCAAGTGCGGAGTCTATAAAATCATCTCTTAAAAAGATGAATTCCTTATTTTTGAGTCAGTTTTGTTTTGAACTAGTGTTTGTAATGGATGAGGCAACTAGTCTATGGGGAGTTCTTTCTACCATCATTGAAAGAAAACATTCCCGTGGAGCCAACTATTATGACAATAAGCTTCGTTCTTTATTTTTATTTTTTAAATGATGACAGTTGCAGTGTTAGCATCTTAATTCTAGTAAATAGGGAAAATTACTGATAGCGGGCCTATCAAAATTTTATGATCCGATATGGTCTTGAGAATAAAATTGCTGACAACAGGGATATCAACATTTTTCATTTTTTTTTACAGGCCAATTGTCAGCACCAAAACCAGTTTTTGAAATTCAAAAATGATGACTGTGCTGACCATGCCAGCATCAACAGTTTTAGCGAAACATTTCTCTGTCTATTTAAAGAGGGTAAAAGTATCGGTTAAATCATTTTTCCTCCTTTGCAATGAATTAACATTATTTAACATTATCTTATCATATGATACAAATTTTATTCGTAATCATAACCTGAAACGATGTGATCATTCACTCGCAACCTGTATTATCTCAATCGCATGTCAAAGTTATCTCACCTTGTCCCGTAAGAAGTTTGTTTATGTTAGTTTTGGATCATTTACATTTGGCATTGGAAACTATTTTGTTCACAAGGATTCATGATCGAATCCTAGGAAGACTACACAACAAAATGGGGAAAGGAGGTAAGATGAACTGCTCTGAGCCCAAAGTGCCAAATTTGGTGGAAATTTACCCCGAAATTCTTCGGTTGTTTCAGCAGGCAGGCTGGAGTGAATTGATCCACCGCTTTTCCGACTACCACGATCTTGTGGCTCAATATTTCGCGTAGGGGTTCGATGGGAATCATGTGGAGGTGGGAGGTTTGTCATTTGATGTTATAGAGCAAACCATTCTTGAGGCTGCAACCTTACTAGGAGACGGTGAGAAGATTTTTCATAGTCATGTTTTGGTAGGGATCAATGTCCATTTCTTGTTCAAAGAAGTATTCAAAGTGAAAAATTGGAGGGCTGGAGTTTGAAAGGAGTGGTTGCAGAACCAATGGCATGTCCCTTTACGCCTCTTTCAACAATATTTTACATGTGAAGGGTGGTTTAATTGGGTAAACCACTACCATTTTTATTTTCTCACACATCTTGCAGGTAAGTTAGAATCAATCCATGATTTTATTTGTTAGAGAGCCTCAAACATATGGCAGCTATGTTTAGGGCCCACATTTATCCCTCTTCTCATTTTATTTACCACAAAGCCCTGATAAAATTGATAATAGAAATCCATCTAGCTAAGGCAGAAAGAACCTCGAATCATTTCCTTTTCTGGGGAGGTATTCAACCTCAACCGCTTAAGAGAAGAAGAGGTAGACCATAGACTTCCAAAAACAGGAAAAAGCTAAAATCAAACTCCTATTGAGCCCCCTCCTAGCCATGAAAACCTAGGATTTCCATATACATCATCTAGTTCGAAGATCCCTGAAGCTTACCAGAGGAAAAATGCTCAACTTCATAAACCAAACCCTGTATCCCCTGTGAACCCACTTGTTGATGTTGGCTCTTCCCATGCTACAACTCCACCTTCCAAAATTTCCCTTGCATACACCACTAAAACATAGGATCCTAAGGGAAAAGAACCAAATGTTTAAAGCAAGGAGGATGAGACACTATCTAAGGTCTTCAAGGGTGGCAATAGACATGCCAGGCCAACCAACTAGTTAAGATCCAATATCAAACTTATAAATAACCCAGATTTGGCCAAGGAGGTGATTGATGTTGAAAACATGCCACTGAAGGACCTCGTTATTAAAAGGAAAAGGGCTATAGGCTCTAAGAAGAGAAGAGGTAGAGAAACTGTTAAAGATGGACCCATGGAGACAAGCCTGTTATCGGGAAATCTAGTGTCCACTCGGAGCTACTAGTCCCACTAAGATAGGTAGATATCTTAGAAACAAACACACTAAAACTACTTTCGCTTTCCTTAATGAGAAGTAGATAAGAGGGGAACAAAGGATACCAACCTTAGTCTTGCGCTTGGTTCCTTGCTTGGTTCCTCTCCCTTCTGACAGATCTTTTCCGCTTCCTTCCTCGCTTTAGAGAGCACCTGTAGAGTCAAAACAACATAACACTATCGAAGTATAGAGATCTACAATCATAAACAATATAGGACTAGATATATATTGACCACACAGATGCATATATCATCAAACATACAAGAATGTGGAGGAAAACTCGAATAACTTTATTAATATAAAGAATAGCAAAGAGGATTACAACCCATTAATCTGACCCAACGTCATCGTCCCAGCATGAAAGCCCTTCTTCACCTCATGAAAAGCTTAGATCACCCAACATTATGATGTTCCACCAAGGAACCAACAACACTTCCTTACAAAATACAAGATTCCAGCCATTGGTTTATGGACTTATATGATTGGGGTTACAGTGCCCAAAAATGTCTATAATAGTTGCCCCCTAAAGCATGAGGTCATCAATCGTTTGATGTAGGATGAAATGCTTTATCATGAGGATCCAAGGTTTTTCAAACTAGAAGGCGACCTGTAATAAGATACAATACAATACATTATCTTCATAATATTTTTCATGATCTAGCTGAGGCGGGCATTCCCATGCTCAGCTTTATAAATTCATTTTCATATACATAGGACAGGCAACCGTCTGTGTGGTAGACTGATGATTTGGATAGAGCCATCATCCTTTGATTTGGATGATCATTTGTTCGGCAATGATGTCTTTATTTTCCTGAATATATCACAACCCGGATGGATGAAACTAGATCCAAGGTCTTCAAACTCATTCAATCTTTGGCTGAAGTAAAAGTCAATCCATGTGAAAGATGTTCTGGAGTCAAACATGGAAAGACATTGCCTGATTACCAGCCAATGATGTAAGGTATTAATAGGCACGAGAGGAATCACCGATAATGATGATGACCTTCAAGGTACGACAGTACAATCCATGTGGTGTGAGAAAGGGACTTGGCGTTGAACACCACATAGAATCTTTCGCTCAAAGGCCATTGATGTAAACCTATCGTCGGAAGTGAGAAACTTGCCATTGAGGCATGCAAGCTTCAAAGTACTGGAAAGGTTGTCCCTAGGTTGACTTCTTGGAAAATGAGCTGATGTCGACAAGAAGTGACCCGTCGTAGGAGGGCCTTAATGAATCGCACATCTACGACACGGCACGGAGCAAATTATTTTTTGGAGGTGAAAACAATCTGATGATACAAGGTTCAGGGTGGTGGTCATGAAAGAATGGAGCGTGAACGTATTGCAGCGGATGAGACACAGGTGAATTCTTTGAGCGACTTCTCTTAAACATATCGGCGACACTGAAATGGATTGGTAGCGTTAACCCCAAAGATGGATGGTACGATGGACCAATGGTCATATGACCAGTGAACGGAATAACCCAACTTGACTCAGACATGGAGTGAAAGTGTCATGTTCCAGAGCGACTTGCTACCAACAAAGTTTCTTCAAGTTTTCTTCCCAATTTTTCCCCAGTCATTGCTGACCAGTACCTCTTTATTTTTATCAAGCTTGAGGAGGATAACATATGCTTGTTCTATAATTCACCCTTCAGGCAAACCCGCCGCTATGTTTTAATGAGCCTAGCGACTATGAAACTCGTTCTTGTCTATATGGACATGTTTGTTGCTATTGATTTTAACAAGTTTAATGACAATGATAACTCGGTCCTTTTTCAATTTTAGAGAGTCTGAAAAGGGATGGAAAGGAAACTCCAATAATCTTTTTTCGTCATATAATCCCTTAAGTCTGAAAAAGTATAAAATGACACAAAAGGGATGAATTTTCGATAGTTTTAACGAGCCAAACAAAACAAGCGCTTGATCCTTTTGTGTAATAATCCCTCATGTCCAAAAAGATTAAAATCTAGAGGAGGGATAGCCCTTTCGATAGCTTTAACAAGCTGGAGAGGCCAATTGCTTGGCAATATTTTCATATTTTACGAGTCAACCGAAAAGAGCTTAAAGGAGACTCGTTTTTTGAGGAACAAGTGATAATTTCGGGTAGCAGCTGATTCCAGGTAAGGTTTGGAATTTTCCAATCACGGCAGTGTCACAAGGATGGCTATCAAGATCACTCGTCACAGATGTTCCTCAAAAAGGGTAAACAATCAAATGGAGGCGTATGATCGGCTAAAACAGAGTGGAGGTGATGATGAGAACACGACCAAGGCTCAAAGGCTGATGATAATGCATTCGCAATGGTTATTTACTGGAGATTGGTTAATTTTTTAATGAGCTTAAACTCTGGGGGAAACATTTTCTCATCGCTTAGGTTTAATTTTCAACGAGCTTGAACTTCGCATAAATATTGCTCGTGCCAGTCGTATAATAAGGACATCTCATTGATAGATTCCATTTTTATGGAGCTTGCACCTTTCGAAGCTTGGCTCCATATCCTTTCGTTATGCAAGCTAGGAACGACCAATCCTACTATTTTAAAGGGTTGAGAATCTACAAACTAAGAAAATAAATGGTCGCTCTTCACTTGCATGCAAAAAGGCTTGCATGCCCCCAGGTATCGTGAAATAGAGTTTCCAGGCTACCATATAGGAGTTCTCGCATTTGCAAGATAGTTTCCATCCGCATAGAAGACAGAAAAACTTCCTGGCTTAGTCCATTTGGACAAAGGTGATTCTAGCTCCAACCACCTAACCTTGAAGATGGAATTTTATTCCGGTCTAATCCCATTTTCCTTAACAGACGAGTGTCAGACTAGTCATATATCCTTCGCGGAAACCTACCCTATACCCAAATTTTCCCTACTGAAGCAAACCAAGGTGCATGCCCCCTGGGTTTCAGTCATAACCCTCGAATTACTCACGTTCTTCAGGTGGACGGATTGGAGATTGATGAGACATTCCTTGCTGTTGGCATTATGAGACAAGTGTTGTCCTTGATGGAAAATCACACTGATGACAAATCATAGTGCAGAAGGATAGCAGCAAGAAATTGATGTTCAAACTATAAGAAGAAGAGAAAATTCATATACGCAGGTTCATTAAGCCCAAGTCACGTATACACGCTGGTTCGCTATATACCAAGTCGTGTATACGCAGGTTCGCTATATACCAAGTAGGGTATACACGCAGGTGCATGAACAGAAAAGAGCGTACGTGTCGGAAAGCTTACTTTTGGTCCGTGGTAGTTAGTCCTCGGTACTTGAGCCTATGTTTTTGGACCAAAGTATTTCGACAGACGTGTTGATCCCTAGTATTGAGTTGATGGTATTGTTTTACTATGGTTTTGGACCGTGGTTTTATGAAAGGCCTAAACCTATATAAGGAGAAGATCATTAGGCCAAAGGAGTGTGTGAGTAGTGAATATCTGATGAAGTGGGAGATCCAAATGCTGGTTATGGGTTGGTGATCTGAACCATGGTTTCACTCATGTGGAGGATGATGAACTATGGAACGGGATCTCAAGGCTTGGAATGATTATCTTCATTTGGTTTGACTGTGGATAGACTAGATCTATTAACACATGTTTATTGTTATGATTTGGGTATGTTTTGATGTCTGATACAGCTGCGGAATTATAAGTTAGGATTTGCAGATCTGTACGCAGGTTGTCTTTGGCAAAAGAGCGTATACACGCAGGTTGGGTTTGTCCAAGTAGCGTATACAATGTGAAGTATGATATTTGAAGATAAAGTTGGATCTGGTTACTGTTATGTTGTCTATGTTGTTGACAGGGTTTCAGTGATTCAGTATTGGGTGATTCAGAGATTGATGATGCAGGTTGTTTTATGGATCCAGTATGAAAATGTATGAAACGTGGTCCCGGGAAGATAGTAGAGTTCAGTAGGCTAGCACCTACGTACTGGTAAACATATCAGCCAGTACAAGAGCCAGGGGGTTGTAGCTCCCTTCCAGGAGCAGCTGGAGAACGAGTAAAGGTTGGAGCATTCTGTAGGCAGGCACCTACGTACTAGTAAATGGATCGGCTAGTACAAGAGCTAAGAGGGTTGTAGCCCTCTGCAGGTTGTAGCCTACGTGCTGGTAAAGGACTGCACCAGTACATTGTAAAAGAAGTTTCTTATTAAAGGAAGATAGAAACAAATTGCAGCAGGTGGTTTTCACCCACATTGGGTTTCCACCTTATATCATGGTGTTCATGTGTGTGCCTTATGTGTGATGATCTATTCTGTTATACTGCACCTGTTTACTGTTAATATGGTTAATAATGTTCTGATGCATTTACTGAAGATAAGCTAATTGAATCATAAGATTACTGCATGTACGCTAGTTGCCCTTAACGAAGTCGCGTATATACGCTAATATCCTTAACTGAAGCTGCGTGTATGAATCTGAGTATGAAATTGAAAAAGTTTTATCTGATCTGATAATACTGATTCACCCCCCCCCCCTCTCAGTATTATTTCCAACAATTGGTATCAGAGCAGGTCCTTTGGTAGAAACTTGATCGCTTGAAGGAGATCCGTGGAACTATGGGAAAGAAGCTTAAGAAGAAAGCACCCAAGAAGAAGAAGACATCTCAGAAGAACTATGACAGTGGGAAAATCGATTGGCGATTAGTTATAAGAAGCTCTTCAGATTTAGAATCAGATTCAGAATCATTATCAGGTATGAATGTGTTATCCTCTGATGTTCCAGCTATATTTCCTTGTGAAAGAGATGGAAGTGATAGTGAAACTACTGAACTTGCTCTTATGGGTGAACAAGAAAGATATCAAATAGAGGCAGAATTTAAAAGGCTGACAGACAAAATTAGAGATCAACAAGATCTATTGAACAAAAGGGAATGTGACTTCAAAGAAGAAGCTACTAAACTAAAGGCCCAACTTGAAGAAGGAAACAAGGTAAGAAAACTACTCAAGGACAAGGAAGCCCAATGTCAAAAATTGCAGCATGAAGTGACATCATTAAGAAAAGAAGTCAACGAAAGAAGCACAACCCTCAAGAAACTCAAAGATAGATCCAACGACTATGAAAATCTTGAAGCTACAATCCTCTCACTAAAGGGAGATCTTGAAGAATCAAGGAAGCAGAATGAAGATCTACATCAAGCAATTGAAAAACAAGAGTCATCAGCTTAAAATCCTAGCTGGAATGTGCCTTCCAAGTTCGTCAAATGCAACAGGATCTGAATGAAGAACAAGAAAAGGAGATTCTCAAACTAAGGGAACAAATGGAAGAAGGAAGAAAAGCTGAAGAAGATTTGAAAAAGCAATCTCTTGAAAAGGAAGAACAGCTTCAGGATGAGGTAAATATCTTGAAAGGTAAAATAGAAGAAAAGGATAAGCTTTTACGATTTCAAGATAGCTCTAAAGTCTTGGATGATATTCTTAGTAGTCAAAGATCTCCTGCTATAAAGATTGGTCTTGATTTCCATGAATCTATTGAAGGTGAATCTAGTTCACAAGGTGAGGCAAGGAACTCTAAAGAGAAATCTAAAGTGATCAATGAAGAAATGAAAGATCCATCTCATCATCAACCAAGGAAAGAGATTCTTCAAAGAAAATCTTTTAATTCTCCTATGAATAATGTTGAATGTTATGTATGTCATAATCTTGGACATGTTGCAGCCAGATGTGGAAGAAGAAGAGTTCAAGACCATCATGCAGAAAGATCATCACATTCAAGGTATTTTAATGGATATTGCTTTGCTTGCAATAAGTTTGGTCACAAAGCTGCTGATTGCTACAGGAGGAATATGAAACATGTAAGATGTTATGCATGTAACAAACTTGGACATATAGCAAAGGAATGCAGGAACAAAGGATGGACATCACACCAAAAGGAGAAAACATCATCACACTTGAAGATATAGAAGAAGAAGGAAGTTCAGCCAGAAAAATGTGGCACAGCACAAAATACTCAGGTTCAGCACAACACAGACATAATAAACTCAGAGGGAGCTGAAGGTGTAAAACTTCAGTGTCCTGAAACTCATACGCAAGTTTCATAAATTTAAGTCTCGTATATACGCGAGTTATACACTGCAAAGTCGCGTATATGTCAGTCTGTGGAAAAGCAGTGGGGACAGGCTCAAAAAAGGGGTCTAATATGATTCAATCCAGTATCTGCTCTATTGGTTAACAGTTACAGTCTGCTGAGAATGTCTAGAAATGACTTGATACCTGTAAGATGCTAGAAGTGTTTTAATCCTAACTTGATGATGATGATGTCTTGATGCTTACTGCTGATGTATGCATGTTCAGATCTAACAGCAAACAGATGGCACAGGTTGAGGGGGAGAATATGCCTTTAATATTGCATTATTGGCATTATGGATTAATAGTCCTTGGTGATGTTACTTATATGGCTAAATGATATATCTTGCTATGATGTGGTTGTGAGTAGTCCATGATAAAATCTCATATGATTCTTGGGGTTTCATAGTTGATGTTCAGATCAGATTTATGGTTGACTCATTGATGCTGCATTTATGGTGCTTACATGGTGATCTTCATAAGGATAAGGAGAAGTACAAAGCTTGAATACACATCTTCCTCACTTGATGATGAGTCACTCATATGCTGCTGTCATCATATGCATAAAGATCATACAGTTATGATGCAGGCACTCATGGGGATAAGGATTGTTGTTGTTGATGATATCAAGAAGTTTTGTCAAAAGAGTTTGAGCTCAAGATACATAGTGCTGATACATGGATGACTCCTCAAAGTCACTTTGTTGGAGACATGATGATGAGTTCATATCTATATGATGATAGGTTGATACTTACATATGTTGGTTGATGCAGATGTTCCCAAGTAATGATACTTGGATCATGTAGAGCTTGATGAAATGGATATGGTGGTTTCACACATGATATAATGTGAATGACTCTAGATTCTGGTCAAAGGGATGAATTGATGCAGACATACCTTGTTATAGGTTGATGACTTATTCTCTACTGGACAGTTACAGGTTGCTGATATGGAAATTTGTGTACGCAATTTGGATAAGGACTATCCGCGTATATACGCTTGTTTATGTAGATACAGTCGCGTATATGATAATTTGAAGGAAATCAGTGGGTCAAACTCAGAATGAGAAGATTCTGATATGGGTCTAACAGAGACCATATGGCATAGGTTCAGGGGGAGCAGATTAACATCTAATAATGCATTGTTGGTTTTTGGTTCTAGTTCACAGCTGTTGCTGGTTTCAGGTGGAACAGAGGTAGATGGAGAACATAAGGAAGTCTTGGTTGTTGATCTAAAAGATGATTATCAAATGTTGTTGGTGACTTTCATAAGTCTTGGTCTAGATCTTTCGTCTCTATGTCATGTATCTCTTTTGTGATATCTCTTTTATGATGTCAAGGTCATGTAACGGCCTATGTTGGTTTCCCCACTATGCCTGGGATGAATGATGTAATGTAATTGGTTGTTATATGTAAACTTCTGATGTATCCCCACTTAGTTGGGAGGTTGATCCCCACTTGGTTGGGTGAAGGATGTATGTATGAGTCTTTGGTGTTAGGAAGGTCACTTATGATGTATAGAGTTGTGTTCTTTCTTGTAGAACATCTTTTTGCAGATCTTGCCTTCAGTCAGGAAGAGCATGAACAACACACTTCAGCAGTACAGAGACTTGGCATGGACAGATTGGTACACTTTGGCATATACAAAGGGGGAGCACATTTGGAGATTTCAGCAGGTACTCAGGGGGAGTATGGATAGCAGAATGCTTATCAAGGAAAGAGAATATCTTGGTCCACCCTTTGCCCTTGATGTCAAAGGGGGAGAGTGATTTGGTGTTGTTGCCATCAAGTCCAAAGGGGGAGATTGTTGGCATTATGAGACAAGTGTTGTACTTGATGGCAACCCTCTCATAGAAGAACATCTCAGTTACATATAACTAGATCAATCTACAGATGTGACTAAATGCATGGGATGCAGGACAACTCAAAGGAACAAGAAGATCAAGTTCTAAGTGTGACAAGTTAGCTTTGCCATCAAGTCCAAAGGGGGAGATTGTTGGCATTATGAGACAAGTGTTGTCCTTGATGGCAAATCACACTGATGACAAATCATAGTGCAGAAGGATAGCAACAAGAAATTGATGTTCAAACTATAAGAAGAAGAGAAAATTCATATACGCAGGTTCATTAAGCCCAAGTCGCGTATACACGCTGGTTCGCTATATACCAAGTCGCGTATATGCAGGTTCGCTATATACCAAGTAGGGTATACACGCAGGTGCATGAACGGAAAAGAGCGTACGTGTCAGAAAGCTTACTTTTGGTTTGTGGTAGTTAGTCCTCGGTACTTGAGCCTATGGTTTTGGACCAAAGTATCTCGACAGACGTGTTGATCCCTAGTATTGAGTTGATGGTATTGTTTTACTATGGTTTTGGACCGTGGTTTTATGAAAGGCCTAAACCTATATAAGGAGAAGATCATTAGGCCAAAGGAGTGTGTGAGTAGTGAATATCTGATGAAGTGTGAGATCCAAATGCTGGTTATGGGTTGGTGATCTGAACCATGGTTTCACTCATGTGGAGGATGATGAACTATGGAACGGGATCTCAAGGCTTGGAATGATTATCTTCATATGGTTTGACTATGGATAGACTAGATATATTGACACATGTTTATTGTTATGATCTGGGTATGTTTTGATGTCTGATATAGCTGCGAAATTATAAGTTAGGATTTGCAGATCTGTACGCAGGTTGTCTTTGGCAAAAGAGCGTATACACGCAGGTTGGGTTTGTCCAAGTAGCGTATACAATGTGAAGTATGATATTTGAAGATGAAGTTGGATCTGGTTACTGTTATGTTGTCTATGTTGTTGACAGGGTTTCAGTGATTCAGTATTGGGTGATTCAGAGATTGATGATGCAGGTTGTTTTATGGATCCAGTATGAAAATGTATGAAACGTGGTCCCGGGAAGATAGTAGAGTTCAGTAGGCTAGCACCTACGTACTGGTAAACATATCAGCCAGTACAAGAGCCAGGGGGTTGTAGCTCCCTTCCAAGAGTGGCTGGAGAACGAGTAAAGGTTGGAGCATTCTGTAGGCAGGCACCTACGTACTAGTAAATGGATCGGCTAGTACAAGAGCTAAGAGGGTTGTAACCCTCTGCAGGTTGTAGCCTGCGTGCTGGTAAAGGACTGCACCAGTTCATTGTAAAAGAAGTTTCTTATTAAAGGAAGATAGAAACAAATTGCAGCAGGTGGTTTTCACCCACATTGGGTTTCCACCTTATATCATGGTGTTCATGTGTGTGCCTTATGTGTGATGATCTGTTCTGTTATACTGCACCTGTTTACTGTTAATATGGTTAATAATGTTCTGATGCATTTACTGAAGATAAGCTAACTGAATCATAAGATTACTGCATGTACGCTAGTTGCCCTTAACGAAGTCGCGTATATACGCTGATATCCTTAACTGAAGCTGCGTGTATGAATCTGAGTATGAAATTGAAAAAGTTTTATCTGATCTGATAATACCGATTCAACCCCCCCCTCTCAGTATTATTTCCAACACTTGCATGAAAAGACCATTTAGGGATGGAATTTGACTATTAGCTATGTGTGAGCCGGGGAATGAAAGCTGGTCTACGAGCTGGACCACTTGGCTTTCATGCGAAAAACACATTACTTGAAAGAGTGAGGAGACAATGGCTCCCATGCTATAAATATAGTCACGCCCAAGGAGTAGATTATAGTCTAAGGGCCCTTGGAATACCATTACATTTATATAAATGGTTTTCCTTCTCAAAGTTATAGGCACATTTGGAAGGATCCCTAACAGTCGATTGGTTCCTTTGTCAAAGCCTGTCTGATTTCTCATCGTAGGCAGAAGCGATGATGAACCAAGCGCTTTCCAAGAAGTTGAGGAAAGGATACTCACATAAGCCCCTTCATCTATGATGGTACCGACCATGACCATTCTGTAAGCTTTTACAATGATTCAGAATGGTACATTAGTCGGTAAATAGGGTCTGCCTAGTAGACTCCAATCGAAGGAAACGACTAGGTTGCTCGGAGGTGGGACCGAATAGACGGCTGGATATGACTCTGATGAACTTCCTTCCTATGGTAAAGGAACGGGTGATTTCCCCCATGTTCATTGGAGTCTGTGTTTATGAAAAGAATTTGAACGATGTCGTTCTCATTCTCTTCGGTGACTGTATCATGAAGATAGACCTTTCGAAGGCAAGACCGGGTCAACTGCCGCCTCGACCTTTTGACTTTTGTCTGGTGTGGATTTAGAGGGTTTATCTTCAATGATAGATGCTTCGACCGACCACAATGGCGTGTCAGTCGAATTTTCAACTAGTGATGGACTCGGCAAGAGTTTCTTATATCCAGGAGGAAGCCATAGCGATGAAGTAGGACGGTTATCCAAGACTCTTTTAACTTCGTCTAGGAAGGGACAACGGTGGACAACATGATCGCCTTCACACAGTTTACAAGGAAATTTACATTTCCTTTTCTGTCCAGAGACTTCGCTTTCACTAGTTGACAGTGTACTTTCAACATGATCGTCAGAGGTTGATGACACAGGATTGTGCAAACGAGGAGACCAGTCCCTTAAGATCTGAGGGATGCAAGGACAATCTCGATGATAGTGGTCTCCTTTAAAAATGACACATGGAAATTTGGGCTTGGATAGTGCAGTGTGTGGATTTTTGCTAGACGATGCACGGTTGCCCCTTTTTGCCTTTGGCTCCTTCTTCTTCTCTTTCTCCTTCCCTTCTTCTTCTCAGTTACTTGGTTTTTAGCTTTACCAGCTTCACCAAGCGAAGAGGAAGGAAGGGAGGGAGAAACGAGAGAAGCAGAAGGTTGAGGGGTAACTCTAGTATCATCTAGTTGCTGACTTGATTGTTTAGGAATCACAGTGCTTTGAATGATGGACGTCGAGAAGAGCCATATTGGCAAGCCAATTGTCAATCCTGGAAGGGACAATGTGGCCATATGAGGTGCACCAACATCTCCCCAAGAGGAGAAAGAACTAGGATTTCCTCCAAGGGGAAATCCTTAGTTGGTGGACTCCATTTTTCTCAACCTAAGACCAATGCGGGAACAATGATATTATTCCGATTAAAATAAATTTTAGATGCTTTGACACAACTGGATTTTTCAATTTTTAAGAGTCATGAAAAAGCAAAAGATGACTCTAGTCAACTTCGATTTTTAATGAGCCTGAAGTGACAAGTGCTCAGATGGACCTTTTCCTTTAAGGAGTTTGAAAAGGATCGAAAGAGACTACTCTGGAAATCTAGATAGAGGGATTACCAAACCAATCGCAAAACCGCAAAATACTTTTTACGGTACGACAGTCAATCTTCCTGAATGTTGTGTTCAGTGCATTGCGATCGATAGTGTGGTAGACACGGCTTCCTAAGGATAAAGGATATAGCCTATTGTGATCTCTCAATATATACTTGACAGTACGTGGGAGCACAAGTTTGTATTGGCACTTTTCGTCTCAAAGAGGAGGAATCACCCAACCAACAATGAAAGCGATAGTTACCAGGCTTTACGACACCATAATACATCTCTAGCCTAGACTTCTAAATGTTGTGCGTTAGGTTCCAAAGTGTTTTTATGTTCATTCAATTTATTTTACAGTTGATATTTCTTAAGAAATTTGCCTTTCAGGTTCACCGCGTGATGTAGATATAAAATTCCTAAAATGCAATATAAGATGATAAACAATCGTTTAATCTTCTTTTTGTAATGAAAATCCTAGCTACTAAGGAAAGAGAGATGATATTCTTTCAACATAGAGTAGAGAGCACACACTAGATGCACTGTCCTAAATCAAACCAACAAGCAGTCTAAATGAAAATGCACGTGCATGTATTTGTTTTTCGCTCTCTTAATGTGTGAATGACAAAAAGAATGCTGAGTACAAATCTGAATTATCTTTTTAAAGCGACAATACTAACAAATTTCTCTTCAAAAACGAAAGGAAGATAATGACGACACTTTGCGATTTTGAATTGAAAACTGCTTTCGACACTTGAAAAACTACTAATTCAAATCAAATACAAGAGTAGCAGTATAATCGACCATCAAGAACAATAGGATTCTTTTCTTTGACTGAAAACGAAACTTGCAACACTTCCAAATCAAAAGATGACAGTTCGATTACGCTACTTCTTTGTAAAAGAGAACTGTAAATGGCGCACAATACATAAAAACATTCACAATTCTTTGCATGATGGAGGTGGAATAATGGAAAGGAAGGGAGTTTCCACAGTGGTATACTGATCACAGACATCAAAACTCCTTAATAGAGCTGAAGAGAGTGAAGAAAACCAAAATCTGAAGGCAAAATTAGCCTTTTATGATCATCACACCTGTAACACAGGGAAACAGAGATGCATCTCACCTACTACACACGTGAGGTGCGATGCATCCAGATTTCCTTGAAGAGAGGGTGCGATGGTATAGGGACGAGACTTTACTTGGTCTTTGGTCATAGTTTGCAGCTCAGTTCAGGGATTTAGGCCGAGCAAATGATAGTCTGTAAATAGAAATCACAGGGGCTCATCTAATGAGGTTACTAGAGCTACCACGAGGGCAATTAGGATGTTTGCAAATTGATTGTTCAGTTTATAAACAAAACCCGGAGATAGACTGAAGCAACATCGATCTACTTTACACTTGCATAGAAAATGCAGTTCGAAGGCTATCTGGCTTAACTTCAGGCTCCATCTGTAGTTTATAAAGCAAACAAATATAGACAAGCAAATAAGCTATTCGCTCCCCAATGGAGTCGCCATTTTGTTATCAGGAAATCTAGTGTCCACTCGGAGCTGCTAGTCCCACTAAGACGGGTAGCTATCTTAGAAACAAACACACTAAAACTACTTTTGCTTTCCTTTATGAGAAGTAGATAAGAGGGGAACAAAGGATACCAACCTCAGTCTTGCGCTTGGTTCCTTGCTTGGTTCCTCTCCCTTCTGACAGATCTTTGCTGCTTCCTTCCTTGCTTCAGAGAGCACTTGTAGAGTCAAAGCACCATAACACTATCGAAGTATAGAGATATACAATCATAAACAATATAGGACTAGATATATATTGACCACACAGATGCATATACCATCAAACATACAAGAATGTGGAGGAAAACTAGAACAACTTTATTAATATAAAGAATAGCAAAGAGGATTACAACCCATTGATCTAACCCAGTGTCATCCTCCCAGCATGAAGGCCCTTCTTCACCTCATGAAAAGTTTAGATCACCCAACACTATGATCTTCCACCAAGAAACCAACAACACTTACAAAATACAAGATTCCAGCGTTTGGTTTATGGACATATATAATTGGGGTTGCAGTGCCCAAAAATGTCTATAACAAAGCCAGATAAAAAAGAAAATATTGGAGAAGGTAGATGTATTGCTTAGGGCTGCTAGTACCCTCAGCTAAGATTCTTGGAGGAATAAAACTCAGAATTTTGCCTATATTTTCATGAAATAGGCTTTTCAATTTATCATTGATACTCGGCCTTATATCTTTTGTGTGTAGCGTAAAAATTGGGAGAGCTGGCATTCCCATCGTCAGCATTTTTGATAAAGTTGATAGAGCCACTATTATCTATTTTGGGGTGAAAACTATGTGTGCTTGTTGATAGAAACAATATAGGTAGATGTTGATAGTTAGTCTGTCAGTGATTTTGGAGCAAAGAGGGAGAACTAAAATCTCCATTAGCAACGATATCCAGACAAATAAAATGTTGACTCTCTGGTTCTCAGTGATTTTGAAATCAGGCAAAAACAAAAATGTTGACACTTAGCCTCTTAGCCAAAGCTATAAACAAAAAACTAGTGAAGTTGACAACGAAAATATCAGTGTTTTTTCCAGGAGTTTCAAAGGAAAGAGGGATGCACAAAAAAGTAGTTTATGGAGGAGTTTTGGACCTCATTTGCAGAGGGAACTGTTTTTCCAGCTAGGATGCTTAGCCACCAGATAGGGAACTATTTCTTTTTCCAAGGAAAACAATTTGAGAGATATTTTACTTCACCTACATATCAACATATTTTCCTGTAGCTATTTTAGGAAAAACATAATGTATTTAAGTTTTATATTTTACATGCATGAACTTGAAAAATATTTTAGATATCTCATATTTTTGTAATTAATATGGAGAATAGTTGTTTGCAAATAGTTTATGTAAGTTCTATAAACTAGTTTATGAAGAATGAAGAAGGGTTGGAATTTTATTGAAAAATATTTTCATTTTGTTATATTTGAGAAAATATTGCATATATTTACAATTTTTAATGAGAAATTTGTATGAAACTCATGTCCTGTAGTTCCTTGTCAGTTTTCCTCTTTGTAATACAAGATTTCTTCCATGTCTGAAAATGTTAGTCTCTAAGATTGGATTTCGTTTATGCTCCTTTCTTGTATTATCAGAGATTAGTATTTGTTATTTCAGTGAGCTATAAACTCTGTCTCACTTCATTTTTTCCCTTCCAATTTCTCAAACAATCAAAGTATTTGCTGCTATCATGATTTTTATATCTTGCTCATTAGATTTGTAACTTCACTTGTTTAAATTGGACTCCATGCCCAATGGTATGTTTTGTAAAATGCCTAACCAATTTTATCCCATAAACTAAATATGGCCACTGAACTCAATTGTGAAACCTTATACTACAGTGACCATAGAGTAGTTGATCTTTATGGAGAGATCCCTCTCTCGGTTGAATGGTTAGGTTTCAACCTAAAATAGGTTTGATGTTACTTTAGGTTTTTTCCCACAACCAGGGTTTTCCTTAAGTGATAACAAAGTTGAAATTATGGAAAGAGGAACGTAGTCACTCAATATACCATTTTGTTGTTTAACTGGTTAAAGTTCGTTGGAAAAGGCATAATCTGATAGAATCATCAATCAAAGAATTAGACGCACACCAAATATGATATTTCATAATGTGATTTGATGGGTCCTCTCCTAATTTAACTTCAATCTTGGGTATATCACTTGGTAACCTAGTAGGAATTGTCATCTAAATGGATAATAATAGATAGGATCATTTGTGAGACGAGATAAATCTAGAAAGTCTAAGGTTGAGATGAATGGTAATTTTCAGTTGAAGTCTTGTTGTGGATTTTGATAACCCTAAGGGTTAAGTCCAACCTAGGGAGAAGGATACCTAGGATATCCTAGAATAGATTATGCAGTTGGTATTTGCATTCCTCTAGGGTAATGAGGGTGAGACATACGAGTTTGTGGTTGAAATGGAATTTGAAAAGTATGACCAGGATATGGCTGACTCTGAAAAGGTGGGCTTTGAACGAATTGACCTAAGTATTATTTCCCCTGTGAAGGTTGACCTTGAACAAATTGACTTTGAAAAGTTTGGCCTTCAAAAAATTGATCTTGTAAAGGTTAGCTTTGAAAATCTTGACCTTGAAAAGGTTGGATTTGAAGAGCTTGACCTTGATACGATGTTTGCATTATCCTTATACTAGGTTGTCTGATAGGAATCTATGTTGTAGACTGGAAAGTAGGACCATTTTGATCAGTAGATGCTTGAGGGATAACCTGTGTAGGTTGTTGAACCAGTATTTGAGGCATAACTTGGACAGTCATTTGTGATATTCCCTAGATAGGTGTTTGAGGTGAACTCGGAACTAGTTGTTGGACTACCCTGAATAGGTTTCTGAACTGGTTGCTGAACAGCTGTTTGACGAATTCCTTGGACAGTTTGTTGGAAAGATGTTTTCAAAATCCCCTAGACAGGTTGTTGGACAGGTATTGCAATACTTTTAATAGATGTTTGTGGAATAGATTATCCAGTGGGCTAAATAGGTTGATAAAATGGCACTTGTGGAGCAACTTGAATAGGCTACTGAGCAAAAGAAAGGTTCCAAATAGTATTCATCCCAGGGTAAGGAGAACCAATCAAGGGTTTAGACACAACAGGTTGTCTTGGACCAACCTGAGGTACTTGACCAAAATTTTCATAAGTTCCAGTATAAGGTTGTTCTCCAACCATAGGATATGACCCGAAAACAGGTTGTCCTCCAACCGTAGGATATGACCCGAAAACAGGTTGTCCTCCAACCGTAGGATATGACCCGAAAACAGGTTGTCATCCAGGTGGAGGATAAGGTGGTTTCCACCCAGGTGGTTCCCCCTAGGTGGATAATAAACACCAGTTGGGGTTACCAGATACCATGTTAAAATATTTTTTTGATGCCAAAGGTACTTCAGGCATGGAAGTCATGCTCTTAACAATAGAGGTAGATAAACCAGATGACCTAGTAGAAACCTGAGGGGAAGGAATGGCTCTTGAAAAAGCTATATAAATTGACTGGTATCCAACAGGAACTAAAGGACCATCATATAATAATGACTCTAGAGAGTTCCTATACATAGAGGTATCGGTCGGTTAAGTACCAGAAGGAATTTCTAACATGTTTCGTCTTGGTGAAAAAAAGAAAGGAGTGCAGTGACGTGGAAGAACTTGACCTAGATAGTTAAAGGGGGTAAAATACCAAGGATCTGCTCGGAAAGGATCAAAAGGAAGTCTTGGAAAAATTGTTGGTTCAACAGTAGTAACAGGAGTACATGGTGATTCTTCCTCCTCTTCTCCATTAATATCTTCAATACTTATAAGACCAAGAGGTAGACCAGATGTGATTATAATCCTCCTTCGAGGTGAAGGTGGTGCAAGAGTAGGGACTATAATAGCTAAAGGTGATTCAGGTTCAGAAATGTCAGATTCTAGTTCTTTAACGTTTGGTTCAATTAGTTCTATGTCTAAAATTTCTCTGATATTAGATTCTCTTTGAATAACTTCAGTAGTTTTTGGCCCAAATTGAACCAAGCCTGATTCTACTTCGTGAGGTTGAATCACTTCATTTTCTACTGTCTCATATTCTACAATTGTAGATGTCTCAAGTTGATCTAAGGTCATGGATCTTACTTCTTAGCTTTAATCTTCTCCAATTGACTAGGTGTATATTTAGGGGGTAAACCCTGCATTCTATGTGAATGCCTCAGTCAATCAGCCGTGATGATTTTTCTTTTAAGAATTTAAATAATATTCACAATCCACACCTAAGGCCTGTAAAAAGTAAAACCAAAAAAAGAACACATGCTAGTAAATCTAAGGATTCAAACCATGCAAACAAACTTTTCACAGTGAAATCACTAGTTGGTGATGAAATCCAACGTCGTAGAGGTCAATGTAAAAATTGAATAAAGATAGAGTGGGTGGAACCAATTACGTTGAAAACCTACTTAATGAACACGATGTGGTGCAAGTAAATTCACTTATGCCATCTCGAGTGAAGAATACCCTCCAAAAAGGTCCAAGCGATTCTAGACAATGTTTGTTCCAGGTACAGAAGAGACTTCCCCTTCGTTGTCACCTTGGTAATATCCCTAATATTATGGTCTCTAAGGTTACCACTTACGACAATTTAACCTAGGGGGACAGTCGCAGATCAAACGTACACACAATGGCAGAGTAACAAAGCTAAATCCCCTTGAAAGTTCCTCAACATGGTTAATCTAAGGTTTATCTTCAAGTGACTCCCAAGCACCTTTCGGCACCATTTGTAATATGTGTAAATCACTCCACTGTAACCAATGAAGTGCGGTTGACTACTCCACTGAGTCCGATATTATCCCGTGATTAACTTATTTATTAGGGGAGCTTCCTAGAGACAAACTGTAATAAATGGGTTTACTCCCTATCATAATATTCTAGTGTTTTTTTGCAGCTTTCTAAAGTTAACTCACTTCCCTATTCCAAATACCTATAACCTGATCTAATGTAGGTTGGAAGAGCCCTAAAATAATAAAAATTCTAATTGATTTTATTAGCGTTTTTTTTAAGTTGTTACTTACTCAATGGGTAAATGGATGTGAAACTGATGGTGTTATGACCTGACCCAAAAATTTAATGCAATCAAACATGATATTGTGATCTTTTTCATTACAAGGAATTTTTAATTATGGTAAAGAGAGAGTCGTTTCAATTTTTCAAAGAAAATGTAAAAACTCCTAATTTCACCATATCCCTTTTCATGAATGAAATATTTTAGTTTTGAATGACCCAAATGCAGGAATTAACCTTTAATATTTCAATTCGCCAAATAACTCAAAAACCTTGAAACTTTCCTATAACATACAATCACTCAAAATTTTCAAAATGCATAAGGATGCCAATCAAATCCTTAAAATGAATGGTATGAAATTAATGTTGTCGAAAGTACAATTTTGAAAAGCTTCAACACTTAAAAAAGAATAGCTTTTCATTTCAAGTTCACCAAAAGAAGCATTTTCATAAAAAATACCTA
Organism: Pinus tabuliformis; assembly: GCA_031772625.1. Classification (NCBI taxonomy): domain Eukaryota; kingdom Viridiplantae; phylum Streptophyta; class Pinopsida; order Pinales; family Pinaceae; genus Pinus; species Pinus tabuliformis. Next base: position 849,280,993 of record CM062813.1, read on the forward strand.
TTCTCGAAAAAACACTACTTTTAATTAACAAAATAATCTTTCAGAAATAGGTAAAAAAAAATTTTTGAATTGACCGGAGAATCCACAGTATAAACATTTTTGAACCAACGTTTCGAATCCCAAGTGGGATCCATCATCAGGGTTGAAGAATGATGATAAAAGAAGAGCAAGCAAGGAGAATAAATACTAACGAGGACAAAATTATTTAAGGAGGAACAAACAGTCGGCTAGAATCCTTAATTTTATATTATTATTATTTTTATTTCATATTAAATATTATTAATAATTATCATTTAAAATAAATTAATATAATAATAACTTATACATTAATTAATATAATATTAATATGATAATAATCAATTATTATAAAATAAATAATTAACTATTACTAAATAATAATAATTAAAAAAAATTGAGTACTAATTATTAATTAATAACTAAATTAATAAGATCAAAACATATTATAAATGATTAATATTTACAGCGAACCTAAATAATAAATTTAATTCATACTCATTGATTAATATATTAATTTAAATCATATTAGAAAATATAAATAATTAATAATTAAAATAGATTAATATAATAATTCATATATTAATTTATAAAATAACTAATATATAAATTAATATAAAAATTTTATATAATTAAAATAATAATGATCAACTATTTGATTTCCAAATAAATTAAATTAATAAATATTTGATCTTATTAATTATTAACTATTAAAAATAATTAATTATTTATACTAGATTAACATAATAATTCATATATATATATATATATATATATATATATATATTGTAAGTTAGGATGGTACCTCTTCTATTACTTGATCAAATAGAACATTACATCAATTCAAAACTGTTGCAGCCCGCCCACATGGGGAAACCGGGTCAGAAATCCACCTATAGTTTTTAATTGCAGCCCAAAAATAGAAGGTCCACAGTCTACAGGTCTTAGCTAAATAAACGATGCAGTCTTGAAACTTGCTAATACTACTAATCTGCATAACATGCTTTTCCCTATCTTTAACATGTAAAAAGCTATAATAAAAAAAACTATTGCAGTTTCTAAACATATCTTATGTCAGTCATGGCCCGCATCTGGTTGCTGGTTAGCTGCTCCCGCTGGTTCTGGATGGTCCCTATTCAGCATTTGCTGGATTGCATCCAGCTTCTCCTCCTGCCTTGCCATAGCTATACGAATGAAGCTCAGTTCCCTGCGGATGTCTGGTTTTTCTTGGGCCAGCTCAACCATCTCCTTTGCCACTTGCTCCAGAGCCTTGGCCATTAATCCCTTCATCACCCAATAAATGTGAAGGGACTGCTTGAACAATGACATACGCCCTCTAGTATGACCAGGGTCATGGAGAAGAAACTCCCACTCTTCCATCCCCTTAGCAGATTGATCCTGTAACGACTCCTCTTCAAGATACTGCATGATTCTACGCACAACAGGGTTGGAGTTACGGTAGTAAGCCTGTTCTGCCCTTCGAATTCTGTGGTTCACAGTCTTCTTTTGTTTTTCGTCTTTACTCTGGCCGCGCCTGGAATTCTCCCCCTCCTCCTGCACTTTCCTTCTCTGCCCTCGGCCTCTTTTCCACTCCGAATCCCCTTCCCTGTTGGGTGTTTTACTGCGTTTCCTGAAGCCATAACGACGGACCTTCGAGTCCTGCGACTCGGACTGGTCCTCCCCTGCCTTCTCATTTACATCATCCGCCGAGTTATTTTGAGGGAAAAGACGATTATTCCCTGCGCCAGGAACCAAATCCTCTTCCGAGTCATCCTCAACATCCCAAATCTCAAAAGGTTGTTCGTCCTGCAGAATGTTTTTTCCTTTTCGGCTCCTGTTCTCCACCTCTGCGTTCTGTTGCTCCTCTGCTTCTCTCGATTTCTGTCTGGTCTCCATGTTGCCTGTGTGTCTGATGCGCACCACTCTCTGGTTATCTAAGATCTTGGATTTTCTTTGCTTCCTCTCAACTGCAACCTCCGAAACTCCCCAAATTAGGAAGTCACATAATGTTTTTACGGTCATCCTGCTTTGGCTATTTATCGTTCTCCTGTCCTCGGGGTACCAACTTGGTTCTACTTCCGATTGCCGCCGGTAGTTTTCCGATAAGCCACTACCCTCGACCATCATTTCTCTATTAATCTCCTCTGCTGTGAAGTCAGACGAACCGCTTCCATTACCTCTGATGGCTCGAGCATTTATTAACTTACCATGTGTGTACTCCTGCCTATTCGCCCCTCCTGCCGTCGCTGTACTGCCACATAACTCCTGATCATACACCCTGTAATCTGATATGATGTCTTTACCGAAGCCCGATTGAACCATGTTCATATATCGGGATCTCCACTGCCTTCTATTAATCCAGCTCACTGATCCATGTGTTGTCATCTGTGGCCTGATCATGATCAGCCTTGATGATGTACGCCAGCTCCTTCCACTCCCTATTTCCCTCCACGGCTTTCCACTGACTGTCAATCGTGCTGCCACGCCCCCTGCAGCCCCAATTGGCCAGCCAATCCGCAACCTGATTCCCTCTCCTTCGAACATGGTTTATAATTCTGTAGTAAATTTGTTTTACAAGATCAGCAATTTCCTGGACAATGCTCGCAGTCCGCCAACTTTTAGTGACTTTCTCCCATCCCCGCCCGTTGTTGAGCCTCCTCAGCATGTCCACTGCAATCTGCGAGTCACCTGTGATTTCCAGATTGGTGTAGCCGTTCCTAACAGCAATGCGTAATCCTTGATGCAGAACCCAGAACTCGGCCTCATTATTGGTCATCTCTCCTCCCTAATCTGCAAATATCCACCTTACTTGGTTATTGTTGTCTCTGAAGATCCCCCCGAACCCAGCTTCGCCCGGGTTCCCCTTCGAGGCCCCGTCGAAGTTTAGCTTAACAAAGTGATCTCTCGGATATCTGAATTTGTCAGGACTTTGAATTCTCATATCGTGGCGGGCTGAACATTTAAATTGGACCATCTCAAATTTTAAATTTAATTTGTCCATAATTCCTTGTTCTTCCTGGTTCGCCTTCCAGTCATCTCCCTCCCATTTCTCAACTAAGATAGTCTCTCGCATACTCTCGACCACCCGTTCCCAGATTACCTCTGGTCCCTTAGCAGAATTTTGAAATACCCTCCGATTTCTCTCCTTCCAGACCATCCAGAGTATAAATGCAGAGATAAGGTTCCACGCCCTCTGGACTACTCTACAGTGAAAGGTTTCCTTGCTCCATTGAAATACCAGTTCATTGAATTCTCTGATGTTTATTCCAAGTTTATTAAAAGTTCGTTTAGTAATCGTCCAAAGTTTCTCTATAAACAGACAATTGACCAGCAGATGATCCCTGGTCTCTCCATCATTGTTGCACAGGTAACATCGCGAGGGGCCATTGAAGCCCTTTTTCTGAATACGATCCCAGGTTAGGATTTTGTTATTTGAGGCCATCCAAACAAAAATGGACACCTTCGGCCACCAATTACTTTCCCATATTGTTTTCCATTCCAAATTTCTATCACCTATGTTTTGAGAATCCATTAAGTAGTAAGCCTCTTTGGTTGTAAACGAACCTTTCATGGAATTCCCCCACTGGAGGATATCCTTCCCATTACGAGCTCTGATTTTCCTAGACCCCATTTCTTTCCTGTAAATTTCTTGGAGATCTGTGCTAAGCTCGCAGTCCCATTCTACCGGGTCTTCCCAGACTCTCCATTCCTCTGCCATATAATTTACTTTCCAATAATCCCTTACACACGTTTTGTTCCCTTCAATTCTACCCCTGATCTGGTGAAAGTTATGAATTCTACTCAATCTTTCTCTTTGTTGCCACCTGTCTTCCCAGAAGTTGGCCTCTGTACCACCCCAGATTTCCCAAAAAATATGTTTCTCAACCAGATCCCTGTTTTGACAAGCTAATTCCCAAATTGTGGATCCCTTGGGGGTTTCCTGCTGCCTTAGGATCTCGACCGGAGAGTCAGGCATTTTGTATTTAGTCTTCCATATGGTTTTCCAGAGATCATTTCCCCCTCGCAGCCATCGCCACCACAGTTTGGCTCCCAGAACTTCTCTTAGGGAAAAAGGGGGGGCTGTAAACACCTGAAATGACTACCTGTTCCTTGGTTCCTACAATCCTACCCAGACCAGTAAGGATTCCGCTCATGCTGGTCCAACTATCTAAGATGATTTCATTCGGATTCCACAGAACTGCAATACCTCCTGCAGAACCGATTGCATCTTGCCCTATCACTTGATATTGCAATCTGCTTTTTTCTATTATTTCTTCAAGCTGCTGAACCAAAATCTTTGTCTCCTGTAAAATCATGATGCTAGGCTTCTCTTTTTTCAGCTTATCCTTCATATACCTTTGTTTACCTTTACTATTCAAACCCCTAATATTCCAACTAATAACTATCATTTAAAACTTTTGGAAGGAGGGGAAGAATACCTCAGACAGAGGTATCACCTTACTTGAGTTTATCAACGTTTCTCCCACCGTCTGGATAGTTTCACTCATTGTTTTCCGGCCTCTTTTCCTGCTGTTTTTGCCAGAGTTTCCCATTCCCAGCGCTTCATTCCCCTGTTCATTTCCTGTCATTACTGGTTTATACGGGTGCTCCCCTTTTCTTTCCTTGTATTTCTGGAATACTTCCTTGTACAACTGTTTTTTTTTTTCAGGTATGAATCTGTTGTCCAGATACTTCCATTCCTGAATTAACCTCCTCATGATATTCTCCTCTTCAGCTTCGCTTTCAGGTTGGTTTTCCACTTCCATCTGAGATTCCATTTCTGTTTCTTCTATCTTCTCCTCCGGTCGTTCTCTGCTGGTTTTGTTCAGGTTCTTTTCCTTTCCTTTCTCCTCTCCGGCGATTTCCATAGGGGTGTTCTCCGGGTCCTCATCCTCCTCCAAATTTACTTTGTATTCCTCATTGTCCCTCTGTAGTACCCGAAACGTGTTTTGATTGTTTTTTTGGCTGGGTTTCTCCTGAGATTGGGTTTTTGGTCCCTCTTTATTCTGCCTCTTCTTCCTTGTAACCTGCTGAAAACCTCTCTCCGATTCCTCCATTCTCTCAGTACTTCTCTGATGATCCGCTTGGCTTTTCTTGGACTCTTCCTCTTTATTCAGTGGGCATTGTCGATATAAGTGGCCATATTCATGGCAATTACGACATCTGAAGGGAATGTGTTCATAATCGATTGGCTACTTCCAAACCTCATCGTGATACTCCACTTCAACGTTTTCCGGGAGGGGTTCTGCCAGATTCATGTATACACAAATCCTCGCATAAGCATTATATTTACCTCGTTTCGTGGCCTCTGCAATTTTAACAAAGCTCCCAATCGTGTTACCTATTCCTTCCAAAATTTCAGGGTCCCAGAATTCATCAGGAAGCCCAAACAGTCGAACCCAGACTGGTGCATCAAGCAGTTTTTCCTTTTCTGGGCTGTATCTCTCCTCCCAATATTTCATGAACAGGCCTGCATTGTTCAAGAAATATGGCCCTTCCTCAAAGATCCTGTTCTTATCTTCCAGATTCGTAAAGATCGCTGTGAAAAAACCTTGGGCTCCCAATTTGAGATCCACGTGTCCTTTAGGTCTCCACCTCTGATCGATCCATCTGTATAGCTCCTTCTCTGAAGGCCAGTACCCTATGAACTTACATATTAGGGCATGGTCTTTCATGTAACAGTTATATTCTTCCAATTTGTTGCAGGGAACTACATACCTTGGCTGTTTTTGTGCCCTAGGTAGACATTTTCCTCTCATTCTTTTCTGCCACAGGTTGCCCATTACTGGGGCATGATTTTCCCTCTCGTTATGCTGAACACCACCTGTGCTTGTCTCGCCTATTACCACGTTTTTGAAGGAGGGGATCTCTCCCCCCCCCCTTGGCTCTCCCATTTCGCTCAGGGCGTGTTTTTAGGGTTAAGACCCAGCTCTGCCGCTGAGATCTCAGAAGACTGAAACGCGCTTACAACGGGGATTCGCTGCCCAAGCGAATCAAAATCCGCCTTCCACAATCTGATCCCTGCTATTGCCTCTGTCAACGCTGTCCGGCTGCGCAGGCCCTAGCGCGCATCGTTCCCTTCCAGTTATCGAGTATCCGCAACATAATAATTCATATATTAATAAAATAACTAATGTATAAATCAATATTAATAATAATCAATTATTTTATAATAAATAATTAATTTTTATTTTTATTTGAATAATATATAATAATTGATTAATTATTATTATTATTATTATATAATAATTAAATATTATATTAATAGTTAATTATAAAATTAATGTATTATAATATATTAATTAAAATAATAATTCTTATAATAAATATTATAAAGAATAAATTAATAAATTTTTATATATTTATTACATTCTATTAGTAAACATAAATAGCTAATATATAGTTAACTAATGTAATGAATAAATTAATTGATAGCTCTATATAGAAAGAAATTAAATTATTATAGAATAACAGAGGACAACATACCTGAGGACGCATTACCTGGGGATGGGATGGCGACTATTAACTTCTTTGATCAAGGGCAGCCAGCTTCCGCTAATTTCCAAACCATTGTCTCTGTTCAGATTCTGAGGATACTTCATAATTTCAAGAGCTTCTCTGATCTTTCGTCTTTGATGGTGTTCCTCTCTTGCGATAATAGAAGCGTTTTCCAGGAAAATATGGTGCTTAGTCTTCAAGGAGTGTACTGCCAGTGCTGAGGTACGAGATCTTCCATTCTTGATATCAGCACCATGTTTTTTGAGTCTTGTCTGGAGGGAGCGACCTGTTTCACCTATGTAGCTTTTTCCACAAGAGCAGTCTATCTTATAGACTCCCTTAAGCTGAAGATTGTCAATATCATCTTTAACAGATTTCAAACCTTGTCTGATGGTACCCGGAGCTGAGAAATGAGTGAAAATGTTCTTCTTTCTTAGGATTTTAGCGATTTTGTCTGTAACACCAAGGATATAAGGAAGAAAAATCTTACCCTGAGGTTGATCTTGCGCCTTATGCTCATGAGATGACAACTTTCTTTCAGCTCTCTCTATGGCTTTTTTAATCTCATGCTCTTTGTAGCCTATATTCTTAAAAACTGAAACCAAATGCCTCTTTTCTTCATTCAAATGCTCTGAGTCGGAAATTCGAAGGGCTCTGATGGCAAGGGTGTTTAGAACACCAAACGTCTGGGCCGGGTGATGGTGGGAATCCGCATGGAGGTAACTTTCCGTGTGGGTTGACTTTCTGAAAACCTTGTGGCCTAGAGAGCCATCTTCCTTTCTGATGATTAGAACGTCCAAAAATGGGATGCTCATATTCTCTTCAAGTTCCATCGTAAATTTTATTTCTGGAGAGATGGAGTTTAAGTGAATGAAAAACTTATCAAGTTCTGCTTTACCATGGGTCCATTTTATGTTGGTATCATCAACAAAACGCTTCCACCACGCCGGCTTTAAAGGATAAGATTCAAGAGCCTTCTTTTCAAAGTGTTCCATATACAAGTTGGCTACGATCGATGATAGGGGTGATCCCATAGCCACACCTGTTGTCTGCTCATAAAATATTCCTTGGAAGGTGAATACTGTTGACCTTAAGCAGATTTCCGCCAGCTTTGCAGTTCCCGGATCAGTAACATCTTTTATAACCTGAATGGTTTCATCAAGAGGAATCTTTGTGAATAAGGATACCACATCAAAGCTAACAAGAATGTCATCACGTTCCATCTTTTCATTTTTGATTAGATTCACAAAATCATGGGAGTCTTTGATGAAGGAATCAGTATTTCCGACAAGGGGTTTAAGGATTTTAGCAACATATTTCGCAAGCTCATATGTTGGGGAGCCAATAGTATTGACAATGGGTCTAAGGGGAACCCCTTCCTTATGGATCTTGGGTAATCCATAGATTTTAGGGATGGTTTCACAAGATGGAGTTAATTTCTTCTTTAATTTCTCGTCGAGAATAGAATCTGAGATGATCTTTTTATAGGTAAAATTGTTAGAAAATTATATATTACGGAGCAATGGAACACATAAAATATTTTAGAAATATAAACACAAAAAACACATAAAACGACAGAGACACAGATATACATGGTTCACCCAGTTTGGGCTACGTCCACCCCGAACAGCCAGTCCTTCCTTTCTATTATCCCGCAAAATGAAGAGACACAACCTACAGCAAATCCGCTGTAATATCCTCTGTTTTCTTTCACAGTCTCACCTCTTTATTTCTCGCTCACACAGAACACACATCTATCACACAGCCTCAAATAAAATACCCTCATACAAAGAGAGGGGTTGCCTTTAGGGAAAAAAACCTAAACAAACATAAGTTCTACCGTCAGATCATCCGCCTAATGAACGGCCCAGATTGACTAGAAATTACTATACTTTTACAAGGCAATTTTACATTTGTTTTTGGCTTCGGGGGACTGTTGGTCCCCAGACCCCCGCGGGGGGGACAAGTCCCCCCCGCACCCCCCGCGTGGAGGGGTGTACAAAACTTCCTGGGGTATACATCCGGCTGAAACAAAGACCCCTGAACAATCATGCTCCACACACAACAAAAATAAACACTAAACATGATTTATTTGAGAGAATAAAGATAAGAAGACATAAAATCAAGAACAACAAATCCTTCTTTTGATAGATCTATAAAACACCAGATGAAGATTTTACCCTAATTCATGAAAAAAAATTCAAGAAGGATCTTTCGTAACACTCAATTGAATTAACAAAGACTTTCTGAAGGTGGAAACAAGTGTAATCAAGCATCAAATACAAAAGTTCCTGGACTTAGTGAGAGGAAAAAAGAAATTTTCAAAAATTTCAGGTATGTCTGTAGGCAAACAGTTTGATCCAGTGTGCATATGCACTGTTGCTAAAGGCTCAATGTGCAGATATACGCTCTATTTCTAAATATAAAATGTGCAGTCTCAGAAATTTTTAGAAAAAATAAAAAATGAAACCAAACAATTCACAAAATACAAACTTTTAATATCTTTCAGACACTCGGACAAGGCTATGAGAAAAGGTTCAAAATTCAAAACAAGTAGATGATGAAGAACAACACGTTCCCTAGTATGGTCTCCAATTTGTTATAGCAAACTAATCCTTCTTGTGGACAAGAAGAATCTCCCTAGATTTCCAAAAAAACCTAGTAATAAACACCAAAAGAATTGTTACCTTTCCTTAGCTTATAACTAAAACTTGAAACATGTAGTATGTGAAGAATCACTTACCTATTAGTGAAGTGCTTGTAGAAATCCTTTCAATTCTTTCCACAACCATAATTTCTTCAATGCCTTAGACAGTTTCCCAATGCTTTCCAAAACTTCTCCATGATGCTCCAAAAGAAATGAATAGAAAAAAACATTCAAAAGGATCAAAGCATGTCGCATATAAAATCAAAGGTAAATGAAGATCCTAAATGAACAACATCATATAGTTGAATCAATAATCAATTATACACCAGGTGAGTGATCAAGGAATCTCACAAATAACATCAAAATATATGAAATTAGGAAATAACAATTGCTTTGTATTAAATTTTAAGGAGAACAAGCTTACAACCTGGTTTCCTTGATGTCACAAGCCTCTTCCAATGGTCTCCAATCTTCTCCTTGAATAACAAGCCTTTTATCCCTATTTAAGCAACATAGGTTTACCTTCAGTGGTCCTCCCTAACCCTCTATTCTGTGTTTTATTTATAGGCCAAGAGGATAAGGTTTGAGATCCTCAAAAGGTGGGATTAGGGATCCATAAAGAGATGGAATTAGCTCCATGAACATAGGGATCAAACTTGAGTAAGAATCAACTCAAAGCTTTCAATTGGGAGATATTCACTCAACAAAGCTTCTAGAATATACCTTTTTTATTTTTACTACTCTTGAGTCATGTGTGAAGTTCATAGTGAAAGACAGAGCGCAAATTTGCACTCACTTTAATGGTCAAATCTACGTATGCGCAAAATCTAGCTAGGGAACCACACAGGTACTCAAAAATACGTTTTTGGAACATGTAATCTATAATTCTCACTCTCTTTAGGATTGTTTAGCTTCTAACCTTCAAGGGGAATGCTTTGGAACACTTTGATGGATATCAAAAGATCTGGATTGATGGTCATTTTCCTAATGGTGACAACATGACATGTAACATACACTTGAATTTTAAAGCCTACTAAGGATCTTACAATATGTCATTCTATGGTCACTTCATTGTCAATTAATGTTGTGCTAAGTGTTTAAGTCTTCTTCCTAGTTTCTAACTGTCAAAGTCACTTGCTCACACATGCTCAATCCTTGGTGAATTCATAAGCGATATTCCTTTATGCAAGCTCGAACATGAATAATGCAGTCTATCAATATAGTTCTTGTGTAATGTTAAACCTATGTTGATATCCAGTGCACACTTTCCATTGACAACTTCTCTCATTCTCGTTGCAATTATACTTCTATTTTGGTGATCTTTCCCAACTGTCTCTTTTGCACACATATTCCTTCACAAGTGTTGCTTTCGCTTTCATGATTGTCGCTTTTGCTTGTTTTCACTTTAAAAAGTTGTGTTTTCATGTTATCTTCACTTTGACATGTGCCTCTTTCAATTTCCTTAGCTTTTTCAACTGTCGTTTTCACATTTTCTTACTATCACAAGTGTCGCTTCTAACTATTTTGACTCCTACATGTGTCACAATTTTGCACATCACTAGAGTTAGTTATAGGACACTCTTGTGCATTAAATTATCATACATATCATAATAATATGGACTATACACATTCCTACAGCTAAGCACACTTTCTGGTTACAATCAAAACTTTTGTAACACTTATATTTTAAGTGTCACAATGTGGTGTTTCAACTGTCGCACTTAGAAATAAGTGTCACTTTGTTGTTTGTTCAAGTTGTGATTGATGTTGATTAGTCATGTGCATTCCCTTGGATTTTATTTATGGCTTCCATGTGTGTGATCAATGTTTGAGTCTTATTCAAATAATTTCCCCCTTCTTACTTTACTAATCCCACACTTAGCCATTTTGGAGTGCTTCTCAATCCTACTTCCCAGTGTAGGTTATGAAGGCATTTCCCCTTTTTATAGGTGATGATAAAAACCTATTCATGAGCCCCATTGATGATACCTCTTTCTCCTAGACTCGTGCACTAAGTATTTTTGAAGGTCAGCTCCTTTGGTTGCACATTCAGAACATTCAAAGCATAGTCACTTAAGCCTTCTAGCTTATACTAACTCACTACACTGATTTTGTATCACATATACCTTGCATAGTGCATAAAGCACCTATAAATGAAAACAAGGACCTATTTCATCCTCTTGTAAAAACAAATTGCTCAATGCAAAGGCCCTCCTCCCTTCACAATGCAGTGAGAACCCTCATGGGAAAAGTAACCTAACTTTATGCTACTTACTTCAATGAACTATGCAATATCCTCTTATAGATAGCAATTGTTTGAGGAAACTACACTAGCATAAGACACACATCATAGTTCTAGTAGATAATGAGCCTTTGTGAAGTCAAAATGTACTAGTCCCAATCCCGCCTTTCTCTCTTAGCGTATAAGTGCAATTTAAGGCAATAATGACTCAACCATTGGCCACTAAACTCCCCATATGCACTAGAATAAGGCTAAGATCACATTGCTAATTAAAATTCAACCACTGTTGAGTCAAATTGTGCTGGTATAGAGACCTTCCCTTAAGCCCATCATGTGGCGTAGTAACAATGCTTAGTATTGCTCCAAGTATTTACGGTGGTCCCTCTCTGCACCCAAAACTTGTCCTCTCTTTCTTCCTTAGTTCATGGAACAACCTTAGACCTTGGTGAGCCTCCTCTTAGTAATTTTCAAGTCAAACTGTGCTCTCATTGTCTCTTACTCCTTTGAGCCTAATGCATGGTGCAGTCTTAGTCATCAAGCTCGTCACATTGTTCCTTGTGATTTCCCACTGCATTAGACCTTGAAGAGCCTCTTGTAATAGTGCATGACACATTTCTAATGAACAATGGTGTTCTCCTAAGTTACTGTTGAGTTCAACCACACCCTCCTCATTAAGTGCTTACTTCTTAGTCCTTTCACAAACCTATCACAAGCAACTTCTTCCATGAGCTACGAAGAGATATGATAGATGATTTCAAGACTAATTTTTCATTTTCATGAGTGATATTCATTGGTAGGTGTACCACCTAAACAAGGCAAGGTGATGCTCAAGGAAGATGTCAAGGAGAAGAAGTGAAGAAGCACTTTCATAGAAGAAGCACAAATAAGAACCATCGTGAAGACGTGAAGTAGATCCTTGAACAAGGCAGAATGGAGACATTTTGTGATGACTCAAAGGATTTCAATATTAATCCATGATCCTTTGGAGGGTGAAAATGGAGTACAAATCAGATCTATCATAAAGATGTCAAAGACATAGCAACAAGGAGAACAACTTGGCATTTCCACCTCATCATGAAGCCCATGTAATCATTTCCAAGTTGTGGCTTATACAAGTTTCATCACAGTGTCATGTGTGTCCATGTATCTTGCCACATCATATATGGATGTAATGATGTAATTACTAAAGGGGAAAATGAAAAAATTTAATAAGTGGAAGTCCAAGAGTCATATGTGTAATATGAAAATTCACATGTTGACAAATGAGTTAAATTGAAGTTCAAAATTCATTTAGGAGCTCAAAAATCATAGGAGATATGAAAGGTCATTCCTCTTATTGTAAAAGAAACCTCATAAGTCAAGCAAAGGGCTTTTGGAGGCTTAAGATTTGTAGAGTTAGTCCTGGCTTCTCTAACTTGGCATATGAGAGAAAACTATTCTTTGGAGAAGAAAGAAGTGACTTAATGCTCCACTATTGGAACTAGTGTCTCAGCGTTGTAACTGTGTACTTGAATCTTTCACTTAATAATTGAATCTCATTAAGCCAACACATTTTCTTGCATGTATCATGAATATTGTAAGACTATTCTTTGGGCGTTTACGATATATGGTGTAAGCATATGTACTGAAGAAATTGAACTACTTCATTAGGTTTGGTGCTTATCTTGTTGAAGATGTGTTGTATTTACTTTAATGGTCGTTGTACCTATGTGAGCTAATTCTCTATATAACTAACGAATCTTTGCTTTCTCTCGTGTGTATGTCTTAGGTTAGTACTATTACTTCCTTCCAGAGACTCACTCATGTCTCCCCTCTTGTGAAATTCTCTTTTTACACATTGCAATTAGTGTTTCACAATGTCAACTTACTTATTTGTTCAAAGGTTACGTGCCGGTGAGAAATTAAGTTCCTCAGATATATATATATATATATATATATATATATGATATTCTCAATCAGAAATTACAGCACAATTATAACCTCATAATAAAAAACCATTAGTCATTAACATAGGTCTCATTCGTGATACAATGATATGATGATGGAGTAGTTTGTTTCATATGAGGAAGTAATAAGGTGATGAAGAAGATTGTTACATATGAAAGAGGAATAAGGTTCATTACTTCTATATGGAAAATTTATAAAAAAAATATGTGATCATCATGGCGATTATTTAGGTAAATGAGAGTTTAATATACCTTCAACAAGAAGAGAAACACATTCATTACACAACCTTGAGAGAGCTCTTTATTGGATTTTCTATCATGGATGGGATGAATCCAATAATTCATCTGGATATTATAAATATTAGATGTATGTTAAGATTGGTTTCCCGAACCGTATATATATTATATGTATGTTACTGGTTTCTTGAACCGTATAAATATCAAAAGTATGTACTTCTTATCGGATTTTTCGTTGATGTTCACACAAGTTTACAATGAGAGAATAGGTAACGAAATAATGAAACTTCTAATTATATTGGCCTAGATCCATCTTAACCCAGATCTATCAACCGCCAAGAGGGATCCAACATCTCGAGATGCAAACCTCTTTTTTGAGTGCAAAAATTGAGGAAAGGTTTGCACCTCGAGAGATTTGATCCCTTTTGGCACTTGATAGATTAGGGTTAAGATGGATCTATGATGATTATATATATATATGTGTGTGTGTGTGTGTGTGTGTCTCTTTCTTATTCCATCTCTCTATAACACCCCCAAAAATACACTCTCTCTCCATCTCTCTCTCTCTCTCTCTTCCCCTTCTCTCCTTATCTCTCTTCCCTCCCACTCTACTCTCTCCTTCACTCTCTCTCCATCACTCCCTTATCACTCCCTCTCTCCCCCTCCAATTTCATCTCTCTCTTGAGTCTTCTCTCTCCCTTTCTCTCCCACCTCCCTTTGTCTCTCCCCCCATCACTCTCTCTCTCTCTCTCTTCCCTCCAACTCTATTGCTATCTCCCTCCCTCTCCCCTTCTCTCTCTCCCCTCCATCTTTATGCCTCCCTCTCTCTCTCTTTCCCTTCTCTCCCTATATCTCCCCCCTCCTCTTCTCTCTCTTCCCTCCTCTCCTCTCTCCCTCACTCTCTCTCCATCTCTCCCTTGTCACTTCCTCTCTCTCTTTCCACCTCTATCTCTCTATGTCTTTGTTCTTTCCTCCCTCTCTCCCCCTCTCCAACTCCATGTCTCTCTCTCTCTCCCTCTTTCATTCTCTCTCTCCCTCTTTCATTCTCTCTCCCTCTTTCTTAATTTGTATATACAATTTTACTTATTTGAATTATATTTCTCTCCATGGTATATAAAATTTTACTTATCAAATATTTAAAATATTATTTGATATTTATTTATTTAATGTTTTTTTATGTTAAGAATAAAATTTTGTATATTTAAAAAATTGATCTTTCTCAACACAATATATTAGGGGTCAAGATGGATCTAAGCTTGTTTTAGGTGTGCAACACAAAATTTGTTAAACATATTTGTAATATAGTCATTTTATTTTAATTTTAAATTTTCCAAGGTAACTCAATTTGCTAAGAAGATAAAGAGGGTTAATAACTTAAATAACGAAAAATGATGTTGTATAACTATTTTAAGTTTTGGAGTTTTTGGTTGGATTTTGACTATATCATTTTTTGTCATATCATGATTTTTTATGGTTTAAAATGTGTTTTTAAATACACAAATGGACTTAGCACCCCAACAAGCCATATGGCAATCACATTGTGCAAAGTCCTGCAAACTTGTGATTTCAAGAAATTTTTGTCATATTTTCAGACAAATTTGAGCAAAAAAATATGCCCAGAAAACCTCCAAACCCTAGAACTATTAGACTACGACATGAAAAAATATGAAATAAAATTTTTGATTGTGAATTGAAAATGTAACAATGTTAAACGATAGAAAATGTGAAAAAGGGGGTAACTGGAGTAAATAAGTGTGAAAAAGGGTGTAACTGGAGTAAATATTGTCTTGAGAAATCCACACATTACTAAAATTCAAGCATATCAAACCATATTCCTCCAACCAATACATTAAAAAGTTAATGTGCTTTGTGAGGACTTGGAAATGTTTCATTTTTTACTTCATATTATCCCTATTTATCTTTTGTTTTACAAAACGTGAAGCCTATGTCAATACAATTTCATGATTTTTTGGATGTTAACTTGACAAGTAAGTCTAAGTTACTCATTATTAAAAGTTACATAGGGTAATCTTTAATTTTCTTAAAAATTACTCCATTTATAACATTCTTAAATGACTATTATCTTTCTAATCACATGCCAATTGTCATGTAGTGTCCATACTTATTATCATGTACCTACATTATTCTCCCTACACTAGTGAAGGCATCGGTGGTTTGGTCAAAGAGAAGGATTGTTGGAGGAGTGTTAGTCACGGGTTAATTGGCATAGTAGGGCATCGAATGGATATTTCTTGACCTCCTCTGCTTTGACATGCACATGCTTGAAATTATGTATCTCATATAACCCGATCCGAAATGGAAGAGTAAGCCAAGTTGCCTCCTTCTTCTGATGCAGCCTAACTGACAATCCTACCGAGATGTGGTATGATACTTCCTGCATGACGATTTTGTCCAAGGCAAACTTTGGTAGAACATGCGGAGGCTCCTCCGCACTATACATCCATACATCCATATGAAGGTGTCGAATGGTGAGGCATACCAATCTACTATATGGATCAGTGCCTCCATTGTTGCCTTTGACATGCAAGGTGGATCCTGTTTAAATATCATTTTGTACGCTGGGGTGAAAAAATGATCGGACAATTGTGTGATAACTCCTCTGAAGCTGCATTCGAAAAACATTTTACATTAAGTGTTCACAGAGGTCTTCGTCGATGTCCATGCCCACTTCAATCCCGGGAAATCCTAATAGGCACAGATTGCATCCAAGATGTAAGCAGACATGTAGATTTCTACTTATTGACCTTTGGGTGGATGCCAATCTCTTGTCACCTATTCCTTCACCCTGTGAGCCAACATGTCGGACCAGTTGCATGCTTTGCCTTCACTGGCCAGTTGGTCCAACGCGATCACCCAACTCTATGAGAAGGTCTCCGTGCTCTCTTGGCCATACAAGCAACATACAAAGATGACCAAGTATTGATACGCCTTCCACAATCTTCATCTTGTAGATCTGGTTGGGTGTCATCTTGAATTTGGTTGACTCAAGATATCTCTAGAGTTGGCATTGCTGCTAGGTATGTTGAAGGGTGTCTCCATGGTGACAACGGGCCTCGACATATGGTACATCTGTTCATAATCCTATGCCCTGAAGGTAGCAATCTTCGTCCCACTAACACTGCTCAATGTCATCGTCTCAGGATCATTGTGCAAGACGGTCCAATGTATCATGTCCGTGCATGGGAACACGAGATACCTGCATGCAATCTGATACAAGAAGAACTTGTGAATGTTCACATAGACCTGGTAGTCTTCGAGGTCTTCCCCAAATGTGTCTACAAATGCATCGTTGACCTTTTTCCATTTCAGCTTGATGTCCTTGTCTACAATCAGCTTGGTGTCTTCATAGATCGACAAACATGTAGACACTCTCTCAACTGTTGCTCCAGTTGCGCTTCCATCAGTGTCCTTTGATCCTGCTCCCTTAGAGGCCATTGATCTTGAACTGCTGACAGGAAGACGAACACCTGCTAGATCTGGATACATTGCGACATGCATGGAAAGAAATCTATTAGCTAAAACCAAAGAAACTTGAGGAACGACATGCAACATACCTGGGGATTGACTGGTAAGGATTGCACAATTTTTCTTGGGAGGCCAGGAGACTAGCTGCCAGAAATGTGAAAAAGGCAGTCCGGACTGCTAGAAGGCTACATGGAAGTAAGAAATGCACAATCCAAACTGGCATGTTGGGTGCTGAGATTGCATAATGTACAATTTCAGCTGGCAGGGGTTGTAGGCCCAATGATTGCATTGTGCAATTTTCTAGTCCAACAGTCACTGCCTCTTAGAATTACGTAATGAAAGACTGGACGATAGTCACTGGGAAGAAATGCACATTTTCTGGGAGGAAGGTAGAGCCTTCCCTTTCAGGATTGCGTAATGTTGTATTGGTGAGGCAGAGTCAGGGCCAAGGCTACCCAGACCCATCAATGGGCAACTGAAAGAAAATGTGAATGTGAATGCATGGCGATACTGAGTGTAAGTAGGAGTGAATGATCATGCATGCAAAGAGTGAGTGAAAGATTCAGAAAATGGAACAACATGCATGTGTGTGAAGTGAGTCACTGAATCGACGATTGTTCATACAAAACACTGTCATGCATGCGACAGTAGTGAGATGCTAAAGAAAACTAAAATGATGCTAGGACAACCTAATATGCATGTAAATGACAACAAGCATTCACAGAAATCAAGCAGACAACAGCCACACAAACCAAAACACAAAAAGCGATAGAAATGCTACAAAAGACAAGTTAATCGGACTTACTCGTAAATAGCTGAGCTGGATGTGTCCAAGACTCGTGGATGTGTTCTGGGATGTTAGATATCTAAGATCAATGTGAATAAGTGACCTATGAAGCGTTGAATAAATAAGTTTGATGTTCATGACGTGCATGCCACAAATCTAAGAAAAAGCGACACTTGGAGGAAAGATTCTAAAATGATCTTTGCATGTAAAATCCAGCTGCTAAAAATAGCTCCCTAAAATCTAGGGATGCTTTTTCATGTTGTTTTTTGTTATTTCAGGAAAAATCAGCCCATGCATGCAAGTCAAGTTTTCTCGATCCCGAGTGGAACCGATCAACCCAATGGCACATGCAACAGCCTGCTTGACTAAGGGTAACTTTTGTGCAATTTCTGGGAGGAAGCTAGGCTAGCTGCCCAGAGGGATTGCACAATTTTTGGGCTAAGAAGCTGACTGTTGCCTAGGATTGTGCAATTTCAGGGCTGAGCAGTCCCACTAGGTCAAATTGCGTAGTTTTTCCAAGGAAGGTTGACAAGCGGAATTGCGCAATTCCTGGGGCTAGTAGGATTCCAATAAGGATTGCGCAATTTCTAGAGGGAAGGCTAGTTCCCCTCTAGAATTGCATAATTTATTGAGGGAGTTGTTCAGCCTGTATTTGGACCAAGTTCGGGGAAGTAGCCTATGAGGGGAATGCAACAATCTATCATGCACAGGGTGTCATGTTGCTAGAAAACCACTAAATCTTGTGTACTTGACAGTGCAGACATGCTGCTGAGGATGGTTGTTAGGGAGGCTCCAAAATGAAGCTAAGGAAATTTTTTTGAGGGTGGTTGTAAGCACTACAACAGGTAAAGAGAGAGTCGTTTCAATTTTTCAAAGAAAATGCAAAAATTCCTAATTTCACCATATCCCTTTTCATGAATGAAATATCTCAATTTCGAATGACCCAAATGCAGAAATTAAACTTTAATATTTCAATTGCTAAATAACTCAAAAACCATGAAACTTTCCTATAACATACAATCACTCAAAATTTTCAAAATGCATAAGGATGCCAATCAAATCCTTAAAATGAGTTTCTTCAAATGAAGGGTATGAATTTAATGTTGTCTAAAGTACAATTTTGAAAACTTCAACACTTAAAAAATAATATATTTTTGTTTCAAGTTCACCAAAAGAAGCATTTTCATAAAAAATACTTATTCTTGAAAAAACACAACTTTTCATTCATCAAAAAATCTTTCAGAAATAGGTAAAATAAACACTAAATATGATTTATTTGAGAGAAGAAAGACAAGAAGACATAAAATCAAACAACCAGTCCTTTTGATAGATCTATAAAACACCAGATGAAGCTTTTATCCTAATTCATGAAAACAACAAACTTTCAAGAAGACTCTTTCGCAACACTCAATTGAACTGAAAAAGACTTTCTGAAGGTGTAAACAAGTGTAATCAAGCATAAAAAACAAAAGTTCATGGACTTAGTGAGAGGAAAAATCAAATTTTCAAAAATTTCAAGTATGTGTGCAGGAAAATAGTTTGATCCAGTGTGCATACACACTGTTGCTAAAGGCTCACTGTGTAGATATACACTCTATTTCTAAAGATAAAATGCGCAGTCTTAGAAAAATTTAGAAAAAATAAAAATGAAACCAAACAATTCACAAAATAGAAACTTTTAATATCTTTCAGACACTTAGACAAGGCTATGAGAAAAGGTTCAAAATTTAAAACAAGTAGATGATGAAGAACAACACGTTCCCTAGTATGGTCTCCAATTTGTTATAGCAGACTAATCCTTCTTGCGGACAAGAAAAATCTCCCCAGATTTCCAAAAAAACTTACTAACAAACAACAAAATAATTGCTACCTTTCCTTAGCTTATAACTAAAACTTGAAACATGTACTATGTGAAGAATCACTTACCTATTAGTGAAGTGCTTGTAGATGTCCTTTCAATTCTTTCCACAACCATAATTTCTTCAATTCCTTAGACACTTCCCCAATTCTTTTCGAAACTTCTCCATGACGCTCCAAAAGAGATCTGAATAGGCAAAAACATTCAAAAGGATCAAAGCATGTCGCATATAAAATCAAAGTTAAATGAAGTTCCTAAATGAACATACATCATATAGTTGAATCAATAATCAATTATAAACCATGCGAGTGATCAAGGAATCTCACAAATAACATCAAAATAGTTGCAATTAGAAAATAACAATTGCTTTGTATTGAATTCAAAGGAGAACAAACCTACAACCTTGTTGCCTTGATGTCACAAGCCTCTTCCAATGGTCTCCAATCTTCTCCTTGAATGACAAGTCTTCTAGCCCTATTTTAGCAGCATAGGTTTACCTTCAATCGTCCTCCCTAACCCTCTGGTCTTTGTTTGATTTATAGACCAAGAGGAGGAGGTTTGAGATCCTCAAAAGGCGAGATTAGGGCTCCATAAAGAGATGGAATTACCTCCATGAACATAGGGATCAAACATGAGTAAGCATCAACGCAAAGCTTTCAGTTAGGAAATATTCACTTAACAAAGCTTCTAGAATATACCTTTTTATCTTTACTTTTATTGAGTCATGTGTAAATTTCACAGTGGAAGATAGAGCACAAATTTGCGCTGACTATAACGGTCAAATCTACATATGCGGAAACGCTAGTTAGGGAACCGCGTAGGTATTCAAAAATAGGTTTTTGGACCATGTATTCTATAATTATCATTCTCTTTAGGTTTGTTTAGTTTCTAACCTTCAAGGGGAATTCTTTGGAACACTTTTATGGATAGGAAAATATCTGGATTGATGGTCAATTTCCTAATGGTGACAAAATGACATGTAACATACACTTGAATTTTAGAGCCTACTAAGGATCTTACAATATGTCATTCTATGGTCACTTCATTATCGATTGATGTTGTGCTAAGTGCTTAAGTCTCCTTCCTGGTTTCTAACTTTCAAAGTCACTTTCTCATGCATGCTCAATCCTTGGTGAATTCATAAGCGCTATTTCTTTATGCAAGCTCAAACGGGAATAATGCAGTCTATCAAGATAGTTCTTGTGTAATGTTAAACCTATGTTGAAATTCAACGCACACTTTCCATTGACAACTTCCCTCATTCTCTTTGCAATTATACTTCTATTTCAGTGATTTTTCCCAACCATCTCTTTTGCACACTTTTTCCTTCACAAGTGTCTCTTTCACTTTCATGATTGTCTCTTTTGCTTGTTTTCACTTTAAAAATTTGTGTTTTCATGTTATCTTCACTTTGACATGTGTCTCTTTCCATTTCCTTAGCTTTTGCAATTGTCGTTTTCACATTTTCTTACTATCGCAAGTGTCACTTCTAACTATTTTCACTCCTGCATGTGTCACAACTTTGCACATCACTAGAGTTAGTTATAGCACACTCTTCTGCATTTAATGATCATACATATCATAAGAATATGCACTATAAACATTCCTACAACTAAGCTCACTTTCTGGTTACAGTTGAAACTTTTGTCACACTTATATTTTAAGTGTTGCAATGTGGTGTTTTAACTGTCGCACTTAGAAATAAGTGTCATTTTGTTGTTTATTCAAGGTGTGATTGATGTTGATGAGTCCCGTGCATTCCCCTGGATTGTATTGATGGCTTCCATGTGTGTGTTCTATGTTTGAGTCTTGTTCAAATACTTTTCCCCTTCTTACTTTACTAATCCCACACTTAACCATTTTGGAGTGCTTCTCGATCCTACTTCCCAGTGCAGGTTATGAAGGCATTTCCCCTTTTTATAGGTGATTAGAAAAAACTATTCATGAGCCCCATTGATGATACCTCTTCCTCCTAGACTTATGCACTAAGTCTTTCTGAAGGTCAGCTCCTTTGGTTTCACATTCAGAACCTTCAAAGCATAGTCACTTAAGCCTTCTCGCTTATACTGACTCACTACACTAATTTTTTATCACCTTGGACTTGCATAGTGCATAAATCACCTACAGCTGAAAACAAGGACCTATTTCATCCTCTTGTAAAAACAAACTGCTCAATGCAAAGGCCTTCCTCCCTTCGCAGTGCAGTGAGAACCCTCATGGGCAAAGTAACCTAACTTTATGCTACCTATCTCAATGAACTACACAATCTCCTCTTACAGATAAGCACTGTGCCATATCACTCAGTCTCAGAGTCATTAGGCAAGTCATAAGTATTCGAACCTCACCTTTCAGGAAGACAAGTATCCTGGGTAAAGGAAAGCTGGAACGGGCGAAGATGCTATTGGCAGTGCTAGTGCTTATAGGTTGGAGAAAACTGCACTAGCATAAGACACAAAGCATGTTCTAGCAGATAATGAGCCTCTATCAAGTCAAACTATACTAGTCCCAAGCCCGCCTTTCGCTCTTAGCATATAAGTGCAATTTAAGGAAATAATGACTCAACCCTTAGCCATTAAAATCCCCCTATGCACTAGCATAAGGCTAAAATCACATTGCTAATAAAATTCAACCATTGTTGAGTTAGATTGTGTTGGTATAGAGACCTGCCCTTAAGCCCAGTGCGTGGCATAGTAACAATTCTTCTCCCACTATTTATTGTGGTCCCTCTCTGCACCCAAGACTTGTCTTGGCTTGCTTCCTTAATGCATGGCACAACCTTAGACCTTAGTGAAGCCTCCTCTTAATAATTTTCAAGTCAAACCGCGCTCTCACTGTATCTTACTCCTTTGAGCCTAATGCATGGTGTAGTCTTAGCCATCAAGTTCATCACATTGTTCCTTGTGATTTCCCACTGCACTAGACCTTGAAGAGCCTCTTGTCATAGTGCATGACACATTTCTAATAAATAATGGTGTTCTCCTAAGCCACTATTGAGTTCAACTACACCCTCCTCATTAATTGCTTCCTTCTTAGTCCTTTCACAAACCTATCACAAGCAACTTCTTCCATGAGCTAGGAAGAGATAGGATAGATGGTTTCAAGACTAATTTTTCATTATCATGAGTGATCTTCATTGGCAGGTGTACCACCTAAACAGGGCAAGGTGATTCTCAAGGAAGATGTCAAGGAGAAGAAGCGAAGAAGCACTTTCATAGAAGAAGCACAAATAAGAACCATCATGAAGACATGAAGTAGATCCTTGACCAAGACATAATGGATACATTTCATGATGACTCAAAGGATTTCAATGCTAATCCATGATCCTTTGGAGGGTGAAAATGAAGTACAGATCAGATCTATCATAAATAAATCAAAGACATAGCAACAAGGAGAACAACTTGGCATTGCCACCTCATCACGAAGTCCATGTCATCATCTCCAAGTTGTGGTTGATACAAGTTTTTTCACAGTGTCATGTGTGTCCATGTATCTTGCCACATCGCCTATGGAAGTAATGATGTAATTAATTAAGGGGAAAATGAAAAAAAATGTAATAAGTGGAAGTCCAAGATTCATATGTGTAATATGAAAATTCACATGTTGAAAAATGAGTTAAATAGAAGTTCAAAATTCATTTAGGAACTCAAAAGTCATAGAAGATATGAAAGGTCATTCTTATTATTATAAAAAAAAACTCGTAACTCAAGCAAAGGGCTTTCGGAGGCTTAGGATTTGGAGAGCTAGTCTTGGCTTCTCTAACTTGACACAGGAGAGAAAAATATTCTTTGGAGAAGAAAGAAGTGACCTAATGATCCACTATTGGAACTAGTGTCTCATCATTGTAACTGTGTACTTGGATCTTTCACTTAATAATTGCAGCTTATTGAGCCAACACATTTTCATGCATGTATCATGAATATCGTAAGACTATTGTTTGGGTTTTTATGATATATGGTGTAATCATATGTACTGAAGAAATTGAACTACTTCATTAGCTTTGGTGCTTATCTTGTTGAAGATGTGTTGTATTTTCTTTAATGATCGTTGTGTCTATGTGAGCTAATTCTATAGATAACTAATGAATCTTTTGTTGATCTCGTGTCTCTATCTTAGGTTTGTACTATTACTTCCTTCTAGAGACTCACTCATGTGTCCCCTCTTGTGAAAGTTTCTTTTTACACATTGTAATTAGTGTTTCACAATGTCAACTTACTTATTTTTTCAAAGGTTATGTGTCGGTGAGCTATTAAGTTCCTCTGATATATATATATATATATATATATATATATATATATATATATATATATATATATATATGTATATATATGTCATATTCCCAGTCGTAAATTAGAACATAATTATAACCCCACAATAAAAAACCATTAGTCATTAACATAGGTCTCATTCATGAGACAATGATATGATGATGGAGTAGTTTGTTGCATATGAGGAAATAATAAGGCGATGAAGAAGATTGTTACATATGAAAGATGAATAAGGTTCACTACTTATAAGAAAATTTATAATAAAAATATGTGATAATCATGGAAATTATTTAGGTAAATGAGAGTTTAATATACCTTCAACAAGAAGAGAAACACAGTAATTACACAACCTTAAGAGAGCTCTTCATATGGATTTGTTATCATGGATGGGATGACTCCAATACTTCATCTGAATATTATAAATATTATATTTATGTCAAGATTGGTTTCCTGGACCATATAAATATTAGATATATGTTACTGGTTTCCTGAATCATATAAATATCAAAAGTATGTGATTCCTATCGAATTTTTTGTTGATGTTCACACAAGTTTATAGTGAGAGAATAGGTAACGAAACAATGAAACTTGTAATTATACCAGCGTCGATCCATCTTAACCCAGATCTATCAAGAGCCGAGAGGGATCCAACCTCTCGAGGTGCAAACCTCTTTTTGAGTGCAAAAATTGAGGAGAGGTTTGCACCTTAAGAAATTTGATCCCTCTTGGCACTTGATAGATCAGGGTTAAGATGGATCTAGGATGATTATATAATACTATAAATATCTATATTTGTATCTATGTGTCTCTTTCTTATTCCCTCTCTCTATAACACCCCCCAAAAATACACACACTCTCTCCATCTCTCTCTCTCTCTCTCTCTCTCTCTCCAACTCTATCACTATCTCCCTCCCTCTCCCCTTCTCTCTCTCCCCTCCATCTCTATGCCTCCTTCTCTCTCTCTTTCCCTTCTCTCCCTATCTCTCTCCCCTCCTCTTCTCTCTCTTCCCTCCTCTCCTCTCTCTATCACTCTCTCTCCATCTCTCCATTGTCACTTCCTCTCTATCTCTCTCCACCTCTATCTCTCTATGTCTTAGTTATTTCCTCCCCCTCCAACTCCATGTCTCTCTCTCTCTCCCTCTCTCCTTCTCTCTCTCTTTCTTCCTCTCTCTCCCACCTCCCCATCTCCGTCTCCCCCCATCAGCCCCTCTCTCTCTCTCTACCCTCCAACTTTGTCACTATCTCCCTCCCTCTCTCTTGCCTTCACTTTGTTGGTTGTCATGACTTGGATCCTTACTTTAAATGTATCTATGTCGGTTCTTACTAATACTATTTGTATTATATAAATTTCACATCTTTAAATATAAAAGTATTCTCATTTTTTATTTTATTAAAAACTTAATTTAATTTCTATGGGATATTTTTAGTAGTTGTGAGGATAGAGGGTCTAGATATATTTCAAAACTAATTATAACCTTTTTCCTTTTAGCTTCAATTAATTTTTTTTATAAAACTAAATTAAATTAGAATATTTTTATTGTGAAATAAGTTATGGGTTTTGGGCACGTGGTATTAATAACTCATGCTATTGGCCCATGATATTGTAACAAAGCCTATTTACAAGTTAATAATATACATGATAAAGTTGGGGTGAATATCCATGGTTAAGAATCATATTGTTATAAAAGATTTTGATTGTTAAATAAGTCATCGTATTTTGGCATGTGGTATTGATAAGTCGTGGTATTAGCCCATGGTACTGTAACAAAGCCTATTTACAAGTTAGTAATATCCATGACAAAGTGGAGTTGAATATCCATGATTAAGAATCTTGTTATATTGTTATGAAATATTTTGATTGTGAAATAAGTTATGTTTTTTGAGCATGTGATATTGATAAGCCATGCTATTGACCCATGGTATTGTAACAAAGCCTATTTACAAATTAATAGTATCCATGGTAAAGTGGGGATGAATATCCATGGTTAAGAATTTTTTTGCATTGTTATAAAATATTTTGATTGTGAAATAAGTTATGTTTTTTCGACATGTGGTTTTGATAAGCCTTGGTATTGGTCCATGGTATTGTAACAAAGCCTAATTTTTACAAGTTAATAATATCCATGGTAAAGTGGAGGTGGATATCCATGGTTAAGAATATTGTCATATTGTTATAAAATATTTTGGTTATGAAATAAGCCATGATATTGCCCCACGGTATTGTAACGAAGTCTATTCACAAGCTAAAAACAAAATCAAAATATAAAAAAAATTGAATTTTATTATTTTTATTACTTTAACGTTTTGTTATTAATTCACCCAACATTTAAATGTTTGCACTATCCACAATCGCTTTTTTTTTAATTAAAACAATATTTAAAATTATTTACATAATTACATAAAACTTTACTGGATAGTAAAATTATTTGCACACTTACATTACTTTTACACATCTACTTTATAGTAAGCTGTCCAAAATTCGAAACCTGTCCATTATTCAACGAATTTTTTGTTAGACTACCATGAAAATTGAATAATAAACTTGAATATTAGCCCACTGTACACTATTTGCCGAAAAAGGGGTTTGAAGGACGATAATTCCACGCGGTCTAACAACCATGGCACCCTCGTCGCCGACCATTGACCATTGAATTCGAAACTTCACGATAATTCCACGCGCTCTAAGAAGTATCTCGACTCAATGTTAGTCAACCAACCGAAATGAGTTTTGGAAATGACAATGAGTCTGCATTTTCTAATTAATTTGCTGGCAACCAAACTTTAGTTCATGATAATGAATTATATTTCGCTCTCTGTGTATAAAATTTTACTTGTGAAATACTTAAATAGTTTGAATTATATTTCTTAATTTGTATATACAATTTTACTTATCAAATACTTAAAATATTATTTGATTATTTATTTATTTAATGTTTTTATGTTAAGAATAGAAGTGTGTATATTAAAAAAATTGATTTTTCTCAACGCAATATATTAGAGGTCAAGATAGATCTACGCTGGTTTTAGGAGTGCACTATAATACACAATTTGTTAAAAGTCTTTGTAATATAGTCATTTTATTTTAATTTTAATTTTTCCACGGTAACTCAATTTGTTAAGAAGATAAAGAGGGTTAATAACTTGAATGATGAAAAATGATGTTGTATAACCATTTTAAGTTTTGAAGTTTTTGGGTGGATTTTGACTAAATCATTTTTTGTCATATCATGATTTTTTATGGTTTAAAATGTGTTTTTAAATATATAAATGGACTTAGCACCCCAAAAAGACTTACGACAATCAGATTGTGCAAAGTCCTTCAAACTTGTGATTTCAAGAAATTTCTATCATATTTTCAGAAAAAATTGAGCAAAAAAATATGCCTAGAAAACATCTAAACCCTAGAACTATTAGACTACGACATGAAAAAATATGAAATAAAATTTTTGATTGCGAATTGACAATGTAAAAATGTTAAATGATAGAAAATGTGAAAGAGGGTGTAACTAGAGAAAATATTGTCTTGAGAAATCCACACATGACTAAAATTCAAGCATATTAAACCATATTCCTCCAACCAATACATTGAAAAGTTAATCTACTTTGTGAGGACCTGGAAATGTTTCATTTTTCACTTCATATCATCCCTATCTATCCTCTGTTTTACAAACGTGAAGCCTATGTCTATAGAATTTCATGATTTTTTGGTTGTTAACTTGAGAAGTAAGTCTAAGTTACTCATTATTAAAAGTTACATAGGGTAATCTTTAATTTTCTTAAAAATTACTCCATTTATAGCATTCTTAAAACTTTATTATTGTTTCTAATCACATGCCAATCGTCATATAGTGTCCATACTTATTATCATGTACCTACACTATTCTCCCTACACTAGGGAAGGCATGAGTGCTTTGGTTAAAGAGAGGGATTGTTGGAGAAGGAACGCTAGTCACGGGTTAAGTGGCATAGTAGGAAATCTTCAAAGATTTGCCAGGTACGAGGATAGTGGAATATGTGTGCTCACTTCCCTCCAAAATTTAAAAGAAGACCCAGACTTGAAGCAACAATATTCTCAAAGATAGCCCTTCTGTTGGATAAACTAGATCCGAGATTGAGGGGATGTTGTACCAGAACACGAAGGATAGTCATTTGTTGAGTTTTCTTTTCTTAGATGAAGGGCTTTGTCGCAGCCTCATAAATTATAGTTCTATATAATGTAAATCTATAGACATATCTAGGTTAACAATACCCTTATACATTGTTTATGTATTGTTAGTTCTTTAAGAGATTTCTCCAGATCAACCAAGTCAAGACCTTTGATCTCCATATGTAAGACTGATTTTCAAGTAAAAGATAATAACGATGTTAAGTTCTATCTCATTTGCAACTATATGATGTTTATGATTCATCGTATATTGTGATTTAACCTTTCTTTAAGAGGGTGTAGGATGGTTGGTATGGGCCCAACCAAATTAGCTCATCACTCCTCCAAGAGCTAAGTGTGGTGTGATTGCTTTGATTTGTTTGTGGCGTGCATTGATTTGTCAATGTTATGGTTTTTATTTTACTTCAATTTTAACGAATGCTCTGTTTCATTCTGAAATTACATGGTTGTGTTATATCACTTTTAATTCTTGAATGAGTGACCATAGATCTGGGCAATGTTCGATGAATGCATGAGGGATATGCTTTATTGTTATTCAGTGATGTAAGCGTAAGCACATTTCTTGGAAAAAGTGTTGTGATATATTCTCATTTTGAGCATAAATTGAAGTACAAGGAGAGTTTTCATGGAGAATAATGTTTCGTTACAAGTGTAGGTAGATTCTTTTACTCAGTATTTTTTTTTGTAAATTGTTGCAAGTGTAGGCAGAACTCCTGTATTGGGGTATGTTTGTCTTTGTTTGTAAGTTGTTGCAAACACAAAGTCATGTCTCATGTTTATTTATAAGACTGGTGTGAGTGTAGACAAACCATTTGAGAGCATTCATTTTATTATAATATTGAGGCATTTGTAAACAATTGAAAAGGTGATCCAAAAGAAGATAAACCATGGTTTTGTAAGACTATAGGGTCATTTTGAGTTTATTTCATCAAAGCTCTTGAGTCATCTAGCCTCAAGAGCTAAGAAATCTTATTACTTCAACAAATTGTGTTTTAAAAAAAATCATAGGCCAAGGTCATTAATTTTTTGTTCAGTGTTTTGTACTGTGATTTTCATTCGATTTAGTATGCATTCCTCACACTAAGCATACAATATAGTATTTACAGTCTCTATTCTAGACTCATTGCATAAATATATGATAAACTTGTTTCTTACACTGGAATACTTGTAGCACAAAGCAAGTAAGTTGGATTTGTTTATATATATATATATATATATATATATATATATATATATATATATATATATATATATAAAGATTTGGTTTATTTATGCACATAGCTTGTAACATTTTCATCGTTAAACAATTTGTGTGCCTAGACTATTCAGATTATTGTTGAGCACAAGGAGAGGGATTGAATTATTACAATTGCACATATGATATTCTTGTTATTTTTTTTCCCTTAGGAAAAAGTCGTAATTTTATTCATATTGATAAAATTACATTTTGTAGATGCTTGAAGCATATGCATATGGCTGTTCCTGTGATGACAGGCAGCAAACAGAATAAAACACAAAAGGTCAAAAACTGTTCCTGTAAATACAGGAATCCAACAGAAAAAGTTGTGTCTACAGGCCTATATTTTCCTTCCTTTTTTCTTTTCTACTTTGCGCCATACTCCCGCGTTGGGAGTGGGTGCAATTAAGGCAAGCTGGTTTTCCCCTGTATACACTGATTGTTCTTTGTCTGAGTCAGATCCTTCGGGGCTGTGTGCTCTTTTGGCTCCGCTTATTTCCAGCTGTAGATCTTGCTGCCGTTCCAAGTTGTTTGGCTCCAATTTGGGTTCTTCGTTGTTTTCCTCCATCGCTTTGTCCTGTGGTCCTTGTAGATCTGTGGGTTCCGTGTTCAGTGCTTCCTCCTCCAGTGGTTCTGTATGCTGCCAGCCCTTTGGTTTCTTCTGTTGTTTCTTGTTCCCTTTAGGTTCCTTACTGGACAGAGGACATGCATATTGTAGGTGCCCTGTCTGCATGCAGCTGCGGCATCTGAATGCCGTGTTCTCGTAATCAAGTTGTTGTGTCCAC
Organism: Pinus tabuliformis; assembly: GCA_031772625.1. Classification (NCBI taxonomy): domain Eukaryota; kingdom Viridiplantae; phylum Streptophyta; class Pinopsida; order Pinales; family Pinaceae; genus Pinus; species Pinus tabuliformis. The sequence goes on from CM062813.1 coordinate 849,311,161, forward strand.
AATGAATTGTTGAAGTTTAGTGTGATGTGATCTGGAAGCCCTTGGCTTAGATCCACCTCGACACATATTCTGGCATATGTGAAGATTCCCCGATTGGCTCTGTCCTCATCTATTTTAAGATGTTTTCCTAAGGTATTCCCAATGGCTGTTAATGCCTTCCAATGCCAGAAGTGCAGCGGGAGGTTATGAAGCCTTACCCAAACTGGCATTGTCGATACAACCATTTTGTTACCATCAAAGTCTGAGAACCAGGGGGTGATAAAGAGGCTAGCATTGCCCCAAAACCAAGGCCCTTGGTTGATGATACTGTCTCGTTCTAGTTCTGTGTTGAATCTGACTATGAAGAAACCCTTAGGGCATAGATATATTTCACACTTGGGTGTCCATGAAGAAAAAACCCATTGATGTAGTGCATCAGCTTTGGGCCAGTAACCATTGAATCTGCAAATAACGGCATTTTGCATTAAATCCGTATACAGATCTGTTACCTCAGGCAGTGATACAGTGAGCATGGGTGATTCTGGCCTCTGTTCCACGATATAGGGCCCTGGAAGCTCTGCTGTGGGTGTTGGTTTATGTTGCATTGGATCTTTCCCTTTGACTGCATCACGGAAAGAACCTGTGTTTTTTGAGGTAGTTCCCTTGCATCCGCCTCGGAGTCTCAAGTTGAGGATGATAGTTGAATCATTAGCAACTCCATAATGCTGAAGGGTGTGTAGATCCTGCAAGCAATGTCCTGAAAATAAAAGATTTTGGTGTGATATCGGAATGCCCAGTTTATTCTGGATCTGTTTTTTTACCTCCAGAACCTCCATGCCTTCCTTGGATTGAATGCAATAGTGTTTGCCGTCTACGGATCTGATGAATATTTTCAGATCTGTCGGATCTGCCTTACCCAAGCTCTTATTTGTCTGTTTATTGTCCGGATCTGGTGGATCGATGGCGGATCTGGGGATTACATACCCGTCTTCCGCGTTGATGGGCTTTGTTTCTACTTCTGGAGGCGTCCGTGGTGGTTTTAGTGGCCGCCATGATAGATCTGGGGCACCCTCACTCATTACCGTCCGGATCTCTGCCGTCGATGATCGATCCGCCGTATTTGGAAGCCAGATCCGTGGCACTGTGATCGATTTTGCAGATCTGAGCCTTGCTCTCACTGTTCCTTCGGCGTTATGCACTGATCCGGCGGCGTTGAAGGTTACGTTGGCTCTCACTGTCCAGATCTCTTCGAGCCGCAGGGCCGCAGCCATAACCGCTTTCGGCCCTAACAAAACTCCTTCCGTCAGCGTAACAATTGATTGCTGCCTGGGTTCTAAGATCTGTCGTTTGTATGCGGCCTTCAGACTTTCTTCGCGAGCTGGAGGCAGGTCCTTCGAGCCCCGGTTGACCGCGTTCCTGGTGCGACCTTGCAGCGCCATTCGAAAACCCTCGTTCGCCATTCGAAAACCCTCATTCGCCGCAGAGCTCCCCATTATTCTCCCCTGATATTCTTGTTATTATTTCTGTAGTTTTTACAATTTTATTTTTTTCATAAATAGGGTTGGGAAATCTGAACATCTTTGAGTTTGACTTAAAAAGGAGAGGAACATAGTGTGTCTCCTTTATGAGATTCAATGCATCGATTGATCCACATTTATAGAAATCATATTTTAAAATAGAGGTTAAATAAACAACCTTAAATTTGGATTTGGTGAATCTGGTTGAGAGAATTTGATTGGCATTGGTTGTACCTACATTATGTGTAATTTTTTAAATTCTTGAAATCAAAGTGATAAATGGTTTGGGGAGTGAAGGTAAGATCTGAGTTGATTTATTTAATAAGGTTTCCAATAGTACATGAAGTTAGTTTGGTGATTATTTACTAAATTTGGAATATGAAGTTTGTGATTAAGCTAGAAGGAGTGATCTCTCAGAGTTGTTGGATCTCTTAGGATTAATTGTTTTGTACCTTGAAGTATATGAACCCCTAGTTTGACAATTAAGTGTTGAGGTTTGTGGTAGATATACCTAGCACCCAACATGCGCTATCCATTCCTTTATCATTTCGGTTTCTATGAAATTTTCTTGTTTTCTTGCATAAAAGAGTTAAAGACTAACCATGATTTGAGATAAGTTGCATGAAAAACAAAAATCATAGAGAAAAGGTACATAAAGACAATGTTGAAAACTAAAGGAAGAAATTAGATTACGTTGGGTTCCACCAAATTCTTAGGATGTGCAGATGTTGCTCCACACCTATAAATTTTAACAATCATCAAAGGAGATATGGATAATCCTGCATGAAACTTTGTAATATAGGATTAGAAATCACCAAGTGGTTAGCATAATGGGATATTATCCCCTTTACCTAGTTTCGAATCCCATGGGGGGACATCTCTGGCTTTTCATGATAAGGATTAAGGAATAGGATTCCCCACCCTCGTGGAGTCTCATCTCTTCTTAAGTCATAAATTTCATGTCTTGAAGATGGACCCAACTGGTAGTTTCGACACGTCAACCGAAACTCTCAAATATGTGGAACTTCCTCCATTGATCAATAATCATGTCCTGATTATGGACCCACTAGTGGGTCCAAAACGTCAATTGAAACTCTCAAATCTATAGATATTCCTCCATTAATCAACAATCCAACCAAAAAAACCTAAAAACTAGAAGTCATGAATTCCTAGTATCTTTGGCTTACGGGTTGTTGGATATACTCTTAGTGTTGTAATGGAAACCACTAGGTTTGATCTTGAGTCTCACCTATATTACTCCAACGAGTTACCGATTCTCCATAATAATAATAATCAACATCTACACTAAAATCAATGCACACTATTAATCTATTTACCTTGAAATTAATGTAGATCATCATTTTAGTTATATCATATCAGAAATGAACATATTCACTAAAAATGCTTGTAGTGTAAAAAATCAAATAGGATTAGAAATCAACATCTATCCTGAATTCATTGTATACCATTAATCTATTTACTTTGAATTAATGCAAATCTTTCATCTAGTTACATTAGATTAGAAATTAACATATACATTGAAATCAATGTACCTAGTGCAATTAATCAAATAGGATTAGAAATCAATATATACATTGAAATGAATACATTAGTGCAATCAACCCAATAAGATTATCAATTAAAATTTATACTAAAACCAATGCATTTATTTTACCCCTTTACCGGGTGCAAGCCCCGGAAGTGATGATTGACACTATGTGATTCATTTCGCTAGTTTCAATCCCACTTATTCACCCATGTGAGCATCACCTAATGCAATGAGTGCTAAGTGAACTATTCAAAAATCATGAGAAATTAGTTAGTTACGACTACCTATCATGGAAATGGTCATACGTGAATGACTTACTTAACGCAGTTGAATCCCAAAATGATATCTAAAGCCAAAAAAAATAATGTCAACACAATGTAAACTCTAGTTAGGACCTTACATATGCCTTTACCCCTTTAATTTAATAAAAATTTCAATAATTTTTTGTATCTTGTTTTTTTTAATTTTGAGACTTTGATGGCTTTCTAAATCCAACTTATTTTAACTTTTGTAAAACCCTTACTTCCTTTTCCTCCATTGTTAGCCATATGTGGATCGCTAAAGATTGATCTAGATTATGGCGAATTTTGTTAAGATGGATGTAAACACATTTAGTAAAAACTTAACATCTGTGATGAAACCAATGTACACTATTAGTCTATTTACTTTGAATTAACATTCATCATCCATCTAGTTACATCAAATAATAAATTATGACGTACACTGAAATCAATGCATACTATTAATCAATTTATTTTGAAATTAAAGTAGATCATCCATCTGAAGAAATTAACATCTACATTGAAATCAATGCATTGATTTCAAATAGAATTATAAATTAACATGGATAGTTCCTTTACCCTTCTAAATTGGTGAAAATTTCAATAGTTTTTTGGCATTTTGCTTTTAATCAAAATTTGAGACACCAAGGTCTCAACTTAGGGTTTTAGCTACTTGAAATTTGACATATAAGAGCTATTAAAATTTTCCATTTTTAATTAATCCAAAGCTATATTAAATTAGATTTTGTGCATTTTTAATAATACCTAAATTATTTAATTACACTTATATTATATGTGAAGTTTGTAGATTATTGTACATGGAAATATCTTATAATTTTTTTTTTCCAAATATTTAGACATTATAATAACATATATGATCACTCTAAATAACTATAAAACAATAAGTAATAATTTTAATTTAAAAATAAAAACCTTTACAAAATACATTATTTATTTTAATTTTTTATCTACCAAACACAATTAAAAATACATATGAAAACATGCAATATGTGAAAATGTAAGAAAAAAATAACCCATAAAAAAATGGACAATAAATAAGTGAAGCAATGCTTAAAGATATTTAAATAAAGAAAAAAATTCAATGTTTCACCTGCAATCGAAATGTGTAAATATCTCCGCAATAATGCTTCAATAGAATATTTCTACAATAGTTTCATCACAAAGTAATATGATTCAATGGAATATAAGTTTATTAATGCTTCAACAAAATATTTCTGCAATAGTGTCAATGCAAAGTGATATGATTCAATGGAATATAAGTTTATTTTTTTCCTTTCTAAAGTAATTTTTTACAAATATATAGATATGCCCAATTTTTTTGTAATGGAATAATTGTTTTAATACAAAAGTATTCAATTTTATCTAGGTCGTTCGGCAGGAAAAAAAAGTAATTTTATCTAAGCTTTTGGAAAGAATGAGTGCATAAAAAACATAATCTCTAAATTTTTTTTATAAATCCATTTTAGCTCGGACAAACGCAATTGGTGATCTTAACTAAAATGAATTTAACAACCAATAATAATGACAATAAATGAAAATGATAGTTTTGATAAAAATAATTAATAAAAATAGCTTAACTTATTTTAACGCAAAAATATATTACTCAATTTCATCACACAAATATTTACAATGTGTGGAAACATATAAATTTTTATTATACAATACATGACAATATGAGTATAAAGTAATATTAGCACAATCACATTAATAAATGTGGTTGATATACGCGAATAGACGTATATCAATCGCATGCAAAACTGTAATAGTAAATATGGTTGAAATGTGTCAATAGATATTAATGCTATAGATTTAATATTGATATTAATATCAATATTAATAAATATATAATAATAATACTAATACTAATAATAATAGTGTTATTATTATTATTATTAAATAATCCATAGGTTTTAATATGTAGGTTTTATAATACATATTCTTTGATTTTATTAATCTCTTATTATTATTACTAGGATGAGGTTATTAATTAATATTAATATTATTGTTAATTATAATTAATTAATTAATAATAATAAAGCCAATGGATTAATATTATAAACCCTAGGGATTATAAACTCAACATATTAATATTATAAACCCAAGGAATTAATAAACCTAAGGGATTAATAACACCTAATTTTGTAATGTTGAGAGGCAACATTGGATTGATTTTTGTACCATTCAAACGTCACAATACAAAACCCTCTTGTAGCATCACAATGTGACGTTGAAAATTTGTAATGTAATGTAAATTTCCAACAATGATTGTCATCTTGCTTGTCAAATTGTAACAATGTTTTTCATAATGCGACATTGGATAGATTTCTTCACCATTCATGTGTCACAACATTAAATCATAATGTTATAAATGCAAGGGATTAATATTCTAAACCCAAGGGATTAATATTATAAACCCAAGGAATTAATAAACCCAAGGGATTAATATTATAAAGCCAAGGAATTAATAAACCCTAATTTTGTAATGTTGAGAAGCGACATTGAATAAATTGCAATGTAATGTAACATTGTGACAATGAGTCTTAGATTGATTGTCATCATGCAACAATGTTTGTCATAATGCAATGTTAGATTGATTTTTCTACCATACAACATCACAATACAAAACCCTTTTTTACTGTCCCAATGTGACATTGAAAAATTTCAATGTAATGTAAGTTTCGGATAATAATTGTCACGTTTCTTTTCACATTGTGACAATGTTTATGATAATGCAACATTGGATAGATTCCTTCACCATTCAAATGTCACAACATTAAAACTTAATGTTATTTTAAACCTAAGGGATTAGTAAACCCAAGGGACTAATACTATAAACCATACGGATTAAAAACCCAAGGGATTAATATTATAAAACCAATGTGTTTATAAACCCTAATTTTGTAATGCTGAGAGGTGACATTAAATAAATTGTGATGCAATGTAACATTGCAACAACATTAAACCCTAAGGTTATTATAAACCGAAGGAATTAGTAAACCCATGGGATTAATATTATAAACCCTAGGGATTAAATACCTGAGGGATTAATATTATAAACCCTAGGCATTTTAATCCCAATGGATTAATATTATAAGCCTAAGTAATTAACAAACCCAAGGGATTAATAAACCCTATTTTTTTAATGTTGAGAGGCAACATTGAATAAATTGCAATGTAATGTAACATTACGACAATGAGTGTCAAATCAATTGTCTTCTTGCAACAATGTTTGTCACAGTGCGACGTTGTATTGATTTATGTACCATGCAAACATCACAATACAAAGCCCTATTATAGTGTGGAAATGTGACGTTGAAATATCTACAATGTATTGTAAGGTTCCAACAATGATTGTCATATTGCTTGTCATATTGTAACAATGTTTGTCACAATGCGACATTGGATAGATTTCTGCAGCATTCAAACGTCACAACATTAGATGCTAATGTTATTATAAACCCAAGGAATTGGTAAACCGAAGGGATTAGTATTATAAGCTCTAGGGATTAAAAACCCAAGGGATTAATATTATAAACCCAAGGGATTAATAAACCCTAATTTTGTAATGTTGAGAGGTGACATTGAATAAATTGCAATGTAATGTAAGATTGCGACAATGAGTACATATTAATTGTCATCTTTCAACAATGTTTGTCACAATGCGACATTGGATTGATTTTTGTACCATGTAAACATCACAATACAAAGCCCTATTATAGTGTCGCTATGTGACGTTGAAATATCTGCAATTTAATGTAAAGTTCCAACAATGATGCTCATATTACTTGTCACATTACGACAATGTTTGTCACAATACAATGTTGCATACATTTTTGCACCATTTAAACGTCACAGTATCAAGCCCTAATGTTATAATAAATATTATAAACCTTAACAATATAAAACCAATATTATAAACGCTAACATTAAACCCAATATTAAAACCATAATATTAAAAACCCTATTTAAGCCAACATTAGAAACCCGAATGTTCTAATGCGATAATGCAACCTAAGGAATTTCATATTGGGTTTAATAAACCCAATATGAAACCCATTACTAGAAGCCCTGATTTTAAACACTAATTTTGTAACGTTAATAGGGGAAAGTTAATAAATTGTAATGTAATGTAACATTGTGATAACGAGTATCAAATTGATTGTTATCTTGTGATAATGTTTGTCACAAAGATTGAACATGGTAGTCATGTTAACTATTGTTGACTATGATGCTCATGTTGACTATAGTTGACCATGTCAACAAAAGTCAACCATATTTAACATGTGTTAATGTATAAATATTTTATACCCTAAAATAATTAACCGCATTTTCTTTTATTTCTTGTTACATTGTGACAATGTTTGTCATATTGCGACGTTGGATAGATTTCTTCACCATTCAAATGTGTCAACATTAAATCCTAATGTTATTATGAACCCAACGGATTAGTGAAATAAAGGGACTAATATTATAAACCCTAGCGATTAAAAACCCAATTGATTAATATTATAAACCATAGCGATTAATAAACCCTAATTTTCTAATATTAAGAGGCCACCTTGGAGCACGGTTGAGTATGATTGATTTTCATATTGAACCATGGTTGACCATGATTATAAACCCAAGGGATCAATATTATAGACCCAAGGGATTAATACTAAAAACCCAAGGGATTGTAAACCCAAGGGATTAATATTATAAATTGAAGATATATAAACCCTAAGATAAATATTATAAACCCTAAAATAAACATGGTTGACCATGGTTTACCATAGTTGATTTTCATATTGACACAATCTTTGTCACAATGTAACATTGGACTATCATTGACCATGCGTGACCATGGTTGTCACAATGTGACGTTGGATCATGAGACAATATTTGTCACAATGTGACCATCGTTATGACCATGGTCGACCATGATTGATTTTCATATTGAGACAATCTTTCTCACAATACGACATTAGACCATGGTTGACAATAAACCCAAGAGATTGATATTATAAACCCAATAGATTAGTATTAAACCCAAGGTATATAGACAATATTAATTATTAATAAATAATAATAATTAATTAACTATAAACTTAATTAATATTAATTAAATTTACTTAATTATTAACTTAATTAATATTAATTTACCTTATTAATTATTAATTTTACTTAATTAATTATGTTTTCCCTAAACCATGAAAAACTAATTGTGAAATTACTTCTAAGAAAAACACCACAATAAAGATCCACAAACAAAATCTAGTAGGGACAAAAGAAAATAACCACAACAGAGGAATTCAAAGACAAAACTAATTACTAAACCTAGCTTCAGTGACAAAACTAATTACTAAACCTAGTAACTTTTTTCGATGCATGAGACATCCAGGAGAATTAGTAACTTTTTTCGATGCATGAGACATCCAGGAGAAAGGCTTCTCATAAATGATTGAGCATGGGAATTGAAATCTCTCTTAGATAGGTGACTTGAAGTGCTAACCTATATATGCTACTATTATAATAGTATGTTGTGTTATAATAATATTGCAACTCATTTGCAAAAATCCATTACCATGGAAAGTCCAAAGCTAACATTCGTAATCCATATATCCCCTTATACAAAGTGGCATCTACTCTCTCCCGCAGTGACCTTACAACCCTATCACCTAATGAAATGTGAACTATAATCATTAACTAAAATAACTAAAATAAAATATTATATTATATTTAATTATATATAAAGTTTATTTTAAAAAAATTATATATAACAAACCATTAAAATCAAAATAACATAGAAAAAACATAAATTAACCAATAAACCAAAAAAGTCATATGCACGACTTGAATAATTTTGACTTTAGTATTTTAGTGTGAAAAGAGAAAGGAGTTTTTTAATCAAAGTTATAAATGTGATTAGTTGTTTCTTTCATTTGAAGACAAAATTTTATATTTAAGACAAAAACGGTTGGAGACAAAATTTTATATTTAAGACAATGACCATTTAAGACATTGACAATTAAGATAAAGTAATTTAAGACAACTAAGAATTAAGACAAAACCGTATCAACTTAAGAAAATATTATCTAACACAAAATTGACTTTGACAGTGTGCCTTAAGTCTTCTAGCTTGCAGGCTATTATTGTCTCACACCTATACCGAGGCTGCTATTTCACTTACCATCCACATTATCTTATATAAACACAACAATTTGTTGAGCTCATTGTTTTGTGGGGGTAGTCGACTCTGAAGAACATGACAACTTTTCCTAGCAAGATTTCTCGAACATCAATTTCTCTTCTATCCCTTCAATCTCTGCTAGTACAATTAAATACAACTTGTCTGTCATTGCATTCAGGAAGTTTGCAAAGACATTCCACGAGTGGATAGGGGATAATTATATTTTTAATTTTTGAAAATAAATATTCAAACTACATGAAATTTAATCATACCAATTTTTTTCTTTTATATTATATTTTTCCTTTTTCATTAATCCTTTTTAATTAAATATAAAATTAGAATGTGAAAATTTTATTCATTTTTTAAATAATTGTAAAATTAAAATATAGCATTTTGAAAAATTAGATTATTTTAAACTAATTTCTATGTATTTCATTTAACATATATGTATTTGAAAATATATATTAAAAATTACATAAAATTGAGAGATTAAAGATAACAATATACATATCACATTCTAAAAATATAATAAATAAGTAGATAATCTGTTTTTTGGTTGGCCTAACTCACGGGGTTTGAACTTTAAATCTCATGCTTTTAAATAATACTTCATTATAAGGTGATTGTCAATTGAGTTAACTCCATGAGCTAAAGTTATTTATTTTTTTAAATATGTGAGTATTGTTAAAAAAATTGCAAAGCTTGGCAGGATCATCCATTTTCTATTATATATATAAGGCAAATTTACACCACACAGTTTTACCAGGTGGCCTCAACTCGCCCCGAGGGGAAACCGAGTCTATTGGCCACGGGTCAGCATTATACGCCATCCAAAAACAAAATTGCTTTAGTCTTTCTAGCAAGGCTAGGTAAGTCTCAGTCTCATGTCCAAATACTATATAACTATAACAACTGACAAAAACAATAGAAAAATTGAAAGCTACCCACAAAAAAAAAAAGACTAAGCATAATGAAACTAATCTTTCTTGGCATTCTTCTCCTCAGAGTCTGAGGCTATAGGAGCAGGATCTTCAACAGTTTCCTATGGCATTCCATACAACTCCACGATGCAAGGGATGTGACGGTCAATACGATCCATCCTGGCGTCCCATTTGTGCAATTGAAATAGGATTTTTTCCATGTCTTTTCTATAATTGGGCAGGCCCTGCAATGTGACTGCCATCCCCACAGAACTTTGTTCCATCGCTTTTCCAAGCAGACTTTTCATCACAAAGTACAAGTACATGGTGTGTTTGAATTGCGTAATTCTACCTCGTGTATTCCCTGGGTCAGGAACCATCGTCCTCCAGTCTTCTATCTCCTCATGTGATTCCCTTTCCTATTTTATCTCATCTTCCCAGTGGTCAATAAGTTTACAAATACCTTCATCTGTTTCATCCCTATAAGTCGTGGTTTCTTCTGTTATGAGGTGCTCAGCAGTGTTGCAGCCCCTATGGCCTTTCATCGTGCTCGGTCTCTTAGCTTCACGGGGGGCCAGGCCCCTACTGCCACGACCATGCCCTCTTTTTGCTCGATCCATGCTCTGTTCTTTGATGCCCTGTAGATAATCAAACACCATTAGATTCATCATTCCCTTCGTATCATCCCAACGCGACTGCTCATGCCTTGCTTCTCTACCCTGCTTGGCCTGCGGCCGGTTGAGGTATCCCTATGCCCACAAGTGGCCAAGGAAATTGGGTTTCAAGCATGGCTCCATAAGCACTTCCCCGTGCCCCTCCCCCTTTTCATGGTGCAGTTGCTTGTAATCCCCATGCAGATGGAGCCAGGCCTTCAAGCTCGTCTGGAGCCTAGCTTTGCAATTTTTGTCATAGCCGTATGCCACTCCCTTAGCCAACAGTTGCTTGCCAAGGTTGCACTTGCCTCTCTATCCCTTATGCCACCCTGGGTCCCTAACTGCAACCTTGCTACCATGCATATGAAAATGCCAGGGTTTTCTCAGTGAATTGTTGACATTGCTAATGTCCCGACCCCTTGCTCGTGGCTCTATCTTACCTCTCCCAACACCACTCAGCCCCCCAGGCATGACATGCCTGTTATCCCCGATACCCCTGGTCTGAGCGAACAGGTAGGGGCCTGTATCTTGGCTCGACCCAGTATTATCCATGTAGTGGCCAAGACTTTGGCTTAAAAGCAGTATAAATAAAACAGAGAGTTGGGCCATGACCCTCCCTTTCCTCCCCTTGTTTCTCCCTGACAGTGCTAAGCCCCATTGGAACGACCCCTTGCCTCTCCCTTCCCCCCAGCGAAACCCCCACCAATGCATGTAATTGCTGCAAGAACCCAACCAGAGCATATAAATTATATAGGAGAGAGATCGGACAACATACCAGAGAGTCGTCACTAACTTGCGGATAAGGTTCCTCTACCTCTCTTCCGCTTTGAATTGCCTTCCTTCTCCACTGCGAATTTCTCTTGCCTGGCACGTCGAATGTAATTCCCATCTCCACCACCCTTCCTTATTCCTCCCTCTACCACCTTGCCAGCCCACTGCCCATGCATTCATGGCTAAGGACACCGCATCCCCTACCTTAAGTATGGGGGGGGGGGCGACGATAATTAACGCCCTGGTACTAACCATGTCACCTCAAGGCCTGTTGCCTCTGATACCCTCTATCATCTTGATCAGGAGCTTGAATTTCCTAGTTCTGACTCTCCTGGCTCTGCCTGAGGTCTTGTTCCAAGGTTGCCTCCAAGGTTTCAAAGGTTGTGTCCCTTGGTCGAACTGACCATTTTTTTTCCATCTGATCCTGCTAATGGTTACACCCCTAGTTAGCCAAGAAATTAGCCCCCTTGTTTCCATCTCTCTAGACGTGTTTGACCTAAATGTAGTCAAATTTGGGGATGATTTCTCCTATCTCCTGGATTAGTCTTGCAGTTCTCCAACTCTGGCTAAGTTTGTCCCACTTAGTGCCATTGTTTAATTTTTCCACTGTATTGATTACCAAGCTTGAGTCCCCTTCCACTTCTAGTTTTCTGCACCCCATTCTAAAAGCTATTAAGAAGCCATGTCAAACTATAGCAAGCTCTGCCTCATTCTTGATGGAAATCCCACAAGTTTCGGCATAGATGAGCTGGTTGTTGGCTTGAGAGTCTCTAAAGAGTCCCACAAGGCCTGTCTCTCCCAGGTTACCTTTGGAGGCCCCATCGAAGTTGAGTTTTATGAACCATTCTTCCGGAGGGGTAAAATTTGACCCAGAGCTCATGCCCATGTTGCTTGTCTTCCATGCTTTGTTGTCGATCATCCTCGGTGCTAGGTTTAACTTTTGTAATATTTGACCTTCTTGGGGCGACATTTTCCAGTCCTCTTTGTGCCATGGTTCTACCAAGATTTTTTCCCTTATGTTCTAGACAATACCTTCCCATAATTTTTCCTGTGAAGTTGTTTTGTGCTTGAAAATTCGGTGGTTTCTCTCCTTCCATATGGCCCATAGGGTGAATCCAAGGCCTAGGTTCCAAGCCCTATTTACTACCGGGCTAGAATAGATGTGGGTTCACCATAATAGGATTGTTCATTTGATATTGTTTTGGTCTCTGTCCATCCTTTCAAAAACTCCTTGCATTTGTCTCCATTTCTACTCCGCAAATGGAGAGTTGTTGAGGATATGTTCCATGTCTTCCCCGTTTTGGCGACATAGCCCACAGAGGGAGGGCCCCTGGAATCCTCTATTCTGTAACTGATCCCAGTTCAATATGCATCCTTTGCTGACCATATAGAGGAAGTGGGTTACCTTCGGCCACTATCCCCCATTCTAGATCTTTTTCCATATGTTATCCTATTCTTCTTGTCCCTATGGAGCCTGGATATCATAGGCTTCACTTATGGTGAAGGTTCCCTTGGTGGTGTAGCCCCATCTCAAAATGTCTGGGTCTTGACGAATCAATATGTTCCTTGTCCTTAGTTCTTTATCTAAGTTGTCCCATTGATCTGTGTTGATCGCCTGTTCCTAGTCCTCTCTAGTCTTCCATCTTTGCTATCTTTTCTCACCTTGTTCTTCCTTCCAATACTATTTCACCACCTGTATGTTGCTATCCTAGATCTGCTAATATATTTCCTTGATTTCCTGTTTTTCCCCCATTTTCCCTCTTTGCTGCCATGATTCCGTCCAGGAGCGAGTTGTTTTTCCATTGTGGACCTCCCAGAGGGCATGTTGTTGGATAAGGTGCCTATTTTGGGCTTCCAAATTCCAAATCGCAGAACCCTTGGGTGGGTCTTGATGTCTGAGGATATCCTTAGTTCTCACGGGCATGATATACTTGCGAGTCCATATCAGCTCCCCTGCTCATCCATCTC